>CM052800.1:174548186-174625814 GCA_028533885.1 Nasua narica
GAAAAAGAGAGACAAACAACTATTGGACCACGAGGGGAGAATTCGAGAGATAAGTGATACCATAAGACACAACAATATTAGAATAATTGGGATCCCAGAAGAAGAAGAAAGAGAGAAAGGGGTGGAAGGTGTATTGGAGCAAATTATTGTAGAGAATTTCCCTAATCTGGCGAAAGGAACAAGCAGCAAAATCCAGGAGGCACAGAGAACCCCCCTCAAAATCAATAAAAATAGGTCTACACCCCATCATCTAATAGTAAAACTTACAATTCTTAGTGACAAAGAGAAAATCCTGAAAGCAGCTCAGGACAAGAAATCGGTAACATACAGAGGCAGGAATGTTAGATTGGCAGCAGACCTATCCCCAGAGACCTGGCAGGCCAGAAATGACTGGCATGATATAGTCAGAGCACTAAATGAGAAAAATATGCAGCCAAGAATACTATATCCAGCTAGGCTGTCACTGAAAATAAATGGAGAGATAAAAAGCTTCCAGGACAAACAAAAACTAAAAGAATTTGCAAACACCAAACCAGCCCTATAGGAAATATTGAAAGGGGTCCTCTAAGCAAAGAGAGAGCCTAAAAGGAACATAGACCAGAAAAGAGGAGAGACAATATACAGTAAACAGTCACCATACAGGCAATACAATGGCACTAAATTCATATCTATCACTAGTTACCATGAATGTAATTGGGGTTAAATGCCCCAAACAAAAGACACAGAGTATCAGAATGGATAAAAAAAACAAGATCCTATGCTGTCTACAAGAAACTCATCTTAGACCCAGAGACACCTCCATCTTTAAAGTGAGGGGGTGGAAAACTATTTACCATGCTAATGGACATCAAAAGAAAGCTGGGGTGGCAATCCTTATATCAGATAAATTAAATTTTAAGTCAAAGACTATAATAGGAGATGAAGAAGGATACTATATCATACTTAAAGGGACAGTCCAACAAGAAGATCTAATAATTGTAAATATATATGCCCCTAACGTGGGAGCAGCCAATTATAGACACCAATTAATAACAAAGTCAAAGAAATACATCAACAATATACAATTATAGTAGGGGACTTTAATACCCTCCTCACCGAAATGGACAGATCATCTAAGCAAAAGATCAACAAGGAAATTAAGGTTCTAAATGACACACTGGACCAGATGGACATCACAGATACATTCAGAACATTCCATCCCAAAGCAACAGAATACACATTCTTCTCCAGTGCATATGGAACATTCTCCAGAATAGATCACATCCTGGGACACAAATCAGGTCTCAAGTGGTACCAAAGATTGGGATCATTCCTTGTATACAATGCCATGAAACTAAAACTCAATCACAAGAGGAAAGTTGGAAAGAACTCAAATACGTGGAGGCTAAAGAGCATCCTACTAAAGAATGAATGGGTTAACCAGGAAATTAAAGAAGATTTTAAAAAATTCATGGACACAAATGAAAATGAAAACACAACTGCTCAAAATCTCTGGGACACAGCAAAGGCGGTCCTGAGAGGAAAGTATATAGCAGACCTGCAGGGTTCCTATCTGGACCCCAGGCAATGCTATGTTTCCACTAGAGTTCGGAGCTTTATGTGCCCATAAATCCATTTTAAACTTCAATATTGGCAAAACCATGCAATGATCATATGAAATGGTTCCAGCAGCTGCCCATGTGGGACAGACACAAGCACCCCTCCCCCCGCGGTCACTGACTGTGAGTGCAGACCCTCCCAGAGGTCTGTCTCTTTCCTCTGCCTTACTCTGCCCTAGCATCCTCAGAAAGTAAAAAATAAGTCCACAGAGAGGAGGATTAGCACTGTTTAAATGCACGTACACAGTGCCAAGCATTTTTCGCGTGTGCTGTCCTATGCAAGCCAACAGCCCCTGTCTCTGACCACGGGTTCTGATGTTTGGGGTCCCCTGAAAGCCCTGGCACCTTCATCCCTCCGCGGGTCTGTCTGGAACGCGAGCTGGCTGTGCCTGCTCCAGGGCTGGGTCTCGGGGGAGCCCTGCTGGGGATGCGGTGCTCTCGCGACACTCACTCCCCCCTCCCCCGACCCCGCCCTCCAGGCACCCGCAGGTCTGTCCTCTTTCATCCTGCAGGCGAGGCTCTTCCTTCTGCCACTTCACCACAGGACATTTCCTCTGGGGTGGCTGGCCCTTTCCGTGCTCCTGCCTGGCTTCCTGGTCCAGGCCCTGAGCTATCTGTGGCTGTGGGTAGAGGGCCGTCAAGGTCATTGCTTGTCGGGGCGCTACGCCCCCTTCAGCTGGGCGTGTGGAAGCGCTAAGAACAAGCAGCCTCCTCTCACCTCTGGTGGGTGATTGCATCGGTGCAGGAGGAGCCCATGCATTCTGTCCTTGGGGCGTATAAGATCAAGGTTGGAAGGATGCTCGCAGCCACCATTTGAAACCCTGCTCGGATAGTCATCCCCTCTTCCCGCCTGCATTTCCCCCAGCACGTCTATCATCAGGAAGCTTCCAGAGGCAGCTGTGACCCTTCAAAAGCTTTTTTTCTTTTTTTTGGTCTTCGGCCGAATTCTGTCTTGCTCTTGTTTTAATTTGTTGGTCAAGGCTTTGGAGCGGTAGAAAGTGCCTCACTGAAGGCAGTTGCATTTAAGCCCCTACTACCTTAGCGGGAGAAGGTCATGGAGATTTAGCCACAGACGAGGCCTGGCGACATTTGCATCAAGGCTTTATTTCAGGGCGAAGCCATCTGAGAGCCAGACCCAATTTCTTTCCCTAAACAAAGCTGTCTCGGTGGGCCTGGAGCCCAGGAGCCTCACCTGGGGCTCACCTCTGCAGGTCAGACGCTGGCTTCCCTGGGAGCACCTGGATGCCCCGAGCGTCAGGAGAGACCTGTCGGTGAGTTTATGTAAATGGCCAAGTTCAGCTGTTAGCCACCTCCTAATCCCATAGTTGCCAGGAATTTAAAAAAAGAAAAAAAGAAAGAAAAGTTTGGGAAGTTTGGGGACCATATCAGTGAAGCATGCGGCTCAGGTGTTTGTGGGCCCTCGATGCCAAGGACTGGAAGGGTGTTCACAAGGTGTGCCTTGGAGATCTCGGGCGTGCTGCAGGCTGTGCTTGCTGGTTTATGCCTTCAGCCTGTCCCCAGGGCCTTGTGTGGAGCTGGTGTAACTTTTCCGGTTTCTTAGCTGAATCTGAAGAAGGAATGATTCCTCAGCTTCAGAAAGGAAAGAGTCCTTTCTACCCAGTGTAGAATCTCAAATAAGAGGTAGGGGTGCTTTGAATAAAGACATCAAGCAACCGCCCCACAGTTCGCTGGGCCCCTCAGAGCTGAAGCCCTCCATCTCTGACGGCACCCAGAGCCCATTTGCAACCGCAACTGTTTTGCCCCAAGCTGGGCCTCTGTGTTCAGGCAGTGTGGTTCCTCTGAGAAGGTGGTGCTCGTACTTGTGGGAGGAGAGCCGAGATGGTGTTTTCCTCAGACTCACCAAGGATTCAAGACCTTCCTGGGCACCGTCTACCATAGTAAGATCAGCCCTTTCCCTCAACCCAGCCTAGGAGGAAGCCCATTAAGGACTGGGAGTCCTTGTATTGACCTTGAGGACTGATAACCAAACATTTGATAACTCCAAAGGAGACTTCAGTGAAAAAGGAGACTTCAGTGAATGCCAGTCATTTGAGAGAAGCTTCCAGAATAACTGCCCTGATAAGTCTGCCTTCTGGGGGCTGTGTGCAGGGACGGGGCTGTCAGGCCCCTCATGCTGCTGATGTTCCCCTGTGACTGCACACTCTTTGCTTCTCCATGCTCCCTCAGAGTTTTGTCAACGGAGCTCTGAGTTTCTGGTATGTATTAACACTGAGATGGGGAAGGGATGAGAGTCATGAGAACTGGGCCTCAGGAAGAACAACTAGTCAGCTGTATCTCTTTTTATGGGAATTTATGAAAAACACATAATTTAAAAGGAAAAAAATTTAGAAACTTTTTTCAGAAAACAGGATAAAGTGAAAACATACCATTGTTCACAGGGCGCCACAAATTTGGCTCTGAGGGTTTTTTTTTTTAATTCAAGTAATTATCATATAGCATATTATTAGGTTCAGAGGTAGAGCTTGGTGATTCATCAGTTGCATGTAACACCCAGTGCTCATGACATCACGTGCCCCCCTTCATGCCCATCCCCCATCACCCCACCCCCAAAGCACAGAAAGGGAAACAAACACCAAAAGACAACCTACAGAATGCGAGCTGTTTGCAAATGTCTTATCAGATAAAGGACTAGTATCCAAAATCTATAAAGAACTTATCAAACTCAACACCCAAAGAACAAATAATCCAGTCAAAAAATGGACAGAAGACATGAACGGACATTTCTCCAAAGAAGACATCCAAATGGCCAACAGACCGGTGAAAAATGTTCCACGCCACTTGGCATCAGGGAAATGTCAATCAAAAGCACAATGAGGAACCACCTCACACCTGTTAGAATAGCTAAAATCAACAACACAAGAAACAACAGGTGTTGGTGAGGATGTGAAGAAAGGAGAACCCTCCTACACGTTGGTGGGAATGCAAGCTGGTGCAGCCACTCTGGAAAACAGTGCGGAGGTTCCTCCAAAAGTTGAAAATAGAGCTACCCTACAACCCAGCAATTGCACTACTGGGTATTTACCCAAAGGATACAAACATAGTGATCCAAAGGGGCACATGCACCCCAGTGTTTATAGCAGCAATGTCCACAATAGCCAAACTATGGAAAGGGCACAGACATCCATGGACAGATGGATGGATAAAGAAGATGTGGTATATATACAATGGACTATTACTCAGCCATCAAAATAATGAAATCTTGCCATTTGCAAAGCCATGGATAGAACTACAGGGTATTATGCTAAGTGAAATAAGTCAGTCAGAGAAAACAATTATCATATGATCTCACTGATATGAGGAATCTGAGAAACGAGGCAGAGGATCATAGGAAAAGGGAGGGAAAAATAAAATATGGCTCTAAGTTTTATAAACAGTCTAGCAGGCATAAGAAGCTAGGTGGTTTGCAGTGTTTCTGAAATTCTTAAAGTAAGCCAAACACACAAACAGAAATCCACTTCCTTAGAAGAAAGCTTTAAAAGTTGAAATAGAAAGCATCCGATCTGTTCCTCAGCCCAGAACCAGCCAGTAGGGTTCCTACAAAGAAAACTGGGTGATGAGCTGCCCCAAAGCAAATTCACCCCGAATTTTGCAAGACTGTTTCTCATGGGGCCTGTAAGTTTCAGAGACTTGCAGTTTGGGGAAAGCACCTGTAGGAGGAGCCAAAACAACTGTGCATTTTGCACAGTCCTAACACTTAGGAATGGAGCACTTGAAGCTCCACTTGACTTCGTAACCTAATGCAGAAGCATCTGCTAATGACAGAAAACCCGACAGTACATGAACCTCTTGAGGCAAAGCAGCTTATGAGAAAAATAAGCATTTACAACATGTATGTATTTTTTATTCCAAATGCCTCTAGTTGTTAATGTTAAGTCTGACTCCATTCAGGTGACCCCGACACAGTGATCCCTTGTTTAAACAAAGTCAGTTACTTTTCTCCATTTAGTTGTTATATTTCCACAATAATGCTACATGTTGCCAACATCATTCGAAACAAATGTCAAAGTCTAAATTCGTTTGGAGCCTCAGCATGAAGTGATGGAGGAATGGTTGGCTCATCCCAACCTTAGGACTGTCCCATACCGCTTGAAGTAGTGCATTCGCTTTCTTCCTGATCTTCCTTCCTCCAGCACTCGGGCGCATGCACATGTGGGCGTGCACACACTCACACACACATGCACACACACAGCGAGCAAATCCAGCAGGCTGGGTGGCTTACAACAGACATTTATCTTCTCACGGTCTGGAGGCTGCAAGTCCAAGTTCAAGGTGGCAGCAGGTTTGGTTCTCGGTGAGGCTGGCTTCCTGGCTCGCAGACCTCCAGCTTGCGGTGTGCTCAGGTGGCCTTTCCCTCGTGCACGTGGGCAGGGGACCAAAGAGTGAAAGAGAGTTCTGGCCATTCTTTGTCTTCTTATAAGGGTACTGATTGCATCGAGGAGCCACCTATGACCTCTTCTGAGCCTAATCACCTCCCAGAGGCCCCACCCCCTAAAACCATCACACTGGGGAGTAGAGCTTTGACACAGGAATTTGGGGAGGACACATTGAGTCTGACACACACACACACACACACACACACACAGACAGGCAGCCATCCTGCACCCCAAAGACACCACGCAGAGCTCGGCCACTCATTTTTCCGGGGCCAACTCCAGGCCCTATGACCTGAAATTCAAGGCCTGATCTACCTTATAGACTCACCTCCGCACAACTTCCCGTCATGCTCCAGCCCCCTCTCTTGTCCCCAGGGAAGCCCCCCTTTCCTTTCCGTGGTCTGCCCTGTGCCTGTCCCAGTTTCAGAGACGCAGGAAGTTCCTCGTTCTGTGACCATGAGTGGCCCCCCACTGAGCCACTGCTCATCCCATAGGAATGCTGTCCCCAATCCCCTACTGGAGGCTGCTTTGTGACCCCCCCCCACCCCTCGGCCCGTGAAAGCAGTCAGAGGGGTTCCGAGGGGTCATTCGTCAGGCGCCCCCCAGCCCCCCCCACCGCAGTCGCGTCCCTCCGGGTCTACTTCAGGTTTCTGCTGTTTATAACAAGCGCCTTGAAACCAGGCACTTGATCTAGTACAACAGGAAACTGGAAATAACGTGGGAGGTTACTGGAATGCTCTGTTAAAGAAATTATTGCCGTAGTCAACACTTCTGATCAAAATAAATTAAACTGACAACAATGTGATTAAGATGTTTATGCACAAAGGAAGTGTTGTTGCTGCTCATGGAAATTCCTTGATATGGGGTTTTTGAAGGATATGTTTAACCTTTATTTGGGTCTTGTTTTTGAGGTGATTCCTTGCCTCCCCCTCCCCTAGTTTTGGAGCCCATCGGCTGGCATGTGGATGGCTGCCTTCTGAGCATTTGATCCAGTCATTTGAAAGGAAAATCAGCATTTCTATGGGACGTCTCTCTCTCTCGCTCTCTCTCTCACATACACACACACACACACACACACACACACACACTCAAACACATGCAAATACACACACACACACAGTGCTTGGTTCAAGCTGAAAGAAGTCATCCTATTAACAGATTAAACCTTGTTACTATGTTTTTCACTTTAGAACCATTTGCAGCTTGCAGAAGCTGAAGCCTCCTCATTTCCCCGCAAATACGGAGCTCTGGTTCTCCAACAAGAGTCCTGTTCGGGTTCCCAGTTATATTCCCAGAGTCTGGAGTTCTCAGGCCACGGGGAGGATGCAGGACTTGGAAGAACATAACCTGGTGCTCTTTTTCTTCTTTTCCGGCAGCGTCTCGCTGGTCGCTTACTGCAGCCTGCAGCCCCCTAGCTCCGCAGACGGGGGGCAGGGCTGGGGTGCGTCCCAAGTGCCATCCCAGTGGGAGGTAAAGCAGGGACGGAATCCCTTCCCTGGCCTTGGCTCCAGCTGGGGAGAAGCCGGGGAGCCCGGGCACTCACCAGTGGGAATGTCATGAGTTCGCCGGCGTGCGGAAGGCCCCCAGCCCACTGTGTCCTTCCCAAATCTCCTATGAACGTGGAGGATTCTGCTAATACTGACTCAGCAGGGCTCTTGCTAAAACTGGATGAAGCAGAGAGAAAGCTGAAAGTACAGACCTAGTTGAAAAGTTCGGGGGGGCCTGACAGGGTTTGGTCAAGGGGAGACTCTTTATTCGGCAGGTGTGGGCTGTGGCATTGGTGACTCGCCCGGGAGAATGGAAGGCACTTCTCAGGGCCAGGACATCTGGCTTTCCCTCCCCTGCCGAAGGCTCACCAGCAACCAATGCTCTTGCGCCCGTGAAGAAACAGTTACTGGGCAGAGGGCTCCACTTCCCTACATGACTTGTCTTCCTCTCTGTGCTCAGGGTGTGGGGCACACGTAAGACATGGTTAGAGGGAAAGGCCAAAGCCCTTCAGGTCAAGAGCACCGGGGCCGCGTGGACTCGAACCAGCTGGGTTCGTGACCCCTGCAGCCAGCGGGAGTGTACCCCGTGGGGCGGCTCAGTGAGAGGCGGGAGAAAGGGCTCGGGGGAACGCGGGCACCAGACCCGCTCCCAGACGTCAGAGGCTACTCCTTTTCTCCCTAGAATCTGAGGAGCTGAACAGCTGCTTGCTAAGCTCAGCATTCTCCACTGATCTAGTCGATGGCCATCACCGCCGCCGTAAGGGGCCGTCACCCAGAGCTTCAAAACATGCGTGTCGCTCCCAGAGTCTTGGCTCCAGGGGTATTTATCTGCACCTGCCCACGTGGCCTCCTTGGTTTCTTTATGGCTACTTCACTTCCTTCTTATCCCATGAAGCCACAGAGGAGGCAAGAAAGGGACTACCCGTATCCTTAAACACTCCCGGCCAGGCAAATGCTACCTGCCCAGCCGTGTCTAAAAAGCAGGGAGCCCCGGGCTGTCTGGAACCCGCAGAACTTAGGGCCGAGTCCCATGTTTCCACAGCGATTATCTGCTGCTGGCGGCGCCTCCACCAGCTGTTTGCCCCGGGGAGTAAGTAAGCCGAGGGGCGGCTCGTGGCCAGCACTCTGTCAACGCCCGGGAAGTGGAACCGAATTTCTAGCTTTTTCCTGGATAACCAAGGACTGCCCTTCCATAAGCAACACTTCTGAATAGCCATTTTGAAGATCTTATTTATTTATTTGACAGAGAGAGACACAGTGAGAGAGAGAGCACAAGCAGGGGGAGTACGAGAGGGAGAAGCAGGCTTCCCGCCGAGCAGGGAGCCCGATGCTAGGGCTCGACCCCAGAACCCTGGGATCATGACCCGAGCCGAAGGCAGATGCTTAATGACTGAGCCACCCAGGTGCCCCTGAAGAGCCATTTTGGTTTTGTTTTTCATTGTTTTACTTTTTAAGGTAATCCCACCGGCAACGTGGGGCCCAAACTCAGGACCCCGAGATCAAGGGTAGCACGCTCCACCAACTGAACCAGCCTGGCACCCACTGAACAAGCCATTTTGGAGGCGGGTGTTTGTAAGTGTTACAGACCCCCCCTGCCTTTTTGGCAGAAGGATCCGATCTTGAAAGAACGAGACCGCCGCACTTGCACTCCCGTGGGGTAATCGGAAGTCTGACCAAGGGGCCGTCGGCAAGGGTGCGGAATGGGGTTCCAGAAACTGAGGAGGGATGGCAGACCACCCCAGCTGCCGCAGGAGGTGGCTGTGAGCCCCCGGAGAGCACTCCGGCTGCAGTAGGGCAAACAGATCCCCTCTGTGCCATTGGTAAGGATGCCAGCCCCAGGGGGACCGCTCCCTATCACTGCTGCCTTGGCCAAACCTATGCCTAAGGCCAGGGACTGAACGACTGAACACAGTTTACAGAAGTGGGCTTTGGCAGCCCCGTCTGGGGGAGCAGAGCACCCCCCCCACACATACCTTGCACAAGCCCTCCAGCGCCGAGTTAATGCACATCCAACAAGACTCTGAATTCACGACCCCAGAAGGAGATGCTAGACATACCCCAAAGCCTCGGGTTTACGACTCCAGAGATAGATTCAATATTCATGTCCTGATGGATCTTTTTAGACCTCAAAAGGGAGGTCTGCTATCCATTTCCTCTCAACACTCTACAGCCTCGTCCGGGCAGTTCACGGACCACTGTTTCTGGCTCTGGCGTTGGCCATGTTGGCCTTCATTTTGAGTCTGTATTCCTTCCTCTCTATTGACCTCAGGCAGCATACCAGTTCCTAAGGACAGCTCTCACAGCCCTGGGAGAGGCAACCAGGCAACCTGAGAGGAGATCCACAAAGGGAGACCCTTGGATCTCAGGTAGGGAACCCCGGCTCCCCAGATGGGCCTCTGACTTCCTTCTCCTGCATCCTTTTCTTCTTCTGGCAGAGAGAAGAGGGGTTTGCCGCGTAGCCAAGATACTTCGGAAAGCCTCAAGGTGGTGGGACCTTTGATGGCAGCCCCCCGGGGGGCACCTAAACCCCCGTGCGATGCCTCATTCTGCTTATGCCTCCAGAAGACCAAAGGAGAGGTTAACCTCTGAAATTGTTAGCCAGGTTCGTGGTTTGTTTGGTTTTTCACATTACATTCTGCCGCGCCAACCATGAGATTCATACATTCTTTTTGAGCTGTTTCCTGAATATGTTCTCAAGCTAAATGCTGATTATACTTAGGTATTTTAAGCATCAAGAAAAGACTTTACTTTAAACCTCAGTCTGGTTGTTCTCTTTAAAATAAGGCTATTACTTTTCTGCCCTCCTGAATTGAATTCAATTTTCCATACTATTTATGATGACCAACTATCCTGGTTTCCCTGGGGCTGGAGGGTTTTCCTGGATGCAAGATTTTAGAGCTAACACCAAATAGTCTCAGGCCAATTCGGATGGCTGGCCACCCTAATACCTGTCAGTCTATTCACTTTTTGTCCTTTAATGTAGCCACCAGCT
The DNA here is from genome assembly GCA_028533885.1 of Nasua narica. NCBI lineage: Eukaryota > Metazoa > Chordata > Mammalia > Carnivora > Procyonidae > Nasua > Nasua narica. The sequence continues at coordinate 174,558,658 of CM052800.1, forward strand.
CAGAGAGGAGAGAACATACTTGCTGGCTAAAAATCTGGGAAATTGTACAAGTTTCCTGACATAAATTTCTATACGAGCAGATCCCTATCCCCTACCCTTGTCAATCTTGCAAAAAAACAATTTGACTAATAACCCCCTTGCCAATCAGGCCTACGAAAGTCAATATAATCACTGACTTCAAGCTATACGGATGCCAGGGGAGATCCTGCTGGAAAGTCAAAGCTATAATCCGGATTCTAAGTTAACATCTTTCAGGGAGGAAATCTCCCATGGAAAAATACCATGGAAAAATCCGTGACTTTGACCACACAGATACATTCATTATGGCAAGACTATAATCACAACATTGCCCGTCAGGGTTTCCATTATAAACGGGGTCTGAATCTTGGTGGAGCACAATTCTTTCCAGCTGGAGTAAAGCATGGACAGGTTTTCAGCCCATTGGGGATTTTGCTGATTTGTTTACAAATCGGCAAGCCTGGGGGTGGGAGAGGAGGGAAAGAGGGGGAAGCTGAGGCTGGGAACGGAATAAACAATATGGACTTTTGTTCTTAGTTCTTTAAACTGAAACTAAGAAAACACAAACAGCCACCAACCAAGGTCAATGAAGGATGTCAGTTAGAAGTGATAATTCTGCATTTAAAGGCAACATTTTGTCTTTAACTTACTTTAAAAGATGGAATGTTTGATAAAAGAACAGAGATTTGCTTCTTTTTTTTCTTGCCTGGCGAGGTTCTAGGATTCTTATTCATGTGCACCATGGCATGGGGTGAACTGTCTGGCCCCAGTGGCAGGAGCCTTCTCTTCCTTTCCATCCCTCATGCCGAGGCCCTCCAGAGAGTCGCAGTCTGACCGGCATCCGGGGCATCTAGGGATCCGCTGTTTCCCGAGGCCACGGAACCCAGGGGCCTCCACCCCATGTCCTACATATTGACGTGTCCCAAAGCAAATGTATACTGAATCCTGATGAAGAGTTAAGCTTGTTTTCACTAAAAAGTTTGACAGTAATTGCTCTAAAGCCATAGACATGTTTGGGGGCATCTTGCTTTGGCCTCATGCCCCTGCTTGTCATGATAGCCACAAACCTCATCCGTGGTTCAAGGGTGGGGCCCAGACCCTTCTCAGGCCTTGTGGGCTCCCAGAGTGACACGGTGGCACTGATGGAAGGACCAGCACACACACTGGGAACCCCCCAAAAGTCAGAGCCCTGTGTTCCCGCTTGTCTCCAGAAGTTCCAGGAATCATGACGGGAGCCGAGCCTGGCTGTCCTTTGAGTACCCGTTTGCTTTAAATGACAGGTTAAAGTGAACGAGATTTTACTTGCATACTCAAACCCCACTTCCCGTGCTCAAATGTCTTAAGAATTTGGAGGTCAGTATATAACTCTCCCCATTGGTCGGGAAGCAACGTGATTGATCTGAGTGGCCGAGGGGAGTGGATGAGGGTCCCAGCTGAATTTTGCATGGTGATAAAAACTTGCAGGATTTGGAGTCATTTGTTTTAAATACCTGTCCGCTAAAAGCTCAGTCTGGCTTAGTTCCGACTTGGGCTGGAAATAAATGGCCAGATGCCATCTTCGCTCACTTAATTCATGATCCTATTTCGCCCTAACGACGAGTTCTGGGTAGGAACCTGCTGCACGCCGAGAGGTGCACGTACTGTGTGCGTATGGACCCGGCTGACATTGCCGATGGGGACCTTCCGCGGGGGCCGATATCATGAGTTAGCACACTTCACACTCATGTTTTACTTTAAGACCTAATGCCCTTGTAATCTGGCCGAATTCCCAGCCCTGGGCAGAGGGGAGCGTCCCTTCCTGGGCCTGAGGCCGGCTGCTGGGTTCTCTGCGCAGGCGCGTCTCCCTCCCGCGCACGCAGGGCCGCGCGGGCTCGGCAGGTGGCGCTGTTGCCTCTCCAGCGGCGCCCGGAGCCCGGCTTCCTACCTAGTCCTGCATCCAGCATCTAAGTGTAAGCTTGTGTAAGCTTCAGTCACACCCCGAACACCCCACGGGGACTGCGCCACCGGCATGTGAGGGCTCGGAACACACAGTGCCTTCTGTCTTTAATCAGCAAGCTGATGACCCATCCCGGTTGAAAGCGTGTGCGGGAGGGTTTACTGAGATCATTAGGTGTTCAAATGCGGTTATCCATTTCCCATTAAAGGAATATGACAAAGTTCCAATTTCAGTAGCAAGTGCCCTTAAATATGAAGTTAGCATGTGTGAACTATCCAGCGTTTTATCTATGAAGCTCATTCTTGAGACCCGACATTCATAATCCCTAGCCTGCATTTTGGATGACAGGACCCATCGGGCTGATTTTTATTACTATTGCCATTAAGGAAGAAAAAACCCCTTTTCTGTGTCTCTTTAGGGACAGTGAATTCTGGAATGTGCCAGCAATCCTATGGTGTTTCTGGTTTCCATGTTCAGTCTAACTTCCATGGATCTAGAGAGTGCTTTTTGTGTCTATAAGATGAGAATTATCTCTTCTTAGGCAATGGACTATTAGTACTAAAGAGAAATGACCTATGAGGCCATGAGTAGCCACAGAGGAACCTTAGGAGCATATGACTAAGTGAAAGAAGCCAATCTGGAAAGCCTACACACTGTACGATTCCAGCTACATGACATTCTAGAAAAGGTAAAAGTATGGAGGCACAGATCAGTGCTCGCCAGGGGTGGGTGGGGAGGGAGTAATGGGCAGAACAGAGAGGAATTTTTAGGGCAGTGAAACTATCCTGTGTGATACGGTATGGCAGATACATGTCATCATACGTTTGTCTAAAGCCATAGAATGTGCAACACCAAGAGTGACCCTAATGTCAACTACGGACTCTGGCAGATAAGGGTGGGGGGTGTAGGTTCATCGTTTGTAACATTGCACGTCTGGTGGGGACATGGATGGGAGGGAGGCAGAGCACGTGTCAAGGTCGGGGGATGTGGGAAATCTCTGTACTGTCCCTTCAGTTTTGCTATGACTCGAAAACCGCTCTAAAAAATAATCTAAATAATCTAAAAAATAATCTACTAAAAAGAACAAAAAAACCCAACTTCTTATTTATGCTCTCTTCTCAGCAATGGACTGAAACTTAATTCTTATCAAAACACTTACTCAAGCACCTATAAGTGCCTGGTGCTGGAAACAGAGCCCCAGGTCTTGGGTGTTGGGGCCCAGCAGAAGACAGGCATGGGGGGGCCGAGGGGTCACCTCCCCTATAGCCTTGCTCTGAAGATCAGATGCAGCCCCTCATGGATCGGTTCCCTTCACTCGTTACGGGGGCTTTGCCAATGTTGGCTTGGAACCTGTGAGTAGGATATGATCTGGAACGGCCCTCAGGATTCCCACCACCCTCCTCGGGGGCCAGGGGGCATCTCCGTGGAAGTCTAGTCTGGTGGTCAAAGCACCCAAATTCGGTCAGCCTCCCTGGGCGTGAATCCCTGCTCCCTTCCTGGTAAGGTCAATGGCTTCACCTTTCTGTGTCAAGTGTCATTCTCTCCAAAGCAAGAGCGACAGTAACAGCCTGCATATTAGGACTGTGTGTCGAATCAAGTAGGATAAGACCCCAAATGCTTTTAGCCAAGTGTCTGGCACAGATTAAAAACACAGCGCTTACCGAAGCTTAGTTTTCCAGGCGACGGGACTGTGAAGGGAGGCGAGTAAGCCATGAACTCATTATCCTTGTGACTACACAGAATCACACAACTTTTCTCTGAGATGTTTGAAGTTCCCTCAAAACTTGGGATACCCACGTGGCAGCTTTTGTGTGTCCTGTCCTCCCCGGGAGGGCGTGCCCCGTGGTGGGGACAGAGATGACCCCAAGCCTCCACTTGGGGGGCTCATTGTCAACCACCTGACAGGTGTGTTCAGACTCTCCTAAGGCCAATGTGAAAATCCGACGGGGTCTTTTGGGGCCCAACGTAAAGTCAAGGAACCGTTCTCACAGAACTTTCTCCTGGAAAGAAAAAAAGGTTACACTTTTTTGTTTTGTTTTATTTTCTGTTTTTTTTTTTTTTTTTTTTTTTCTGGTTTAGAGAGTTCCTGACATGCTTCTTCTTGTTTTTCTTAATACTTGGGGACAGCAGAAATGATACACAGCCTCCTCATAATCACGGGGTGCTATGCGCTGGAGCAAGTTATATTTACTGAGAAATTTTTAATAAATAAACCACAGCCATGAACCCATGCGCCCTTCTAAGCCTGCCATTTCTCATGGGGAGAGTTCAGGAGATTTTATGGAGCAATACTATGTTCTCATGAGAATTTTATTAGAAATCAGAGACTTGAAATCCATCAAGCAGGAAATTTATGAGGTTACATGGGAACTATCCTTTCATTGTGTCATTCTAGGTTAATTTATTTCTTCATATTATGTTGATTTACTTTGTAAATTTCAGCCATGAACGTTGTTCTGAATTTCTCAGCAGATTCAAGCCAGTTAATTGATTTCTTGAACTTTTCACTTTCCATTTTTATCCTTAAAAGAAGATAGATAACTATTGATGGTCTATATAAGAAAGCCCCCACATCTGTGGGAAATGCATATTGCTGGTCAGAAACGTGTCCAAGCAGGTCTTTTTAAATGCCAAGGAATAAACAGAGCTTAGTGGAAAAACATTTTTATAACCACTTGCAATTCTTTACGTCTCTAACTTTTCCGCTCAATAGTTTCTTCAAATAACGTTGTGTTTTTTTTAATTGTGTTTTGCGAAGTACCCAGTTAAAACTTCACTTACCAAAACAAAACACAACAAAAACTTGTTTATCATCATGTAACCCAACTTGGAAAATAGCCCAAACCCAGAATAGATGTTTGTGCCGGTGAAGTAGAGAGGAAGTGTTCTAAACAAGTGTTTCGTCTGGGCCGGTTCCAGTCCTGCATTAATTGTCGTGTTAATGGCGTGAGGAAGGAGGCCAGGCGGGGAATGGCCTTGAGCAGAGTCTAGAAAGTGAGTGAGTGACACAGGAACCGGGCCAAAGACAGACATTTAACCCACTCAGCCACCCAGGGGTCCCTCTAAATTTGGTTCTTAAATTAGAACTGGGTGTTTCCCACAAACACTTGCTTTGGCAGTTAGAATTTACTGAGAGACCACAATGGATGGCATGGTTACTTTGTTTTAACCTTTCCTACCCACCTGTCCCCAAAGCTCCTAATTTTAGAAACAATATTTCCAAGAAAACAATGCAAGAAATCACCCTGCTTGCTGGCTTCAGGTTTCTTGGGATCAGAGAATGATAGCAGCTGCCAGGTCCGGGCCCAGCTCTTCTTTGAACCTGTGCAGCTTAGTTGTTCTTCCAAAAAGCAAATAACGGTGTTGCCATTAGCTCATCTTTTCTGAGTGTTGCCCTTCACCAGGCTCTGAGCTACACTGTATCGACCAGCACATTGACCCCTGGAAGTTTGCTTGAGGCTCAGGTTGGGGAAGCTGTCTCTCTGGGATCACACAAGCAGGCATGGCTCTTACCCTGCGGGGCCCAGAATATTCGGGTGCAAGCTGCGACCTAGGTACAGAGGGGAGCAGAGCAGACATACAAGCTCTGCCTTCAGGAAGCTCTCGTTCTACTTTCGGGAACAGAGAACTTCAGAGGATAGCCAATACCCAGATCCTAGTGATGGCCCAGGGTGACCGTCATTGTGTCTGTCTTTGGGGTGGGAGGGAAGACACCCGGATAGCAAATAAGGCCATGAAAAGATGCTCCACATCCTATGTCATCGGGGAAGTGCAGACTAAAACAATGAGGTGCCACGGCACACCTGTGAGAATGGCCCGACTCTGGAGGCACTGACGACACGAAATCCTGGAGAGGCTATGGAGCAATGGCAACTCTCAGCCGTTGCTGGGGGAACGCAGAATATGTAGCCACTTCGGAGACAAGTGTGGCACTTTCTTACAGATCAAACATACTCTTACCAGAGGATCCAGCATCTGAAACTAATTTAATATCCGATTATGGGTTTATTGCCCAGGAATGTTTTCCCGATTTCCTTTCAACAGTCTACAGTTCCCCTTCAGGAGGGCAGACTCGGTAATCCTCATCGAATTCTTTCAGCATCCTTCTAGAGTCCTGAGCGAGGGGGCCCTCTAGTCTGTGCTGTGGAAGAGCAGATGGGAGCATCTGATTGACGCGTAGGGTCGGGGTTCTTACAGCCGTACCTTTTCAGTCATTTCTCGCTGATTTGTTTAGCAAATTCTCTCTCAGTGACGCTGATTTCTGTCTGGTTGGAGCACAGGCCCCGCTGCACGCACCTGTGGAAGCCTGTGTCTGGACCACTGGTCAGAGAAGTCCCTTCTTCCTTCCTTCTCTCCTATCCCCAAGTCAGTCCTTATGCTGAAGAAGAAAAAAACCCAGCAAACTCTAGGACATGTTTACTGCATCGTAATCACAGGAACCACAAGCCCTTCTGTGAAAATGTGCAATTTTGCCAAGAGATTGCCATCCCATCTTCTAACACTTCGAAAGTTCCAAGACACTTTCTTCTACTTTTGCCATCTCACGGAAAAATACATTTGTATTTGAAATTTTACACAATATTTGTAAATGCAGGGTGGAAAATAAAGTACGTCAATGAGGGGTGCCTGAATGGCTCAGTCAGTTAGGTGTCTGCCTTCAGCTTAGGTCGTGATTTCAGGGTCCTGGGATCGAGCCCCATATCGGGCTCCTTGCTCGGTGGGGAGCTTGCTTCTCCCTCTCCCACTCCCCCTGCTTGGGCTCTCTCTCTCTCTCTCTCTGACAAATAAATCAATAAAATCTTTTTAAAAAATACATCAGTGAGCAGCGGAGACCTCCACGGAGGGTGGGGGGCAGCGAGGAGCAGGCAAAATGCAAAGGAAAGTTCTCAGCTCTCGAGTCACACAGGCCTGCTGGTGGCCATGGCCAGGCCCGTACCTTGGGCCTCCGTCTCCTCATCCCCAAACTGGGCCTCCTCTACTACTTGTCCAGCAGCACGGGTGTCAGCAATTTTGAGATCACATAAGTAAAGTGCCTACCGTGGTGTTCGGTATTAGACTCATAGTAAATATTCATGACCGGAAAACCCGAAAACCAAAGAGAAAAACCTGATTGAAATACTCGAGCGATAAATATCAGTTTCTTCCCTTCGTCGGGTCGTCAGCCAGCAGCTGCCCCTCCCCTCCCCCATACAGGTCAAGAAAAGGCTGCCCCCTCCGGGTTGGGTTTGGGTTCAGCTCCCCCTTTCCCCTCAGCTGGACTTCCTGCCACAAAATACAACTCCCACGGCTGAGCCCAGTGGCCGCTTTCTCACAAACCAGAAGATTCGAGTACGTGCTTCCTCTGTTCCCCCCCATGCATTTGTGTATCAGGTTCTCCAATCAGTTGGCCTCACTCAGTGCACATGGGGCTTCGTTTTCCACCAGGCCCCCAATTTCAAAGCATCCACGGGGCCTGAGCCCTTTGCCAGAGATCCACACAAACGAAGCCTGGAATTCTTCTCACAAAATCTACCAAAACTTCCTCCTGGCAGAGGTCTGGGTGTCGGGTGGACGCAGGAGCTGGGAACACGGGGGGCACCTCGAGCAGGTGTCAGTGCAGGAGCCCAGACTCTCCTGGCCCTTCTCGGCCCTTCCACCGGCGTCCTGCCCTCTGTGCACCGAAGCTCTTAGGGGTAGCCTTGTGGGGCCGCTCTTTCTGCGCTCTTTCTGTGTCTCGGGAGTCCTGGCAAATCATCTTGGCCGGGAAAGGGAACATTGGAGTAGTCAAACCCACCATGGGGCCCCTGTTCAGGCATGGGGCTAACGTGCAAGGAAAAATCTCACAAGGCCAATATGGGGGTGGCTCTGGGCTTGAATTCATGGGGAGCGCCCACGAAGCTCCCCAGGGGGGAGGAGAAGAGGAGATCGAACAATCAAACCCTCTCTCTCGGTGATGGGGGGTTTTTGGCGGGGGCGGCGGCGGGGGTGGGAGGCTGTGCTAATGTCACAGGTGACTGGAACCATCTAGAATCAGGCCATGACTGTCCATCACATTCAGTCATCATTGTGGCTGTAGTTTAGGGCACCATGCGCCGTCCCAATTTAATCCTCAAATTCGTCATACTCTCCTCATTTTGTAGACAGCAAAACTGCTGTTTAGGGAAACAGAGGGATTCATCCAATGTCCCAAAGTGGCAGTTGGCAGAATCAGAAACAGAAACTAGCTCTGTCTGACCATTTGCCCCTCTCCTCCCCAACTGGCCCCCCGACTGTCACCCCATTTTCCCGGACATGCTCACCATCCTCCACAGCACCGAGGGTGTGCACGTTCATGTCTTCTGCCCAAGGCGACCTGCCCCTCCTCTCAGCTGCACTTACTGTGCTCCACGGATGCTTGAAAACCCTCTGAGGTCCCGTCCCAGCCCGGGTTGAAGGCACATGGTGGCCACAAAGGCACCTGCTCACCACTGGCTGCTGCTGTGGCTCCTCCGACCCCCCGCCCCCGGAAACATACACAGACCCAGCATGTTAGTAGATGGCTTCTCCAGCAAAGGCTGTATGAGATGTCTGAATATTGGGGAAATTGGATAATTGAGATTTTAGACGAAGATTTCATTATCTGCATCTGAAAAAAAAAAAGGTCTAAACACAAACTGGTTTTAACGGAATCCCTTCTCATCGGGACAGTCATCAGGGCTTTGTGCACAGGTTCTGACTGTCCTCTGCTTCTGGTCCCCTTCTGAGGTTAGGCATGACCATGGACGTGAAGGCAGGGGGTGTGGGTCACTTCCGGGCGGCAGTGTCTTTGGCTGCTTCCCCTTTCCTGCCATAGAGATCATGGGAGCACGTGGTCTGGTAGGTCCCCCGAGGGGATTTCCAAAAGCAGGGACACCTGCCCATCCTGCACTTTCTGTCCAAAGTCCTAAGACTTTTCGTGTTTTGCTGTCCTCTGCTACCCTAGCATAACCTAGCCGACCGGACTAGCACCATCAAATCAACACTTGACTATAAATACGAAAAAGAGCCCAGAAGAGGGATGCCAGGGAGGAGGAGGAAAAAAGGGTGACGGGAGGTAGAGAGGGAACCTTGAGAGGGAGGAGGGTGCTCCTGACCTCCTGTGTCACGTTCTCTACTGTAAATGATCCAATTAACATAATAGCTACCGGAGATATTAAAATATAGGATCCGTGTCATTTAGTCCTTACTGACATCTCCAAGTAGCACCATCTGGCAAGACTTCTCAGAGGCAATTCCTTGATCTTAGTTATGTCAGTTGAGAAATAGAAGCCTTATGGATTTTCAATCTCAGATGATGAAAGCTTCTGGAGAGGGCTATCAAGGTATCCTAACTGCATATGACCAATGGAAAAAGCCAGTCTGAAAGGTTAAAGATTGAAAGATTCCAACTAGTCGACTTTCTGGAAAAAGCAAAACTTTGGAGACAGTAGAAAGATCAGAAGTTGCCGGGGGTATGAGGAGGGGAGCACAGGGGAGTTTTAGTCCAGGGGAAAGGCTCTGTGTGATATTGCAGTGAGGGGACAATGTCATTATGCACTTGTTCTAATCCATGAAGTGTGCACCAGCAAGAGGGAGCCCTGATGCAACCTGGGGACTCTGGGTGATGGTGATGGCGATGTCTACCACAGGCTCCTCAGTCCTAACAAACGTCCTGCTCTGCTGGGAGTGCTGGTTTAACCGGGGAGGCTGTGCGTGTGCGAGGAGGGCGGCGGTTACATGGGAATCTTAGTACCCTCTGCTCAATTTTGCTGGGAACCTAAAACTGCTCTACAAGGGGCAAAAAGTTCTGGAAACGGATAATGATGTTGATGCAGAACAATGTGAAGGAACTTAATGCCATCGAACTACACTCTTAAACACAGCTAAGAGGGTGCTCACGTGACTCCACAGCAAAGAACAAATCTGATTTAAAGATGAGCAGAAGACCAGGGCGCCTGGGTGGCTCAGTTGGTTAAACATCTGCCTTCAGCTCAGGTCATGATCTTGGGGTTCTGGGATCGAGCCCCACATCGGGCTCCCTGCTCAGCGGGGAGTCTGCTTCTGCTTCTCCCGCTTCCCCTGCTTGTGTTCCCTGTCTCGCTGTGTCTCTGTCAAATAAACAAACAAACAAACAAACAAAAAATGGGCAGAGGATCTGAAGAGACATTTCTCCAAAGAAGGCATACGGCTGGCCAAGAGGTCCATGAAAAGATGCTCCGCATCACTGGTCACCAGGGAAACGCACATCAAAACCATAGGAGCCATCAGGCCACACCTGCCGCAGTGGCTTGTATCAGAAACGCAAGAAATAACAAGTGTCGACGAGGATGTGGAGAAGAAGGAGCCCCCGCGCCCAGTTGGTGGGAACGCAAACTAGAGCAGCTGCTCTGGAAAACAGTGTGGAGATTTCTCAAAAAATTAAAAATAGAACTATTATATATTCCAGTAATTGCACCTCTGGGTATTTGCCCAAATATTATTCAGCCGTTTAAGAAGAAGAAGAAGAAGAAGAAGAAATTCTGCCATTTGCAACAATAAGGATAGAATGCTAAAATAAATAAATAAATAACAATAGAGAATTTATCAAGGCTACGGTGGTGCTCTCACAATACTTCCCATACATCATATAAAAACAACACATGATTAAAATTTAAAGCAAGGCAAACCCCTACGTGTTCACTGACAGCCCCCCGTCTGGGCATCAACCTCCCGTTTGGTCTCACGGCCACGTGTTGGGTGCACATCTGTGTGGGGACGGAGGGCAGCCCCTGGAATGTTCTGAGAGCCCCTCCGGAGGACGGCACAGAGGAAAACAGTGCTGGGCAGCCTTCAGGGCAGGGACCTGGCTGTGGGACGTGCAGGAAACTGGCAGGGCTTCGGACACACAAGGGGAGTCGGCTAAGTGGTTGCTGATTGAATGAACGAAGTTCAGTTAAGCAAAAGCCAGCAGGGGCGAAGGCATTGGCTTCCCCGGTTATCCGGGGTCCCCGTGGTCGGCCGTCCTCCCCATCACCGGTGGTAACAACAGTTGTTTGATGCGGGTGACAACGGCCTCCATTAGCATTCAGGCGTGGGGTCATCGGGATGAAGCTGGTTTAAACCATCTGTTTGACCCCATGACCTCTAGCTGGGTGGGCCATGTCACCGTGTCCCTGGCTTTCCAGGCCCGCGATGAGTCAGGGACCGGAGGACGGACAGAGACACAGAGAGAAGCACGTGTGACTGAGGAGAGACGGGGGCGGGCAGGCCCTGGGGGCGTGAGTGCGAGAGGCAGCGCGTGTGCGCGTGTGCTCAGGTGTGAGTGCGTGTGTTCGAGTGTGTGCTCGCTGTGCACGTGGGCGTGTGCTCCATGGGGACAGGTCAAGGACAGCGAGGCCCAGGGAGCGGGAGGGACCGACGGAGGAGGAAAGAGAGAATTTCGCTGCATCGGGACCAGGAGGGAAGGGAATGCGATCACAGCCCACGAACAGCCGTGGGGGCCAAACAGCAGGAAAGGCAGTTATTTTGCCCGCACGCAGAGACGCATGGCCGGGCGGGATGTAATTAAGGAAGGGGAAATGGGGCCTCGCTGGCTTCCCGGTCGCAGCCCACCGCGCGCGGACTTGGGGCTCTGTTTCTGGTCGCCCGAGCTGCCCTCCTGGGGCTGCCCTGGGGAGGGAGGGGCCGGCCGGCGTGGCCCCGGACCCTGGAGGTGGCGCTTCTCCCCGGGAGGCCTGCAACGCCCAAGGGAGGGCTGGGACTGAGGGGGTGTCACAGCGGCAGGTGCTCAGCGCGGTGGTCCCCTGAGAGTCCCAGGACCGCCTCGCCTGCGCTGGTGGATCAGATGACGACCCTGCAGCCACACCCTGAGCCTGGAGCGCCGGCCTGCGAGGGGAGTCCCCCGGCCCGCCCCGCTCACCTCCCACCTGCCAGGGAGCATGGGGTGGGTGGCTCTTTGCCCCCTGAAAAAACCAGGGTCACTTCCTGAAACAAAGCCGGAGAACCTCAGCCGCGGTCGTCAGTAATTCCTACCACTCGCATCCGCCTCAGTGCCAACGTGGAAAACTACTAGCCGGCGGGAACTTTCCCATATCGTAGCGTTCGTGTTTGATACATAAAAAAAAGACACGGGGACCCCAGGGAGGCTGTGCTGCCTGAGACGGTCCTTTCCTCCCACCTGCACCCATCCCCCGCCCCACCCCCAGAAAACCCCGCTTCCGACTGGCATGCTTATCCTTCGTTTTTTGTTTTTTTTTTTTTTGTCTTTTTCTAGTCCCATGAGCCGAAGCGATTTTTAGGGAAGAGACATTGATTACAAAGGACAACTCCAGTGATTGGACACGGAGATTAAAGAGGCGGAAATGCCCGGCAGCACGCGGGCCCGGGGGTGAGTGAGGTCGTAAAAAGGTAGCAACAGCCAAGAGGCAGAAATGCCCCAAGCGTGCGTCCCGGATGGACGGATAGACAGGATGTGGGGTCGCCCTACAGCGGGGTACCAATGAGGCTCGGAAAGGAATGGGATAGCGAGACCTGGCCCAGCGTGGATGGGCCTCGGGGACACGACACTCCGTGAAAGAAGCCCGTCGGGTGGGCAGAAGTGCTGTGGGATCGCACTCACACGCGGTCCCTAGGGTGGCCTAATTTTAGGGACAGAAAACAGAGCGGAGCCCGCCAGGGGCTGGCGGAGCCGGAGCGCAGGGCCCGTGGTAGTGGGGACAGAGTTTCGGTTCCTGGAAAATGAAAAAGTTCGGGCGGTGGCTGGTGGTGAGAGCTGGCCAGCAACCTGCGTGCGCCGACGGCCACTGAGCCATACGCTAAAAACAGGGAAAATTAAAAGAAATAAATAAGAAATACAGATAAAACGTGAATAAACAAAAACAGCCTCCAACGCCGCGGTCCTGGCGAGAGCGGGGCGGTGGAGCACAGAGACGGGCACCACAGAGCGGGAAGACGGGCAGAGCCACAGGAGGAGGCGGCCCCGTGGGACCCGGGACCCGGCAGCACCCCGCCGGCTCGCTTTCACACCCCGAGACCCCAGAGCCGTGATTCGAGCCCAGTCTGTGGCGCTTTGTTACGACGGCCGCCACCAACGAACACAGACAAAGTCAGGGCCGGGCCGGCTAAGCGGGCAAGGAGGACGGCAGTAAATCGAATCTGGCCCGGTGGGGTGCTGGTGGCCCTGATCACGGGTGTGGGGAGCCCTGACTTGGAGCTTCTGCCCACCAACGTGGTGTTGATACCCCTCGGGGGACCGTCAGCTCCCAACGTGGCGTCACCGACCAGGGCCTTGGGAGGAAACGTGCCCAGGGGCTTGCGGCTCTCCACGGAGGCCGCTGGCCAGCTCAGTCCAGCCCTGCCTGCGATCTGGGTGGTTCACTATCCTTCCGACTAACAAGTGCTTGCTTATTTATTTATTTATTTATTTATTTTTACACACAAATGCTTTTACAAGTGTGGCAAAAGTTGGGATACAAACTGGGAGATTATTTTCCTATTCCCTCCCCTCACACTGTGCTAAAACCAGAAGGACTTCGGCAGCCCCGAGACTTCGCTACCCTGTGACTGTACCAGGTCTTGAATATCTTGTAGCTTCTCTGATACCATTTATTGAAAAAACAGGGGGCAGTGGGATGGGGCGACGTTCGTCAAAGGGCACAAAGTCCCAGTAACGCAAGAGGAGAGAGTTCTGCCTATGTCACCGCCTGCTGGCGAAGCTTAGCGACCCTGGACTGTGCAGCTGCAGTCCAGGAAGGGGACAGATCTTAAATTCAGTCTTCTCAACACACGTGCCCCATGCTAACTGGACAGAGGTGATGCCCAAGTTATTTAGTTTGACTGTGGTGGTCGTTTCACGGAGCAAAACATCACATGGGACATCTTAACACATCGAGTTTTTATACGTCAAAGATATCTCAATAAAGTGGTTAAAGTAAAATAATAAGACAGTGGGGAAAGCAGCAACAATTATTAAGATAACTGAACGAGATAAGCTTGACCTCTCATTTTGGACGCACCAAATAAACTAGCCATTTAAGAATGTCTCTGTTGCAAGAAGTCTAGTCTATCCGTGCGCACCGGGTTACTTCGTCGTAAAATACCACCTCCGTTGTTGATGCCTCAAAACGGCGGCATCGACAAGGAGGTCAAACACTCGTGGCAGAGGCACGGCAGTGTCCTCGTGGTGCCCAAGACACCAGGAGACCCCAGCTTCCGGGGAGCGTTCCCCCCACCCCACCCCGCCTTGTAAGTTTTCGGGAAGCAAGCTCTTAGGAGGGCGCCAAGGGTCTGGACATGCACACCTTTCTCCTTCCTTTACCACGTCCTTCTCTCAGCTTCCAGCAGCTTCTCTCCGGGAAGTTCCCTGCCCTGGAGCAGCATCCCCATCCCACGCAGAGAGAATCACGTCTCTGAGCGCGTCTAGACTACCTTTCCTTTAACCACTCTGCCTCCTCCTGAGCCTCGTTAGAGCAGAGTCGTGGACTTCGTTGCCCTCCCTGGGAGACACGAAGTCTGAAAGCCGCACGATAGGTCCCGCCCAACGCTTAGATTAGAGGACCTTGTTGGGGGGACCCAAGAAGGGTAGAACACAAGACAAATGAACTGGTGGCCCAGGAGTGTCCTGGGGGTCACACCGGCTTCCTTCTAACAAGTGAGATGCTGGCTTTCCTGCCACTCTGCTCTCTCATTCCTCAAAACTCCACCTCCTTCCTATGCAAGATACTGAATTTCTATTTTTTTTAATTGGCCTCCCTGATATCTGAATGCTTAAACATAAGAGCTCTTTGGTACTGCCTGGGACTTACAGTTGTTAGGACAAGAACGTATTGATCTGAGTCTTAAAGGCTGCAAGGAACAGACGTGCAGATGTCACCATCCAGATGGGCCTTTGGAAGGTCAGCTGTGGGACACGCAGGGTCTCTAAGTTTCGGAGGCCCAGGAACGCAGCCAGATGTGGGTAGAAGTAGCACAGAGGTTCCCCACAAGCCAGAATACAGCCTCATCCACGTGCACCTGCCTCTCAGGGTTTACCCTGACTTTATAGGGCTCCAGAAAGAGGATTCGATGGGGTGGTTTGCTACCATCCAATATGGTGGACCAGTATCAGGGGGAAACTTGCACCCAGTCCCCTGGGACTCGACCAGACTTCTTCCAGGTCTGTGCCCTGTTATGTGGGAGGTTTTCCGTGTTTCTTCCCAGGCACATGGTACAATCCATAGCGGTTTCGTTGGGGAAAACTTGTTGCCATCAGCATTCTTAAAAAGCAACAGGCATCTAAAGTTTCTGAGACTTTTCCAGAAGCCTTTTGGAAACACAGTAACCCCTCTTGCACTCCCACTGACAATGTTACAGGGTGCTGACCCACCTTATGGGATAAGCAGAATCCTTTGACACATATTCACAGACGTGCTGCAGGTTTGTTCTCATGGTTCCCATAATCCTTTTGCAAATCGGAACCTGACCAGCACGCCAGCCCTTCCCCTCCCACATCGTATCACAAAACTTCACATTCCTCGGTTTTATTTTCCACATGCTAACCCTGTTAGTTTCTATCAACTCAGTTTGCAGATCGATACACAGACGCTGATGAGGAAGAAGGCGTCCACACCACACAGTTTGTGAATAACGGTTAGGGCAGAGCGTGGCCTGCAACGAGGCTAATTCCTGTTCATCCTTGCAGCAGTGGCCGCGGTGCCAACGAGGGCCACCACGCTCCCAGGGCTTTCCGACTTGAGCCAAATGGCTGTGGTTGGGGAAAAATCTGAGTTATACCAGATGGTCTTTCATGTTTCCAACAGGGTCACGGCTTCTGGGGTTAGACTCTGGGGAAATGAACTAGGAAATGCTTCTGACATCACGACGGGCAGAGGACTCCGGGGCTGCGATCTCTCCCATTAGGTGCGGTTTTTCCATGTGGAAAGAAAGCAATCACCCAGCCACCGGCCTCCGACTGGTCAGCGGCTGGCGGGAACCGTGCTCACATGGCAGACGTCACACGTGGAAAACGAGCTCGCATCATTTTGTCCAGTCCCAGAAAGGATTCGTGAGTGACTCGGCGGGCTGGAGGGATATACAGCAGTGGCCTTCCACCCCGTCCCAGGGGAGGCCTCGCGAGTTCATGACTGCCCACAACTGTAAATTTCCTCTAGTTCACTTGCTTGTTTACGTTTGGGAAAAGAGTTTTCTTTTCTTTCTTTCTTTTTTTTAATGGAAAACCAAGCCAAAAGGGAATTTTTTTTTTTTTTTTTTTTTAGGCTGAAGATGATAGTTTCCCATTCATGGAAAAATATCCTAGCTTAAAATTTGCATTGATGTCCCTGGACTTCTTTCACTGAGTTCTACAGTCTTCAGGTAATAATAGCAAATATTTATCAAGCCCTTGTTAGGTGTTGGCTGTGATGCTCAGCCTCACCTGATGTCTCCGGCGATCGAGCGGGGAAGGCACCGTTGCCCTTTCCCCATGCCGCAGACGAAGGAACCAGACTCAGAGAAAGACTCGTACCCAGAGCCAACCAGCAGTGGCCGGACTGCAGGGCACGGGAGAGAAGGTCCGCACTTCATAAACGTCCTGTCCACGCCAGCTTCACTCAAGCTGGAAGCTGGAAACAAGCATGTTATCATAGGAACCCTAAGAATTATGAATGGTTGCAGGTCATACACAGGCCCTAACCCTATTTTCATGACATTCTGTAACGTTTTCCTTCCCAAGACCTTCTTCAGTCCTCGCCATGTGCTTTCGGGGGCAAGACTCTCCACTGATCTGTGAAAACCAAGGGGTGACTGGACAGGCTGAGACCAAGACTTGTTTCCTCTGAGCCTCTGGCCTCTGAAATCCCCGTCCACCCCAGGAATCCAGGGCCAGGCTCTCTGTGATCCCCTCTCTGCAGCTCTCGGAAACTGTCCCTTTGCTTCAGATTTCCGGCCAATAGCTTTCCCCTGGTGTCCAGAGTGAAAGCGGAACCATCTACTTCTAGGTATTCTGCACGAGTGAAAGCCTGCCCGTGCCCCACATGTCGGACGACCCCAACCAGGGGTCCCTGCCACCACCAGGCTCGCGCCGAGAGATGAAAGCCCCGTGCCTCCCGAAGGGCAACCCCCCTACCCTCGGTGGATGACCTGGTGCCGGGTCACTGGGGTGCCAGATGATGGACGTCGGTGGCTGGGGCAGAAAGCGTGGGGTGACTACACAAGCCAACTCCTGGTGACCGCTGCTGTCCACCGTCGGGGTCATTTCCCCCTGCACACCCCCCATGTCGCAGTCACCGGCAGGGGTTTGAGACAGCGAGCTTCTGGGATCCTCCCGGACCTACTGACGCAGCCCCTGCGGGCTGGACCTGGGACATTCAGTGACGGGTTGGGGATCAATGCCTACTTTACTGCCTCGGCTTAGCTTCAGCCCCCGGCGGCCGAAAGCCCAAAGCGAAAGGGGACCCTCTCGTGCGCCCCCCAGTGGGGCCCGATCCCTGGGGTGCGTGACCCCCGCCTGGAGAAGGTTGCGGGCGAGAAGCAAGAAGGGACGTCAAATATAGAAGCGATTTTCAGCAGGAACAAGGGGAAAAACGCCAAATACAAATGCACTCAATCCGGAGGCCAGTCTGGGAAACAGGAGGCAGCCAAAACAATGAGTGGGTCTCCGAAGCAGGGCTGTGTTCTCTGCAGATCAGCACAGGCCTCGCCACCCCCCTCACCCCCCTGCAAGTGCAGGAGAAAGGGGGCGCCCCCAACCGGGGCCCTCGGAACCGGCTGCTTTCTGTCCAAGGGCCGCACCGGAAGTCGCGCTACTGGTTTTTATTTTTCTGTGGGCCTGGCCTCTGGGGCTCTGTGACCCCGCAGGAAACTCCGAGCTGTTCATGCCTCTGGGTCCGCGGGAGGGGCTTTTCCCCACCGGACTGGCTTGGGCGCCGTGTTCACGAGGCTGGCTGTGAATCCTTCGGAGCCAGCAGGCCGGGCCCTGGAGGGCAGACCCCTGCCACCGTTTTCAGGAGCCCCGTGCACCCAGTCCCCAGGCACGCTGCTGTGACTTTCCACTGGGGCCAGCGCCACGGAGGTGGGAGAAGGTAAATCGAGCTGGCCCGGAGGCTGTGACTCCCCCATCCCTCCCAGGCCCCCAGGGGCAGAGACTGACTCGGGGTGGACAGTGAGTCCATCCGTGTCCGCTCCGGTCGGGGCATCTGTCCGCTTGGACGCTCTTCTTCTGTGCGCGCGGTCAAGGTGAAACCGGGGGCGGCGGGTGTGTGACAGCAGGTGGGACACGAGGCAGCCGTTTCTCCGGGAAGGAGCTGTGTACAGAGGAGCTCCTGACGACCTCCTTCCTGCAGGAGGCCCTCGGGCCCAGGAAAAACAGGAAGGCTGGGGAGAGGTAGAAAGAAACAGCCTTCAGCTACCCTGCACTTTATTTTGATCGCCTTTGATAATGGTCTTCTAGTCAAATAAAGGAGGCTTTTCCTCGCCCCTGAAAATATCACCAGCTTATTCTCTCCTCCCTCTGAAACAAGCTGACACAGTAGCACCCAGAGTTTAAACACCACAACCTCCCAGGTCGCTCCTGGACGATGGGGGGTCGAGCCCCGGTCTAGCCCACTCCCCTCCACTAGGGGCTGAGCTCTGCCCCACGCTGCCCGCAGAGCCCAAACACTGACCCCCCACGGGCCCCCCTCAGCGGAGAGCAAGCAGCCTGTGTCTCAGTCAGCTCCAGCCGCTGTAACAAAATGTCACAGCCCGGAGGCCTGAGCGGCACACACGCGTTTCTCCAGGGAGGGTCTGAGGTCAAGGTGCCCATAGGTCCCGTTCTGGGGAAGGCCTGCATCCTGGATCGTGCACTGTCTTCCAGCTGCGTGTCCTTGCATGGTGGGGAAAGGCAGCTCTCGTCTCTTCCTCTTCTTATCAGGATGCTAACTGCATTGCTTGAGCCCTGCCATCAGGACGTCTTCTGACCTAATCACCTTCCAAGGGCCCCATCCTCCAAATACACTCACAGCAGGGGTTGGGGCTTTACCATTAATTTCAGGGGACACATTCAGTCCGCAGCAACCTAGTCATGAGTTTTAGAGTGATTCTGTTGAGGACAGGCTAGTCAGCTCAGCTTGGGGAAGATAAAACCCTGAGCTGGGTTTTGAGACATGCGTAGGAGTTCGTTAAGAATGAAGTACATGACAGACCAAGGGAAAAGGGATCCTACCCAAGGGTTTAGGTCATCGCAGTTATTCTTAATTGTTCAAAGAGTGAAACAATAAGCCAATCCATCCAGTAGATCACTCCTCTGCAAAGCATTTAAGGCACTCAGATGGGTGTCCCTTGGTGAACAGCACTGAGAAGTGAGTCCCTAGAGATTCTGCAGAGCGAATGTTCTGCTATAACAGACCCTTAGGGATCTCCAGACGCATGGACAAGTACTGAGTTGCTTTTAGGATATCAACATTGTGAGGCATATGGGTCTCGGTGAGTTTAGGACGGCAGGGAGATTTAAAAGCCTTATGACCATCTCAAGTCACCTCCGTCTGAATGCAGGCTCTGCCTGCACCAGTGTCCTGCAATGGGAATTAAAGGGGTGGAGGGAGCACGGCGGGGAAGACGCGGAGAGAGGCAGGCCAGTCCTGCAGGGGCCCCGCCAGCGTTCAGAGATGATGGGGGCAGTCAGGGGGGATGCACGTGGCTTCTCCGATGGCACAGACATTTAGGCATGAGTCCCACCTGCCCAGGGATGGTTTCTCATTCGTCCATCTGCCCTAACAAAATACAGGGCAGCTTCACCGACAGGAATTTGTTTCCTCCCAGTGCTGGAGGCTGGAGATCCGAGGTCAAGGTGTTGGATCTCTGGAGGCCACTCTCCTTGACATGTAGATGCCACCTTTTTGCTGTGTCCTTGCTGTGTGTCCCCCTGCAACCCACCCGCCCCCCTCCCCACCAGTGCACATGCATCCCTGGGCTCCCTTCCAGTTCTTATAAGGACATCAGTCAGACAGGATAAAAGCCAAACCCTGATGACCTCATTTTACTTCTGTCACGTCTTTTAAGACCCTATTGCCAAATATAGTCACATTCTGAGGTCCCGGGGGTTAAGACTTCAATATATGAATTTGGAAGGACACAGTTCAGTCCATAATGATCCCTATGATTCCAGAACCAAGCACAAGCCCCTGGCACGTTGGTGGGGGAAAGGCTGATAGGTACTGATTCACTCAACCAAAACATCTTTTTGCTTCCACTGGACTCCGCCAGGCTCTAGGAAAATGGGCTAACTTGTCGACGCTGGATTTACGGAGACTACACAGTAGCAGACACTCTGAGGGCAGGAGGATCTGGGAATTAGGCTGGGGAGGTCCGAGTGCCACGGAAGGAGGTCGTCAGGAGCTCCTCTGTACACAGCTGCTTCCCGGAGAAGCGCCTGCCTCGTGTCCCACCTGCTGTCACACACCCCTGCCCCCCGGTTTCACCTTGACCGCGCGCACAGAAGAAGAGCGTCCAAGCGGACAGATGCCCCGACTGGAGCGGACACAGATGGACTCGCTGTCCACCCCGAGTCGGTCTCTGTCCCTGTCGTCACCTGCGGCAAATACAGACAGAGCCGACCGCGGGCTTCTCGTCCACGCGTGCTGCCTTCAGTATACGTGCAGGCCCCCCGCGCAGGAGCCGGCCCCAAGAAGCCGTTCCGTGGAGAGCGGAGAAGCCCCGGAGGAGAACGGGAAGGGCACCGCCTCTCCTTCCTGGGTTTCTGGTTGAGCTGGGACGACAAGGTCATGCTTGTCCTGGCCACAGCTTCCCCAAGGAAGACACTCCGTAAACAGGAAGACCGAGTAGAAAGCAGGACGAACGGCCCCGGGAAGAAATGCGCTGTTCCTCGGGGCCTATTTCGGTCCTGCCCGGCGGGTCCGCTCCCTACAGAGGAGGCGAGCCTGCGTTGCTGCCCCGGCGGTGTGCAGGCGCTCGCGCGGGTCTCCGGGCCCACCTTGCGCCGGTTGCAAGCCCCCGCGTCCAGACAGCTTCTCGGCTCAGTGCTGCCTGCGTTTGTAGCTGCAGATTAACCGTATTTTGCAGGAACGGACCCTGTGCGGGGCTGCCTGACGAGCTGAGCTGGTTGGCCTCTCCGGACGTCCAGGGGCCGGTGCTTCCTGGGGCCCCAGCCTGGGCGCTGGGGAGCGCGGGGCAAGCCCCGGTGTGCGGCCAGGCAAACAAACGGGCCGGCCCCTCCGCGGACTTGGGCAGTGACCTTCCTATGTTGCTAACCTGTGCAGGTGCAGTCCCCCCGGCGGGAAGCCTGGATGGGCACCTCTCTGCTGAGGAACGAGCAGGAGGCGCACATCAAGCCTCCCCCGGGCCAGGCGTAGGCCAGGTGCAGCCGAACATGGGGCCATTTCTTTCTAGTTTCTCTGCCCCATTCTCCCAGCGGCCGTCTCCTGCCCAGACCCCGGCCTGCTGTCACTGTCTCCCGGCCCGGAGACCCCCAGCCTTTCCTCCCATGCGCTCCTGGCCCGAAACTGCCTTCCCGCTCTGCTCTCCGCCCCCTAAGACTGGGTCCAGCAGCACACGTGTGGTCACGGGACGGCAGATCTCCCGGCGGCTGGCTGGGTGGCGGCGGGGGCGTCTTCGGCCGGCTCCGGGGCCTGTCGTCTCGGCTGCACGGCGGGAACCATCGTGCCTGCTTTATAAATGTGCGGGTGACGTAACGCGCCCAGCATGGCCGTGCGGGGGCACTGAAGGCACGGTGGCCGTCCGCTGGTGGTGGGAGGGCTACTCGGGTTCGGCTCAAGGTCCACGTCCTCCGCGAAGCCTGATTCTTCCTGGAAATCAGAAGCCGTTCGATGCGGTTTGACACCGGGTCTCGGGTCCTGAGCTCGGCTGGTCGCGTGTCCCCCGCCGGGCTGTGCACTGTGTGCACAGATGGTGGCCGTGCTTTGGAAATGTGAGGACGTTGCCACTCTGGGTCATGACAGGCAAGATTAAGTGTCGCCCTCAGCAGCTGGGCTGTCCCAGCCGGGCCCAGGGGACAGTGCCAAGGGCGCGTTCTTCCGAGAGCATTGCTGGAAGCGTCGCCATTCTTCTAAGCGAGCTTCCGATCTGCTGAGGGGGCATCGTTGCTACTCCTCCTCTTATTCAGGAAGATGCCAGACACTGGCCTTCAGGCTGACCGGAGTCTGGCAGAGGGTGTCGCTCAGGGAGGACATAGGCAAGGCCCAAAGCTTCAGATGTAAGGGGTTAAGCATGACATGGTGACGTCCCTGTGCCCTCCCCTCGAGTTTAACACAAATATCCATGGGAGCCATGGAAGAACCCAGCTGGGAGACAGCCTGGAGGAGGAGGACAGACAAGAGGTGGGGAAGGGAGCTGGAGCCATGGCCTCGCAGGCCCCGGGCCTGGACCCACCAGTGCCCGCTGTGGACCACCTCCCAGGACCGTGCTGCCAGGTCTCGGCGCTCAGAGCCCGGCAGTGGGCTCTCCAGCTCCTGATGGACGAGACGGCAGTGGGGTCTCCAGCTCCTGATGGACGAGACGGCAGTGGGCTCTCCAGCTCCTGATGGACGAGAGTGGGGCGGCAGGAGGCCGAGGCCTGTGTGGGGCACAAAGGGCCTGGACTCTGCTCTCACGGCCGCCCACCCCTCCTGCAGGCCTGACCTGCGGCGCGCTGAGGCTCCGGGTCTCGCCGGCCAGACTCTTCTCCACTCCGGCCTCGGCCTCCTCGTCTGAAAGTGGCTGCCCAGCTCCGAGGTGCGGGGCTCCCGCCTCTGCCGCAAGGCCTGCCTGTCGCAGAGGCGCAGCGGCGAGGGAAGCACAGGCACGCCCAGAGCCTTCGTCGGGACTGGCTGCCCAGCTGGCCCCAGGACCCGGCAGCCTCACTCTGGCGGGGCACTGGAAGCACAGGGGACCCAGGCACCGAGCCGGAGCCCGTCTTGCCGACTCACGGCCCCATCAGAGCCAGTTAGGGCACTGGGAATGCCGCTCCCGAGGGCTCCACGGGAGCGTGCAGCCGGGACTGGGCCCCCAGGGCCTCGGGCGGTCTGGGGGAGAACGCAGCCCCAAGACGGGGACGCAGACCAGGCGAGGACGAGCGCGCCCCGAGGTGAGCCATGGCCGTGCGTTTGCCATTTGCCTGCGGGCGGCTCGGCTGGCCCGGTGTGAGGTCAGGTTTGTGGCACCCGTGGCAGCAGAATGGGCTGCGATGAGGTCCCTGCGGCGGGGGGCCGGGGAGAGAAGATGCCGGCAACATTTCCCGTGGCTCCCGTGGCCCTCAGGCGTGGTAGGACGTGTGAGGTTCCCCCAGAGGTCTGTCCTCTTCTGAAAGCACTTTGCTGCCACAAAGTAGCCACCAGGGGGTGGCAGACAACTGTGGCGAAGACTGGGACCCAAGGATGTGCAGCTGGGTCCCCTTCTCGGTCCCTGTCCCCACACTTGTCCGGCTGCCAGCGCACCCTCCCCACGTGGCCCTTCAAGACAGGCTTCAAAGCCTGAAGACCGGAGGTGTGTTTGAGCCCATCTATTAGGGAGGTCTTAGCCGATGCGTGTCGACCGTATCAAAGGTTTGCGGCGGATGGTTTCGGTGGCGGCCTCTCCTCCTCTTCAAAGTCCCAAGCACCCCACGGCAGGGGAGGCGTCCTTCCCCCGTGGCCCCAGCAGACGTGCTCCATCCTCTAGGGGCAGAAGAGCCACGGTCGGGCATCCCTTAGGACTCAGCTCCGCTTTGGGATATTTTTAAAACGAAATCCATATTCACTGAAGGTCATTTGAAGGTAGATCCTTCTCTCCCTTACGAGGTTATCAAGAGAAAGAACAGTACGTGAAGCACTTTGCACATCGTCTGAGGTCGTAAACAACATAGGATGGCTCTTCTGTCATGACGGAGCTCTCATCTGAATATAGATGTGGCTGAGACTTTGGGAATTTGCCAGCTGTGAGACTTTACATTACCCACCAAACATGGCTACATGAAGACCCATCGCTGCCCTAGTCCAGCAGAGACAGACGAGTGCGCACGAACATGCGTATAAACGCAGTACGTCGCACTAAGTAAAGATTTCTACAAGGTGCCAAGGGAGACGGTAACGGCGCAGGTGTGGAAATTAAGGAACACAGGGCGAGTCACTGATGCCAGAGTCAGCTGTCTCCAAATTGAGGCTCCAGGGCAAAGGTTGGTTAAAGAGGTTGGTTAGAGTTCACCGCACCCTTGAATAGAGTTGCAGGTCGCCCGCCTGGGAAGCGTGAGGGGACTCCCTTCAGAGGTCACCTAGACCCTGGATTCAGCATTAACAATGCGAAGATAGGTAATGCGTCAGTCTGAAGAATCCTTATCATCCATGGGAAGCATTTTCTATACCTCTGTATATGTATATACACATATGTATATTTCATATATTTGAAAGCATATTTATATACTGTGTATCTTCTCTTATACATATTATGTTCCTGCTAATGAAGTCCCATCGATACTTGGTGATTACGGTTCAAACTGGTGAGCGGCAGGAAGACCGGGTTCTGTCTCTACCACTCACTCCCTCCACCAGTGAGATCTTAATCAAGTCACCGTATTGCCTTCTGTTTGACGGTCGTTTCTGCATCTGGAAAGTGAACTGGCTGTGCTTGATGCCCTTCTGCTCTTTTTCCTCCAACTCTTCAAGTTTGCCAACTGTATCACGACACCGAGCTATTATAAATTGATTTTATATGTAACTACCAGTCTTAATCTACAGTGCCAAAATCACTTACTAGATAAAAAGAACATTCTTTTAGCAACACAAGGGGAATCATCTGGTTTCCTATGCACTTCTCAGAATTATTGGCTGCTGCCTTGTTAAAACTCTCATTCTTTCGCTGTCCCCATTTTTAATTTGTCTTTGGAGGCCACTATAAACACTGTTTTTCAACACAATTCATCTCAAGTGATTTCCTTTAGGAAGAATAAAAGGAGCAGACAGAAGTAACAAATTTTAGCTCTTTATTATAAGCAGATGCAACCGCCAACAAATAGTTCCATTAATTGTTTGGTATCGTAGTACCAGGTACCACAAACTGATCAGATCCTTTTAGGTACACCAGAGGAATTTTCAATTATTTGTAGATTGTCAGAGTTCACTGATTCCATTCATACTTGGACTCGTGATCAAGGAAAAGTGGTGACTTATTTAACTAGTGATCATGATAGGACATGGAATCACCTTCAGATAATATTGCTTGAACAATAGCCTATGTGCCTAGATTTAACATTTTTTAATTTAGTAAAATTTAAGGATACAAAAACAACAAAGAATAGTATGACGTAGTGTCCACTCTAAGCCCAATCCAAATGACACGACCCAGTATTGTCGTATTTCTTCCGATTTTGTTTCTTGGTTGTGCTTTATTGTCCTCAACACCAATAATTCCGAGATGAACCTTCCAAATTGTAACTTCCGTATCACTTATTAAATATTTATTGCATATACCATTTACTTTCAGAAGGAATTTGTTGGCCTCAGACTGTAAAGTTAAAACATAATATCCTTTAGAGACTTTCCAACTTTTAATCACTGAATCTGATAATGCAATTAATTTAATCATAAAATGTCTAGCCTCAGATGTCTATCTTGATTGAATAAACAAACCCTGCTGAGTGCCTAATATGAGCTGGGAATTGTGGTCCAGTCTCAGGACAGAAAAGTCCAATAGAAATGTAATGCCAGACATCCGTGTAATCTTCCATTTTCCAGTAGCCACGTTAGAAAAAGGTGAAATTTTAATATATTTTATCGAACACAATGCATCCAATGTTATTACAATACGTAATCAACATGAATGCTAAAGAACTACATTTTTTAAACCAAAAAACAATCTGGTATGCATTCTGCCCTCCTAGCACGGCTCACACGTCGAGGGCTCTGGGCCCGTGGCCGCTCTCTGTTTTATCAGAGCTCGCGTCAGGGATGATAGATCAGGGAGCGAAGCGACTCGCTCGCGGAGTTAGAAAACCAGACATCAGAGTGGGCGCGGGAATAGGAGCCCGGGGAGAACCGCCAGAGCCAGGAGGGGCGGGAGACAAAGACACGTGGAAGATGCCCTGTGCCGGATTTATTTCTGATCTAAAATCCCTTTTTCACCTCAACTTCTAGAAACAGGGAGGAGATCTGGAAATACAGAGACAGAACATGAAGACACCAGCACACGAGAACAGATACACTGAGCTCGCTGTTTTGAACATACTTTGCTTCAGGGTCAAGTGTGTGCGTGCGACCTGCCCGCGTGGACCCCCGGCGTGGACCCCGCGTCACACACGCACAACAGAAGCGTTACCAGCTCCAGCGAAAGGCACCCGCCGCTGGAGGACAGACCCACGGACCAACTCCCTGAGGAGGTTTACAGCGACAGCTTCCGTCCCAGCACCGGGATTTCTGGGAACAGGGGTCACTGGCTTCACGGGGCGCAGGTCGCCAGAGCGCGCGCACTGGTAACCCGGCCACCGGGCACTTACCACGTGGCGGGCACGACCCGGGTACCGTCCGTGTGTCATTTCGGCTCCTCCTGACACAGCCCGCTGAGCAGGCCACGCCTCCTCCTCTGTATTTTGTAACTAAGGAATCAGAGGTGGGGGACTAGGCCGAGTCCCCTCAGCGGGCGGGGGCAGGAGACGGCCCGAACCCCAGTGGCCCCGCACCGGAATCCGCGCCCTCACTCCTCCCCAAACCCCCTGCACGCCCAAGAAACGGTAAGAGCGCCACTGCGCCCCGGAGAACCTGTGCCCACCGCCTGGACCGCAGAGGCCCCGACACGGCGCGGTGCTGGGGTGCCCGCGCCGCCGGAGCACCCGAATCGGAGCCCAAGTGCGGTGCTCCTTCTGGGATCAGGTGCGGGGCCCCGGGAAGAACCAGCCGCGGCGGCCTAGAGCAGCTCTCGCCCGCCGGGGTCCCAGGCGTCACGCCCCAACTGCAGGGACGGCTAGGGCGGGCTGCCGGTCCGCGTGCACAGCCCCGGCCTTCCCTCGCGCCCGGAGCCGGCCTCCCTGCGGCAAGCAGCCCCGGCGCCCCAAGCCCCCGGCCGACACAGGGACAGCCCGCTGTGCCGCTGCGGCTCCCCGGGAGCAGCGGGGGACAGACTGGGGGACAGACTGGAGGCGCCCAAGGCGGACGTCCTCCGAAGGGACAAGAGCGGTGCTGCCCCCGACTCGGCCTGCCTTCCTCCTGACGGGTCAGACTTCAGCTTCCACCGTTCGGAGTAAACCCGAGCAGCGGGAGCCCGCAGACCCCGCCCTGCTGGCTGTCTCCAGGACGGGCGCACGCCCCGGACCCCCAGCCGCTGACTCCAGATTCTCCTTCACGTCCGGAGCTCTTCCTGCCACACCAGGTTCTTTCGTCGGCTCTGTTTCCAGCAGACAGACAGGAAGGGGTCTCCCGTGGTGGTCCCCGGCATGGCCCCTCCGGCCAGTGACAAAACGGCGCAGGGTATCGAGGGGAAGACCGAGTCTCCTCTGCCGTCTTCCAGGACACCGTCCACAGGATGGGGCGCGAGGCAGAGGAGGCGGAAGGTGCTCGTGAACAAGTGCAAACTGGTGCACCGTCCAGGAATCGTCACACGGACCCGGGACCCAAACCCACAGGAGCCCAGGTTTGCACGGACAGCGCGCTGAACCACGGGCGACGCATTCAGTAATACCGCTAACAATCGTGCGTGTGAATTCCAAAATGCATCAGAGAATAACGGACGATTACTTATCCACACAGAGTCACACTCTGATAAAACAGAAGTAGAGCTGAAACGATTTAGGAAGAATTATGATAATCTCTCACATTTATGTTCAACTTTATGTTCACTTTTACAACTATCACCTCCTATGACTCCTACTAACTTCTATGAGGTAAGTAAGTGGTCCCCTCATTTTATTGACAAAGGAGGGCTCCAGCGGGGGCCGTAGTGTGCGTGAGGTTAGACTCGGACCGTCTGATAACGTGGGCTTTCCCGCGGTAAGTGACCTTCGGAAGGATCATCTCATAATTACCGTACTCTGTGCCGCTGTAAGGAAAGACCTCTGCCTCTGCCGTCCCACATCGCCCCTGGCCAGCGTGGGGACTCCGTGCTGCCAACACAAGGGACAGGCAGCCCCCCGGCCCTCAAGCCCACCACGGAGTCAGCTCGGAGACCATGACATCTCCTCATGGAAGATGGAGAATCCTTCCTTTTGCTAATTTCTGTGTGGTTTGATTTAGATTTTAAACAAGACATCTTTACGTGGCTCCGACTACAGTTAGGACCATCTGCTTTTAAAGGCACTGCGGCAGTAGGAAATACTGCATTCCTTCTTTGTTATGCAGAAAAGAACGGGCACGCGTTTTTGTGCCCAGAAGGGTGAGTGTGACTTTGGGGCATTTCATTCAAACTCTCGGAGCCCCCGTTTCCGCGTCTGTAAAACTGGGAGCAAGAGGAGTTGAAGAACGAGATTGAGCGCCTGCCACTTCCCACGCGCTACGACTGGGGCTTTGACAAGTCACCGAGTCACCAACCACCCTTTGATGTAAATGCAACTATCGTCAGTAATTTACAGCTGAGAGCGTTGAAAGAGAAACTCTGAAGAACTTGTCCAGGGTGGGAGGCCAAGGGGCGGACCAGGACTCGCGAGGGGCGGCCGGCGCGCGGTCAGTCTGCAGCCTGAGCGACACCGCGGCCCGGGGGCCGCGTGTGAGCAGGAGATGAGACAGCACGCCGAGGAGGTGAGCACGCTGCTCGGCACACAGTAAGCACCCAACAAACCTTGGCAGGTAGCAGAAAAAAACAAAATCATAATGTATCCTATAGCTGTTACTTGGCAATAAAACACACACGCATATGAAACATACGCATTACCGTACATGTGTGAAATAACCATCACCCAACAGGTATTTTATCATATCACCAAGTAACTTTTGAGATTTATATATATATATTTTTTTGCTGGATTATGAAGCACCAATAAACTCAAGATAAATCATAATTTATTCTGAACATACCATAAGACTGTTAGGCAAATATTCTTTCCTCCTGTCCATACAGAGAATTTCGGTGGCATTTTTTTTTTTAAGGCACAGCAACTTATAAAAATAAAATTAGCAGAATAGATCTTCCCGTATTCACATATAAAATCATGAATCAGTACTAATTTGGATGGAGTAACCGACCATGAATAAGCAGGTACTGAGAGTTTGTTCTACAAATCAGGTTTTCTTTAATGCTGAAGTAACTGAGCTTCCTATTTGGAGTGGCTTTCTGAAAAATAACTTTTTCTCTCCCTGCTTAGGGTAAGATATTTGTCTTTCTGACCTCATGCATGACTACACTGAAAATAACTCACCAGTTGGAAAAAGTAACGGATTTACTTTCTTGTCTGCAAATTGGAAAAGGTGTCAAATAAAATCTTGGGGACAATGTTGAGTCATAACTACTCTAAACTAAGTCAGTAATTGTATATCGAGCACTTCAAAGTATCTGAGAGAAGTTTTATATTCAATTACATGGATAGCTTACCCATACAATATCAAATATCTGAATGTTTCCCAATTATCAGTTTGACTAAAATGCCAATTTTCATTCTAATGTTTGACTGATAGGTTCAATTAGTTTGTGTATAATGCCGAAATACTAAATGGTCACACAACATTCCAAGTTAGCCAATCTTTAAAAGTATGTGTAACCCATAATAAAAAAACGAGTCTATCCCCTCCCTCTCCGCGCAAAAATCCTACTTAACAAAGATATGTAACTCACTACAAGGTGGTCTCTGGAGTATCTGCCACGACTACCTTTTCTTCAATCTAATACGAACAAATACTATTACGGTTGAAATCTACTTGTATATTTGCAATTGTACACATGAATTAGCACTATGATGGACAGTTCTCTTCCTAAATGTGTGTCTGATAGATGTCTGGCAGTTACTTCGTGTCTCTACCTGATGCGCAAACTTTATACATACTGTATTTTTATAATGGTCCATCCATTTAAAAGATCACTTTCTTGACACAGATCTATTCAGTGAATGTAATAATAAATCATGTAACATTACAAAGGAAAAATACAGCTTTATATATATATAAAGGAAAATTGGTAGCACTGGACAGGAAACAAATTCCCATGGAAATGGAAGACTTGAAAGAAACCATTAGTATGTATGATGCAGGGATCAGATTGGTACTTTACTTACCAACCTGGCTACTTTTAGGCACTGGACGAGCCTCAGTGAGCTCCCCTAATGATTACAGAACTGTCGAGCAACTAATACTTGCTATATACATTGTATAAGATACACAGGTGAGGAGTTTGTATAATGAAACCAATATATTGCTTCATAATTTTGAGTACTGTATTTTTAAAAGCTTGGTCAATATTTATGAAAAAATATTATAATTTTTTAAGTTCAGAATGTAGGATGTAGGACCAGTCACGAATCTTACGCTATAACTGAAGACCGTTGGGGAATTTCTGGGTCGCAAAATGTTAAATAGCACAGACATTAGAGACAGTGAAAGATTTTATTTTTTCTTTTACTTTCATCCAAACACACCCTTTTCTGGAAAACATAAAAGCATGCACATTGATGGCGTTCTTATAAAGAAAAAACTAAGAAATAACTAAGCTGCAAATCAACAATAAGAATAACACAAACACTGGCTTAAATGATATGTGAAAAGATTTACAGGTAGATACAGGGCTCTTAATCTTAGAAAATAATAATTCAAGTCATATCAGCACATGTTAAAAAGAAGCTTCTAATTTTCCAAATATTTTGATACAAAAATTTTAAACTAACAAATATATTTTATAGAACTTCTGTGAGAATATAAGTATGTTCATAAGAAACATGATGTTCAAAGTGATCTTATGCAGTTCACCGTGACTTCTTAAAATCAGTTATGATCAACATAATTCCAATGGTATTACTTCTCAAAATTTAAATTTAGAGCATATCCATGACATTCAAAGTAAGTTGCACAACTTACATTTACTTTGATCTAGTTAGAAACAGGTCCTAACTTTAGGATTGTTAAAAGAAAAATATTAACAAAGACATGGGATTGATTTAAACTTCACTTTACGAGTAAGAGAAAATGACAATTTGGCATCAGAACAATTTTCAGAAGTGTGAGCGACACCGCCGTGCGTAATTAGGCCGGCCGTGTCCTGTGGGGATGTGTGTACACATACTCACACTACTGAACGCACACTACGCACACTACCCAGCTGTGCTCTCTGGGTCTGGAGAATCGCTCGGACGAAATTTCCTTTATTATTCTCATTTTGTTCATCATGATTCAGCTGGTGTGTTTCATCTGGGACACAGATACAATTTTACAACAAAAATCCATGAAGCAGAAATGTTATCCTAAAGGACTGGGAGGCAATCAAGTTGAAGTTGTAACATCAACATAGAGCGGATCCAAAAAGGTTACCCGCTTGCACACATTTATTATTTCACGACTGCAAACTGAATCGTGTGATTTGTTTCCTGTAACACAGCTCTTCCCTGCACGTGTCCCGTGCCAGGCGCCGGGCGGCACGCGGCCAGTAACCCAAAGGAAGAGAATCCAAACACAGTGGAAACTGACCGTGATGACATGAAAAAAAATGACTTCTGAATGAAATGTTGTGCTGAACTCAGGAGTAACAAGCAAAGGCACGTGCTAGTAAGTCTAGTCAGACGTCTGAAGGCTCCCATCGCCTCAAATATCTGTGGACTAAGATCCAACAAAGGTTCACACTGATCATTCTGATATAAAAAATAATAGGAAACCTGAAGGTTTTCAAGTAGTTATGGCACAGATGTTGGGAAGTACTAAGAGCTTAGAGTAACTCTTCAAGAAGCCGGGCAACGTAAAATTCTGCTACAATGAATCAGGGTCACAATTCTAACTTAAACTTAATTCTCGTATTTTATACATTACTCTTTTGTATACAATACAGGGTGTGCAAATTTAGCTGTTTCAATAAATATTAGAAATGTTAATTACTTTGCAAATATAAAGTAAAATCAGCTAATAATGCAATACAATAAAAGCATGCGCTAAGCAGAACTTCCTCCCCATGGACAATTTCCTGCCCTTTACCTTGGTATCCCTCTTGATACTTAAATACAATTTCTTTCACTCGCTTGGAGAAATTAAGCAAAAAGCAAAATATTACATAGCTCCAAGATACTAAATACTTTAGTGATAAAGGCTGGACTAGTCAAAGTTGTAAAAAAAAATTGAAAGTTAACAAATACAGTAAAATATACTGCAAATTAATGTTCATGAATGCAGCTATCTGAATTACAAAACAATAACAAATTATACAATCCTAATAGTCTTCTGAAGATGACATTAGTTCATAGGAGATGCCAAGTATAGCATAAACTGTTTAGGTTTTCCCTTTCCAGCAGCTTCTGTTCTAAAGTTGTAAAACCATGTATATTTGCCCAAGACCGACTGCATACGGCTTTAATCAGAAATTCTATTTTACCCAATGTTCAATCAACAAGGCTTTATTTACACGTCTTATTAAAATCAGGAAACAACTGGACGTAGGGCGTGGCTGCCAACACTGAACCACGGAGCACATCCCATCGCCCGCAGACAGCTACCTGCTCAAGCTTTCATACTAACCCACAAGCAGCCAATTAGGGTTCCATAAATCCATGTTCTTACATAGAGTTTCCTTCCAGCCTCGGTCATAAGCATACCAGCAGTCAAACCACTTAAGATCAATAATGATGGTAAAGTCTTTTTGAGACTTAATTTAGAATTAACACTTTCCCCAGGAAATTTGTTTCTTCTTTCTGGATCCAGTGAATCATAAAATTCTATAAGCAACCTGTGGCCAGAATGGAAAGAAAAAAAAAATTAAAGTTTCAGGTTTAGTCATTTAATATTCTAATTTAACAAATAGCTCTGTTTGCCTATTACATGCTGGAGAAGCTACAGGTCCTTGGGGAAAAAAGACCGATAAGGAAATACTAGAGACTTGATTTAATTGGAGTTTCTAGACTTTAAAAATACCTTTATGTGCTCATGATTAGTGTAGATGAATTGTATCATATGTAATTTTTTAAAAGATAGTTTTAAGTAATTTTGTGGGGATGATTTCTTCAAACTTTAGATTTTTAATAATTTTGCAACAACCGGACTCGCTCAAACATGGGTAATAACCAATCTCACTTCGTCTCCACCTTCCCCGTCTTTACTCCTCCTTCCGACGGCTCCCATACCATCAGAAGTCAAGGAGAAAATCAGCAGTTCTTGTAACATATAATGGAGTTTCCCTCAAAAAGCCCTTATTCACATGGGATTATAAAAATAGGTACAAGAAGGAAAAAAATAGCGCAGTTAATTCAGCAGAAGACATTTTGGTCAGAATGTCACCTGTCCCTTTTCCAACAAGTACCTTCTTGTCATTTCCACATGCACCTCGGACACAACGCTCTATCCCGTAGCCTCACTTTCGGGGCATCGTGGGCACGCCAGCTAGTTCGCAACAACCGACACTTCGTCTGACCCGGGAATGCAGACGTGGGCACTCCCAGCAGAAAGCTGTGTGTGTGTGTGTGTGTGTGTGTGTTTTCTAATTTCATATCCCACCACAGAGTAAGTCTAGGAAATTCTGAGCATGAAAACAGGAAGGCCTCCTATAACAAGTTCTTTTTTTTTTTTTTTTTAATTTATTTGACAGAGAGAGACAGAGCACAAGTAGGCAGAGAGGCAGGTAGAGAGAGAGCGGGAAAGCAGGCTCCCTGCTGAGCCGAGAGCCCAATGTGGGACTCGATCCCAGGACCCTGAGATCAGGACCTGAGCTGAAGGCAGAGGCTTTAACCCACTGAGCCACCCAGGCGCCCCCTATAACAAGTTCTTTCACAGACAATGTAACAGTAAGGTTTAAAACATGAACAGACTAGAGTTTACAAAGATGCATTATATTCGTTTCAAACTGTGTATTTACTATACCAAAATACAGCCGAACCCAAGTTTTTGACATAGGAGAACTATTGCTACTCACTTATCTTTAATTTCAAATCGCTCATGAAGCCATCTTCTCATAAATGCTTGTTCTTCTGGAACATCTTTTTTGTCTATACGATCAATGTGAATATGAATTTTTGGACATTCTTTGCAGAGAAATTCTAACAAGAAACAAAAAAAAATTCATTTTTCGTTATTTTACAACTCATCGTTCTATGAAACAACTGGAAATGAGGCAACATATACTTTTAAATGATGAAATAGCAGACCCTTCAGCTTAAAAAAGAAAAAAGTTAATAGAAAATAAGAATTATACACTGATGGTTTTAGGTTTCAAGCTGAAGTAGGAGGGTGTTATAATTTCCTAGTCTCCCACGAGGGCCTGAAGTCATGAAGTTAAATCGGTAATACCAAATGTTACTTTTCATACGACAACCTTCAATTCCACAGGCGGCCCAGGGAGAGAAGCTGGATCCCCAGATGCCACCCTCATGCTCCCTAGTCACCGGCACGGGAGCACCAGTGGGCTGCGTCCAAGCACAGCGCTCCTGTCACTGCTGCCCCCTCTAGACTGTGAGTCCCCAGGGGCGGAGATGAAGTCCGTCTGGAGCACTCGGCCGGAGCACTGGGAGCACGAGGCACTTAACCCCCGAATGCCGGTGCCTCCGCCGGGCATGTCCGCCCGTCACGGAGTGCCACACGCCCAGCACAGACGTGGGAAAGAGAGCTCCGCTCCTCTAGGACTTGCTGTTGGTTTCTAGTCACGCGTTCTCCCAGCTCTCCTGCCTTTGCCGTATTTCCACATATCAACCTTGGTGTGGGAACCAAACTCTTCCTGTGGATAGCTACGAGCTTTTATTTGTTTGTTTGTTTGTTTATTTATTTATTTATAAGTAGGCACAAGTAGGCAGAGGCAGGCTCCCTGCTGGGCAGAGAGCCCGATGTGGGGCTCAATCCCAGGACCCCAAGATCATGACCTGAGCCGAAGGCAGAGGATTTAACCCACTGAGCCACCCAGGCGCCCCAGCTACGAGGTTTTAAGTGACTACAGTGCCTGAGACTTGCTAATTTGAACAAAGCACACAGTCCTTTCACAGCCTGGTTGCATAAGCGATGAGGCCAGGATTTATTCCAAGACAAGAACAACTCTGAGCTGGGAAATACCCCTTCTCACGGATGGCTTCCGGTGGAGAGGTGAGCTCACGAACAGCTTTAAATTCCCTGGAGAACAAAGAGACGTTGCGAAGAGACTGCAGAGGAGACTATGTTCCCTGGGTGGGACTTCCGGGGGAGGCCGAGACCTGCTATCCAAGTTGAAATGTGTTCAAAGACAGGTTCCAAGAAGTGGTGACTCACGTGGTCTGCAGTGAAGGAAGTTTGTGCTCCAACAGGTCCCTAGTCCGGACTCCACACACGTCTCTTGCTGGCTAAGTATTCTCTACGACTGCTCCTTACCACTGGGGTCAAGCCTTAATAGCATGTGGCATTTCTGGCATCAAAACTACCGTCTCGTATATTTTCAGGAGAACTGACTTTGATGATAAAGGCACAAAAAGCCCAAGGGGAAGACGTGACTCTCCAGAATTTTTGTCTTTGTTTTCTCCAGTTCCTTGGTCATTTCTGTAACTGAAGAGCTTCGGAGGAAGGATTTCAGCGGCACAACGGTGCAGAGGCTCAGAGCCGCACAGGGAGTCAGACGGCCTGGGTCTCGATCCTGCTCAGCCCCGGGCAGAGGGGCCGTCGCTGTCGGCGCCTGTCTCCCAGTCTGCGAGACAGAGACGAGGGAGCAGCGCCCACCCGACGGGGCGCCGCGAGGAGTCGGGACCTCGAGCTCCAAGAGCAGCGCACCGGATGCCCTACAGGCGGGCAATTCCAACTTTCTAGCCGCGTCTTACTTCTCATCTCGCCCTCCCGTTTGTATTTCGGATCCATTCATGCAGACCCCGACACCAAGTCTCCCACCGTCATGTAGTTACTACATCCCCCACTCAGGATCGCCGTACTTCGACAGGAAGCCACCTCGTGGTTAGCCCAGCCGCCGCAGGGACACGTGGCCACAGGCTGTGGAGAGAAAAGTGCGCGGCCTTGAACTTGTAACCGCGTGCTCCGGGAGTGACAGCAGTGTCGCTCAGGAGACGCCCGCTGAGGAGGGAAGAGGCTCGGATACTTAATACTGAGAAGGGTTCCCAAATTCATATGGGAGTAAAATCCACTTTACCCTGGTGTTTACAACCCAGTTTCACGTACATCATTTCATCCGACCTCCAGGAGTCCGTGTAGGCAAGTGCTACTGCCCTTGTTGGGCTTGGAGAGGGCCAAGACCCAGCACGGACGGCCGTGGAGCCCCCACAGCCCAGTTCCTGTGGTGGGGACCCCAATGAAACCATGAGAGAATCATCAGAAAAACACTAAATGACTTTCAGGAGATGAGAAACTAGTGACATAAATGTTTTCTTCCATATTTAATAAAGCTCGTGTATCTATACTTGTAAAAACTACATTAGTTGGAGCTTATTTCATATTGCATGAGCAAAAATCTTCCCATACTATTTAGAAATATGTGGAAAAAGTATTCTAATTAAGGTATAACTTTTTTCTTTTTTTTAAGGATTTTTTTGAGAGGAAGGGAAGGTGGGAGGGAGAGCAGGGGGGGAGGGGGGAGAGGGAGAAGCACACACCCTGCTGAGAGGGGAGCACAATGTGGGGCTTGATCCCAGGACCTGCCACCCAGGTGCCCCACGGTATCATTTTTTTCCAATTAGAACTTTCTCAGTGGAGCCCTAGTAGAGCCCTAGAGTATATATATGCTAGGGTAACGGGAGTCTTTCAAGTGTTCATACACGTCACAAGGACTAGTCTCTGGAGAAACTAAGTTCCGTTTGCTCTGTGGGGGAGCCGGCCAAGTGGAGACAGGAGAGAAAAGCAGAGCTCCGAGCGGGAGCAGAGAACGTCCACATGCTACGCCGTGACAACCTCCGCACGCTGGGACCTCACCTGGCTCCTGCGCAGCTGGCTTGTCACCCATCCCCTTTTCCTCTGGGGGGAAATGACCTAAATCCACGAGTAGAAAACTGGGTGGAAAAACCACCGTACGGTCACGTCAGTGGACATCATGTAGCATTTTTAAAACATCGCAGAAGTGTATATACTAACATTTCCCAACTGGAAAACTTATTTTCCAAATAAGTTTTATTTTCATATAAGAAAATATTAACAGGAAGAAGTAGCCTAGCACCATACTAAGTGGTTAAACAGAACATCAAATGTTAGCCTTAACTTCACAATTTTTTACAGTATAACACCTACTGTAGAAACGGATTTTAAATAAGTCTATAACCAGACTGGCCTGTCTCCCCTCTGCCTAGTGGACATCGTCCAGGGAAGACAAAGACCCTTATGACAGCAGATGAATCACAAAGTGAGCCCCCCGGTGAATATCAGTATTCACCTTATAACAAGCCACCACGAAATGGGAAGCACAAGGGACACTACCTGCCGCCTCGCTCTCTAACACAAGGCCTCATTAAGGCCCAAACCGTAAGACGCACGACCACAAGAGTTCATTAACCCCGCAGCTGCTGTCCTCCCCTGCAGCCAGTCCACGCTGGCCAATCTAGCAGTCCAGAGCGAGCAGGGTCCTGCGCGGTCAGCAGTCGTCCCAGGTGACTCGGGGGGAACTGTAATACTCTTTGAGCACAATGCAACTCAATACGCTTTGAGGAAGACTGGCCTGTGGCATATAAATGCACAATCCAGCAACTACGGAAATGATATTTTTCAACTGGGCTCTCAAATATGAGTATTGAATGATAGTCCACTATGTATGGAGTGGATTTAATATGGATTTAATACTAATCACACTTAATACTAATCACACACAAGTACTTATGATATTCTAAGTTATGGAATTTTATACCTAACTCAACTAACTAACCAACTAACTCAACTAACTAACTCAACTAACATCAATTGAAAGTGCATCTTAATCTATTCTAGATTAAAGTTGAGCAGAATAGCAATCAATTTATACAATAACGAGAGTGGGGATTTTCAAGCCACAGGTCCCAAACTCACAATTAAAATCAACATGTGACACAGAAAACCAGGTGTCGCCCCTCATGTGCACAGGCACGCTGGCGGCAGACCTTCTCAGCAGCGGCAACGTCCATCATTTGTGGAGCTGGCAGACCCGGCCAGGCGGCTTCCGCGGAGGCTCCCCGCACTGCACCCCAACAGCAAAGTACGGACGGGACTCTTGTGCTTGAATTTTACCCACGGAGCTGTTACCGAACCCAATACTAGGATTTTTGCCAATCTGATAGTAAAACATGGTATCTCGCCAAAAATTTTAATTTGCATTTTTCTTGTTATGAATGAGATAGAGCATTTTTTAATGTGAACTACTGAGTTACTGATCATCTTATCAATTTGTAGAAGCACTTTCTGCATCAAGGAAATTCGGCTTTTTTTCTGTGATCTAAGGTGCAAATGTTTTCCCAGTTTGTCCAGTCTTTTGATTTTACTCTGGTGTATTTTTCCTTGTGGAAATATTCACCCTTAACTGATTGAAAGGACAGATTTATTTTTCACACGGCTTCAGGGTGTGATAGAAAAGCCAACCTTCTCAAAGAGAGACAATTTGTAAGGAAAACACAAAGCCAGTGGCAGCTAATGTGTATGCAGCAGAGGAAGCAGAGCAGTAGGAGGGGGTTAGAAGGGGCTGCTGGGCTGGAAACTAGGCGACGCAACTCTAACATAGTGTCTTCCTCAAGGCGTCTCACCCCACGGGGGAAGGTAAAGAATTACCGTATGCGGAGCGCTAACCTTGTGGCTTAAGCACTTAGTGCCACAGAAGTGCTAAAGCAAGAGAAAGCAAATGAGCTAGGGAGGAGGAGTGTTGTGGGAACAGCACAGCTGGGGGAGGGCACCAGAAGGGAGGGGTTTCACTCGGAAAGGAGGCCTGGCCTACACACAGCCTCCCATTCCAGAAGGCAAGGGAGTGAAAGAGAGGGGACAGCTAGGATACACAGTCCTCGCAGGGCCGGCTAAAGTGGGTGGGACTTGGCCTGTGAGCACTGCCGAAGCCAGGAGCTCCTGACGACCGGGACGGTGGCGTAATGAAAGCATTTTGCAAAGGTTGTTATGGGAATTATATCTGTTTCTCTTTAACAATAAAACAATGTTCAATAAATCTCATTTTTCAAACAAGGATAAACTAGTGATAATATTGTTGAACAACTAAATGCATGTGTTTTCAAATGTAAAAACAGGTCAATGACTCCTTTGATAGTTAAAAAAAGGAAATTATTAATAAATTGCCTTTTTGACAAGAAGGGAAGGATTTCTAGTGTTAAGAATATAGACTTAAGGGGCGCCTGGGGGGCTCAGTGGTTTAAGCCTCAGCCTCCGGCTCAGGTCATGATCTCAGGGTCCTGGGATCGAGCCCCACATCGGGCTCTCTGCCCGGCACGGAGCCTGCTTCCCCCTCTCTCTTTGCCTGCCTCTCTGCCTACTTGTGATCTCTCTCTCTCTGTCAAATAAATAAATAAAATCTTTAAAAAAAAAAAGAATATAGACTTAAAGGGCACCTGGGTGGCTCAGTGGGTTAAAGCCTCTGCCTTCGGCTCAGGTCATGATCTCAGGGTCCTGGGATTGAGCCCCGCATCGGGCTCTCTGCTCAGCAGGGAGCCTGATTCCCCCTTTCACTGCCTGCCTCTCTGCCTACTTGTGATCTCTCTCCTCTCTGTCGAATAAATAAATAAAATCTTAAAAAAAAAAAAGAATATAGACCTAATTTTGCACATGTGATACATAAACAAGACAAGTGGTTTACCTCTGGGCAGGGAAGGTGGACCCCGGGTGGAGGGGGATGTGGTGGAAAACAAGCCATTTCACTGTACATTTTATATAGTTGTGGTTTTTAAAGTATCTAATGTATAATATATTCCAAAAAATTTCACTTAAGTGAAAAAAATCTTCAGCTTCCTACGTGACAACTGCTCTGTGTCAAAAGCAATTGTGACAGCAATCAATCTACCACTTCAGATTTGTATTTCCAGCCACTATGACCGATTTCACCCCATTAGTGCTTCATCCCTCCGTCCTCTCTCTCAACTCTCTGCTCTGGGAAGCTACTCTCTCTGTCTTCTGGACATATTTTGAACATCAGTCATCAAGAGGTCCCAATGACACATACACTTGACAGGCCTGGTGTTTCAACCTTCAACAGCCACCAGTGTGACATAAAAAGCTCGGGTTCTATCTCTCGACCACAGCTCGAATGGACACTTCGGTAAGGCAACGCCCCGCACTTCCTTGTTTGCCTAATCCTGCATTTAAATTTCTCTACCAGTCAGGAGTGTCTTTGGTTATATTTAACTAAAATATTCTACTCACTTAAAATTCTATTTCTTCTTGTTACATCTGACACATACATAGGCAATAGTTAAAAGGTCTTTAAAACCCAGCACGAGTTAGGGTGTTGGGTGGCCCAGTCAGTTAAGTGTCAAACGCTTGAACTCGGCTCAGGTTTCAATCACAAGGTTGTGGGTTCAGGCCCTCCATGCCCAGCATGGAGCCTGCTTCAAAACCAAAACCAAAACAAACAAACAAATCAAAAACCCCACAAAAAAAACCCAGCACAGGTTTGAAAAAAGAAAGTCATATTTAACGTGTCTTCCTGCCAAGGAGATACTAAATTTCACAAGTATTACATAGAAGTCTATATAAAGGTGAATACTGACTATCAGTAATGTACCTCAGTACCGTCAGGTTAGCACTCTCCCCCTCATTCCCTCCCTTTGATTTCTGGAGCCTTCCATTCTTAGGTGTGAACTCTGGGTAGAAGGAAACTGAGGTAATGGTAGTGGGCAACTTCAAAGGACTATTATAGCAACCAGGAAATACCAAACATAGCAAGACTTGTAAAATTCAAACTGTTATGGATTAATAAAAAAATACCTGGAAAATAGATCAAGTATATACTCAGAAAATATATCAAGTAAATGTTATGAAGTACACACACCCATTCAAGAGAATAATTACACACTCACAAATACATGACATAATTGAAAAGATAAACTCACCGGCCATGGACGGAGCTTCTTTCCGCTGCCCTTTATCATCAATAGTCCCTTCAAAAGCCACTGTCACATCATAAATTGCATCTAAATAATTCTTCATAGAATCAAAAGCAACATGAGTTGCCTTTATTCTTGGTGTCAGCACATGTTTTAATACTGCAAAGCCTAGAAGAGAAATTGATGCAGTGTGGCCGTAAGTTAATTACAAAACACCTTAGCACAATATAATATCCAAATTGTCTTTCAACTTCCAGGAATAGACTAGAATGTATTAAAGCCATATCTCATATATACAGACAGGGCCTGAGGTTTAGAAAGCACTCTTATGACTTGATGTAATTAAATCAACATTCTAATACATATTTATTAAACACCTACAGGTACGGGACGCTGGGAAAACTGTCTGAACACTGGCCCTCAGGAAGCTCCTGACCTATGAGAACCCCTTCCATCTGGCAGCGCCCCCCACGGGCCGGTACTAGGATCCCTACCTCTGGCCACAGAATCGAGGCAGCAGCATCCCGCTCGTGGCCGCTGCAGATTCGGGAGTACGATTTGTAATTCTGACTCCCAGTCCATGATTTAATTTTATTTCTATTCCAACAGGGACGCAGGAGTGAGGGAGCACGGGAATGACCCCGGCTGCGCCGAGTGCCCAAAGGAAGAGCGGCTGCGGCCTAGTTCAGGCGGCACGCTGGGCTTCTTACTTAGAATACTGCTGCTGTCGTTGAATTAACTGAGATAGCATTCACATGCCATCAATTCGTCCTTTCAAACTGTGCGGCTCAGTGGTTTTTAGGAGCTTCACAGAGCTGGGCCACCATCACCACTCTCAAATTCCAGACCGCGTCCGTCCCTCCGGACAGTCAGCCTGGACGTCTGCAGACACGGAGCGCTCTCCTTCCCTGGAGCTGCCTGTCCCGACAGCTCACACGAATGCGGCCCCAGTATTGTGGGCTTTCGTGGCTGGCTTCTCTCACTTAGCACAGTGTTTCTGAGGCGCATCCATGTTGGGGCGGGGATCAGGGCTGCCCTACTTTCTGGGGCTGAGTAACATTCCACTGTATGGATCTACCACGTTCGGTTTATCTGCTGATCAGGGGGTTTTCAACCTTTGGCTACTATAAACAACGCTGCTGTGCGCATTCATAGAAACCGAATGTGAATGCTAAACAAGTTTCTATATGAACATGGGACTTCCATTCTCTTGGGTATATCTGAGATACACACACACACACACACACGTACACTTCTCAAAGTTTCTGTAATTGAGAAAACACTGCACTTTATACAGGATAACCAATGATATCCATGAGTGTTCCACTGGTGTTAAGAATTTGTTCTCCCCCTATTTCCCACTGCCTCCCTTTCTCTTGATTAGAATATTTACTGATCATTTAACAGAAAAGAGTAGCTTTC
The DNA here is from genome assembly GCA_028533885.1 of Nasua narica. NCBI lineage: Eukaryota > Metazoa > Chordata > Mammalia > Carnivora > Procyonidae > Nasua > Nasua narica. Next base: position 174,600,981 of record CM052800.1, read on the forward strand.
TGAAGTGACAGGAAAATAGACTAGACGAAAGTTGATTTGGATCTTCTCCTGCCTCTCTCCAGGGAAAATGAGCTACATAAGGAAGAGTAGCTATAGTATGTTGGGACCTTCCTGCAGAAGAATTTTTAAAATGCAAAGCGGTGTGGGAAAGAAAAAGATTCCCACAACCACATATCTGACTGAAGTCCCTAGGGCAGAAGCAGCTTAATTTATTCACAAACTTATAACAAAAAACTGAATAGTATACCCAGCTGGGAAACATTCATTTGTCGATTAAATTAATTAATACTTCTTTCTTTGCTATTAGAGCTCATCCAATTTTATTAAGTCCAAAGCTCACAGAAGCACCCTGTGGTATTCAGTAAGAACATTGCTAGAATCCATTAATTTAGTAAGAAGATAGGAAGACAAAAAAATAGTATTTAAAAAAATTATAATGAAAGTCTAAAAAAATCAGTTTTGTAACAGATGAATAAGAAATGCCCATCACTAATGTGTACGAAAAGCTAAGAGAAAAATCTTCTCACTGAAGAATGTACTAGGAGCAGCTCGAGTGCCCTAAACACATTTTCTAGATCCAATCCACATCCTGCAGTTTCCAGCTTTTATCTCCCAGCTCTTGAAAGAGAACGGCCAAGGAGGAAGGAGAAAAACAAGGAGACTGGGGTGACACAGAGGCCCTGAGGAGAAAACATCTTAAGAAGGAACTAGTCAAATACGCTCAATGAAAGACACGGAAAGATCCAGAACTGAGAGGTGACCCCCTGGCCAAACAAAGGTCGCTTGTTACCTGGATGAGTACTTTCTGTGGAGTGGTAGGAATGGAAGCTTAGAGAAGGGGTGAAGTGAGGTGAGAAAACACCAACAGCCCACTCTGTCCTGCATGTGTTTATTAGCAGACAGTCTACTGATTTTCTAAGGCTTAGAATAACACAGGACACCCTTACCGTCACAACGAACAGAAGCTGGTAAGTGAGAGGTCACTGGGAAGGGGGTCGGGGAACAGACCTCTTGGAAACGGATGGAGTCGAACAGGAAAATGACAGGCGCCCAAACTTCTCCTTTAGCACAACAGAGAGGGAGGACAGTAACACCACAGGGGCGCCGTAGGTAGATGAGCGAGCACGTGTGCGCGCGCACACACACACACACACACACACACACAGTTCGTTTATATAAGAATCAGACCATGTGGGCAAACGGGGGGAACCGAGAAGACAAGAGCATGTGGTGAGGTATGCAAGAGGAAGTTATTAGGGCAATAATATTAAAATCTTGAAATACAGAAAGATATGCGTGACTGTACAATGCAGTCTTGTCAGAAAAACAAAACTCCTTCAAGGCAAAGACATCCTGAGATGTGAGGAGAAAAAAATCTTAAAAAAAAGAAGAGAGAGCCCAGAAGGGAAAAAAGAACTGCTCAGTGTCCCCAACTGGTAAGAAGGGAGGAGGCAAATCGGGCTGGCGGGGCCGAGAACCGGCAGGGTCCCCAGTCACACCTGCGGAGCGGGAGCCGAGCGGGAGCCGTGGGGCGGGGGACACGGGCCCTACGCGAGGACTAGAGCCAAAGAAGGGCCAAGGAAAGCGAGGTTAGAATCGAGCTGAAGAACAGGCTCAGGGAAGGGGTAGCGAGGAAGAGGTAGAAAGAAGCAGAGGCCTCCGCAGAATCTGCAGGACCCAGAACAATTTCAAGACTGTGAAACAGCGGCATCAAACCAAGCATGAGGTCCTGTGCGAGGAAACAGATTTCCCTAAAAGCCTCCAAAAAGGACCGCAGCCCTCCACACACGTTGACTCTAGCCCAGTGAGGCCCACGTCAGACTCTGGCCTCCTGACCCGTGAACGAACACGTGCGCGGTGCTGTAAGACGCCGGCGCCTCTGAGTGTGCTCCCACAAGGCGCACCCACGCCGACGCCTCTGAGTGTGCTCCCACAAGGCGCACCCACGCCGACGCCTCTGAGTGTGCTCCCACAAGGCGCACCCACGCCGGCGTCTCTGAGTGTGCTCCCACAAGGCGCACCCACGCCGGCGTCTCTGAGTGTGCTCCCACAAGGCGCACACACGCCGACGTCTCTGAGTGTGCTTCCACAAGGCGCACACACGCCACCTCGGCTCCTTGCTGAAGGAGAAGTGTGCCTGTTCCACCGAATCTGGGCCACCATGGGCAGTAACTTCCTTTTTTAATGTTTGCCAGGTTGACATTTGTTCACGTGTGTGGATCATTTGTATCTCTTAAATTTCCTATTCATGCGCTTTTCCCACTTTTCTAGTTTATATCTTTTCTTAGGTAGCAAGCACTGTTTTAATACTAAGTTTATTAACACGCCACATATTGCAAATACTAGTTTAGCCTGCCATTTGCCACCTAAATTTGTTAACACAACATTGCAAGGCATAATAATTTTTATTTAGTCTACAAAGGAAAAAAAAAATTTTTTTTGCTTTGTTTTAAAAGGACAATTAAACCTACACAATAGCCAGTGTTATTCATAGGATAAAAACAAATGCCATTAAGCCCAAGGAGTTTTAAAACTACAAGGATCTTTTATACTTGCTCAATAATATGAAATTTCGACGTACTCAGTTTGCCATTATAGATGTGTCCCTAAATTCCTTTTTTTTAATTATTATTAGGGTTACTAAGTCTAAATATGTCAGCTTGCCAGCTGCTATAGTAAAAAACCAAAACAAAACACCATTGGGCTCACTTTAATAGGTTCAGGAAGATTAAGATACATTAGATTCCAAATTCCTTAGTAACCACTGGAAAGCAATGTATCTAAAATGACTCTATGGGAACTCGGTCAAAATGAAATACTTCACGTAAGGGAGGGGTAGGAGCTATTACAGCAGTAGTGCCTGCATGTTTCCAGGACCCACGTGGAGAGCCCCCCAGTCCACCTCCAAATCTCCTACAGGGGGTACGTAACTGCCGCCAAACTTTTCTGTTTCTTAGTTAGCCCTAAGTATAAAATGAAGGCTCCATCACTAATAAATATTAAATCCACATGTCCTAGAAAACACAAAAATCTGATCCAACTAACCCGCTGAGCATACAACTAACCTTATTTAAATGAGTGGTTCTAAAACTTTAGGATGCATCAGAATTGTGTGGAAGGCAGAGCCCTACCCCTGGAAGTCTGACGCAGTGGGTGTGGGGCAGATACTGAGAATCTGGATTTCAAGGCATTTCCAGGACAATGCCGATGTTGCTGGTTCAGATAACACTTTAAGAACCACTGACTCAGAACTCAGACCACGGGTTGAACAGATGCATTATTATTTACAAATGGGCCAGTGAAGGAGTGCAAAGGCTGGAGGAATAAGGGTTAATATTTATTTTGGTAAAAATTTGTAAGTTAATGGTATGGAAGTGGCCTCAAAGAAGTAAAACCAAACTCTCAAAACTCACTGGACATTGGCTATGTCCAAAGCCCTATACAAGCATACAGTGGTGACTTGATCCCCCCAACAATGCTCCCCCCTCAATGCTCCCCGCTGTCATCCCTGAGGCTGTGACCTGACCTAGGGGCCAGGTGGAAATGTGCTACAGAAACAGGGAGGAAGAATAGGCCAAAGGATGAGAATGAGATACAGTTGTGATTCAGACACTGATGGAGAGGTTGATATGCAAAGTGAAACAACCAGTTTCTTAAGAATCACTATAATTTAAAAGCTTTCCTACTCCCTTTGTTCATCCCTATTCTTTTCCAAAAATGCCTTGCATACAAGAATAAAAAATTCTAGGGATGCCTGAGTGGCTCAGTGGGGTTAAGTGTCTGTCTTCGGCTCAGGTCATGATCCCAGGGTCCTGGGATCGAGCCCTGCATCAGGCTCCTTGCTCAGAGGGGAACCTGCTTCTCCCTCTCCCTCTGCTCCTCTCCCCACTTGTGTTCTTTCTCTCACTCACTCTCTTTCTCAAATAAGTAAACAAATACAAAGAATAAAAAATTCTAGACTGGGAATACAAGTCCAATGTGATTCTTTTCTGTTTTTATATCCTGAACCATCTGCGATCTTTCACTCGATAGTAACAGGCCCAGGAGATCTACTTTGTGGCCCTTCCTGGGAACAGTTAGAATCCTACACCTCACAAATCACTGCAAAGATTAAGAGACGCCTGACAACACAAAGCTGCATTAATAGCTCAAAAACTGACAAAGAAATGAACTGCCTTGGGAAGTCAGAAGAGGAAGAAGTCATTATTCCTTGACCAGTTTGTTGGATTTAAATTCAAATGATCTAATTGGGCACGTAACAAAACAAATATTTAAGAAACACAATTTTAGAATGATCATTTTTATCTATGATACCATTTTGTTTATATAATAGTTACATTTACATATTCTGTTGCAGTTTTTCTTACTAAATGTTTCATCGTTGATTTTGTTTGAGACAGAGAGAGCACGAGCAGGGGGAGCGTTAGGGAGAAGGAGAAGCAGACTCCTTACTAGGCAGGGAGCTTGACACGGGCTCGATCCCAGGACCCCAAGGTCATGACCTGAGCTGAGGGTAGCCACTTAACCGACTAAGCCACCCAGGTGCCCTCACCATTGATTTTTTAAATGACAAGTTCCATGCTAGCCTTTCTAAAAATAAAATCCTCTTTTCCCTAACTTACTGCTACAAAATGGAACAGTTTCAATATACACCTTGCTTACCTGACATTTAATAGTTTCTTGAAGACTCTATTTACTTGTCAGACTTCTCAAAATCTTAATTTTTGTCTTAGAGAGATTGTAGCTAAAAACAAAATCTTGACTAATTTATTCAGAAATATGAGTAAGTCTTCTTTAAAGAAGTAACTAACATTCAGTTTGAAGTGAGAAGGAAATTTAGAAAGCATTCCAATGACAACCTTTGAAGTGAACAATATTAAGAATTCATGACAGGGTAACATAGACATTCTCTTAAGTAACAACCCTAATACTGAATGCCCATAGTTAGTGGCTAATACATTTTTGAAGTAAAACACTTCTAGGAAATAGTAATAACCAAACCTTAAAATATTTAGAGTGAAGACAGACACACCATACCCATCACTCATACTTCCTAAGCCAGCCACTATCAATGACAATGCAAAACTAGAGTAGAAGGTATAATTATTTGAACACATGCGCACGCATCACATTTTAAAAATCTGAATTAATTTCTTCAGGAATCTCCACACTGTTTTCCAAAGTGGCTGCACCAACTTGCATTCCCACCAACAGTGGAAGAGGGTTCCCCTTTCTCCACAGCCTCTCCAACACTTGTTTACTGTCTTGTTGATTTTGGCCATTCTAACTGGTGTAAGGTGGTATCTCAGTGTGGTTTTGATTTGAGTCTCCCTGATGGGCATTTACCCCAAAGATACAGATGTAGTGAAAAGAAGGGCCACATGTACCCCAATGTTCATAGCAGAATGGCCACAATCACCAAACTACGGAAAGAGCCAAGATGCCCTTCAACAGGTGAATGGGTAAAGAAGAAACAGTCCATATATACAATGGGATATTACGCCTCCATCAGAAAGGGTGAATCCCAACTTTTGTATCAACATGGAGAGGACTGGAGAAGATTATGCTGAGTGAAATAAGTCAAGCAGAGAAAGTGAATTATCATATGGCTTCACTTACATGTGGAGCATAAGGGATAACATACAGGACATTAGGGGAAGGAAAGGAAAAGTGAACTGGGGGAAATTGGAGGGGGAGGCAAATCACGAGAGACTGTGGACTCTGAGAAAAAACTGAGGGTTTTGGAGGGGAGGGGTTGGGGGGGATGGGTGAGCCTGGTGGTGGGTATTAAGGAGGGCACGTATTGCATGGAGCACTGGGTGTGGTACATAAACAATGAATCTTGGAACACTGAAAAAATAAAATTAAATTAAAAAAATTTTTTTAAATCTAAAAAAGGTTGGTTTTGGTCTTTCTATTTATTTTTTTATTATTATTTATTTTTTTAATCTTTTTTTTTAAAGATTTTATTTATCTATCTAACAGAGAGAGATCACAAGCAGGCAGAGAGGCAGGCAGAGAGAGAGGGAGAAGCAGGCTCCCCGCCGAGCAGAGAGCCCGACGCGGGGCTCAATCCCAGGACCCCGAGATCACGACCCGAGTCGAAGGCAGAGGCTTTAACCCACTGAGCCACCCAGGTGCCCCTCTATTTATTTTTTAAGTCAGATTCAAAGGAAGGTGCTTTAGGAGCAATATTAATAATGCTGTAAATATCATAGACTAACAAGTACTATTAAGTTTCCACTTTCTTTAAGAAAAATTAGTTTAACAGATGGAGAAACAAGTTCTTTCATTTTTATTTTCAAGTAATCTCAATTAGTTGTGACCTAAGAGGAAAGAAAACAGGAAACACTTTTTCTAGATATATGGTTCACAAATCAATTTCTTTTCTGTATGGTGGGAAATAGTTACCTTTATAGTCACGAGAAAATACACTTCTGATAGAGAGCAATAGTTTTTCCAGTTGTAGAATTTAAAGAAAGAACAATCAGCAATTAAAAATTGTATCTATAAGACAAATTATTCACTTTTCTCCTTTTTGGTAACTTTAAAAAGATCTACAACTCAGAGAAAAAGGACAGACCAATAACTGACCAATTATAGGTGAGTGGGTTATTATCAGATTAAAAAGCTAGAGTATATATCACTATTATGCTATTTCAAGAATTACTTAAAAATTCTTGATCTAGCATTACAAAATTATGTAGTGTGGATTTTTAAAACTAAGTAACTTTTAGGAACTATATTAAACAGTCATCTCAGTGAGACTGGATAACATAAGGTAAATACTCATCTTAAATTGTTTTTAAAAATGAGTTGAGAAATATTAGTATTAAATATAACTACATATAGAAAGATAATATAAGACCCTGTTAAGGACTCAGAGTGTACCCCCCCAACTTCTGCCCCCCAAATTCATTTTGAATCCCTAACCCTAAAGTGACTGTATTTGGAGATGGGGCCCTCAGGAGGTAATTAAGATGTGAGGTCATAAGCGTGGGGCCCTAATCCAATAGGACTGGTATCCTTATAAAAAGAGAAAGACAGCAGAGACCTCTCTCTGTGAACACACAGAGAAAAGGCCATGTGAAGACACAGCAAGGTGGCCCTTTGCAAGTCAGAGAGGTCTCACCAGAAACCGACCCCGCTGGCTCCCTGGTCTTGGACAGCCAGGCTTCAGAACTGTGAGAAAATCAGTGTCCCTTGTGTAAGCCCCAGAGCAGTGTCCTGGCATGGCAGCCCACGGTGATTAACACAGCCCCTAAAACCTGGACTGAAATTACAACTCTGAATAAATATCACATAGTAAATATACCTATTTGCATATAAATGCTTGTTTTACCACTGAAAAAAGGATGGCAATATTTATTTTTTTAAAGATTTATTTATTTGAGAGGGAGGTGGTGGAGAGAGGGGCAGGAGAGAATCTCCAGTAGACTCTGCACTGAGTGTGGAGCCCGATACGGGACTCGATCCCAAGACCCATAAGATCGTGACCGGAGCCAAAACCAAGAGTCAAACACTGAACCAACTGAGACCAAAGTATGGCAATATTTAAATAGGAACACACACACAAAGGTAAATTTTACAAAAGAAATCAGAAGTCCTTGAATAAATACTAAAACAGAGTAATTCTATGTTACTCTTCACGTAAACACAAAAATCTGGGACTATTCTATAAATTTATTATACCTCAACAACTGACTAGTGATTTGCCCGGTGACAAGATATAATAAAATGTCCAGGTCCAATTCTGTCTTGCTTAGCGTATTTAAAATTAAAGAATTAGTCCAGCACACGTTATAATAGAAACGAAAGCAGCAAACTTGTTAAAAATAGCATGCTGAAGTGATCCAGTTTGAAAACTGGATCACTACTGTGAAGCAGAATCTGGACCTCCATCAGTTGGCCCCACTTGCTGAGTCTTGCTCAGGACTTCCCTATTATTAACCAAAAATGGTGAGACGCCACTTCCAACATTAGGTTAAGACTGTGACTTCTGTCTTGCCCGACCCTCCTCCGCGTTCTCACTGTTAGAGCACCTCTCCCGTGTTGTCTCCCCATGCACCCTGCTCCGCGGATCTAGGGAAGCGAGCGGTTGTGTCCTGAGAAGCTCCACGGAGAGCCCCAAGGGGCAAGAAATGGGCTCTCCGGCCAACAGCCAGTGAGGACCCCAGGCCTGTCAACAGCCCTGCGAGGGCGCTTCTAACAGACCCTCCCCAACGGGGCCTGAGATGACCATGGCCCCAGCAGACGCAGGCTGACTGCGCGACAGTCCGCAAGCATGCAGCCCCCTGCTAACCCACACCAGGACTCCTGGCCCACAGCAACTGGGAGATAGGACTGTTTGCTATAGGGTGTGGGATAATCTGTTGCACATCGATAGATGATGAATACAATCCTGTTTCATTTCTCCTATTAAATTATAAACTCCTAGAAAACATTAGAGTTAGTGGAACATTTTACATATTAGGAATTTGATAAAGATTTGTTAATATTTAAAAGGAGAATATTGGGGCGCCTGGGTGGCTCAGTAGGTTAAAGCCTCTGCCTTCGGTTCAGGTCATGATCTCAGGGTCCTTGGATTGAGCCCCACATCAGGTGCTCTGCTCGGTGGGGAGCCTGCTTCCCCCTCCCTCTCTGCCTGCCTTCTCTGCCTACTTGTGATCTCAATCTCTGTCAAATAAATAAACAAAATCTTAAAAAAAATAAAAGTAGAATACTGTATTATTTTAAAAATAAAATCAGCAGACTCTGAGGATCTAAAGCACTCTAATAAACTTCTTCCAAGGCCAGCTCTCTGTTCAACTCATAAAAAACACCTATGTCTTGGGGACACTGAGGTGGCTCAGTCGGTTAAGCATCTGCCTTCGGCTCGGGTCATGATCCCAGAGTCCTGGGTTCAAATCCCACACTGGGCTCCCTGCTCAGCCGAGAGCCTGCTTTTTCCTCTCCTTCTGCCTGCTGCTGCCCTTGCTTGTGTTCTCTTTCTGTCAAATGAATAAATAAAATCTTAAAAAAAAAACCCAAAACACATGTCGCAAGATGTAATTATTTAATGATAATAAAACGTCTCAGATTTTACAATACACATGAAAAGTGGCAAAAAAAAAATTCCCCACATGTTTATTTCCCTTTCACCTTATCTAATCTAAAACTGTAATTCCTAAACAGAATTAAAGTGGTTATAAGGGATGACACACAAGAGTAGTTGAAAATTTATACAGTTTAAGGTCTACACTCAAGTTTATTGAGAATTCCACCCGCCCCCCACAAAAAAATCCCACAACTATTTTAAGCTTCAGAGTAAAGTATACATTTTGTTATAGTCAGAGCTCAGTTATCCAGAAACTTTAGAGAAGGAATATTTTTGGAGAGACATAATTTCCTGGAACCCTAAGGATTTACCCCACAAAAATCCCAAATTTTGTTTGATAATTTTAGATCACTGTTTTTTTTAAATATATAAAATTAGAAAACAACTCAATAAACAAAATCAGAGATCTTTACAATAGACCTTTCCTGAGACTAATACATAAATGTGAACCGTACCTCCCCGAGGGAAGGATGTAAAATGCAACATTCTCTAAATACATAAAACTTAAAAAAAAAAAAAGCCATTTTATGGTTTCTGTTGTAGAATATGCTTTTTTTTAATTTTTAAATTTTAGTTTTCACTTGAGAGTTCATTTTTTTAAAGTTTTTATTTTAAGGGTGGCTGGGTGGCTCAATAGGTTAAGCCTCTGCCTTTGGCTCAGGTCATCACCCAGGGGTCCTGGGATCAAGTCCCACCACATTGGGCTCTGGGGAGCCTGCTTCTCCCTCTCCTTCTGCCTAGTGCTCCCCTTGCTTGTGCTCTCTCCCTCTCTCTCTCTCTCTGTCAAATAAGTAAATAAAATCTTTTTTAAAAAAGTTTTTATTTTAATTTCAGTTGATTAACATACAGTGTTAGTTTCAGGAGTACAATATAGTGATCCAACACTTCCATATGACCCCTGGTGCTCATCATGATGCTCTTCTGCATCCCCATCACCCGTGTCACCCATCCCCCCCAACTACCTCCCCTCTGGGAACCACCACTGTGTTCTCTAGAGTTAATAGTCTGTGTATTAGTTTGCCTCTCTTTTTCCTTTGCTCATTTGTTTTGTTTCTTAAATTCCACATATGAGTGAAATATATGGTATTTGTCTTTCTCTGACTTATTTCACTCATTATAACTCTCTAGATCCACCCACATCTTACAAATAGCAAAATTTCATTCTTTTATGGCTGAGTAATATTCCATTGTATATAGAGATCATATCTTTATCCATTCGTCAGTCGATGGACATTTGGCTCTTTCCATACTTTGGCTGTTGTTGATAGTGCTGCTATAAACACTGGGGTGCATATATCCCTTTGAATTAGTGTTTTTTGTACTTTTTGGGTAAATACCCAGTAGTGCAACTGCTGGATCGTGGGGCAGCTCTATTTATAACTTTTTGAGGAAACTCCATACTGTTTTCCAGAGTGGCTGTACCAGTTTGCATTCCCACAAACAGAGCATGAGGGTTCCTCTTTCTCTACATCCTCACCAACACCTGTTCTTTCTTGTGTTGATTTTAGCCATTCTGACAGGTGTGAGGTGATATCTCATTATAGTTCTGTGTTTCCCTGATTATGAGTGATGTTGAGCATCACTGGCCCTTGGGCCAATCAAGTGAAGCTCTCTTCTGGGCAGCTACACCTCCAGGTTTAGAGTCAAAAAGATATGGGTGGAAGAAAGCTTTTTGAGTCATCAGCAATCAAAATAAATGATGGCTAAAACTATGGATCTGGATGAAGGCCACAAGAAGAAACATGAAAATTAAATGAATGAAAGAGCAAAGTCAGACAACAGAAACAACACATGAAACAGGAGAGAATGAAGCAGAAGAGGAGGCTAAAAGGAGACTGACCAGGAATCACCAGAGAGGTAGGGGGAAATGGAGACAAGCCCTACACAAGTCTACAGAAAGAATTCCAATAAAGGAAGTATCAAGAATTTTGTAGCAAAATTAACAAAATTAAAAATTCATTTCCCCTGATGCACTACCACATGTGGGTCGGAGCTATCATGTTGGTCAGAGCAGATACAGACACTACTGTTGCCGCAACAAGTTCTCCTAGACGGCCCCACAGAGACCTCCTATTTCGATCGACACCAAGGCATTTGCTCAGTAAGTGCCTGGGGATCGATGTATGGAGATCATATACTAATTCATAGTAAATCATCAAGGGCAATGTTGAGAACACAGCACAGCCACTGTTTTCTGTTAATATCCCAAAGTGGTGAAACTGAATAGCTTTTAGGTATATTAGTTATCCGACTTTCTAAAATACAGACATTAAGAACATTCCCGTTATTGGGAACATTCATACCTTCCAAGTACTGTGAACCAACTCTGTGTCACTTTCTCTGATAGGAACTTCACATGTTCTAATGTAGTTCATACACAGAGGCAGACACAGGTGTACCTATGAGGTACGTATGTCCCAAGAGAGGAGATAAGCTGAGTCTATGAGGCAACCTGCACCCACACAGCTGGCAGTCGTCAGAGCTGGATTCCAGCCCAGGTCTGTTGGCCCACAGAACGGAGACTCTTTCCATCACACACAACCCACAGTAGAGAAAAAGGTTCCACAATCTGGTACCCAGCCAGATTTTCACTAAATCCCTGCCACTGGAATATGTACTTTAGCACTTGAATTTAATATCTCAGATATATATATATAGATATATCTATATATCTATATATATAGATATATATATATAATAACATGCATATGAATTAATGAAGAAACTTCATTTCCAAAGAGATGATACATACATTCACTGATGAAATGAACACATTTACTCATTTCCATTGTTGTAAGACATAAATATCCTCTCCAGGGACAAAAATGAAAAAGGTATTTATTTTTAAAAATTATTTTTTTAAGTACAGTCAAATTTTTACTTACCTTCTTGAGCAGCAAATGTTTGACTGGCTGAAATGACTTTTGTTAGTTCTGGATTATACCTTGTTCCCTCTGGAAAAATCACAAGATACATCTGTGAAACATAGAGAAATTTGGTTTGTTTTGTGTGAGCTTTTTTTGTTGTTCTTGTGAACCTACCAGTGCCAACCCTAGTAATGCTAAGAGAGTATTTTCTATGGTGGGAAAAATGTATATTCATTTTACATGTGACTTTCATTTCAAGCAGAGCAAACAAAATGCAAAAATACAATAAAATCTTAACATGAATTATATTTAAAATGTAGTCATACATTCACTGGTAGGTCAATCGTTAAGACTAACAATGTTTCCAATTACACACCAATATTCATTAATTAAAAATTTCCCCATGAAAGTCTGACTCATTTAAAGCCTCAATTAATTAAAGAGCTTTTTCCCCTAAGACTCTGAAAATGATATTTTTAAATGGTGCAAATTTTAGACATTAGTGTCCCTAACTATCAATAATAAAAGCATATCGCATCCAAAGCAATATTTAAATTTCCACAATATAAAATGTAGTAAGTATTCACATTTCAAAAGATTCCCACAGTATTCTTATTTTACACAGCTTTAATGGATTTAAATAATTCAATTTATAAGCAGCTTCATAAATTGAAATAATGCACTTATTTCTTAGAAATCAATTAGCTTACTTGATTTTTTTTACTTTTACTTTTATCTGCTTGGGAAAATAAAGACAGAAACAGTGAAACTATACAATGAGAAACTCCTAACTTTGGAAATGAGTTACCCAAAGCACACCAACATTGTTACTTGATAGCCAGAACACACAACTGAGGCATTTGTATCAAATCTTTTCAAATAAAAACAGAATACAGGAAACACAGGGAGAGGAGGATAGCGGGAAAGAAAATTATGTTCATTTTATCCAGCCTCCTCTGATTCCGGGTAATGCTGTCTATCTATATATTTGGTACAGATACATTCCGTTATCTAAATGACCTAGGATTATAAAACTCCTACATAATAAACCTATGGGACAGTTCACATTTTTTCATTAGATTGACATGATCGATCTCTTCCAAACTTTCCCCTGAAAAACTTGTATTAATGGTGGCTCTACAATTCTTCATTTTCAGCTTTCCTGAAAATATATATACTTTTTATTCATCCATATAAATTGTCTTTAGAACCCACTTAGAAACTAACTTAGAAACTTAGAAACTAACAGATTCCTATGTCTAACCTAACTTAAACATAGAAACTAACTTAGAAACTAACAGATTTCTATGTATCCTAACATTTGATAAGATTAACCACAGCTGCCCTGAAAATATAGAAGAATGGGTAAAATTAAAATTAGTTCCCAAACCCACAAATTCATTATCATGAGAACATATTTTAAATTAGCTTATGGGCAACTAGCTGGCTCACTCGGAAGACCATATGACTCTCTACTGTGGGGTCATAGGTTCCAGCTCCACACCGAGTGTAGAGATTACTTAAAAAAAGTAATAATTAAAAAAATAAAATCTTTAAATCAGTAAACTTTGTATTCAAAGCCATGAAAGTAATTACTAATGATTTTTAGCTTTTAGTTCAAGCATTAAAAAATAAAGTGATTCAAGATTTGAATGGTTATTAATAACTCATGTGGTATTATTTTCCCATTTCTTACATATTTCGTTAAAAAGAACACTGATCGCAGACAAGAAGGCAAGAATGAACAACTCTTTTAGGGTTCATTTAGGAAGTTTTTCTTATACACCTATTATGTGCCAGGTACTACGGAGGATAATGATATAGATACAGTCTTCGGAGACAAGTGAGAAAAAAGTACATTAAACAAATTTTACAAATATAATTACACTTCTATGACTGTGAAGAAAAGAGCAAGATGCTATGAAGGAGAATTACGGAGGGTAACTGGAGTGGATTATGGGTCTAAGACCTAACGAATGTAAAAGAATGAGTGCTTTCCCCACCAATGGGGAATAAGGCAAGGACACCCACTCTCACCAGCGCTAGTCAAGGCTGCACCAGAGGTTCTAGCCAGGGCACTCAGGCGAGACAAAGAAACCAAAGGCATCTAGATTAAAAGAAAGTAGTAAAACTCTAATTATACCCAAATGACATAACTGTCCATGTGAGAGATCTGAGAAATATTACTATTTTTTTAATGTTGCTAAATAATAAGTCTAGCAAGGTTACAGAAAAAGTCAACACACTGAATGTTTAGATACTAACAACAATCATAAACTAAAATAAAAAACAGTGCCATCTGTAACAGCATCAAAAACATGAAATTAAGAATTTGTTTCAGCAAATGTGGATACCTTTGGCAAAAGACGTGTCACCTGTATAGTTAAAAACCACAAAATGCTGTTGAGAGACATTAAAGAAGAGCTAAATAAAGATGGTGTTTTTGGATCCAAAGATTCAATATTGCTGTGGCAGCAATTCCTCCCAGATGGATCTATGGATTCAGTGCAATCCAAATAAAAAACCCAGCAAGCTTTGATGCAGAAACTGATGAGCTGATTTTAGAATTTATATAGGAAATGCAAAGGACCTAAAACAGCCAAGCAGCTTTGAAAAAGAACAGAGAAGATTTAGCTACACCGTATTTCAAAACTTATCATAATAAAGCAAGAATAATCAAGATGGTGTGGTATAGGCATGGGAATATCCAGACAGATCAGTGGAACAGAATCAATGGTTCAGACACAGACCCAGAGGTATGCAATCACTTTATTTCAAACAACGGGGAAAAGAATAACCTTCTCAGTAAGTGCTGATAGATGTCCATATTTAGACACACAAACCTTCACCTTACCCCATATACAAAAGTTAACTCGAAATGGGCCACAGACCTAAATGCAAACTAAAACTGTAAAACTTCCAAAAGAAAAATAAGGGAGAAAGAAAATCCCAGTATCGTTGAGTTTGGCAAAGCCTTTTACAATAGGACAGAAAAAGCAGAAATTTTAGGAGAGAACGATAAATCGTACGTCAGCAAAATTTTTAAAACTTTTGTTAAGACTGTGTTACGATATGAAAAGGCAAGTCACTGATGCAAAGAAAGACTCGTACAGGAATATTCTGAGGGGTTACATTTTAACAGCCCCAAACCGGCCATTACTCCACAAAGCAGATGATCTTCTGCAGGGAACTGTATATACAAAGGTTGTAAGTAGACAAAGAGTATAGAAGAGTCTGAATACTTGGCTTCAAACCCCAGACTCCACATTCAGGCCCCGAGAGCCGGGATGATCCTCTCTGTGCCTGAGGCTTCTTGTCTACAGAAGGAAAGGATGGTTGTACCTCCACTTCCAAGAGCTACTATAATGATAGAAGGTGATAATTTATGTAGTCTAATTAACATGGCACTTGGCACAAAACGGAACTGCGACTTGCCGTTGTTAAAATCAAAGCAGATGTGTTCGCACAACGTGAGATGATGCAGCAGGGGCAAAGGAGAGCTACAGAGGCTCCCCCAGAATCAGCGCTGCACGGTGCATTCCCAGGAACGGCCCCTAAAGGCCACATGGCCAAAGAAGGGCTCCTCGTTCTAAGGCAAGCTGAATCTGAGACAGAGCATGAACGTAAGGTCACGATTTTAAAGTAAAACTTTTCTCCTCCTTCAGCTGTTTGCACCTGGTAACTTCCTCACCACCGATTTCACACTGCTGACCAAAAAGGCAGCTCTCTTCCTCGGATCCCATTGAGATGGAGAAGGTGGCAAGAGAGGAGGGGAAGGACTAAACGTGCAGCATCAGAGCAAGGAAAGAATGACTCCGGGGCACTGCAACATCTCTGGACCGACTTCTCACTTAAGGAGTACCCCTGCTCGAGGACAGGGAGGCCCCAAGGATGGCAGGAAATAACTGGCAGTCACTAACAAACCAAATCATGCACAAGGTTTGCCACTTTCACAGAAATCTTTTATTCTGCTAAATTTTCATTTGGAAGGAACCAGGAATTCTGTCTTCTTTAATGAGGACTGACTTTGCAACTAAGATCTCTATTCAAGATGTGAGGCACCATTTTAAGCGTAGATACTTCAGCCTCTAGTGGAAATCAGCAAGCTATTTCATATTAAAATTCCATTCAAAAAGAAAAGAGCTATTTAAGAGTTTAAAATATATTCATACTGCAACCAGTTATGGAACTGATGACTTTCTATTAAAAACAGCCTTTTCTCCATGCTCTGGGTAAGTTAATTTACTTTTAATTGCGTCTCAGTTTCATTCCCAAAGGAAGACTCAGGATAGCTGTGAGCATAAAAGGAAGTACCTGAAAATACCAGGCACCGTGTGGCAGGCTCTTTATACTGTTTCCTTCCCCTCTGGTTTTTAAAAATTCTGTCTAGTTCACTAAAGAGTTTCAAAGCAGGCACATTTATATGGAAATGATATCTCAGAACTTAAACTTTGATTAGCTAGACATCTTTTAATCAGTGTTCTCTCTTTAAGTAAAAAGCCATTTCATATTTAGATGTACAAAATATAAACAAAATAGTTCGTCTCTGCTTTCTACCTCCCAAATTAATCCAGTCTAGCAAATCACAACTGTTAAAAAGGGTTCACAATTATAATCAGAAACATTCAACTCATTAAAAATTCCATTATACATTTATAGAGGGAAAAAAATGCAAAAAGTGGTGGGATACAAAATAACAATCTCCTTCCTCAAAGAGCTTATTATTTAAGTATGGAAGTGCTACACATATGATCAGAAAACAATTACAAAGTCACACAAACGCATACATGAATGTGGCAGGCAGAATAATGTCCCCTCCCCAAAATGTCCACATCCTAATCTTCAGAACCTGTGACTACGTTATAGAGCACGGCAAGGGGGACTGAAAACTGCTCGCACTGGACTGAGGGATAATGAGGTCACCCTAGGACGTCCAGGCGGGGCCAGTGTCATCACAAGGTTCTAAAGATGATAAGAGGAAGGCAGAAGACTCAGAACCAGAATGACAGCTTCAAAAAAGACCAGAACAGCCATTGCTGGCGTTGAAGACAGAAAGAAGTAACGACCCAGGGAATGCCAGCCACCTCTAGAATCTAAAAGAGGCAAAAAAATGGATTCTCCCTTAGAGTCTCCAGAAGGGACCTCCACCCCAGTGACACCACAATTTTAATCTAGTGAGACCCATTTTACACTGCTGATTTCCAGAATGGTTAAGATAATAAATACATGTTGTTATTTTTCCTAGATGTTTAAGGGTATGATTGACAATAAAATTATATAACATGTAAGGTATACAATGTAATATCTTCATACACACAGACATTGTGAAATGATTACCACAAAGTAATTAACCTATCCATCACCTTGCATAGTTACCATATTTTGTGTGTGTGTTAAGAACACTTGGAATCTACTCTTTTTTAACAAATTTCAAGTATACAATATAGTATATAATTGTATAATTGTATAGTATATATTGTATACTATAGTAGTATAGTCTACAGAAGGAAAGGATGGTTGTACCATCCATACAATACCATACTATATTGTATACTATACTACTATAGTATACAATATAGTATTATTAACTATGCACCATGCTGTACCTTACATCCTCAGAACCTACTCCTCTTATAACTGAAAGTCTGAACGCTTTGACCAACATATCCCCATTTCCCCCAACCCCTAAGGCCCTGGTAAACCACTGCTCTACTCTGCAGTTCTATGAATTCAACTTTTTAAAATTCCACATGTAAGTGAGACCATGTAGTAATTGTTCTATGATTTATTTCAGTTAGTGTAATGTCCTCGAGGTTCATCCACATTTTCATAAATGACAGAACTTCCTTCTTTTTTAACACTGAAAAATATTCCATTATGTATACATACTATATATTCTTTTTTTCTATTGAAAAAAAGAGAATGAGTCAGTCCTCATATTCTTTATTTCTATTTTTTCTATATTCACTCATTTTTTGATGGCCATTTAGGTTATTTCCATACCTGTCTATTGTGCATAATGCTGCAGTGAACATGAGTGCATGAAATGATCCTATTTCCTTTGAATATATACCCAGAAGTGGAATTGCTGGATATGATATTTCTATTTTTAATCTTTTGAGAAAACGCCATTCCATTTTTTGTAATGGCTGTACCAATTCACATTTTCACCAACAATGTCTAAGGGTTCTCTTTCTCTGAGTCCTCAACCAACCCTTAACTTTTGAAAACTACTTGAGAATAGTCATTGTAACAGGTGTGCAGGGTTAACCTCATGACTGCGGTGACCAGCATTCCCCTGATGATGATTGAGGTCGAGCACCTTTCATACAACCGCCGCCCATTTATTTGTAGGTCTTCTTTGGAGAAATGTCTACTCAAGTCCTTTGCCCAAATAACTCAAGACTGAGTTATTTGGGGTGTTTTTTGTTTGTTTGTTTATTTGTTGTTGTTGGGCTGCATGTCAATCTTAAAAATTAGCCTCGGATATGTGCTTTGCAAATTTTTTCTCCCTTTCTGTAGGTTGTTTTTCATTTTGTTATTATTTCCTTGGCTGTGCAGAAACATTTTAGTTTGGTGTGATCCTACTTACTTATTTTTGCTTCTGCCGCCTGTGCTTTTGCGGTCATGAGTTTGTGGTAATCTGTAAAGGCAGCAGTTGGAAACTGCTACAATACGCGTAACTTTCAAACATGTTATTTAATCCTAGCTACCAAATGCATTATTAACAGATTTCACATCTAAAAAAAAACAAGCTTAGAAAAGTTAAGTGACTTGTGCAAAGTTTAAATGGCAGACGTGAGATGTGAACCCAGATCTGATCTGAACTCACAGCCCCAACCACTCACGGCAGTACCAGTCTGTAATTCAGCACTGTTGCATGAACATCAAAAAGCTAGACTGGTGCCCTCAAAAAACAGAAAGTTCTCTGGTAACCCAAAGTAAAACACTAGGTTATTTGAACAAGCCTTCCTAATGAAAATTTAAAAAGCTGGCTATAATGTCATTTTAAAAGTAGCAAAGGCTCAAAAGAAAAAATCAAAGCCCGTGGACCTTCTATGAAGAGTGAAAAGAAGTTGGGATGCCTGGGTGGCTCAGTTGGTTAAGTGTCTGCCTTCAGTTCAGGTCATGATCCCAGGGTCGTGGGATGGAGAGTCCCACATCATGCTCCTTGCTCAGCAGGAAGCCTGCTTCTCCCTTTCCCACTCCCCCTGCTTATATTCCCTCTCTTGCTGTCTCTCTCTCTCTGTCAAATAAATAAACAAATCAAAAATAACAGATTTGATAATAACCATACAGTAGAGCATATCATGAAAAATACAATAAAGTTAAAAAACAGGCATTAAATGGATTTGTGATACAGTAGATTGCATCTTGAAACGAACAAATAAAAAAGGACATTAGAAAAGCTAGAGAAATTTGAATAGTCTGTAGTTCAATTAATAGTATGACACCACTGTTTGTTTCTTAGTTATGACAATGTGCCATGGTTCAGAAAGATGTTAGTATTAAATGCTAACATTAAAACTAGGTGAAGAATAAACAGGAAACTGTACTATCCACGCAACGTTTTTGTAAATCTAAAATCATCCCAAGTTTTACAGTGCGTTAACGAAAGAACAGGAGAAGGCTTCCATTTGGGACAAAGATATTACAAGAGTATCTCTCACAATGCAAAAAAAAAACACAACCAGAAAAACAACAAGCTGAACCCTTCAGAGTTGAGGCTGCAAGGCAACAACTCACCTGGACATCAAAGAAAGGCAATTCAGAGGAGAGACAAGATGCATGCATGCATTTACCTGGGGCAAATGCTAACAGATGGCAATAACAAGATTTGGTTAAAATTTTAACAAGCTGCAGAAGGCTCAATGTGGGCTAGTTCACAAGAACCCCTGGGGGCTACAGACACAGGATAATTTACCACGACTCAGAAGCTCTACTCCACAGACCACACTTTGGACACACACACACCAAAACGAAAAAAAGAGAAACAGAAAAACAAAAAATAAAAGCCCAGGCCAGGGCAATGTCCTGCACCCCATCCTAATGATGATGACGATGATGATGAAGGCTTCAAGGAGGAGAGAGCCAGTGCTAGGAAGGCACAATGCCCAGCAGAGAGCCTTCCCCTCTATCGTTCCTGTGGAACATTCTTAAACTCTCAAGTTGATGAAAATCCAATGCGCCTGGGACATACAAACAGCAGGTTAAAACTCTCTGCAGAGAATGGGGCAGGAACACATCTGGGCACTGATGCAGAGAGGCGGAGCAAGGCAGGAGCAGAAAAGGCTCTACCCGACCCGCTCCCAGAGACTTAAGACAACAAGCCACCCCTCCCTGTCTCTCTCCTTCTCCCTCCCCACCTGTCCTCCCCACCAAACTACTAAGATTTCAGAGGATAAGATTTCTGTTGGGGGAGGTGCAAAAAGGAGATGTAAGCGTAGTGCAAAAAACCGAGCATAGAACAGGAATTGAGAAAAACTCTCTAGCAAAACATCTCCCGCCCTAAACATAAAGTAAAAAATGCTACAGTACTTTGAAGTCTGTGAGAAAAATTATTGCAACAGTACAACCCAAAGCCAATACAACTCCTGACTAAACTGACTTAAGCCCTCCGGGGGCCTCACAAAAAGACAAGTGTGGCCATTCTCAGGTATCAAAACCACTTCGATCTCGACTGTCCTGCTCAAGAGGCCCAACTTTCAACAAAATCGTAGGAGGTAAAGAAAAGGCAAGACAAAGCAGTCTGAAGAGACAAAGCAATCAAAAATTTCAGGATGCGATATAGTAGATGTTGTAATTATCAGATGGGGAATTTCAAATACCTGCTAGCAACACAATAAAGGTTCTGGTAGAAAAGGTGGTCAGTCGTCATGATCAGATGGCTACCTTTAGCACAGACATGGAAACCGTGAGAGAGAATCAAAGGGAAATAGTGGGAATGGAAAACAGGAACGGAGATGAAGAACGCCTCTAACTGGCGCCACCAGTAGACTAGGCAAAGCCAAGGGGACAATCGGTGAACAGGAAAATAGGTCAGTGGGTAGTACCTACACTGTAATCCAACAGTGAGAAAGAGAGTGAAAACCAAAAACAAAAAAAAACAAAACAAAAAACAGAAAAAAGCATCCAAAGACGTGTAATTGGAGAAGAAAGAGAGAACAGGATAGGAATAACACTTAAAGAAATAAGAGCCAGGGATGTTCCAAAATTAATGACAGACACGAAGCCAAATGTCCAAGTTCTGAGAAGACCAAGCAGGACAAACAGGGAAGAAAAAGAAAAAGACCATACTAAGATGTATAATACTTAAACTACCGCAAACCAAAAACAAAGAGAAACTGGTGAAGGTGGCCAGAGAGAAAAAAACACGTAACACAGAGGAGGGGGGTGGGGGCGGAGAGAAAAAGACCTCCCAGGGAAGCAAGGGGAAACTGCGGATAGAAGACCGAAATCCATGCAAAAAGGGGGCGGCACCCACCTGTCCGGCACAGACAAATGTCTACAGAATACCCGGGAAACCAAACGGCAGCTCCCCTGCCTGGAATGACGCATAGCTAGAAGGGAGGAGAGGGAAGGACTCTTTAATGTGTAATTTATAATGTATGCGAAGGGGCACCTGGTGGCTCAGTGGGTTAAAGCCTCTGCCTTCGGCTCAGGTCATGATCTCAGGGTCCTGGGATCGAGCCCCAGCATTGGGCTCTCTGCTTGGCGGGGAGCCTGCTTCCCCCTCTCTCTCTGTCTGCCTCTCTGCCTGCTTGTGATCTCTCTCTCTTCCTCTCTCTGTCAAATAAATAAATAAAATCTTTAAAAAAAAATAAAATGTATGTGAAATTTAAATAATTTTTTACAAAGACAGTAAATATACATATTGCCAGTCTATTCTGTCTTGTGGAGATCTATAAACGGCCCCTTTTCTGCCTAAATATGCCAAACTGTTCAGAGTAAACAGACCTTTCAAAAGGCTACACTTTGTTCTCAAGGGTAAGTAGTAACAGGGTAAAGGGGCACTGTTTTGTTTTTTGTTGTTTTTCTTTGAGAAAGAGAATGAGAGGGAGAGAGCATGAAAGAAGGGAGGGTCAGAGGGAGAAGCAGACTCCCCGCTGGGCAGGGAGCCGATGTGGGACTCCATCCTGGGACTCCAGGATCATGACCTGAGCTGAAGGCAGTCGCTTAACCAACTGAGCCACCCAGGCGCCCTAAAGGGGCACTGTCTATCTCACTACATTCTACGCCAGGTCATCCCCAAATGATGCAATTTCATAATGTCAAAACTAGACAAGGTTCATAAGCAAAAATTTTGACCATTAGAGCACTTCATCAGCCGGCTGTGGAAGACTCGTCTTTAAATATGAGTTCTGTGCTACCTATGAGTGCTAGCGAGGAGAGGAAAAGAGAAAGGAAGGCAAAGAGAAAACAAGAGAGAGGAGGAGGAGGGGGAGAGGAGGGAGAAAAAACAAAAACAAACTTGTAGCCCCGAGTCAAGTCCTTGAGCGCTAGTGACCGAAGCTCGAGCAGTCACTAGCGCTCAAGGACTTGACTCGACCGAAGCTCGAGCAGTCACTGCGATCAGGGTGCGCTGCCCTCACGGGCCCAGGGGCAAAGCCACTAGGCAGCTGTTAGCATTCTTCAAAGAGAACACTGAGATGCCTTTTTTAGGGAGCAAAGTTTTATACACTATATTTACAGTGAATGATTCTTCATTTGCAGATATTCATACCTCTTTTGACTTTTCAAATAACTGAATGTACACAAGCAATCCAAATTTATACTGACACACAGAAAACTTGTTTCTTCTCCAACTACACGTGACACTGAAGCGCAGCAGCAGTCAGTAGCTGGAGTGCAGGGTCGCGGGTGTGGTCGGGCCCGGGGGGGGGGGGGGGGGGGGGGGGGGGGGGGGGGGGGGGGGGGGGGCCCCCCCCCCCCCCCCCCCCCCCCGCGTCACAGGCCACAGACATCCGCCATTCCTGCCACGCCTCTGGAGGCCCTTATGGCCCCCAGCAGAGGACAGAATGGTCGGTGGCCTCTTCCTGAAGCCGAAAGCAGCTGCTCACCTATACGGAGATGGTGTTTACGCCTTGACAAAGCTCCCAATCATCTGTTAACTCAAGGGATAATACATTTTCAAAACAATTCAAGTTCTAATTTAGTTCTTAAATGCAAAACCGGGAACTGATAAGGAAAACAATAAAAAAGGAGCATGATCTTACTGGAGTTCCCGCGTTCATGTAGCTCTGCAGCTTCTTTCTCATGTCCTTTTCGTTAAATTTGGCACTTCGCCTTACATAGATCCCTCCGTGCTGCCGCATTAAAAAGAAAAAAAAAAATGGTGGAGGAAAGAATTTACTATTAAAACATCCAATGGCCAGTCATCAAAAAGGTAACTTTACTCCCCAAAAGAATAAAATTACATTTTAGGAATGAAACTGTATTTGATATATTTGAATATTAGCATCTAATAAATATTTAACCGAAAGCTCTCCTAGGTTTCAACATAATTGAAATAAAAACTGCATACTACACGGTACTGGGAAAATATATGAATATCTTATTTTGTTGACAGTTAAAAACACTTTCATTTTTTAAAAGAAAAAACTTGATTAATAACATAGTTCTTAGCTCTCAATTTTTCCAAAGACATAGAATTACTAAAAGTGCCCTTAGAATGTCAATACTCATGATCTTCAGGGACTTTCAAAACTGTCCCAGTTACAGGTGTTTATGTAACATGGTTATGAACTCAACTGTGTTCCCTCAAAATTTACACGTTGAAGCCCTAACCCCCATTGTGATGGTATTTGGAGATGGGGCATTGAAGAAGGTAAGCAGGTTAAACAAGGTCATTAAGGGCGGGCCTGAATCCAGAAGAAGAGGAGGTTAGGACACCAACAGGCATATGCACAGAGGAGAGACCCAGGGAGAAGGCAGTCGCCTGCAGGCCAAGAAGAGAGGCCACGGCAAAAACCAAGGCCGGTAGTAACACACGGGCCTCTGTAACTGTGGGAAATAAATGTCTGTTATCTAAGATCCAGTCTGTGCTATTCTGTTAGGGCAGTCCTAGCCAACTAACACAGGCACCGCCATACCGGTTAACGGAATCTTCATGAAACTTCCTAAGTGTACTTCACCGAAACTTTGCATCAAGTCACATTATTTGCACTCGTCTGTGCTAATTTGAACTCATCTGTAAAATAAACCAACTGACTGAATGTGATTTTGTCTTAACCAAGAATATGAGTAAAAGGAAATGCACAGATAAGGGTGAGGAGGGGACAGTAGAGAGACCATAAAAGAGGAGAGGAAGCACCTTCCACCCTGGTGGTGGTTCCTTTCAGAGAGAAACCGGCGTGCCTGATGCAGAGGAAGAACTCCAAGTGCTCTACAGAAAGCACGTCACTGTTAGCCCAAATAGAGAGGACGGATGAGAATAAATTCATTCTTTACTAACCCTTTAGAATTAAAAGCCACAGCATACATATTCCACAACGTAAAATTTCCCCAAGCTGTAGCGAATGTGATGCCTACTCTTTACATACTAGTTCTTGCCTGTCGTTTAATTTGCTTCTTAAAGTCTATTTTAATTCAAAAACACCTGGGTTCCTTCCCAGGTATACGGAAGCTCCGGAAGTGAAGACCAGGTATCTTTCCTTACAGAACTTAAAAATTAGTGGGGAAGTAAAATATGTATACAAGTATGACAGCAAGAGAATCTGGTCAGCGTAATAGTAAGTGTAATAATAATCTGGTCAGCGTAACAGTAAGTGTAATAATAATCTGGTCAGCGTAACAGTAAGTGTAATAATAATCTGGTCAGCGTAACAGTAAGTGTAATAATAATCTGGTCAGCGTAACAGTAAGTGTAAT
>CM052800.1:174626314-174728582 GCA_028533885.1 Nasua narica
TAATAATCTGGTCAGAGTAACAGTAAGTGTAATAATAATCTGGTCAGCGTAACAGTAAGTGTAATAATAATCTGGTCAGCGTAACAGTAAGTGTAATAATAATCTGGTCAGCGTAACAGTAAGTGTAATAATAATCTGGTCAGCGTAATAGCCCAAGACAAAAGCAGGGCAGAGGGAACCGCCAGGCTCAGGAAGGCTTTCCTAATCACAACTCAACCGGGCTTTGGAGGCAGAGGAAAGCATGTTGCCTTGAACTAAACAACAGCTCAAAGAAGGACAGGGAGGGAGAAACCGCTTCAGGTCAGAAACAGAAAGGTGGGCTGCAGGGAGGTCACGGTGGAGCATGAATGCCACCCACGGGGGAACTGGCATGTGATACAGCTGGGAAACACACACACACACACACACACACACACACACACACGGAGAAGATACGTGGCTTGACCAAAAGTATGCTGGGGAAGCAAATTAAGGGTATTTTGGAAAATATCATTACCTAAATGTTTATATGCACCTGATACTCATGCTCAACACGCTGTATTACAGCACACTATTTTTTAATATCCTACAGATCATAATTAAAAGTTTTACTATTAGTTTCTTAAGGTAATCATCTATCAGATTGTATGCCTTTAAATTTTCCTAGTTGTTTGATTTTTGTATGCTTGTATTTGTCCTATTTAATTACCTGGGTGATCAGACATGCACATAAATGCACACCATTAAAAATGCCCAAGTAAAATTACTTCTGTTTGGAATAAGTTATTAAACCCATAAAAACAAACAAAACGACCTATACATTTAGATTAAGTGCATGTTACATTTCCAAATCTAAAATTTTTACAAGCTACATAGATAATGAAGAAAACATGGAAAAAGTTACCTGAGAAAAATAACACCCATACAGTGGAAGCCACTTTAACCCATCTTTCAGCACATAGCGGACGTGTCCAAGAGCGTTCTGCCTGATGGCCAAAATGTCAGCAATAATCCAGTCAACTGCAAAGACACAACCCAATTAGTATGTAAGCCTGGCATTCCTTTCCCAGAAACAGAAAAATTTTCTTCCCAAGATTATACTAGGAATATACTTTTGGAAATATGAGTAGAATTTTAAAACTGTTATCAACTGCAGATATTTAAAAATTATAAAGTCCACTTAAAAATTTTTTTGTTGGTGTTTTTTTTTTTTTTTTGCATTTCTTGAAGGGCTTTTTATTTCAGAGGCAAAATGCAAAAAGTCACAAACTGCCAAATGATACGAAAGTAGCATGAACAAAGAATAAAGCGCCTCTAATTCTTAGTCTAAGAAACAACAAAATTATAAGCAAAAAATGGTTAAATGAGACTGCCATATATATTGTGAACATACTAATCTGTTCAACACAAGGCAAGGACACTTCATCTCTACTGGTGATCCCAGGACACGATCCTAGGTCACAACATGGGAGCAGAGCGTCACCACTGTGCGGGCAGATATGCCCCTTACGGAACCACAGCACGTTTACCCAGAGGGCGAGTAACAGTCACACGTGGGTATGGCATCACTAAAGGGTTGCAAAAGCAAAATAAGTAGACATGAGTGTGTTGATAACAACAACACTTCTAGGCAGAGAGAAGAAATCCCAAACAGAAGGACTAGCCCGTGCCGAAGCAAAGAACCCGAAACCAGGCACCCGTGTGTAAGAAGGTGGTGGTGAACAGGAGAGAAGGTCTAAAGAATGAGAGGAAATGAGACAAAATGAAGCAGGAAAACAGTAAAAAGTCTTGAAGGCCAGAAACTTGGGTTTGAAAACAAATGGCTACAAACTACTCCAACTCTTTGATAACGATGAAAACTGAATTGGAGTTTGGGATCCTTGAGGGAAAAAAATGATTAAGAATTTCTGGGAAAAAAAATACAGTCTTACTATCACGTATGTATCCAGGGCCACAGAAGCCAGAACAAAAAGACTGAATCAGAGGGAAAAATGTTAAAATAAAATCTATGGCAAATAGGGCGCCTGGGTGGCTCAGTTGGTTGAGCGACTGCCTTCGGCTCAGGTCATGATCCCAGAGTCCTGGGATCGAGTCCCACATCGGGCTCCCAGCTCCGTGGGGAGTCTGCTTCTCCCTCTGACCTTCTCCCCTCTCATGCTCTCTCTCACTGTCTCTATCTCAAATAAATAAAATCTTTAAAGAAAAAAAACTATGGCAAATAAAAACCTAGAAATTAAAGCAGTTGACAATAGTTTAAACCAAAATGGACAGTTTCCCCGAGGATTATAGCTGTGTGAGACCCTCTACACTATACATCACACTAGAGAGAATATTCTAAAGACTTAGCCAGTTAAACACTAAAAATTATTCTTGTGAAAAATCATTTTATCAATTATCGCAAGTCTCTTTTTAATTTCTATCATTACAAGTTCTTTCTTGACGACTCAAGTTATAATTACACACTTTAATCTATTACAACTCCTTTTAAGCGGAGTGACGCAGAGTCGTCCCTCCTACAGCGAGGGACGCTAGAAGCCGTGTCTGTCAGCTGGGGACACTTACATACAGAACAATCAACTCTCACGTCACTCTCCAGTGTCGCTCTCCAGTACGTGACTGCCTAGGAAAGCCATCTCCCGAGCCCCGGGCTTTTCATTCAAATCACCTCGACAACACAGATAAACGCAGCTCTCTGTGATTCTGTCTTGGAAACCAAATGGCCCACCTTGTAACAACTGTACCTCGTGTAAATAAACTGTGAGAACTAAATCATCCTGGAACATATTTGGGGTATAAGTTGAAAAACAAAATATGGTATTTATTTCCTGGAACAATTATCTTTTTAAAGTTTGAAGGAATTTTTAATAACACATTTTTATATTGAAACAAGCAGGGCTACCCATGGCCTAGAATGTATCTTCTAAAACTTTTAAGATTAAGTGCAAAATGTATCATGTTGGTGTTAAGTCTCCGGGCTTATGACCTTAAACGTGTGCAAATTTTAGTGGAAGAGCTTGAGAACTAATTTAAGTAGTTAAAACACCCAGACTTTGTGCCATCAATTTTTGCTACTCAGTTACCTTTACTTTTCCTGTTTATTCTCAACCAGGTTTCTGATAGGAGACACTCGACTACAGCGAGGCTGCCGACAGCTGAGACGGGAGTACGTGCCTTTACAGAAACTATTCGCACGGCCACAGCGGTGTCACTGCTCCCAGGAACTCCGAAGAGAAGAGTGGGCAGCGAGGACGGGCAGCGAGGACAGACAGCGAGACTGCTGCCATGTAACAAGAGGCCCCAAGTCACAAGGTACTGCGACCGCAACGGAGCTCCTGGGCAGCAAGCACTTGGCCAGCACCGACACGGTCGGCCCCGTCATCGTCATTGTCGTCGTCACCACCACCCCCCCTGCTTTTCGCCCCAGAAACCAGGCACACCGACAGACTAGGAGCCAGCCTGTGTAAACTGCCTAAAAACCCTGAGCAGTAGGCCTTCTTGCAGCTTATAAATAAGGCTCAGAGAAGCTAAGTAATTTGCCCATGGTCACACAGCCCACTGCTGAAGAGCACACGAACCAGGGTCTGATGGCAAAGCCCACACCTTTTTATGGTGATCCTCTCACCGCACATTTTGTTAGTCAAGGAGAATATCACTGAAACCAAAAAAAGGGGTGCATTTCATGAGATCAAGGTAAACAGTGGCAAAAGCAGGTATTTAAAAAGGCCAAGAGGAAGGACTAAGAGCCAATACACCCTTTCGGCAGAGAAATAAGTTAAGAGACTAAGAAGAGACAGCAAGGACACGTCATGTGAAAACACCAGAAAAGACATATTAATTAAAACATCAGTTGTTTGGAACGTGAGGCCCAGAACGGACTCATATCCTGGCAGGCCTTGTGGAGGGCAAACGGGAAAGTCCAGGCTGAACAGCAGTCCTTGAAATACTCTTTCTGCAACTTACATTTCTGGATACTCATTTGTGGTTCTCAATATATCTCAGAAGGGCCTTAAAAAAAGGGTAATGACCTGTGACCACGGATAAGCTTCAGGAGCCTCTGGAACCTAAAACTACACACAAACTTGTATGTGCCCATTTTTCTGGGCATAATCTATCGTATTCTGAGTAAAACTTGCAATTCTTAAAGCGATTTAAAAATCACTATCTAGTTATGTGTTGAAGTTATGGGTTTCTTAAAAGGCATTCAAAAAAGTAGCTTTCTCAAATCCCAAAGGCGAACTGGGATGGGACCTGGTACCAGAAAATCTCAGGCCCTGAGGGGTCAGGTACAGGGACGGGAAATGGATCTCCAACCTGAGAAGTGAGACTTTTTCAGGTCAGTTGTGGGTTGACTATGGAGCTCATACTTCCCACATTATCTTCTAGTTCTAAACACGTTAAGTAGGAAAGAAAACAAAACTGTTTTCTTCCAAATGTTTTCCCCAGAGGCCTCACTCTAAAGTCATGTATATAAAGGTCGCGATGGGGTAAGCACACCAATGACAGCGGTGGCTCTCCTTTTACTGCTGGTGTTCCTGCCACTGCCTCGAGGAGTGCGGAGAGTACTTACTCCACATGTTCAGGCTAGTTCCGCGGCTCTGTTAATACGACTATTTCCACACTGAAACCCAGAAAAAGAAAGTTGGCAGAGAACCTGAACGAGGAATTTTAAGAGAGATCCTCTTTAGACACACAAAACAAACAAACAAAAAACAAACAAACAAAAAAACAACAAAAAAAACCCCACCAAAAAAACAATAAAAGTTAAAAATAAACCAAGGGTCAATATAAAGGAAATTTGGGTTATCATGAGCCACTCCCTACCCTGGACCCGTAAGTCCTTCATGTTTGGATACTGGAAGCCGGGTAGAGAAATGCCGTCAGCAAGAAGACTGCAGCAGCAGGACGGTATTAGTGGTAAAGACCCAATGTGTCTGCAGAGACGTCAAAATCCAGGAAGAGGAAGGCCGCGCTACAGACCCCCCTGGAAGCAGACCCTGACCTGATCAGGCTGCTGCTGCTTTGCTAAAGTCAAGTGTAATTATATTGTCCAAGCCAGTCACATTCATAAAGTCAGGGAAATACAGATACATCAAAATTCCTATCAACCCTTCGTAGAATCAACTCTTGTCCCATAAAACCCAACGTAACCATTAATAAGCTAAATTGAGAAAAATGCATTTCAACTTTTTACTTTCTTTACCTTATCCATGGTATAGGCAGTAATAAAAGCAACAAAATCATGAAGAGACAAGGTTGACAGGAGGAAGACAAAGAACAGCCATAGGCTTAAGTGATTTTTCCATTATCCTATAATCCACTCAGGTTGTTTTTAGCTTTGAACTTCTGGGTACTGTATTTCTTAAAGTAATAAAAATAGAATTTAGGACGTATGCATCAAATGCAGTTATAGTCTTGAAAAAAAATGTGAAGTGGGATTTTCTTATAACTATTATAATTACAATTATTCGTATAACTAAAAAGTACCTTAACCGATGTCAATTTCTTGGGCTTTGATACTGTATGTACAACAGCTACATAATTTGTCACCATTGGGGGAAACTGACTAACAGGTCATGGGACTCCATATACTGGTTTTGCAAATTCTCAAGAATCTACAATTATTTCAAAATGTTTTTTTAAAAGGTACTTTAAAGTATATACTGCACTATGATTGAAGACCAGACTCTTCTGAAAGAACAGCAAGCTATAATTAAACCAAAACATTTGATGAGGCAAAAGGAATTGCAGACATTAGAAATTAATACCGTCTTTAGGGAAGGAGTAGTCACTTATTAGCACAACCTTTCTGCTTAACAATCAAAAATATAGGGGCGCCTGGGTGGCTCAGTTGGTTGAGCCGCTGCCTTCGGCTCGGGTCATGATCTCAGCTTTCTGGGATCGAGCCCTGCTTCGGGCTCTCTGCTCAGCAGGGAGCCTGCTTCCTCCTCTCTCTCTTCCTGCCTCTCTGCCTACTTGTGATCTCTCTCTCTGTATGGAATAATAAAAATCTTTTAAAAAAAAATATAAAATGTGTATACACTTAGACCCAATTTTATTTCCAGAAACAGAACTTACAAAAGGAAGAATGCATAATTTATTGAAAGAACTATTCAAAGAAACAAAATGAATGAAAGAAATTGGCTCATTTATACCCATGAGAGGGAAGGCGGCAAATTTGGGGAAATTCATAGTTTTCCTATGCCCGACTTTCCAAAAAAGTAAAATCACAAGAATACAATGTCACGAAATACTATCTGCATTGAAAATTCATGCTTTAACAATAATCAAAAAAAATTTTCATTTAAGTAAATAAAAATATTACTTTGAATGCCCATCTAGTTTTTGTGGAAAACCTAACTTTCATGCAAGTGAAATACAAACCTGTGCTTTGATGATTTGCTAGATATATTATATTTTCTTTATTTTTTGGCAAATCTCCATATAGCAATATCTAAAAGATAAAACAAAAAGAAACATTACTTTAATATTTCAAAACACGCACTACTATAACAAAACAGGACTGGCAAAAAATTGACAATGTCATGAATAGTTCCATCCATGATTAACAAAAATTAGATTTCTCTTAGAAGCAGCAGAGACCATAAATGGCACATGTTTATACAGTAGCTAAGTACAGGGCAGGTGAATGGTTATAAAGTGAAACACAATGGTCAACATCCTCATGAGAAAAATACAACAAGCATTTATTTACTGACTGCTTACAACATCTGAAGCTTTTCCTGTAAGATACATCTTCCTTCAAAAAACCTACAGTGTAGTGGGAGAGACAGTCATATAATACAGTAACTGTACTAAGACATAACACAAACATTATGAAAGTAGGGCACATTTTATATTCAAGAACTGTCGACCACAGAACAGAAGCAGCACCCCTTAGGTGTGGTTTCAGCAGACGAGAGGAAGGAAGAACGTTCATGAAAATGTGGACAAAGAAATGAAGTGCTAGCGTTCGAGGCCTGTGGAGGCCGCCCCACCCCCGCAGTGTCAGGGCCAAACCTGTGACTGCACAGAGTTGGGGGGCGGGGGGAGCCAGGAGAGCACAGGGAAATCTGGGCCAGAATGGGAAATTCTTCTGAATATCAAACTGAAGATTAAAAGTTTATTTTGTAAGTAATAGGGAATCATGGCTCATGATTAGGACTCTCTATATCTCTGTAAAGAACAGAGAAAGTTCATTGGGGCGCCTGGCTGGGTCAGTAGGTGGAGCATGCGACTCTCGATCGCAGGGTCATGAGTTTAAGCCCTATGTTGGGCATAGAGCTTACTTAAAAAAATAATTAGAATTAGAAGAAAAAAAAGGAAGACCAGACAGAGTTCAGGATACAGGTGACTTCCAGGACTGGGGCGGGGGAGGGACACAACATGGGGGCGGCACGTGGCGGCTTCAGCTCCAGCAGTCATGTTTTATTCCTTAAACCAGATGGTGGGTATACAGGTGTTCGTTATGAGTCTGTAGTTCTGTATGCCTTTAATAGTTCACACAAATTAAAGAAATTAAAATATATTTTATTTTTCATATATTTACATATCTTATATATAAATATATTTTATAAAATATATTTAATGAATATATTTTTAAAGACTTTAAAGGAAAGTACTGCTAACAGTGGTTTTTTGTTTTTTTTTTTAATTCAGGGCATTTTTGCTTCTGTATCTTGTTATCATGGATTATGCAAGATTCCAAATTAACTAAGGGTTTTTAGAGCTATGTTTTTAGATGACCACACAGACCTTCTGGTCACAACGCTCTTCACAGCAGAAGAAAGAAAATGACATTAACTCAGCACGTCTGTAGAAAAGTGGAACTGGAGGGCAGGGACTCAGACTGAGGTTTCTCTTCTCTTCCTCAGAAAACTATACCGCGCTACACGTGCAGTACGTGTTTAGATCTTTGCTCATTTTTTTATAAACAAAGTCTATCAGTGCCCAAAACCAAAACAAAACCCTACACCAACAGTTTGATCTCTGCAGAGATAAAAGGGGAGTCCTTGCTTGGGAACGATCCCCAGTCCCCCGCCAACAAGCAGGAGGTGCTCCAAGAGCACTGCGTGTACGCACTGCGTTCACAGTACCGCAGCCACACGACCGTCCATTTTTTGGCTTAAGGTCCCTAGATGGGATATTCACATTTAAGGGTTTCAGTTTAACTGACTGAACCTGATTACCACTCTTTGGAGACCTGCCTGCCCCCAAGCCGAAGTCAGCACTTGAACCATCCAACAAGAGTCTCCCTTTCCTTTCTTGCTCTGGGTTTGATTAATAGACTGTCAGGCTGCAGACTTTGAAGGCAGATGACAGACAAGTAATTTTTTTCTTTTAGTTTGATCGTGGTAATTCCGGCATGTTCTGACTGGATGGGGCCGACAGCACGGGTTGTGAAAAAAATCACCCAAGGCAGAGCACAGGAGACAGAAGTTTATTGAATACACTGTAAGACAAGAGCAGGCAGGATGGCCAAGGAGCGACTGTCTACCTAGGCAGGGGTGAGGGGCTGTAGTAATAGGTACAGGAACATACGGAAGTCTTCCTTTTTTGGCAACTGTGCCTGGTCGTAAGCAGCCCTTTGATAGGTGAAGGTCTACAGCCATTCCCAGGTGGGTCGCTTAATGAACCTGTGTGCATTCAGCTCAGTGGTTTCTGGGGGCCCTTTTCCCTTGCTCATATTTCCACTGCTGAAGCCTGCTGCCTAAAAGTGGCCTCTATGGTATGTAGAGAAAGTAAGTAGTGAATTTAATTGGGGAAAACAGATGGTGAAAACATAGTTCTACTGCTAGATCACTGGGAGGAAAAAAACCTAATTCATAGCCACTGAAGGGAAAATATATACACACATCTTTCATACTTTTTAAAGGTTATTCTTCAATATGCATGGTATCTCACCGAAATAAAAAGCATTTCCAAATTAAACGCACGAAGATGAAAAAAAGAGGGCAAGCCCTTCACAAAATATAACTTAGTTATCTTAAATACTTGAATTGATTGCCTATTTAAATTTTTTCACTTGCCACTATAAATTGGTTGAGATTCAACAGAAATAAGTGAGAAAAGAGGAGTCCTTCATAATTAAAACCTGGAAAGATCTAAAAGCAAAGTAAATGAAATTATGAACTACAAATCTTAGTATAATAGTTGCAAATCATTACTAAGGACTCTGAATAAATGTTGACTAACCAAAAAGAGGAATGCATACTTAACAATTTTAGGTATCAAATATATACAGTTTTAAGGTCCTTCGCTTGGTTTACTTCCAAGGTTTCAAAGAAAAAGCATTTCATTCTAATTTAAAATTGTCAAATTTCTTTCATTCATTTAAGTGGAAGGTTTGTTTTTAAATTTACTCACAAGGGGAACAAAAAATTTTTATTCTTTAAGAATGCAGATTCTCAAAATACTTAACAGCTATTACTATCTTATTAACAAATATATGGTTAATTAGATAGCTGTAGTTTCTAAACTTTAAAAAAAAGTTCTAAGAACTTACAAAATACCTATACATAGTAATTATTAAATGATTATGTAGGGACCAAAGGGCAAGCTGCCCCTAGATGGGCCGCTTTGGCATAAAGATTAAAAGTAATCAAAACCCAGCAGATGCAGGAAAAGCTATCTGCCTGACTCTCAAAGGCCTAAATTTGCATTGAAAAGGAGAGCCTGCTCCAGAACAGAGCTAACAGGACTCCCCTTTACCTAAGAAACTTCTCTACATAATAGGGCACTTCCTTTCACCTCCCTGCTAGCAGTCTTCTTGTTGCATCCTAACTGCCCCCCCCCCCCCCCAGCTCAAGTAAGCTTCTCGTTGACTATCTTTGGAACCTCGTGTGTGTGGAGTCCTCATACACACGCCTGTTAAGTCTGACGATCTCCTGTTAATCTGCGTCATGGCAATCCGATTCCAAATCCAGCGAGAAGGACCACAGGGCAGAGGAAGGTGCTCCTCCTCCAGGATTATATGACAACCTATAAGCCCACTGGTAGTGGCTCACTGTAATCATCTGAAACCCGCTACGCAGCACAAAGCCACCTCTTCCCTGAAGACTTCCTGCCTTCTGACCCAGGGCCCAGGATTAATCATATCCCCCACCTTTTGCCCTGGAACAAAACCATTCACACTCCTATGGGAGCAACAACCACACGTTGTGCATATTTATTTGCAAGTCACGGGTAGGGGGCTCATAAGCTCTTCTGTGGCAGGGTCTTCACTTTTCTACCCCTAGAGCCTAGCACTCAGATGGTTTTCAGCACAAGTTTACCGAATTACTAAGATGCACTTTTATTTTTCACAAGTAGATAAGGCTAGATCTCATTTTCAGCAGTAAAAGGTTTTGGAATAAACACAAGTGAAGCACTTTAAATGCAACAGTGACTTTTTAAGGCATTCTGTGAATCTTCTCGTACGTGTATTTTGAAACACATTAATGAGGTCTTCTGTAGGTACTGTGTTCCTTCAAACAAGGCACATGAAAAACATGGCTTTTTTTGTTCTTCCTAATTCTTTAATTTTAGGTTCATCATAACTGTTTGATTTTAGCTCATCCATTTTTTAAAAGCTCATCTGAAGTCTCTATAGAGGGGTGCCTGGGTGGCTCAGTCAGGAGTCTGCCTTCAGCTCAGGTCATGTCCCAGGATCCTGGGATTGAGCCCCTCTGAGCAGGGAGCCTGCTCCCCTGCTTGTGTGCACGCCCTCTCCCTCCCTCTCGCGCGCGCGCGCTCTCTCTCTGCCAAATAAATAAAATCTTAAAAAAATATAAAGTCCCTATGGAAAAAAGAACAATTTTTTCTTTTCATTTTATTAATTCAGAAGGGGACACTAAAAATGCTCTTGGAATAAATTCTCTTCATTGCAACTGATTCTCAAGTTACTATTCCACTTTAGTCAGACAAACTTGTTTAACTTGCACAAACCAGCTACCCGAAGGCGGCCCAGATGCAGACGCAGACTTCTTTCACCTCACCTTGACCATATCTTCATATTGTTTTTAATTTTCTCCCATGATATGTAAGCAACCTAAAAACTCTTTTGTATTCTGAAAAGAGGGAGTAAAATGGAATCTACAGTGATCACGTGTTTACCACAGCAGAGGATCTAATAATACCACCGGGACATAAATGTACAGCATTTTTGGGGGGCGGGGGGAAGGATTCTTTATTTATCTCAATAATATCCATTTTCTTTCAGGATGCAAAATGAAATATTTTTTTAAAAAACTTTTTCACTGCCCTTAAATATAGACTCTGTTGGGGGTGACCAAATATGCTACTCCAAAATATGCTGCATTGGCGTAAGGATATTTTGAGGTGAAGACAAGTAAGAAACAAGACCACTCTCGCCTCCCCCCCTTTCTGCCTGAGTCATAAGCTTCCCTTTGTAAGGGTGATGTTAATACCCATTCCTAAAGGTGTTCCCTGCTAGAGTGCCAGAAAAACCAGAGATAGCACAAGAAGAGTCCACACGGCAAACCTTACTAAACCACCCTGATCTATCACGCATTCCCTAGTGACCTGCCCACGATTTACCAGCCCGAATGGCACAAAGCCCTTTCTCTGCCATGTTAAGTTACTGCCCTTCGTTAAAACAACATATAAACCCCTCAAGCTGAGTCGATTCACTTCTTTTCGTTTTCACTTCTTTTCCGTGAGGCACCAATGCATGTAAAAATATTAACATCAGTAAAATGTGTGTCTTTTCTGCTGTTAATCTGACTTTTGTCAGTTTAATTTGCAGACCTCAGCTACGAACCTAACAGTAGAGGAAAAGTTTTTCTTCCTCTATATAGCAACATAATAGTCACTAAGAGCACAGGTTAAACTGATTAAGACTTGGATTTGGATCCTAGTCTATCATCTTACTAATTGTGTGAAATTGAGCGAAGTCCCACCTCTCCACACCTATTTCTTTACATGTAAAATGAATGTCCCAACAGCAACTACTCTTAATTAATGAGACCAGGTAAACTACTTCACACAATGCTTTGAACATAGTAACCATCCCCCCAAAAGTTGGCTGTTAATAATTATTATTGTCCAATAAAGTGAAATTTTTATTCACAACTGTGTTAAGCGATTAATGGATAAGAGGGAAAAAAGTCTCCAATACACAGAAATACAGCTATAAATTGTTTTAATAAGATTACATATATAATTTATATTCTATGTTTATAATCATTTGAAATGAATTTTTAAGTGCATTTTTATGCCAATGAAATATATCACGAGTTAACCAGTATAAGATTTCTACTGTAACGCATACAAACATGATGGTCTTTTTCTGCCCGATCTCAAACACTTCATTGAATAAGAAAATTACAACGCCCTCTGACCTAGATCAAAGTAGAAACACAGTCATTTGTCTAATAAGCAGTATGCTAAAATAATGAGCATACAACATTTAAAAGGCACCTTACAAATCACAAAGCTCTCTTACACAGTCTTCATGCGTGTCCCTTGGTACAGTCCTTACTCTACAGCGTGTTTCACTGAGCATCCTATGGCGTGCCCGTCACTGAGCACAGCTTCGCACGCCATCTCACTGAGCCTTCAGAACAGCGTGACAGTAAGTGCTCCATTGAAGGGGGAGAATACTGAGAAGCTGACACACACCATGGCAGAGGGCTAGGAATTACACTCAGGTGTCTCACACCAAGATCCAAAACTCTTACGAATGTTATAAAAGTTTTCTCTGCAAAAATTCCAAATAAGAACTTTGAATGAGTTCCCATAGATTAGAAGCTTATGTGATTTTTTCAGTCTAAACAATAAGGAGATAAGAAACTCACGAGAAAAAATTAAATAGACATAAAAAATTTTCCTCCAGAAACGCAATGAAGACGGGGAACAAAGCAATACATCTGCGCCAAAGAGCAGCTGGCTTTCACTCTGGGGGCTCTACCTTCCCCGAGTCCCCTGCCGAGCCACACGAGCTCCCTACAGAGGGGCAAGCGCTAGGATTCAGCTGCATAGCTCTTGTTTTCCCACGGCTCTTGATTCATTTCTTTCTTTTATAACTTACCTCATACACGCTTTTTTAAACTGACTTCTTTATACACTGCTAAACTGTGTGTTGAGAGTAGAGACTATTTTCTCATTCTAAAACACGAGCGCCTAAGGGCGCCTGGGTGCCTCAGCCGGTTAAGCGTCTGCCTTGGGCTTGGGTCATGAGCTTGGGGTCCTGGGATGGAGCCCCGAGTCGGGCTCCCTGCTCAGTGCAGAGTCTGCTCGTCCTCCTCCTGCTGTCCTCCTCCTGCTGTCCTCCCCCTGTTCATGCTCTCTTTTCCAAGTAAATGAAATCTTTTTAAAAAATTAAGTTAAATTAAAAAATAAAACATGAATGCCTAGAGTATGGTTAGCACTTCAGGTGATGCTCCTTTCCCAGGATCACCCCGGGTTTCTTTTTGCTCCGGAAACCCCTGCCGGAGACCAGGCCGAATGAAGCCGTTTCCCTAATACCACCTCCACTTCCACACGCACACAGTCCTCTAACGTACCCGAGCGACGCTCGCTCATTTGGGACTTCCACTGCTAGTTCCCACAGAGAAAGAGGAAACAAAATAAGCCTTAGAGAACTGGCAGGTTCAAAAGTAGCAAAAAGTACAGGTTTTTATTGACAAGCAAACAAAGGTTTCTCTATATTGCTGGCTGTTGCGGAACTGCCTCTTTTATAAGGTCTCTGCCCTTATTCTTTCTCGCAGTCTTACCTCTGAGTGTACAGTTCATATTTCTTTCCCCTTTAGCTATTTAAGTAAAGAATACAATTGGACTCCCTAGACCTATAGTCCCTATCAATCAAAACCTGCCAACCAGGAAGCTCACTCAAGAACCCACCCCCGATTAGGTGAGATTCACCTACACTCCCCC
This sequence comes from Nasua narica, assembly GCA_028533885.1. Lineage (NCBI taxonomy): Eukaryota > Metazoa > Chordata > Mammalia > Carnivora > Procyonidae > Nasua > Nasua narica. The sequence continues at coordinate 174,640,166 of CM052800.1, forward strand.
ACGGAAACTCAGATCAGTATTCCCTGCACTCTGTCTGCCCTTTTTGTTAAAAGGGAAAAATTAAGATATTGTCCCTTTTATCGCAAACTCGTAGAGGGGCTAATACAAACATTAAAAGACGCTAACGTTACGCTATTTCATATGTTAATTCATGTGTGCGGCTGACACGGAGGGGGGTGAGGGAAAGCAGAGGCTTCCGCTGGAAGAAAGTATACAGAGAATGGTAGTCCACAGGCACATGCTTGAAAAGACACTGATGATTTGGGGGGCCGGGGAGGAAGCAGCAGTTGGGCTACAGTGAAACCAATAAACAGAAAAGCTGGGCAGGGCAAAATTTAGACAGCTTTGAAGGCCACACTAAGGCGTCTTCATTTTCTTTCAGTGACCCAGTGAGGGCCTGCTTTCCCTAAATATACCATGATACTTTCTCCCATTTGAAGTCAAGATTCTAAGCACCTCAGAATAATTGATACAGCCTTCTTGAAGGATCTAGGCAAAGTCATTTTATCTTTGTATCACAAGGCTAACAAACACTCCAATTTCGGTATTATCCTCTACTGGAACTGTCTGTGCATATTTCTCCTAGCATGAATAAACTGAGAGCAGGGGTCTCATTCAACCAACATAACCACACCACTGTGTAAAGCATCTTCGGAAAATGGATCCTGAAGCCAGAGTGCCTTGTACTGAATCCTGCCTTAACTACCACAAATGCGAACTAGTGGTGCCTCAGTTCTCACGGGTAACATGGGAAGAACGGCGCCTACCTTGTGACAGTGACAGGACTGACACAGTCAATGCCAGGTTTGTAATGGATCCCTTCCTCTCTTTCCCTTCCAGCCAGACACAAAGCCCTATCAGCTACTTCGAAAATAGATCTGGGAGTCTTTACATCCTCTCCATGTCCACTCTGTCCACAACTCTGACCACTGTCTCTCACCTGGTTTACTACAAATGCGCCCCGATTGGCCCTTTTCCAAAGCTCAATGCAAATGTCGCTGGTTTGGGCGAACTTCCTCAACCACTAGTCTAACAATCTCACAGAGCACAGTACATTTTGGTTTTCTTGTTATCATTTGTATCTCACCAGAAGGTGAGCTCCATAAGGGCAGGGATCTTGTCCACAGTTTTCCTCACCGCATCCCGTAGCACCCAGCTAAGGGTTGGGAACAAGGTACGCACTCCAATACTGCACGGATGAAGGAAGGCAGAGTCGTTTTTAGAGATTCCTCAGAAGTTACTACTTAGTTTTAGATTACATTATCAACCTGTGTTTAAGAAACCATAATAAAATGAGAAAATATTAAAGGAAAAATCAATTTCTGAGTCCACTTAGGAAGAGTCGGCTGTCGGTTCATTCAGTTCCACAAATTCAGACAAATTCACAAAAGACGGAAAGTAAACTATGACTATAGATTCATATTTCCTTTCTTCATCATAACCACATAGAGGTGTCCCCATGGACATACTCAGTGCGACTATAAAACCCATCAGAGAAGTTAATTTATTGGAGTCTTTCCACAACTTACATTTATTTAAAAGGTCTTAGAAGAAACCTAAAGTTACACACCAGACTGCTGCATACCTGGGAAAGGTGTGTGTAGGCAGAGGGAACTTTAACTTTCTCCAAATATTTTGGCAGTGTATGAATGTTTTATTGCATCTGTGATTTAAAATAGAAAAATAAGGCGTTAAAAGGAATCTTACACCAATGCAACAAAAAAAAAAAGAAAAAAAAAAGCTTGCTTGCTCAATCATGGATTTTTATTTATAGAAAGTATAAAAACAAGGTTCTAATTACAGTTCTGTAAGATTTTCTTTTAAGTCTTTTCCCTAGCCAGACTCAAAATGTGTTAGGCTGAAATCCTATTTGATTTGGGAAATGTTTAATTTCCTCTATGAAAGGCCAGTGTCATTCTTAAACACGCAGAGGGAGAAGCACAACCAAATCTGCCCGGCTCTGTTAGGCCCCAGCTCAAGGGAAGGAAGTAATCTCAGGTCTTTTAAGGTCTTCACATGGATGATAAATAAGCAGAGGAAAAGGAAATTAAGGATACAAAGTATTCATATTCTCTTCAGGACTACTGATATGCAAGATGACTCTGGGCAATGTTTTAGCAGAAACGCAAAGACTCCAGATGTGGTAAAAAGGAGGTAGGCTCGTAAGGTCCCTCCCATCTCCCATTCTAAATAAACATGTTTTATTTGAATAGTTGAGCTTCCTTTAGCTATAAGATACAAATTCAACTAAGAGTGTAGGACTATGTTTGATGAAACAGTGCTACAAAAAGAACCAGTTATAAATGGTCTCCAAATATGAATGCCTTGGTTGGTCCAGAGGAACTTGAAACAATATTTCAATTAAAAGTATGGATCAGAGAAGTTAAGAGTATTCTAACCCAACACATTAAAAAAAAATAATAAAAAATTTTAGGCTTAAATTCTGTCATCTTGTTTCCAGTGTTTTTTGAACTATTTTATATTTGAAGCAAGTCAGTTGAAAAATTAAATTTATCTTGTCTCAAAATCCACATTTTGTTGTTGATCATGTTAGCATTTGAGGAAGAGCAAATTAGAAGATAGGGCCATTAATGTAAAATATGTTTTAAAGTAAATTCCAAATGTTAGAAAAGGATTTAAGTGGAAAAAAAATTTGACTAAAATACTTACTAGATGTTAAAGAGGAGGCATGTATTATAACACTAGGTATTTTTGTCCTGCAAAAATTAATGATCAGCTTTTAGTTCATTCCACTGGATGGAGGGAAAAGAGAACTTTTTTTTTTTAAATAATGAGAAAGGAATTCTGATATTTAAAAAAAAAAAATACATTAACTTTTAATAGCTTCCAAAGCAACATGTTAAGATTTTTTATTACCTATCACAACTATTACAATTATTGTTTATGCAGGAATCTCAACATTTAAGATAGCATCCTAGGATAGAAATTATGGTAAATCTGGTTTTCCCTAAACCTAGAAGTTACAGTAACATCACCGTCCCTTCTGCAGGAGTCCTCACTGCTGCCTCTGCCAGTATGCCCCACTTTCTTTTTAGCTTCCCACAAGTTTTCCTTAAACTCCAGCTCCAAGAATAAGCAGGACTGAGTTAAGTTACTACTGTGCAGTAGGCTGAATGGTGACCCCCCCACAAAAGATTGCCCATGTCTTCAGCCTGTAACCTATGAATGGGACGTTACTTGGGAAAAGGGTCTTTGGGTTAAGGACTCTGATTCGGGGAGCTCATGCTGGATTATCTGGGTGGGCCCCAAACCCAATGACAAGTGTCCTTATAAAAGAAAGGCAGAGGGAGATCTGACACAGGCAGGAGAAGGCAATGAGATCATGGAGGCAGATTGTGGATTATATGGCTACAAATCAAGAATGCCCACAGTCACTGGAAGCTGAAAGAGCCAAAGAAAAGACTGCCCTGGAGCCTCAAGAGGGAGTAGAGGCCAACAAACACTTTGATTTCAGACATATGGCCTCTAGAACTATAAGAAAAAATTTCTCTTGTTTCAAGCCACTAAATTTGAGGTGATTTGTTTTGGCAGCAACAGAAAAGAAATACGATTATTTGAATCAGTGCCCCCCCCAAAATATTAAAGAGGTGTGTGTTGATTTTCAATAGGTCTCAAATTAAGAGAGATAAATCAGACTTTGAAAATCCTTACTGCTTATTCCAAAGTAAATGGTGAAGGCACCCTGTTGAGTTTCAGTACTAATAAGATTCTAGAACCTAAAAGGATAAATAAACCATAAACAGAAACTTTAGCCACAGCGAATGAAATGCTCTGTGTCAAAAATGCATGTGAAAATAAAGTAGTGGAGATAGGAGAGGACAGGTGTTTGGCTAGAATCGAACGGCACATTCGAGTGTTCCTGCTGAGCAAGATCAACTCACAGACCCACTTCTCTTCAGTTTAAAAATCCTATACATAAAAAATACTCGTTTACACCACGAGTCATTTCTTTTTTAAAACTTAGAATTAAAAAGCATTAAAAATTTCATTTAAAAAAATTCTAATTTATGCTCAACATCACTCATCAACAGGCAAATGCAAATCAAAACCGTAAGTCATCACCTTACACCTGTCAGAACGGTGAGTAGCAGAAAGACATTTAGCAAGGATGTGGAGAAAAGGGAATCCTCATGCACTGTTGGTGGAAACGTAAATGGTGTTGCCACTGTGGAGGTTCCTCAAAAAATTAAAAATAGAAATACTACCTAATCCAGTAATTCCACTATTGGGTATTTACCCAAAGAAAAAAAAAATACTAATCAAAACGATATACACATACCCCTATGTTTATTGCAGCATTGTTCACAACAGCCGGGATATGGAAGCAACCTATGTGTCCACTGATAAATGAAAAAGATGTGCTACACACACACACACACACACACACACACGAATATCACTGAGACATAAAAAGGAATGATCTTAGCATTGGGGACCGCACGGATGGACCCAGAGGGTATTATGCTAAGTGAGATAAGCCAGACAAATACCATTTGGTGTCACTTTATATGTGTTATCTAAAAAGAAACAAACCCATAAACACAGAGATCAAACTGGTGGTCGCCTGATGGGAGGGGGTGGAAAAAATTCTAATTTAAATATACAATGTATATAATTTATTTTTTTAAGATTACTTATTTATTTATTTGCGGGGGGTGGGGGAAGCAGGCACCCTGCTGAGCAGAGAGCCTGGGGGCTGGATCCCAGGACCCTGAGATCATGACCCGAGCCGATTCAGAGGCTTCACCCACTGAGCCACCCAGGCGCCCCTACAATTTATATAATTTAATAGTGAACTTCCTTTCATCCAAAAACTTAAATAACTAACACTTCCTTCAGCAATGAATCAACATTCTTTTATACAGAAGATGTTCTTTGCAAATTAGAGGTGAAAAACAATTCAAGGGGAAAAAAAAGTCCCCTAGAAAAATATGAAAAACAAACTAAAATGTTAATCAAAACTTTACAATGACACTCACTGATGAAAACTAGTAAGTAAAACTAAGAATAAGGTGACAGAATATCCTTATAAATACATTTCCTTTTCTTCATTATCATGGATATTGTCATTCATGCATTTATAAAAGGATATCTAATGACCCTCGAGTATAATTCAAAGTTTTATTTAATGTGTGTTCCTTAAAATTTGTTAAGAATTCTAGAACTGATTGCCCATGGAGGATCAATAGATTCAATTTTTTAAAAAACCATGTGCTGAGAATTCAAAAATTAAACTGGAGGTATACACTGAACAGGGTATAAGACATACAATTTAGAAACACTGACATTTTACAGTCATTTTTAAAATAAGAAACTTGCTAAACACACTGATATATTATCCATTATATTGCATGGAACATGCTATATTCTTTGAACAAAAAGGAAATAACCCACCACAAGCAGTATTATTTTTCTAAAAGGTAACTGACTTTGTCCTATGTTCCGTCTGTATCCTAGCCCAGGTCAGCCGTCATCTGATGTGAAATGAAGTATTTAATCATGACAAGACCATACATTTAGACAAATACGGTGAAGAGCGAAGGGAGGAAAATGGTTTGAATTCGCGAAAATTTTACATGAAGACCATTTTTAAAAAGTCAATTAACAGGAAACCATGATCTGGAAGAGCCTTCTTTCTTTTCTAGGAAGCACTTACAGATACTGGTTTAAATGTAGGCCCTGGCTTCTCCTACTTCCCTTCCCCCAAACAACCTCCAACTGGGGCAAACTCAGAGTCATCAGGGATCCACGGCAGTGCAACTGCAAACTGAAAATAGTAGCCGGTCGACAACAGGGTGAAAACAGCTGCTCGAGGAAAAAAAGACAGCCGAAAAGACACAATCAATGCCATCCCATTCCTTCCAACCCAAACCCGACCAAGAAAGGGGTAGGGAGGAAGGACTAATTGGATACAAAGAATAACCAAGAATCAAGCTCTTTTATTCAAATTGGGAAATAAAAATAAAATTTGCAATCGTTATTTTTGTAAAAGAGAGTTCAAATAACTAAAATTAAGGAGCCTTCTACGTTTTTTTTCTTTTCCTTTTTTTTTTTTTACAAATTTAATCTACAGATCCAGTCTCCACAGAAAAAGTAACAGGAAGTCATCAGACAAATCAGCCACACATTTGAGCCCAGTATAAGTTGGCAAGAATTTTATCCACGGTAAGGCTTCTACAGTAACAAATGTATTCATTTCCTCGTCCAGCTTTCACTTACACTGGGGAAGAATGCAAAACAAAGTTGTAATTATTGTCCAAAGAGCAACATTCATCTGTTTCAAGAGAAAGTCTTCGATTTTTAAAAGCGCCCTTTTGACTTCAAACATTACCAATCTTCTTAGACCAAACGCCAAAAACTTGTCAACTGCTTGCCCTACTCAAATGTTCATCTGCACCTACTTAGCTAAGCACCGAGACAGTTACAAAAGAGGAGGAAAGTGGGGCGGTTGATCCCACTTGTGGCCTCAGAACATAACCACGGCTTCCTAGGTATCTCGGGGTACTTGCAAGGAAGTATCGGATCCAACCCTGCCAAAGAACGGGAAACTTCCCTCGGCCGGGGGAGGACAGGGTGATGGCACGTGTCCTTGGGGCCGGATCTGGCAGGCTGAGCGGAACGATCCTAAAGAACCCTGGGGGGCGGGGGGGTGAGGCGCGGACTGAACGGTTCCCAGCGGGGACCCAGGTGGAGAGTGGGGAGGCAGGTGCGGCACACGCGCGCGGACGGCGGGCAGTGCCTCTCACCTGCACGCCGGTGTAGTTCTCGAAGAAGAAGAGCACCATGCTCTGATAGATGCAGTAGAGCCGGTCGTCCACCGCCTGGTAGAAGCGGGAGGGTAGGAAGGCGGAGAGCAGCCGCCAGGCCCCCCAGGCCAGCACATAGGTGGGGGCAGTGCCCAGGAGCACGGCGGCCGGCAGCACGCAGCGCATCGAGTACATGTGGAGCACCAGGGACAGCAGCATCTTGCCGGTGCCGCTCGCGGAATGCTCCGCGGGCTGCTCCCAGCCCCGGACGCCTCCAGGCCGCCCCGCTGCTCTCAGCCGGCGGCCAATCACCGGGCCGGGCCGCGCCGCGCCGCCGCCCCCTCACCTCTCCCGGCCGCCAGCCGCACCTGAGACGCCCAGCCCGCGCCCGCTCCGGCCTCCGCCCCCAGCCGCATGGGCCGCGCCGCCGCCTGACGCTGGGCGGGCCGGCGAGTGCGGGGCCGGGAGCGCCGCTCGCGGCCGCGGGGCAAGGGGATGCCGCGGCCCTCCGAGGCTCCGGAGATCAGAAGCGTTTACACCCCATGACCCTCGCCCGTCACCCAGCGCCCCTGTGGGGGGCGGGGCTCCGCGGCAACAACACGCCGCCTGATTGGCCTCCGGTTGCCATAGTCCCCCGTAGGGGGCGGGATTCCGTGAAATTAACAAATCCTCTGATTGGTGGAATGCGGGGACAGTTGAAGTGCAACTGCCGACCAGAAGTGCGGACGGCCCCGGTCTGTCCGCTACGCATGCTCCGAAGCTTGGTCTTGGTGCAGACGCGGGAAGATAGGTGGCAACTGGCAGGCCCCCTGGGTGCAGGTGGGTGCGGGCCAGAGGTGGGGGCCCGGGCGGTCTAGTGTCTCGTCGGTTGGATTCTGGGCCCGGGTTGGTTGGAGGGCAGGCCCCACGTTCTGCTCGCACGCTCTGTGGACCCCTAGTCCCCGGGATGCGCCCTTAAACCGAGACGTCCCCTAACGCTCTGTGTCCCAAATGTGCTGCAGACTTTGCTATCTCCAGGACTCGTGTATTCAGCAAATATTTGCCAAGCTTAGTTTGGGAAGGCCAAACGACGAACCTGGAGCGGGACATGGAGTGTGATAAGCGCTATAAAGCTCCGCCCCGGGTTATCTACCCAGGGCGAGGCTTGGCGAGGTGCTTCCCTCCCTTTCTAGGTGGCTCCCACAGCGTCCGCCTTCCCCGCTTGGTCCCTTTCTCCCCAGCAACTGCGCAGGACTCCCTTCCCTTCCCTCGCCACTAGGGAGATTCGGAATCAGGCCCGCTTCTTCCATCACGACAGTGACGGTAATTGCATGCATGTTACTCAGCCGGACAGCCTTTCCACTAGGTGCTCTCCACACTTTGTCAGGCCTTACAGATTCACTCTTGCTTCACTTCCTCAGCGCCTGGGTCAGTCTTCCCATTTCGTTTTCATAAAGTGCCTCATTTTGGGGTAGTACTTAAAAGTACCTGGACCGTACATATAGAATATGTAAAGTACTGACGTACTTTTGTGACCTTCACAAAAATCTAGGAAGGCGGGGCGGTTGTTTTAGTGATGTGAAAATAGATCCGGAGACCTTCTGGATCCTTCTACTGCCCTTGGGCTTCAGTAAAAGTGGTTTAATGTGTAACCTTTTCTGGGGGCAGTTGCACTTCCAAAGAATGCCAAATGTTTTAAATGAAAAAAAAATTTTTTTTTTTTCTTAAAGGAAGCCATTTTAATGGAAAATTCTAATCAGGGCCAGAACAGTGGCTACTTTCTGTGACTATAGGAGATTGACATCATGTAACATGATTGGTAGATGGTTATCTTAGGAGACAAAGCCAGGCGAATAGAGTTCTCAGGGAACAAGTATTTGGACAAATATATTGCCAACAGGAAGCATTACACAAAAGAAAGACTTTCAACAAGGTTTTCCCTCTCTTTCTGTGGGAAGTAATGGCCTATACTGTAAGAAGAACTAGATTTCTTTTTTTTTTTTTTAAGATTTTATTTATTTATTTGACACAGAGAGAGAGATCACAAGTAGGCAGAGAGGCAGGCAGAGAGAGGGAGAAGCAGGCTCGCCGCCGAGCAGAGAGCCGGATGTGGGGCTCGATCCCAGGACCCTGGGACCATGGGACCATGACCCGATCGGAAGGCAGAGGCTCCAACCCACTGAGCCACCCAGGCGCCCCATAAGAACTAGATTTCTGTTGGGAAGGAAAAAGTCATGGGTTTGGATAGTGTGCTTCTCCAGTGCCGTTCATACTTCTTTTGAGACCAGACATCCCTACAATTAGAAAAAAATGTATGAAGGGATAAAGCAGGCTCAGTGCTCACATTACGATCTGTATGTATGAAGTCAATAAATATGTGTGGTGGATGTAAATATGTTGCTTTCTGTGAATTACACCCCAGTTACTGTTAGTTACCAAGTGGTAAAGTTCTGGGCAGTGTTTTGGCGTGGAGATACAGAGCTTAAGTTTCTCTTGTCCCCATTTATATCCAAACCCAACCCTGCCTCCCTGGTTAGTCCTGTGCTCTTCTCTCTTCTGAGTAATAGTGGTAGATTCACTCTCCCCTTTGGTCACTTACTCCCTTGTTAAGCTATAGTCAACCCACATTCTCTGCTTCTACCTCTGTACCTCTACGTTTTTTAATCCCTTGCAATCTAGCTTTTTTTTCTACTGCTCTAGAAAAATGGTTCTTTTAGAGAAGCCCAGCTACTCTAGCCTGCATACACGGGCACTGGGACATAACAGGGGAAAGACCGGTTGTGTCCGTGCCTTTCTGATGCACAGTTAGGTGTAGTGGGGGGTTCCATGTGGCATAAGTTTTACGTAAAGAGGAAATGCATAGTACTATGGGAACATCTATTAGGGAGATTTCATTTATAGTCTGGGTACAAAGAACGCTTCTCAAGCAGAGTGACTCTTAAAATGAAACTTAACAGTGGAATTAGCTAGGTGACCGCTAGAGATAAGAGGAAGAACCTCCCAAGTGAGAACTTCATATCCCAAGGACAGAAGCTAAGTGTACCCAAGCGCTGAAAAGCCCTGTGTGGAGCATTGGAATGGGACACACTCTTTATATATATATATATATATATATTAAAATATATATATATATTGGAGGGAAAGAGCATGCACATGCAAGGGAGAGTAGGGGGGAGGCAGAGGCAGAGGGAGAAGACTGCCTACTGAGCAGCTCCGTCCTAGGACCCTGAATCATGACCTGAGCCAAAGGCAAACACTTAACCCACTGAGCCACCCAGGAGCCCCATGGATGGGCACATTTAAAAAAAATATGTATATATTGGATGCCCCCTAAAAGAATTGTATTTCCCTCACACATTTTTAAGTTAATAGCTAAAATTGTTTTTATTATAAGTTTAATTAGTTCCAAAAGTAAGTTCTGGTGAATTATGACATTTTAAAGTGCGGTGATTACAGAAATCTTTTAAATGGTCTGAATGGATTATGAATACCATGGTGATTTATTACCCATCATCATCTGTTTAAATACTTAAGGTTTTTACCAATTAGAATTTTACATTGATCCTTTCTTTTTTCCCCTTGAAAACATATTTCATTCCACTTGTACCACAGAATTTAACTTAATGAACTATCCTTTTATGATTCAGTCTTTTATTGATCAGACTATATCGTCAAGTATCTAAAAGTAAAAATTTCGGGGCGCGTGGGTAGCTCAGTGGGTTAAAACCTCTGCCTCCAGCTCAGGTCATGATCTCAGGGTCCTGGGATTGAGCCCCACATTGGGCTCTCTGCTTATCAGGGAGCCTGCTTCTGCCTCGCTCTCTGCCTGCCTCTCTGCCTACTTGTGATCTCTTTCTCTCTGTCAGATAAATAAATAAAATCATAAATGAAATAAAAGTAAAAATTTCTCCTGGATTGAGCTATTACTATTGTTAGCAATGTACAATGAATCTGTGTATCACAAAATCTGATTAAGTAACTATTGTAAATAAAGTTTTATTGACAGTGTCTGTCTTAATGATGCCTTAATTAAAAGAAATTTTAAATTATCCTTTGTGTCCTCAAGTTCATTATACCTTTCCACCTCCGCAATGCAGAACAGTGAAGATTTGAGGTGAACCAAGTGGGTGGGGACCATTGTGAAATGCAAGGTGGCTCTGACTCCCAGGAGTCTTCATAGGCAGATCAGTTTCAGGAAAGTTAAACATCTGAAACTCAGGTCTTTTAGAACTACTCATGACCACATCTTCACATATTCTCAGGGAAACCCCATGGAATTGTTTGAAAACTATTCGTGGAGATAAGTGGGACAAGCGAAGGAGACAAAGGTGGTAGGGGTTGAATCAGGAAAGATCAGGAAGAACCACATGACGGTGGGACTTACGAGACATGTAAAGAATTTTAGACCTTATCCCAAAAGGTCTGGGAAGCTACTGAAAGGTTTAAAAGAGTTTTTAAAAAGTTGTTCTGGGCAGTGTGGCAGGTAGATTGGGAGCAGGTTGGAGATGTTGCTAGACTCCCAACTAGAGATAATGTCAGCTTGGACTTTGTTAGTGACCCTCTATGGAGAACAAGATGTTAATTCCTCCTGTACAGCCTTTTTGGGGGGAAATTTGACAGTGTCCACCAAACATGGTCAGATAGCCTTTGAATCAATAAATCTAATTAAATAAGCATCCGTAGTAGAATGATTACATGAATTCACGAAGATGACAAATGAAAGGCTATGTTGTAGGTGGAAAGAAACAAACAGATCGAAATGTATTGCCCTAGGTCTCCAGGACATGAGGTGAAAAAAAAAAAAAAGGAGGTTCCTGAATAATCTATGCACTACTATCCCATTTCGGTAAAAACTAAATAAAACAATGTATTTCTACATGCAAATGTCGAGAAACTATTGATGTCAGGCAGTATCCCTGTGGCAGGGAAGTAAGCTCAGATGAAGTGCAACAGGACTTTATTGTTTCAGGTTTTTACCAAGAAATACTGATTCAACAAATGTATATCCACTGCTAGTTGTATATCCCACCCACTCAGTTATGTTTCAAAGATCAAGAACAGGTGAAAGCCTTGCGGTCATGACCCTTGTGAGGTGTGTGTGGAGGGAATGGGATTTACTTACCATCTGAGCAAATAAAAATAAGCAAAGAAGTAAGTAAGAGACAGCTGAAAGGTGTGATCCACAGGAGTTAATTGACGATGGTGATACATGAGAAAGGGAGGAGAGATGTAAGCCTTCCAAGTTTCAGGCTTGAGTAACCAGATAGAATTTCATCTGATGGAATGGAAACAGATTCTGTGGGGTGGGAACTTAGCTGGGGGAGTGGGGCCTTTTAGGAAAAACACAAGTTTACAAATACAAAAGTAGATGTGAATGTGGATATGTATTTAAAAGGAGAAAAGGAATCACAAGAAAAAAAATAGCTGGCAGATCACAAAAATAAAATATCCAGAAAAATGACATTATGTAACTGTATCATGTATCTGTAGAGTATACCTTTCTTTTTTGTTTTTTTTTTTAAAGATTTTATTTGTTTATTTGACAGAGACACAGCGAGAGAGGGAACACAAGCAGAGAGAGTGGGAGAGGGAGAAGCAGGCTTCCCACAGAGCAGGGAGGCCAACATGGGGCTGCATCCCAGGACCCCAGGATCAGGACCTGAGCTGAAGGCAGACGCTTAACCAACAGAGCCAACCAGGTGCCCCTACCTTTCTTCTGATTATGAAAAACATTTTATATTTTCTACATATAGCAAGAAAATTCGTCTTTCCTCTAGGGTGATAAATGGTAATTTAGTTTTTATCACCGTTAGGATGTATAAAATACTCAATCTCACACACTGACTTTAATGCATATTCAATAGAAATCTAACTAGATTTTTTTGTTTTTATTGGGGGAGGTGTGAAGGAGCAGGATAACAGTATAGTGGACCTTGACAAATTTGTTCTAAAACTCATGAAGGAAAACAAATTTCTAAACTTGTTTAGAACTTTTTCTAAAGGAGGAATACTGATAGAATGACGTCCATCCAAAGATACCAACCTAATTTCTGCAACTTGTGAATAAGTTAGTTTCCATGGCAAAGGACAGTGTGGGACTCAGGTGGAATTTAGGGTTACTAATCAGCACACCTTGAGAGAATCTTGGGCTATCCAGGTTGATCCCATGTCATCACCAGGGCCCTGTCAAATAAAAGAGGGAGGCGGAGAAGGTGCTCAGAGAGAGAGAGAGAGAGGCAGCTAGAGAGGGTTCCGCTCCTGTTTGCTGGCTTTGAAGATGGAGGAAGGCAGCTGGAGCCAAGGATCGGGGGCAGGCTGCAGAAGAGGTCCCCTCCTAGAGGAAGGAGTCCTGCAGACACCTTGACTTCAGTCCAGTAAGGCTCATCTTGGACTTCTGATCTCCAAAACCGTGAGATAACAAGTTTATATTACTTAAGCTACTATCTGGTAATTTGTTACGGCAGCAATAGAAACAACACACTGATGGGGGGGGTCGGTTTCTCCAATAGATAGCAAACCTACTCTAACGCTACAGTAATAGTATTTTCAGTAGTGAGGAGATAGGTGAGTCAACGGAGCAAAGCGAAGAGCCCCCAAATCCATGTACTGTGTATTCTGTGTTTTTTTTTTCAAAGTGGCAAAAAATAATGTTAGTACAACTGTCCGTGTTTTGGAAAGGTGTTGTAAATGAACTTGACAACCGACGCCAAAATAAAAGCCAGATAGTATTTAAACATAAAAATATTGACGAAAAAATTAGAAACGTGGACGTATTAGAAAAAATAGAAGATAATATGCAGGTGGAGGAGGTCTTATTTGGGTGATCCTAAGACAGTCCTCCTAAAGTATATAATCTCAAGAGATTTTTGCACGGAGGACTCTGATAGCAGAGTTGAGTAAACAATTATGTCTACGCTACAAACTACAGAATCTTCACCCGGGGATACTATGAGGGGCTTGAGGCACACCCAGATTGCGTCTACATTGCCTCAGGTGTGCAGTGTGATTAAAGCAAGCTATAATCTGATCAATTGTGGTGTAAATTGTCGGTCCCTGGGGTAGCAGGGTGCTGATCTGGGTGTGGTGCCCTTAGAATCGAAGGGAAACCCTTGTCTCGGTGTGAGTGCAGGAAAGATCCCAAAGAAGATGGCCTTCTGTTCACCAGCAACCCCAAACTGTAGCCCAGTACCCTGCCTCTATAGGTCAGCTACCACACGAGCCTGTGTCTTTTACTTGTAAAACTAAAGCGGGCATCCTTGTTCCAAAAGACCTAAATAATACTTTAAATATGTTAAATATATAATATATAAACCTGGTATATCTATATTAAGCTGATATATTTTGTATGTATGTGAAAGTATATTTTTGTGTATATAATGCATATTTATATGTATGTATGTCCAGTGTGTATATATATATATATATATACTGGATGAAATTTGGATGTCCCTTTCAGTGCTATTCAAATCCAGCTTTCTCGCCTAGAGGTTAGAGTTGGAACAATGTTCCAGTTCTTCCCCTGTGCTTCTGTTAGTGGGTGTTTTTGCGTCCGTAGCCCTGTTCGCCTCTTGAGCCGAAGGTTTTCCTTTGGTTCAGCTGTCCTTCCCTCCCCAACCAGGGTCCTGTTTGGGGGGAGTTGGCTTTAATCCAGGCTCTGGGGAGGGGCCGTGATTAGCATCAGGCAGTGGTATCTCAAGTGTGGGTCTTGAGCCCCGGAAGGTCCCCCAAGACCTGTCCAGGCGCCCCAAGGTGAAGTGTTTCTGAACGGCAGTGAACTGTGACTTGTTTCTTACTGTGTTGGATTTTTAGTGATGACGTTGGGTAATTCCACTAGTAGCACGCTCGCACGCATCAAAGCCAAAATACCAAAGCGCCCTGGTGCCCACGTGTCCATCACCGCACGCTCATTTCAGTTAGTGTCCTTGATGAAGAAACAAGAAAAAAAAACCCAGGTTTATTAAATCCTTACCCATTAACACTGTGTCTGAGTAAATGGGGAGTTTCCACGAAGCACGTGTGATTTTACCGAAGTACAATAGTTTCCTGGACGAACTTTCATTTTTTCAGACTGTGAACTGGCTACCTTTTTCTAAGGAACATCCTTTTTACTTGAAAGAATAACATAAGTTATGGTTATTCTGACAGATATTTTCTGAACAATGAACAAAATGTCACTTCAGGGAAAACAACAGATAGTATTGCTGGTAATGAAACTTGAGCTTTCAAATGAAAATTAGAATTTTGGAAAGCTTAAATCTGTTCCCGGGACTCTGACCTGTTCCCAATACTTCAGACTCTTAAAAATTCTGTGGTAATAACCATCGTGACTTTTCAGTATTGTATGTCAATACTTTAGAAGATTTGCAAAAATAAGTGAATCAATGTGTAAGCCAGTGCTTCGTGTCCAGATCTTTGCATGGGTGTATGTGGGGGGGGGGGGTTCTTCCAAAGTGCAAGGGAAACCTATGGATTTTAATGGAATAGGGTACAAAACTTTCCTTTATTAAGCTCCACAATGCTAATAACCTCTAAGAAATTACCAGTTGCTGAGTCTTACTCTAATAATGTGCATATTCTTTCTTATCTGGAAAGGCGAATACACTCCTTCCCATTTTCCAATCACATATCTGATGGAGGCTGGGTTCTCTCCATTTGCCTCCACCAAAAACACACGGCAATAGAGTGACTGCAGGAAACCCAGCTGTGTTCAATTAAGCCACACAGTAAAGAGCCTTGCAAGACCATGTGTAACTAGCCACTCTTATTAAATTTACTTCTGGCAGTCCATTTTTTTTTCATGAAAATACTATTAGAATGCAATGGGTTTTAAAGTGTTTTTAAAGGAACTAAATGTTTTTAAATTTCTTGTTTTAATTTCCAAAACAGTAAATATCAATAGATAGAACTTTAAAAAAAAAAAAAAAGTTTTGTCTAATGGTTTCTTGAACAATTGGTCTATTATAAAATAGCCCTTCTTGCGTTGCTACAAAAATGTCTCGGGATGAACCCCTAAGGGTTTCCGAGACCAGAGACGATTGGGGTATTCTAGAAAACCACCCTGTCCACGCTGCTAAAGAGGCTACCAGAAGACTGCTCCCCTCACTCTCCCACTTAGTGACTCGACTGGACTGACTCATGCAGCTCCGTAGCCACTTTGCCCTCCCATGGAAAGTCAGTTTGGAAATGGTGCTGACTCCCAGCAGAGAAATAGGTAAGGACTTAATTTGGATTTTACTCCGAGATGGGAGGATCATAGAGAAGTAACAAAAGGATCTCCTTGGCTGCTGCATTCATTCGCTGGGGCTGTCACAAGAAAGCACCACAGGCTAGGTAGCTGTTGAATCCAACCAGCTCTGAGACCCACCCTCAACCCTGTGGTAGTAGGAGCAAACAAATCCCCATGAGAGGCAGGTCGATGTGGGTTTCTGTCTTACCTGTTACCTACTCAGACCTCCACACTAGAAACCTACAGGTTATTCTACATGTCTCTGTTGCTCACTGTTGGCCCTAGGTCCCTCTTCACTCACTCCGCCAGTTACTGAATGCTTGTGTGCAAGGCCCTGTTGTAGGACCTGGTAATACAGCCATGACCAAGGTGGATAAGGACCCCTGTCTTGGGGTCTTTAACTTCCATGTCTGTGGTAAGAGATGGATAATAGCATGTCAAGGAGTTATAAGGGCAAGCAGTGAGCTAAGATAACATGTGATAGTTGTGAAGTGACACCTTTACATGGTAAGGCCAGGAAATGCCTTCCCAAGGAGGAGGAACTTTAAGTTACAAATGGAATTATAAGATCTAAGATGAGAGCATTTCAGGTGGCAGGGAAAGCAAGTGCAAAGGTCCTGAGGCAGGAAGGGGCAGAGCAAGTAGCAGTTTTAATTTTTCACTGGCTAAATCCTTACATTTCTTCTTGATTCTTCTGCATGCAATCTATCAGTAAACTCTATTGGCATCACCATCAAAACACATCCAGAACCCATCCCCTCTCTGCCTCTTTGACCACCTCATCCAAGGTGCCACCCTTTTACCTATGCAACTGTGATAGCCTCCATGTAGTCTCCCTGTTAATACTCTTACCCCTCACAATCCTATTCACTATATTTGAATTGTGTCCTCAAAAGTCATAAATAAAGTCAATAAAGTCCTAACCCTCAGAATCTCAGAATAGGATCTTATTTGGAGGTAAGGTCTTTACAGAGATAGTCAAGCTTAAACGAGGCCCTTCAGGGGGCCTTATTTCATTGTGACTGGTGTCCATAGAAGAAGGGGATATTGAGGTCCATGCACAGAGGGAACATGAAGAGACAGGTAGGGTAAAGATGGTCCCCTCAGCTAAGGAGAGTGGCCTGGGTCCAATCCTCCCTCATGGCTCTCGGAAGGAACCGACCTTGCCACACCTTGCCTGCAGGCTTCAGCCTCAGAACTGTGCCACAACAGATTTCTGTGTAAGCTAGCTAGCGTGCGATGCTTTGTTATGACAGCCCCAGCAAATGAACGCAGCAGCCAAGGGGATCCTTTAGTTACTGCTCTGACCGAGATCCTCCATCTTGAAGTAAATCCAGATTGAGCCCCGCCTGTGGCCCACCAGCCCTGGGAGCCGCCACCGACCACATGGAGAGTGGCTGTGCCTCAGACTCCGAGCGTCGGCTGTGAGTGACCTAAATAAACCCTCCGCAACGCGACCTCATTCTTTGCTCCGGGAAATTCTTGCCAGGAAGATAAGGCTGTAAACCAGTAAGTAACTTTTTTGTTGGCTTCGTGGATCCCGGCGTTCCTTTGACACTGACGGTCGGCCGCGCGGCCAACTCTTCTCAGGACCGCTGAGAGCTCATCTGTGTAAACAGCTTTCCCTGGACAAAATGCTCCACGGGGTTCTAGCTCAGAAGCGTTGGCGTGTCAGACTGGCTCAGAAGCCCTTGCCACCTGTGTCTAGCTGTCACGAACTGTTAATCGCTCATGTTGTCCAAGTCCAGTTAGGTCCCCATGTTGAAAGACCTTCCTAAAACCCCATGAATGTACGCTCTTCTCTCTTCTGGGACTCTAAGCCTAGCTAGATGGTGATCTTACTGTAGTCAGTAAGCAGTGGTCTTGCTTGATTAGTAAGTTACTGTGGTCTTTTTTTCGAGAGCCAACCATGCATTGAGCAGGAGGGTCTTCCCAAGATTCGTCACGTTCTTCCCTCACCTAGGAGCACATTTCCACCCCCCCTTCCCCGGCTCTGTCAAATGTTACCAGAGAGGCTGTCCCATAACCATCCTGCGTGACCTCTGTGTCCCCTTTGTGTTCTTACCTTAGAAGAGGCACTAATGTCCACCAATATTCACACTCCCCTTCTCTTAGAATAATTACATTCCTAATTTTCCTAGGCACATGGCTGCATCAAATAAAACCCATTTCCCAGCTTTTCTTGGACCTAGATAATCAGCCAGTGAAATATAAAAGGAAGTAGCCTACGTGTGGTATGGGGTACGTTAGGCAGCCTTCTCTT
The DNA here is from genome assembly GCA_028533885.1 of Nasua narica. Lineage (NCBI taxonomy): Eukaryota > Metazoa > Chordata > Mammalia > Carnivora > Procyonidae > Nasua > Nasua narica. The sequence goes on from CM052800.1 coordinate 174,658,401, forward strand.
TGTACATGAAGTTGTAGGTCATGGCTGGAGTTCCAGCGGCCAGACTGGTAGGCACACGTGGCAGACCCATCCCAAAAGGAATGTGAATGCCCGACCCCATGGGGTAGCCTTCCAGCGTTGGACTCACCACCTCCAGAATTTACGGAAGCAAAAGAGAAACTTCAACTTGCTTAAGCTTGTTTTGGTTTTTTGTTAATCCCCCTTATCCTGCTTTACATTTTTTTTTTAAGACTATTTGAAAGAACAAGTGGAGGGGAGAGGCAGAGTGAAGAAGAAATGGGCTCCCCAGTGAGCAGGGAGCCCGATGCGGGACTCGTTCCCAGGACTCTGAGATCATGCCCTGAGCCAAGGGCAGGCACTTAACTGACTGAGCCACCTAGGCGCCCCTGATGATACACTTATTTCTATGTGATGTGGGTTTTTGTCTCTTCCTGATTAGAACGTATTCTCCTTGAGATGTGAGACTATTTTGTCTTTGCTGTATTTCTATATTTCTACAGCCTGGACCAATGCCTAGCAAACAATAACTCAGTAAAAACTTGTTGAATTAAAGAGGAAATTTGCATTCCAAGAAGATGTGCCACTTTTTTCTCCCCTAGGGCATATTGAATACGCTGGCCACTGTCCCTATGTAGGTACATATGGGGTGCGTTCCTCATTTGTGCCCCCTTCTTGAGCACCCAGGGGTGCTCCCCAGGGTGCCTGCTAAGTGTTACCTATAGAATCAGGATTATACAAGGGAGTCTCTCTCTTCAGCCCCAGGCATTAGATCGATGAAAATTATGTCCCAGACAATCAGAGACTGAGATTCTGAGCCCAAAAGAAAGTGGTAGGGCATGGAAATCATGTACAATTACAGTCATCATCGGCACCATGGAAACCCCAAATATACACATGTTGATGCCTTGGGAGATTGAGAGCGAATGAACCTGCAGGGATAAAAATGCGGCCTGCACACAGCCCACATACCCCACAAGAAAGGGCGGGAGAAGGAAAGAATCCTTGATTCTTCCTCATAGACTCCCTTTGACCTCATCTGCTTTGAGTGGGTTTGTATTCCCTGTATCGGAACAATGCAGGCTAAGACCTCCTTCAATGTCTTTGGGGCATGTGTTCTTCGGGACAAGGCTGAAGCCCTTCCCAGTCTGGCGCCAAGCTGTCTTTCTGACGTCCGGTTTCATTGTTCGCCTTGTCCCAACCCGAGTTCTCTTCACAGAAGCTCCTTTGAGTTCTCGAAGACAGCTGTGCGCTCTGGTACTTGAGAAATTTTGTAAGCGTTCTCACTTCTGCTAGAATGTCCTTCCTCCCTAACTCTTGGATTGGGATCCAGCTCAAGTTTTCTCTCTGCCGAAGGTATCCCCAGACCTCATTCCCTCTTCCTTCCCCAGTGGGGCACTCCCTTGTCCCTCAGCAGTCCCTTGAGCATAACTGCTCCAAGACTTACCGTAAGTTACCCTAATTAGTTGAAATGCTTGTTGGTGAACGCGCCTTGAGGCCATCTCTCCCACCTCTTTGCAACCTTGACCCAGACCCTTGTCCTGTCCGTGTCGGGTGCGGGACTGCGCATCTGACGTTTTCCTAGCTGGCTGTCATCCGCCTTGGCCCCATGGTCGCTCCAGTTCCCCAGATGTTCACGAGGGAGTCCATTTCCCTCTTCCTGTCTGGCTAATCCACTCTTTGCTAATCCCCCTGGAATCTACAGACTGCTTTGGGCGGCAGGCCCTTTTTAAAAATCTGCCTCGTTGACATCTGAGCTGGGGAATGCTACAAGAATTTGAAGTGTTCTTAGCAGGAAGTGCCCGCACCACCCCCGCCCTGCTCTTCCCTGAATCCTCTCCATGTGAGACCAAGACTCAAAATAGCCCTCGGCTTCATCCACACACACCGCACCCTGAATATTATACAATTGGCTAGTGGGGTTCCTTTATTCCAGTTCCTTTTGCAAGAAGTGCCTTCTGACTTACCCTGTCTTTTCCACTGAGCCCTTGACGTTATTTCTGCTTGACTCCTGCACGGATGCTGTCGCCCATCGCTTCCCACGCTGCCACCAGCACTGCTCTTCTAAAACGAATAGGCTCTTACCTCTCTCCCTCTGAAAACTCTCCAGTGACTCCTCTTTTCTAAGGATACAGTCACACCTCCTTATGGCTTCCAGAGCCTTTCGTGACCTGGCCCAGCTGGCTCGGCCGCGGAGCCAGGTGCCACTCAAGGAGAACAACGGTGGCCCCGTACCGAGACGCCGGCCCGACCTACATCCGCTGTCATCCTGTCCCACAGGTGGCAGTCCTTCCCGCTGACAATAATATCCAGCCACCTGTTTCTCCTGGCCGCCTGCTTCAGAGATGACTCATGCTTTTGGCTGCATGCTTCAGTCGCAAGTCTTCCTTTCTAATTTCGTCTCTCCCCCTAAATATTGAAACTTGACATAGGGTAATGACTTGTGTGTATTTCACTTTGTTACAAATAAGCCATATGGTAACTTACAGTGATGCATTCAGAATAAAACAAGTAATGAGAAAACGGGGGCGCCTGGGTGGTTTAGTGGGTTAAAGCCTCTGCCTTCGGCTCAGGTCATGATCTCAGGGTCCTGGGATCGAGCCCCGCATCGGGCTCTCTGCTCAGCGGGGAGCCTGCTCCCCCCCACCCCCCGCCTGTCTCTCTGCCTCCTTGTGATCTTTATCAAATAAATAAAATCTTTTTAAAAAATGAGAAAACGAAATTGGGGCTCAGTAGGTACTCCTCTGGCAAGAGGAGGTGGGTGAAATGCAGACCTCTCTGGTGAGGTGTGGACACGGCTTGATCCTGAAGGAAGCTCCCACTTTGTGGAGCCAAGTGTCCACAAAGGTTGTTCAAGAGAAGTACAAGTGATACTTACATTTAATATCGGAAAATAAGATCATCAACAATTGCCTTTAGTATACATAGTCCAAGGTTCCCATGCCCGGCATGGGAAGCTGAGTCGAGGTTCTGTAGTGATCTCGCGAGCTCCAGGTTTGACTGGGCATCTGAGCGAGCTGAGCTGTGGCTTCCGCATTGGTAAAGTAGACAGCTGCTCTTCTTCTTCCCGCCCTGGAAGAAGAAAACACAGAGCTGCAAAAACAATGGCTGGCATCTACTGATAAGCATGGAAACTTAGTTTTTGGAAGGGAGGTGGTAGAGATTCCTAGCATCCATTCTACCCTTCTTCGTAGTAAGAACCCAGAATTTAAGCTGGGAAGAGGGCCGTGCAGCTAAAGGGTTTCCCTGACTTCCCTTGTAGCAAAGCGTAGTCATGTGACTACATTGCAGAGCAGAGGTGTTGTCTGAGACCTGTGGGAAACATCTTAAAAAGGAGTGCTCCCTTCATTTCTCCTTCTCTCTTCTGCCTGCTGGAATGCAAAAATGACAGCCGAAGCTTGAAGAGCTCTTTCAGGCTGTGGCGGAAGAGTAAGCTGCAAGGAGTTGGGATCTTGGAACTTCTAGGTTCATTGCTGGGGGATGGGTGTGTGTGTGTGTGTGAAAATTGTAGCCGAAGTTAATCCTGAGAGAAAAGGATGTTTAGAGGTTAGAGTCTGTGGCCTTCCAATGGGTAAGCATGAGAAGATCAAGGATGACGGAGGGGCAGGTTAGCATCTATTTTCCATCTGGCGTTTTGGAGTAGATTCAGTTCTTAGAGTCTTTAGAAGTGAAAAGAGCTGTCTAAATGAGAGAATGAATGCACTCTGGGCAAATTCAGAGGCCCTTTGGTTCTTGAGAGATGGTGCTGAAGATTTCGGAGAGAACCTTCCTCTGCCCTCCCTCTCTGAACTACCAGATCGGTAGTGGCCAGAGAAGAAACCCATATGGATGTTACTGCTCTCCTGGTGGGAATGTTGTCATTCCACAAATCAGTTCAATTGTGTGGTAATCTATTACAAGAACAGACTACAATTTGCCTCTTCTGTTGATCGACATATAGTTTATCTTTTATTCTATTGATGTGATGTACCACACTCACTGGCTTGTGTATGTGGAACTATGCTTGCACCCCAGGGATGAGATCTCCTTGCTCATGTCATAGGATCCTTTTAACGTGTTGCTGAGTTTGGTTTGCTAGGATTTTGTTGAGAATTTTTGCATCTGTACTCATCAGGGATATTGGATTGTAGGTGGCTTTCCTTGTGGTGCCCTTATCTGGCTTTGGGATCAGAGTAATGCTGACCTACTCCGAATATTTATTTTATAAGAAGAAATGATTCATGATTAGTAACAACTTTATGCTGACTCTTTTCTGATAACGTATCCGGTAGCATTTCTACTTGTTCCCTGGATGAAATTGTGGGGTGAAGCCGCATGGGTTTTCGAAAGATAAATACGACAATCACTATAGAATGTAAAGGGGTTAATCTTCTCCAGCTTCTGGCCTTCATTGCATTTCGAGTGTATTTAGAGTTCAGACAATACTGGAGATAAGTAACTGATCGAATGACCCAAATATGATTTACTCCAGAAATAAGGGGGTGAGAGGTGGCAAGCAATAAGTATCAGCGGCATGGTTGGTACGGGGTTTGAGCTTGAACTATGGCTTTCTTTATGGGGGAGACACTGACATTCCTTCCCCACCCCCACTGCAAGACGCTCATTTCTTCTTTATACTTAGACAGATGACAGCCGCCTATTAGGATTACTTTTCTATGCCTAGGAAGAATGCTATTGGTATTTCCATGGGGGTTACATTGAATCTATAGATGACTTTGGGTAGCATGGATATTTAAAAAATACTAATTCCAATTCATGAGCATAGAATGTCTTGCCATTAGGTTGTGTTTTCTCTGATGTCTTTCAGGAAAGAAAAATACAGATAAGTATTCTATTCTTTTATATGCTGTTGGAATGGCACAGCTTTTGTCTTTCAGGTGTTCTGTCATCAGTGTAGAGAAATGCAACTGATTTCTGTTTGTTGATTTTTGTATTCTGCAACTTACCAAAATTGCTGGTTAAGGTTTTTCTATATGCAAAATCATATCCTCTGCCAAAAGTGAGTTTCTCTTTTCTGATCTGGGTACCTTTTATTTCTTTATATTGTCTAATTGCTCTAGCTAGGACTTCCAGCATTATTCTGATAGGAGTGGTTAGTGCATGCGCTCTTGTCTTGTTCCTGATCTTTGAAGAAAAGCTTTCAGATTTTCTCGTTGAGTATAATGTTCACTGTGGGTTGTCACATAGGACCTTAATTGTGATAAAGTGTGTTCTTTCTATACCCCATCTATAAAGGGTCTTTACCATAAGAGTATGTTATATTTTATCAGATGCATCTTCTGCGTCCGTTGGGATTTAGCCTGTGATTTTTTTTTTATTAATGTGATGTATTACACTTACCAGTTTGCATATGTTGAGCCATTCTTCATCCGACAGGTTAAACCCACTCAGTCATGGTGTACAACTCTTTTATTGAATTCTTGAATTTGGTTTGCTATTATTTTGAGAATTTTTGCATCCGTATTCGTGGGGGATATTGGTCTATAGTTTCCTTAAGGTGTCATTATCTGATTTTGATATCCGGATAATGCTGGGTTCACATAATAGTTTGGTAGGGGTCCCTGCTCCTCAATTTTTTGGAAGAGTTTGAGAAAATTGGTATTTTTGAATTTTTAACAGAATTTGCTGGTGAAACTGGTCCTTGCATTTTCTGCTTCAGAAATTTTCAATTACTGATTTAATCTCTTTATTCATTATTGGTTTGTTCAGATTCACTACCTCTTCCTAATTTAGTCCTGGGAGGATAGTGTGTTTCTAGAAATAGATCCATTATCTAATCTCTTGAGGAAATTACTCGTAATAGTCTTATGATCTTATGCATTTCTGTAGTACTGGCTGTAGGGTCTCCTCTTTTCTAATTTTGAATCTTTTCTTTTCCTTAGTCTAGCTAAAAGTTCATAAATTTTATCTTTTTAAAAAACTGCTCTTAGTTTCATTAATCCTCTATTGTTTTTCTGGTCGCTATTTCAATAATTTCTGCTCTGATCTTCATTTCTTTTCTTCTAACTTGATGCTTAGTGTGTTCTTCTCTACTTCCTTGATGGGTAAATTTAGGTGGTTTGAGAGCTTTGTAATTCATTAATGCATGTGTTTTTGTCATATCCCATATGTTTTAATATTAATATATTAATATTTAATATAGCTATGTAAGGACTTCTCCCATTTTATCTCTTGCCTTTGGATTGCTTTGTATTACCATTGTTTCTGTATTCCTCTGTTCCACCTTTGTAAATGGGTGATTTTCCACAGTGATTTGCTCCATTTCCAACCCCTTTTATGTTTTGAGACTCTAAATTTTTGCTTTATGGTTACCATGAAGTTTACATTAAAACATATATAAAATAGTCCTTTTTCTGCTGAAAGCAACTTATCTTAGTTTGCCTATGAAGTTTTCAGCCTTTTAATGCTTTTTCAGATATCTGACATCACAACTTACCTATCCATACTGTCCATTTGTTAGTTATTGTACTAGTTATGGTTGGTTTTTTGAAGGTCATATTTATTTTTTTGAGAGATAGAGTATGTGAGCACACAAGCAGGGGAATCAACAGAGGGAGAGGGAGAAGGAGAAGCATCCCTACACAGGGTTTGATTCCTGGACCCTAGGGTCATGACCTGAGCCAAAGGCAGTCGCTTAACCAACTGAGCCACCCAGGCTCTTTTCCTTTAAGCTTTATGCTATAGGTAATTAACACACTGTTCTGATACAGAGTTTTTTTTATTCTGACTGCCTATTTTACATCTTTATCAAGCATTGCATACTTTCATGTTTTTAAATGTCACTAATTAGCATCTATTTCACCTTAAAGAACTCCTTTAAGCTTTTTGTTGTTGTTGTTGTAAGGCAGGTCTAGTGGTGGTGAACTCACTAAGATTTTGTCTGGGCAAGGTTTTCCGGCTCCTACACATTTAAAGAATAATTGTGCTACATAGACTATTCTTGGCTGCAATTTTTAATTTTTCAACTCTTTGTGTTCTTACACTCTCTCTCTCCGGACCTGTAGATCTTCTAAGAAATTTGCTCAAAGGGGGTACCTGGGTGGCTCACCGGGTTAAGGCTCTGCCTTTGGCTCAGGTCATGATCTCAGGGTCCTGGGTTCGAGCCCCTCATCAGGCTCTCTGCTCAGCAGGGAGTCTGTTTCCCCTTCTCCCTCTGTCTGCCTCTGTGCCTGCTTGTGATCTCTCTCTCTGTCAAATAAATAAAATCTTAAAAAAAAATTGCTTAAAGGCTAATGGAGTTTCTTTGTGGATAACATTGTTTTTTCCCTTGGCTGAGATTAGATTTCTTCCTTTGCCATTGACTTTGACATCTCATTATAATGTGTCTTGAAGATGATCTTTTTAAATGTTTAAAGATATTTTCTTTTTATTTCACAGAACACTTTTATTTTTTTATTCAAAATTTTTTATTTTTTCAGTGTTCCAAGATTTTTTATGCACCACACCCAGTGCTCCATGCAGTATGTACCCCTTTAATACCTATCACCAGGCTCGCCCAACCCCCCCAACCCTCAGTTTGTTGCTCAGAGTCCACAGTCTCTCATGGTTCATCTCCGCCTCCGATTTCGCCCAATTCACTCTTCCCTTCCTTCTCACAATGTCCTCCGTGTTTTTCCTTATGCTCCACACGTAATTTCTATTGAGGTATAATTGACATAAAACACACTAGTTTCAAGTTTCCAACATAATTTGCTAATTTGTATGTATTATAAAATGACTACCCCAAGAGGTCTAGTTCATATCCATCACCACACCAAACTATACACCAAATTATTTTTCTTGATGATTTTTAAGATTTACAGTCAACTTTGAAGCAGGCAATATAGTACTATCAACAATGGCCCCCATGCTGTACTTTCATTGTAAAGACTTATAACTGTAAGTTTGTATCTTTTGATACCTTCACCCAGTTCATTCATACCCCGACCCCTGCCTGTGGGAACCACCTATCTCTTCTCAGTATCTGCAAGTTTAGGGTTTTGCATGCGTGTGTGTGTGTGTGTGTGTGTGTGTGTGTGTGTATTCCACAAATGAGATCATACAGTATTTGTTTCATTTCAGTCTATTTCACTTAGCATAATGCCCTCAAAGTCCATCAATGTTGTCACAATGGCAACATTTCATTCTTTTTTGTTACTGAACGATATTCCTGTGTGTGTATCATGTTTATCCCTTCACTCATTGATGGACACATAGGTTGCATCTGTGTCTTGGCTATTATAAATAATGCTTCAATGAACATGGGGTTGCAGGTAACATTTTGAGTCAGTGTTTTTGTTTCTTTTGGATAAATATCCAGAAGTGGAATTGCTGGATGATGCAATAATTCTATTTTTAGTTATGTGAAGGGCATCCTCATTGTTTTCCTTAGTGACTATACCAACTAGAATGCCCGCCAACAAACATACAAAAAGGTCCACTTTTCTCCACATCCTTGCCAGCACTTACATCTTACATCACTATTACATTTCAGCAATACCCATTGTAACAGGTATGAGGTGATTCCTAATTGTGGTTTTTATTTGCCTTTTCTGATTAGTGACACTGAACATGTTTTCATGTACCTGTTTGCCATCTGTATGTCTTCTCTGGAAAAATATCTTTTCATATCCTTTGCCCATTTTTTATTCAGTTTTTCTTACTATTGAGTTGTAGGAGTTCTTTATATATTTTGGATATTAGCATCTTACCAGGCGTATGATTCAGTACATTGCCTTTTCATTTTGTTGGTGGTGTCCTTTGCTGTGCAGAAGCCTTGTGGTTTGATGTCATTCCACTCATTCACTTTTGCTGTGTTTTTGGTGTGAATCCAAAAAAAATCACGGCCAAGACTGATGATGTCCAGAAGTTTATCCCTTATAATCTCCTAAGAGTTTTATGGTTTCTGGTCTTACAGTTAAGTCTTTAATCCAATTCGAGTTAATTTTGGGTTAAGGTATAAGATACTGGTTGAGTTTTATTTATTTATTTATTTATTTATAAAGATTTTATTATTTTTTTTATTTGACGAAGAGAGAGAGATCATAAGTAGGCAGAGAGTCAAGCAGAGAGAGGGGAGGAAGCAGGCTCCTGGCTGAGCAGAGAGCCCGATGCGGGGCTCGATCCCAGGACCCTGAGACCATGACCTGAGTCAAAGGCAGAGGCTTTAACCCACTGAGCCACTCAGGCGCCCCAAGTTTTATTTATTTTTTGCTGTGGTGGTTCGCTTTGCCAAACGCCATTTATTGAAGGAACTTTCCCCCATTTTATGTTCTTGGCTCCTTTAGCATAAATTATTTGATCATATACACATGAGTTTATTTGTGGGCTCTCTATTCTCTTCCATTGATCCATGTGTCCATTTTAAGGCCAACACGAGCCTGTGTTGACAGAAGCTCTGAAACACAGTTTGGAGCCTGGGAGCCTGATGCCTCCAGTTTTGTTGTTCTCAAGATTGCTTTGACTAATTAGGGCTTTTTGTAGTGTACACAAGTTTTGGGATTGTTTGCTCAATTTCTATCAAGAAATCCCATTGTGATTTTGATAGGGATTGCATTGAGTCTGTAGATTGCTTTGGGTAGTATGGACATTCAATAGTACTAATTCTTTGAATTTATGAGCCTGGAGTATCTTTCCATTTCTTTGTGTCTTCAACTTTTTTCAGCAATGATTTACAGTTTCATTATACAGGTCCTTCACCTCCTTGGTCAAATTTGTTCCTAACTATGTTATTTTTTTTCATGTGATTCTAAGTGGGACTTTAAAAAATTCTGACACTTTAATGTTATTTTATAAAAATGCCGTGGAGTTTTGTACATCGATTTTGTATCCTGCAAATTAGTGAATTCCTTTATTCTAACGGTTCTCTCTCTCTCTCTCTCTCTCTCTCTGTGTGTGTGTGTGTGTGTGTGTGTGTGTGTGTGTAAAGTCTTTGAGCTTTTTATATATAACATGTCATCCACAGCTAGTGACAGTTTTATTGCTTCCTTTCCAGTTTGGATGCCTTTTATTTCTTTTCCTTGCTTAATTGTTCTGGCTAGAACTTCCAACACTATGTTGAATAAAAGTGGCAGGAGTGCGCATTCATGTTGCTGATCTTAGAGGAAAAGATTTTAGCTTTTCACCGTTGAGTATGATGTTAGTTGTGCGTTGTTATACATGGCCTTCATTTTCTTAGGGTACCTCAGTATTCCCTTTGTTGGGTCTTCTTACTGTGAATGGATGTTTAATTTTGTCAAATCCTTTTTCTGCAGCTATTGAGATGATTATATGATGTTTTTCTTCATTTTATTAATGTGGTATATCACGTTCATTGATCTGTGAATGTTGAATCATTCTTGCACTCCTTGAATATATCCCACTTCATCATGGAGTGTGATTCTCTTAGTATATTTTTGAATTTGCTTTAAATGGGATTCCAGGGAAGTGACTCACAATGCTGGGGAAACTGAATGTCCACCTTGGGCCCTCTTTTTCCTACTGGGCCCAGGGAGGGTCTCTCAGTGTAGTACTGCAGTTGCCTGGGGGTGGAGTGATGTGGTCAGATTATACTGCTTACTCTTATCTCAACCTACTTTGGTTCAGGGAAGACCAAATTAGCCTACCCTTGTGTTCGAGAATTTTTAGGATGATGTCTTTTATATGGACAGTTGCTAGTTTGTCATCTTGTGAGGGACTGAATTCAGGAATAACCTATATCCCTTGATATCATTCCAGTTTTTTATTTTATTGTTTCCTTTGCAGAGCAAAAACATTTTAGGTTGATGTAGTACCACTAGTTTGTTTTTGCTTTTATATATATTTGCTTTCAGTAACTACACGAGATCATTGCCAAGACTAATGTCAAGGAGATTTCTTCAATGTTTTCCTCTAAGAGTACTGTGGTTTCAATATTTAATCTACTTTGTGTTAAATATATTTAATACATGTTTAATGTGTTTAAGTATTTAATCTATTTTGAGTTGACTTTTGTATATGCTGTAATACAAGGGTCCAACTTCTTTGGCAGGTGGTATCCATTTATTGAACAATATCATTTATTAAAGAGTATCCTTTTTGTATATTCTAGGCACCGTTCTCAAGTTATTTGTATCACTTTGTTTAATTCTACACTCTTTTCTGTTTCATTGGTGTATTTGTGTGTGTGTTTATGCCCGTACCATACTGTTTTTGATTATTACAGCTTTGTAGTACAGTTTGAAGTCAGGAAAGTTACACCTGTACCTTTCTTAGTCAAGACTGCTTTATTAAGGGCATTTTGTCCTTCCAGAAATATTTTAGGATTTTTTTTTCTATTTTCAGTGCTAGTGATATTACAGTAGGGATTGCATTGGATCTGTAGATCGCTTCGGGTGGAATGGACATTTTAACAAAATTCTTCCAGTTCGTGAGCATTACTTATCTTTCGATTGATTTGTGTTATCTTGGGTTTCCTTGAGCAATGTTTTATAGTTTTCAGTGTGTAGAACTTTGACGTCCTTGGTTAAATTTATTTTTAATTATTATTTTTCCTGGTATCATAAATAGAATTTTTCTTAATGTCCTTTTGGATAGTTTTTTATTAGTGTATAGGAATGCAGCTTATTTTTGTATGTTGATTTTGTTTCCTGCAACTTTACTGAACTCATTAATTTTGATATTTTGGTACAGCCTTCAAGATTTTCTATATATAAGATTATGTCATCTGTAAACAGGTAATTGTACTTTTCCCTTGGTGGTCTGGATTCCTTCTATTTCTTTCTCTTGCCTAATTGCGTCTAGCACCTAGAGTACTAAGCTGAATGAAGTCATGAGTAAGCAGGGGCATCTCTGTCTTCTGATCTTAAAGGAAAAACTTTCACCTTTTCACTGTTTAATATGAAATTGGCTTGTCATATATGGCTTTTATAATGAGCTACATTTCTTTCATACCTAATTTTTTATTTTTATCATGATACTATGTTTGGTTTTTGTCATGGGCTTTTTCTGCATCTTTTGAGATAATCATATGTTCATCACTTTGTTAATGCTGTGTATACCATTTATTGACTTGCAGATGTTGAAACATCCTTGCATCTCTAGAATAAATCCCACTCATTATGGTGTATAATCGTTTCAGTGTGCTGTTGTATTCAGTTTGCCAATATTTTGTTAAGGATTTTTTGCATGTGTGTTTATCAGGGATGCAGGCTTCTAATTTTCCTTTCGTGTAATGCCTATGTCTGGTTTTGTTATCAGGGTGCTGCTAGCCTTTTAAAATCACTTTGGAAGTGTTCTCTCCCCTCGTCAGTTTTTGGGAAGAGGATGAGAAAAATTAGCATTAAATCTTGCTTAAATACATAGTATTATTCACCAGTGGATCTGTCTGGTCTTGGTCTTTGTTGGGAAGTTTTTGATGACTGATTCTTCCCCTTACTCATTATTAGTCTGATCAAGTATTTTATTTCTTTATGATTCAGTCTCAGTACAATATATTTCTAGGAATTCATTTCTTTTAGGTTATTGATTGCTGTACAGTTATTGATAGTAGTCCTTTCTGATTCTTTGTATTTCTGTGCTATCAATTATAATGTCTCTTTATGTTCTCATTTTAGACTTTTCTCTTTTTTGCTTAGTCTAGCCCTTGTTTTGTCAATTTTATCTTTTTAAAAACCCAGCTTTTTCATTGATGTTTTAAACTGTTTCAGGGGGCAGTCTATATTTCATTGATTCCTGCTCTGATCTTCATTTTCTTTCCGCTAACATTGGATTTCACTTGTTTTTTTCTAGTCTCTTGAGCTGTAGAGTCCAGTTTATCTGAATTTGTTTTGTTTTAATATGCGATTTTATTGCTAAAAGCTTCCCAGTTGAAACTATTTTGTAGCATCTCATAAGTCTTGTAATATTGCCATCCCATTTTGTGTGTTTCAGATACATTTTTGTTTTGTCTTGTTTTTTTAACCCACAGTTTGTTCAGGACCAGTTTGTTCAGTATGCATATATTGGGATATTTTCCAGCTTTTCTCTTTACTAATTTGTAGTTTCATACCATTGTGGTTGGAAAAGGTACTGGATATGCTTTCAGTCCTCAGTTTATTGAATCTTGCTTTACGGTCTAATGTATGTATGATTTATCCTGGAGAATGTCCTTGCATAATTGAGAAGGTCGTGCATTTGGCTACTGTTAGAATATTCTGTGTATGTCATTTAGGTCAATTTAGTCTTGTAGTTCACGTCCGGTGTTACGTTATGCATTTTGTGTGGATGATCTGTCCATTGTTGAAAGTCGAGGATGGAATTCAGCTATATTTGTATTGCTGTCTATTTCTCCGATCAGGTAGGTTAATGTTTGCTTTATATTGTCCGGCACTCTGATGATGGGTGCATACGTACTTATTATTGTCACTTCTTCCTGATAAATTGACTCCCTTATACAGTGACATTTTTGTCTCCTATTACAATTTTTGTCTGACCCAGGTATAGTAACCCCTGTTCTCTTTGACTTCTCTTTACATGGGATATCTTTTGCCATCTCTTCACTTAGAGACTGTGTGTGTCCACATAGCTGTAGAAAGTCTTTTTTAGGCAGCATGTTGGGTCTTGTTACCCATCCATCTACCATTCCGTCTTTTTTGACCCACAGTTTGTTCAGGACCAGTTTGTTCAGTGTGCATATATTGGGATATTGGGATATATATATTGGGAACCAAAAGAATTTGGTTCATTTATATTTAATTATTGATAGGTAAAGGACTTGCTCATACTATCTTCTTGATTGTTTCCTAGCTATTGTTTCATTCTTTTGCTCTTTTGTCCCTCTCTTCCTGTATTTGTGATTGATCATACTCTGTAGTGGTATGCTTTGTTTCCATTCCTCTATTGTGTAACTACAATAGTTTTGTGCTTTGTGATTGCCATGGGGCTTACGCAATATATCCTATAGTTACAACAATCTATTTTAAGCCCGTAGCAACTTAGCATTGTTCACATAAAACGCTGTAACACTTTACTTCCCTTCCCCACATTTTGTTTTTGATGTCACAATTTTTTTCTTCAGATTCTATTCATTAACAAATTATAGTACTATAGTTATTTTTAATTCTTTACTCTTTCAACCTTTATGCTAGTGTTATAAGTGACTTACAAGCCATCTTTACAATTTTGGTGTATTATGAATTTAACTATATGTTTACCTTCACCAGTGAGTTTATACTTTCATCTTACTAGTGTCTGCCCCTGCCCCTTTAGCATTTTAAGTTAGGTCAAGTGATGGTGAGTTCCTTCAGCTTTGTTTGTCTGGGAATGTTTACCTCTCGTTCAATTCTGAAGAAAAGTTTTTCTGGGTAAAGTATTCTTTGGCTTTGGCTTTCTTTTTTTTTTTTCTCATCTTTGGCCCCTTTGAATATATCATCCCACTTTTTCCAGGCCTATAGATGTCTGCTGAGAAATCCACCGATAGTTTTTTTTTAGGGTTTCATTGAATGCTTTCAAGATTCTGTTTTTTATTTTGACTGTTCTATTATAATATGTATCTGTAAAATATTCTTTGCATTGAGCTTTACATTTCAAGCTTTGTGTACCTGAATGTGAACATCTTTCCCCACATCCTGGAAGTTTTCAATCTTTATTTCCTTTTTTTTTTTTTTTAAGATTTTATTTAATTGACAGAGATCACAAGGAGGCCGAGAGGCAAGCTGAGAGAGAGGAGGAAGCAGGCTCCCTGCTGAGCAGAGAGCCCGATGTGGGGCTCGATCCCAGGACCCTGACTTCATGACCTGAGCCCAAGGCAGAGACTTTAACCCACTGAGCCACCAAGGTGCCTCTAATCTTTATTTCTTTAAATAACCCTTCTATCTCTTTCTCTATTCTTCTGGGAATTCCCATAGTGCAAATATTATTGCTTTTCATGATGTCCCATAAGTGTCATTGACTTTTTCCTTTCCTTTTATTCTTTTTTCCTGAGTGGATAATCTCAAATGAAGTATATTTGAGTTAACTGCTCCTTCCACTTGATTGAATCTGTTGTTTAAGCTCTTTGCTGCATTTTTAGTTCATTCATTTTTTTAAAAATATTTTTATTTATTTATTTGCAAGACAGAGAAAGTGAGAGAGAGCATGAGAGGAGAGAAGGTTAGAGGAAGAAGCAGACTCCCCGTGGAGCTGGGAGCCCGATGTGGGACTCGATCCTCGAACTCAAGGATCATGACCTGAGCCAAAGGCAGTTGCTAAACCAACTGAGCCAACCAGGCGCCCCCAGTTCATTCATTTTTTTTACTCATTCTGTTTTACACCTCTAAAATATATGTTGTGTTGATGTTTTCTCTTTTTAAAACATTTTTTTTTTAAGATTTCATTTATTTATTTGACAGATAGAGCACAAGTAGGGGGAGCGGCAGACAGAGGGAGAAGGGAAGCAGGCTGCTCCCCAGGCAGGGAGCCCGGCCCGATGCAGGGCTCAATCCCAGGACCCAGGGATCATGACCCAAGCCGAAGGTAGCCATTTAACTGACTGAGCCACTCAGGCACCCCTTAATGTTTTCTCTTTATTGAACTTAAAAGTAGTTCTTATCCTTTTTTATTTAGATAAATTGTTTAGTGTGTGTGTGTGTGTGTGTGTGTGTGTGTGTGTGTTTGTAAGAGAGAGTAGGGTCTGGGAGGAGTAGAGGGAGAGGGCTGTGGGGCTTATTCTCACAATCGTGAGATCATGACTTGAGCTGAAATCAGGAGTTAGATGCTTAACTGACTGAGCCACCCACGTGCCCTGCTCTCCGAGATTCTTTAGATCAATTATTTTTTAGTTTGTTCATTAGTCAATTTGTAGATTTCCATTTTGTTGGGATCAGTTCCTTGTAGTTTACTGTGTTACTTTGGTGGTATTGTATTTCCCCAATTCTTCGTGAGCTCCGTAGCCTTGCATAGCTGTCTGCATATTGGAAGAAACAATTACCTCTTTGAGACTTTGTGACTGAGTTCAATAAGGAAAGACCTCCTTCTTCAGGTTGTGTGCATACTTTAATATACTGTGGCCCTATGTCTTGGTGGTGCAGCGTGCCAAGGACAGGGGATGTGATAGCTGTGAGTTAGGAGGGTGGACATGGTGTCTCACTGGCTTAGGCTATTGGGCTCACGACATAGACAACTATGTGAGCCTTGGCACTGAAATGCTTGAGGCATCTGCAATGACTGAAAAATTCATGAGGGTCTTCAGCAGCGTCTCCAGGTCCAGGGGTGTGGGATCAAGGCAAACAACAGTGGTGACCAGAGCCAGCACCGCACACAGCTGCAGGGGCTGGCTGCTGGCCCCCACACAGTGGTGAGGTCTGGGTTCAGCAGGCGCCTGGGCTGATAGCACTCCTGTGGCCAGAGCAGCTAGGCGTGGGCAGGGGAACAGCACTGGGAGCTGGTGATGGGAATTGTGGCTATACAGTGGGTGTACAACTCTAAGAGGTAACTGTAGGCACACATACGGTGCAGGCCAGCGACAGGATTCCAAGCTGCATCCAGGTGCATAAGCAGTAGCTGGGGCCTGGGCTGTCAGTACTCACTCAGCTTCAGGGCTAGCTCTGGGTGCGTGCACCACAGTGTGTGCCCATGGCAGTCAGGGCTGGTGTCCTAGGACCTTATGACTGCATGGACTTGCTCTGTGCATGTATCCATGGTGTAGTTTGGTAACGGGAGTATAGGTTGACTTGGGGTATCCAACCAGCTGTGGATGTGTGTATGGCAGTAAGGGTTGGCCACAAGAGACTAGACTGGTGTGCATCCAAGGCTGCCTGCTGGCTTGGATTCAGGAACCGACATGTCCTTAGTGGGACTGGCCAGGTCAGCTCTGGCAGGAAGGACTCAGTGGGAGTGACAACCCCCCACAGCAGTGAAATATTCAGGAGGTCTATAACAGTTGAGCCAGCCATTGGTTACCTCATTGGTAAAAGCTCCTGGGGTTCACTGCAGAGCAGTACATTTGGAACCCAGAAGATCATAGCACATTGCTGATGACTGATAGCCCCCTTTCTTCCTTGCTCCTCTAGATAGACATCTCAGACATGCCAGTCTATGGGTGGTGACCTGGAAACGGGTCCTTTATGTGGAGTCCAGCTTTCTCTTTCCCAAAGAGGGGAAATGCTTTGTGCTGGTAGATTGCCTTTTGGTATTGAGAAGTGATAGCCTGAGGGATGATGCAGGCAAAGTGAAACTATTCTTCCTACCTCTTTTTTTTTCCCCCAAATACTTTTATTTTATTTTTTTTTTATTTTTTAAGTGTTCCAAGATTAATTGTTCATGCAACACACCCAGTGTTCCATGCAATACATGCCCTTCTCAGTACCCTTTATGTGAAGTTATTCTCAAGATTTTTACTCTACTCTATTGATTGAAGCTTCATAAATGGATTCTCAAGTTCTACCAGAGCTATTTTTATTTCTGGATATTGTCTAATTGCTCTTTGTGGGAGGACAAAGGTTGGAGTCTTGTACTTTGCTATCTTTGTGATGTCACTCCTCACCAAGGGTAATTTAGAGTTGTTACTTAATTTTCAAACAGTTAGAAAATGTTTCTAGTTATTTTCTTTAGTTAACTTCAAACTTAAATACTATATTACATAAAATATTCTACATGATATCCTTTGAATTTGTTATGGTTTGTTTTGTGGTATAACACATCATCTATTTAGATAAGTATTTCAAGTAATGACAAATACAATGTATCTCTTGTAGTTGTTGAGGATAATGTTTATATATGTTGATTAGGGTAAATAGACTATCTGGTCAGTTATTTTACATCCATACTGATTCTTTTGCATCCTTAATGTAGTTTTTACTAAAAGATAGGTGTTAAAATCTCCAATTATGGAGATAGGAAGGTGCCTGTCAGAGTAGAAGGACCGGAGGCTCACCTCATTCCATGAATACAACTAGATAGCTGTTAAATCATCCTAAATATCCTAGAAATTGACACGAACCCTGAAAGAACAAACTCCACAACCTAAAGGGAGAAAAGGGGCCACATTGAAGAAGGCAGGAAGTGCGGAGATGTGGTTTAGATGAGAAATGGATGATGGCTGCTGCAGAAAGGAGGGAGCCATGGTTGTTGGGGAAGGGTGGGTGAGAGAGAGAGAGAGGGAGAGAGAGAGAGAGGAGCACACCGGGGAATGTACAAGGAGAACATTGCTCCAAAGCTGTAGAATCAAGAGGGGCTGAATTTCATGAATTCTTGCAACTGGTAGTGCTTAAAGCCTGAACAAGAAGATACCATAATTGTAAATATCTACACACTACACACCCAACGTGAGAGTACCCGAGTATATAAAAGAATAACAAATATAAAGGAACTAATAATAATAGTAGGGAATCTTAAAACCCCAGTTATATCAATGGACAGATTAGCTAAACGGAAAATAAACAATGACTTTGAATGACGTGCTGCACGAGATGGACTTACCATATATATTTAGAACATTCCATCCTTAAACAGAATATATATTCTTTCAAGTTCACACTGCCATTCTCCAGAATAGATCCTATATTGGGTCACAAAACAGGCCTCAGCAGATATAAAAAGATTGAAATCATACCAGGCACCTTTTCTTACCACAAGAAGTTTCTTCTGAAACTAGAAGTCAGAACAAGGAAAAAATCTGGAAAGAGCACGAATACATGGAGGTGGAACAACATGCTATAAAACAGTGAATGGGCCAATCGGGAAATCAAAGAAGAAACAAACGAACCAAACACCTGAAATAAACCTAACCAAAGAGAGAAAGGATCTGTAGTCAAGGAACTACAGCACATTCATCAAAGAAATTTAAAAAAGACACAAAAAGGTGGAAAAGCGTTCCATGCTCAGAAGCATAAACATTGTTAAAATGTCTATACTGCCCAGAGCAATCTATACTTTCAGTGCCATCCCAGTCAAAATTCCACTAGCATTTTTCTAAGTGCTGGAACAAACAATCCTAAAATGTATATGGAACCAGAAAAGACCCTGAATTGCTAAGGAAGTGTTGAAAAAGAAAAAGCTGGAGGCATCACGTTGCCTGATTTTCAGACTTTACTACAAACTGTGATCACCAAAACAGCATGGTACTGGCACAAAACCAGACAAATAGACCAGTATAACAGAGTAGAGAGCCCAGATAGAGACCTGCAACCCTATGGTCAAATAATCTTCAGGAAAGTGGGGAAAAAAATATCCAGTGGAAAAAACAATCTCTTCAATAAATGGTGCTGGAAAATTGGACAGCTATATATAGAAGAATGAAACTTGACCATTCTCTTACACCGTACACAAAGATAAACTGGAAATGGATAAAAGACCTCAACATGAGGCAGAAATCTATCAAACTCCTAGAGGAGAACATAGACAGTAACCTCTTTGACATCAGCCACAGCAACTTCTTTCAAGATATGTCTCCAAAGGCAAAGGAAACAAAAGCAAAAATCAACTTTTGGGACTTCATCAAGATAAAAAACCTTCTGCACAGCAAAGGAATCAGTCAACAAAACAAATAGGCAACCCACGGAATGGGAGAAGATATTTGCAAATGACACTACAGAGGGCTGATATCCAAGATTTATAAAGAACTCCTCAAACTCAACACTCGAAAAACAGATAATCCTGTCAAAAAATGGACAGAAGACTAGACACTTCTCCAAAGAAGACATAGAAATGGCTAACAAACATATGAAAAAATGTTCATCATCATTAGCCATCAGAGAGATTAAAATCAAAACCACACTGAGATCCCACCTTATACCAGTTAGAATGGCCAAAACCAACAAGACAGTAAATAACAAGTGTTGGAGAGGATGTGGAGAAAGGGGAACCTTCTTCCACTGTTGGTGGGAATGCAAGTTGGTGCTGCCACTTTGGAAGACGGTGTGGAGATTCCTTAAGAAATTAAAAATAGAGCTACCTTATGACCCTGCAATTGCACTACTGGGTATTTACCCCAAATATACAGATGCAGTGAAAAGAAGGGCCACATGTACCCCAATGTTCATAGCAGCAATGGCCACAATCGCCAAACTGTGGAAAGAGCCAAGAAGCCCTTCAACCGAGGAATGGATAAAGAAGATATGGTCCATATATACAATGGAATATTTTGCCTCCATCAGAAAGGGTGAATACCCAGCTTTTGTAACAACATGGAAGGGACTGGAAGAGATCATGCTGAGTGAAATAAGTCAAGCAGAGAGAATCAATTATCCATCCTACAGTTTCAGTTACATGTGGAGCATAAGGGATAACATGGAGGACATTAGGGGAAGGAAAGGAAAAATGAATTGGGGGAAATTGGAGGGGGAGGCGAACCACGAGAGACTGTGAACTCTGAGCAACAAACTGAGCGTTTTGGAGGGGAGGGGGGTGGGAGCTTTGGTGAGACTGGTGGTGTGTATAAGGAGGGCACATACTGCATGGAGCACTGGGTGTGGTCCATAATCAATGAATCTTGGAACACTGAAAAAATTAAAAAAAAAAAAACAAATGAAATCTTACCATTTGTAACAACATGGATGGAACTAGAGGGTATTGTGCTAAGTGAAATAAGTCAATCAGAGAAGGACAATCATTATATGCTCTCATATGTTGAATTTAAGAATAGAAACAGAGGATCATAGGGGAAAAGAGGAAAAAATAAGACAAAATCAGAGAGGGAAACAAACCATAAGAGACTCTTAATTATAGGGAACAAACTGAGGGTTGCTGGAGGGAAGGGGGCTTAGGAATGGGGTAACTGAGTGATGGACATTAAGGAGGGCATGTGATGTCATGAGCACTGGACATTATATAAGACTGGTGAATCACTGACCTCTACCTTAGAAACCAATAATACATTATATGTTAATTAATTGAATTTAAATAAAAATATAAACAAAAACACACAAAAAATTAAAAAAAAAACATGGAAACAAATGAATAAAACCTTCCAAAAAGAAAGAAAAAGTACCCAAATAAATCACAAACGAGAGAGGAGAAATAACATCACAGAAATACAAATAATTATAAAAGATTATTATGAAAAACTACATGCCAACAAATTGGACAACCAGGAAGAAATGGATAAATTCCTAGAAAAAAATAAACTACCAAAACTGAAACAGTAAGAAATAGAAAATTTGAACAGAATGATAATCAGCAAAGACATCGAATCAGTAATCAAACTTCCAACAAACAAAAGTCCAGGGCTAGGTGGCTTCCCAGGCAAACTCTACCAAACCTTTAAAGGAAAGTCAATACCTATTCTTCTCAAACTACTCCAAAAAATAGAAATGGAAGGAAAATTTCCAAATTCATTCTATGAGGCCAGTATTACCCTGATACCAAAACATGATAAAGATACCACTAAAAGAGAACTGCAGGCCAATATATCTGATGTGTATGGATGGAAAAATTCGCAATAAAGTACTAGCAGACTGAATCCAACAATATATTAAAAAAATCAATCACTTCAATCAAGTGAGATTTATTCATGGATTGCAAGGGTGGTTCAACATTTGCAAATCAATGTGATATATCACAGTAATAAAAGGATAAGAACCATGTCATCATTTGAATAAATGTAGGAAAAAATTGGACGAAGTATAATATCCATTCATGGTCAAAGACTTCAACAGAGTAGGTTTTGAGGGAGCACACCTCAACATAATAAAGGTCATATATGAAAAACCCACAGTTAATATCATCCTCAATGGGGAAAACTGAGAGCTTTTCTTCCACAGTCAGGAACAAGACAGGATGTCCACTTTAACCGCTGTTGTTCAACATACTACAAGTCCTAACCACAACAATCAGGCAACAAAGAGAAATAAAAGGCATCCAAATCAGCAAGGAAGAAGTAAGATTTTCACTATTTGCAGATGACATGATACTTAATATAGAAAACCTGACAGACTCCACCAAAAAACTGCTAGAACTGATAAATGAATTTAGTACAGTTGCAGGATACAAAATCAACAGAGAAATTTGTTGCTTTTCTACATACAAACACTGAAACAGCAGAAAGAGAAATTAAGGAATCAATCCCATTTACAATTGCACCAAAACCAGTAAGATACCTTGGAATAAACCTAACCAAAGAGGTGAAAGACCTGCACTCTGAAAACTATAAAACATCAATGAAAGAAATTGAAGATGACACGACCAAATGGAAAGATATTCCATGCCCAAGGACTGAGGCGGGCCAAATAATGTTAAAATGCTTATACTACCCAGAACTACACATTTAATGCAATCCCTATCAAAATACCAACAGCATTTTCACAGAGCTAGAACAAACAATCCTAAAATTTGTATGGAACCACAAAAGACCCCAAATAGACAAAACAATATTTAAAAAGGACAAAACTGGAGACATAACAATTCCCGACTTCAAGCTATATTACAAAGCTGTAGTGATCAAAACAGTTTGGTACTGGCACAAAAATAGATGCATACATCAATGGAATGGAATAGAAAACTCAGAAATGAACCCACAATTACATGGTCAATTAATTTTTGACAAATCAGGAAAGAATATCCAGTGGGATATATTTGTTGTCTCTCCAACAAATGGTGTTGGGAAGACTGGAAAGCTACATGCAAAAGAATGAAACTGGACCACTTTCATTGCCACACACAAAAATAAATTCAAAATGGTCAAAGACCTAAATGGAGACAGGAAATCCTAGAGAACACAGAGAGTAGCGTCTTTGATACCAGCCGTAGCAACTTCTTTCTAAATAAGTCTTCTAAGGCAAAAGAAACAAAAGCAAAAATAAATGATTAGGACTTCATCATGATAAAAAGCTTCTGCACATCAAAGGAAACAATCAGCAAAACTGAAAGACGATCTACAAAATGGGAGAAGATATTTTCAAATGACATATCTGATAAATGGTTAATATCCAAAATATATGAAGAATTTATAAAAATCAACACCCCAAAAATGAATAGTCCAATTAAAATGGGCAGCTGACACAAATGGACATTTCTCCAAAGAAGACATCCTGATGTCCAATAGACATGGGAAGATGCTCAGCATCATTCATCACCAAGGGAAGGCAAATAAGAAATACAAATAAGATAACTTCGCACCTGTCAGAATGGCTAAAATCAACACAAGAAATAACAGGTGTTGGCTAGGATGTGGAGAAAGGGGAACCCTCTTGCATGTTGGTAAACTGTGCAGCCACTCTGGACAACAGTAAGGAAATTTCTCCAAAAGTTAAAAATAGAACTACCTTCCAACGCCATATTCACACTACTAAATATTTACCCAAAGAATACAAAAATACTAATTCGAGGGGATACATGTACCTTGATGTTTATAGCAGCATAATTTACAATAGCCAAACTATAGAAACAGCTGGTGTCCATCAACTGATTATATATATATACACACACACATATGTATATATACATATATAGGAATATATATATCTTGGAATATACATATTGGAATTTATAGATATTGGAATATATATGTGTGTATATATATATATTGAAATATTACTCATTGATAAAGAGTGAAATCTTGCCATTTGCAACAACATGGATGGAGTTAGGGAATATATTGCTAAGCAAAATAAGAGAAAAATACCATATGGTTTCACTCATATATGGAATTTAAGAAATAAAGGAGTATAAAGGGGGTAAAAAAAGAAGTACACCAAGAACAGATTCTTAGATACAGAGAATAAATTGACAGTTACCAGAGGGGAGGAGGGTATGGGGGGAGAGTGAAATAGGTGATGGGGATTAAGGAGTGCACCTGTTGTGACGAATATTGGATATTGTACACCCAAAACTAATATTACACCATACATTAATTGTAATATAAATAAATACTTTTTTAAAAAGGAAGGGGGAAAAAAAGGAAGGCACTTTCCTGGATTAAAGGATCTCTTTTGTCAAGGTTGTTTGTTGGTTTATCTTTTTAAATCTGCATATACTTCTAAAAAGCTTGTATTCAAGAAAGCCAATAAAAGGCAATATAGAGAACAAACTATATGAGGGTTGATGGAGGGAAGTGGGTGAGGGGTGGGCTAAATGAGTGATGGGTATTAAGGAGGGCACTTGAGATGAGCACTGGGTGTTATACTTAAGTGATAAATCACTAAATTCTCCTGAAACCAATATTATACTATATGTCAACTAACTAGAATTTAAATGAACAATTTTAAAAATGTAAAAAAAGGCAATATAAAGAATCTCCAATTATCATTGCAGATGTATCTATTTCTCCTTTGATTTTATTACTTCTCAATTCATATATTTTGAAGCTATATTATATTAGTTACATTTAAACTGGTGTATTTTTCTATTGAATTTACTTCTTTATTATGACATATCCATATCTCTAGGAATACTTAAAGTCTACTTCGTCCGATACTAACAAAACAATGACAGTTTTGGGGGTTTTTTTTGCTTTATGTTTGCTGATCTATCTTTTCATTCCAAACTGTAACCTTATATTTAGAGTATTTCTCTTGTAAATAGCACAGTTGGGTCTTAAAAATTTCCCCTCTAATAGCTTTCTTTGAATTGGGATGTTTAGTCTTCCATCTTGCAACTTTTTTTTTTCTTTTTGAGAAGACACATTACCTACTTATTTGAAATCCTTGATTCTGGAAACATATCAGACCTTACAATATGGATAAAAGCCTCAAGTGATTCTAATAACATCAACACAGAAAGGGAACTAGCTGTAAATCTCATCTCAGTTGGATAAACATCTGTAATTTAATCTTTCTTCCTTCCTTCCTTTCTTTCTTTTTTTCTTTCTTTCTTTCTCTCTCTCTCTCTCTTTCCTTCTTTCTTCCTTCCTTCCTTCCTTCCTTCCTTTCTTTCGCTTATTTATTTGACAGAGATCACAAGTAGGCAGAGAGGCAGGCGGGGGGGGGGGGGGGCGGGGGTGGTGGAAGCAGGCTCCCTGCCCAGCAGAGAGCCCAATGTGGGGCTCGATCCCAGGATCCTGAGATCATGACCTGAGCTGAACGCCGAGGCTTAGCCCACTGAGGCACCCAGGCACCCCTGTAATTTAATTTTCATTTATCACTTGGTATGTGATATCATTGCTTTAAAATATGTGTACCTAACAGCCATGAGCTAAGGTCCTATCAAGATACTGATAAAAGTGCTAAGTGTACCTGGGTTTGGGTGATTGGCAATCTGAGTGAAAATATATCTGGACCATATATATTTTCCTATTTGTCATTATTTATACTCTTATTTAATGCCTGGATAGTCATCTGATATATAAAAACCTATTGCACTTAGACTTGTCTCAAAATAAGGTACAATGGAAGAAGTACTCCCCCTCCCCCCACTCTGTGCAGATAGATACCCAAATACACTGGTGGAAATTAATTTTCTGCCACATGTCATAAAGTCACTATAGGAATAATACATTAAGCACATATTTACCACCCCCACAGGCGAGAATGAAGCTCAGTTATATAATGGACATAGGAAAGTCCATGGTTCAAACTACAGATTAACAAAGTTCATGAGTTCAAAACTATTCTATCTAAAATCAGACTCTCATTCCATTTACTGCTTGAATTTCCTATAAAGGTTTAATATAAGACCCTATATGCAAGTAGAGAAAGTCAAGAAATCTTCTCCAGATCTGTGTGAGCTAGAGGGGCAAACATTTAGGCTATTAATGTAATTACAATGAAGAGTGTACTTTTTTCCTAAATATCGATTTACTTATTTGAGAGAGTGAGAAAGAGCAAGTTAGAGGTCGGGGGAGGTGTAGACACACCCAGCCAGGAGACGGATATAAGGTTCCATCTTGTGACCGTGCGATCATGACCTGAGCCGAAATCAATTGTCAGACTAATCCACCTAGGCACCCTGAGGAATGTATTTTTAAGGGAAAAAAGTTTCTAACAACAATAACCATTCTCACCAATTCACAAATTATTACCTGAAAAAGAAAGAGTAGGAAATAAAAGGTGGGGTACATTTAAAAGGCACTAGTTTCACTGACCCGGGGGCCATTCTGGAGATAGCATGCAGGATATCTGGAGTTCCAGAATATTTCTTTTATTTTCTTTATTGAAGTATGATTGATATATAACATTACTTGCAGGTGGTTTAATATAATTTGATATTTGTATATATTGCAAAATCTTCACAATAAGTCTAGCTAACCTCTGTCAGCATACATAGTTGGAAAAAAATTTTTTGGTCCGATACTTTTCAAGATCGGCTCTCTCCACAGCTTTCAAATATGGAGTACGTTATCGATTACAGTTACCAAGATTGTACTTTTCTTTTTACCCCTTTTACACATCTTATCCAAATTCTACCGCATGCCTCAAGCAGTCACCAATCTGCTTTCTGTATCTGAGTTTTTGTTGTATTTTTTAGATTCTGTATCTAAGTAAGATCATATAGCATTTGTCTAAATCTGACTTATTTCACTTAGTATAAATGCCCTCAAAATCCATCTATATGTGGCACATGGCAAAAATTCTTTTTTTATGGCTGAATAATATTACATTTTGTGTACATCCTACATTTTCTTTATCCATTCATCCATCAGTGGATGCACATTGTTTTCATATCTTGGCTACTCGTTAATGCTACAACGAACATGGGGGTACATACATCTTTTTTGAGTTAGTGTTTCCTTTTTCTTTTGAGAAATAAATACCCAGAAGTGGAATAGCTGGATCATTATCATAGCTCTATTTTAAAAAAAATTTTTTGAGGAACCTCCACACTGTTTTCCAAGGTGGCTGCACAAATTGATGGCCCCACCAACAGCACATAGCCTCACCAATACTTGTTATTTCTTCTTTTTGATAATAACCATTGTAACAATTGTGAGATAATGTTTCAATGTGGCTTTGATTTGTATTTCCCTGATAGTTATGGTGGTGAATATCTGTTCATGTTACCTGATGGCCATCTGCCCATGTTCTGTGGAAAAAAGTCTACTCGTGTCCATTTTAATCAGTTTTGTTTTTGTTTTTGTTTTGGCTACTGAGTTGTAGGAGTTCATTATATATTTTGGATATTAACCCCTGATGAGATAGGGTTTGCAAATATTTTCTCCCATTCAGTAGGTTGCCTTTTCATTTTGTTGATGTTTTTTCACTGCGTAAAAGCTTTTTCGTTCGATATAGTCCCACTACTTAGTTTTGCTTTTGTTACTTTTGATATCACATCTGAAAATCATTGCCAAGATTTATGTCAAGTTGCTTAGCCCTGTGTTTTCTTCTAGGAGTTTCATGGTATCGGGTCTTACAATTAAGCTATTAGTCCATTTTGAATTAATTCGAATTAAAGCAATATAGTGGTCCAAATTTATTGTTTGCATTTGGCTGTCAAGTTTTCCCAACACCATTCATTGAGACTGTCCTTTCCCCATTGCATGTATTTTGACTCCTTGGTCATAACTTGACAATATATGGGTATATTTCTGGACCTGTGTATTCTCTTCAATTGATAGATCCATTTTTATACCAATACCACAGCATTCTTATAACTTTGCAGTTTCAAATGAGGGAACATGATGCTTCCAGCTTTGCTCTTTTTTTCATAAGACTACTTGAGCTGTTTGGGGTCTTTTGTGGTGCCACACAAATTTTAGGGTTGTTTGCTATACTCCTGTGAAAAATGTGATTGAAATTTTGATAAGGATCGCACTGAATCTGTAAATGGCTTTGGGTAGCAAGTGCATTTACCAGTACAAACTCTTCCAATCTGACTATTGTATCTATTCCATTTATTTGTGTCATCTTCAGTTTTTTTACACCAATGCATTGTGGTTTTTAGAACACAGGTCTTTCACCTCCTTGGTTAAATTTATTCCCAGGTGTTTCATGTGTGCAATATAATGATTTCATATTTTACACATTGTAAAATCGCACCCACAATACGTCCATTTAAGATCCATCACCTTACTTAGTTAAGTCTTTTTCTTGTGCTGAGAACATAAAGCTCTCCTCCCTTAGCAGTATGCAATACAATGCTATTAACTATAGTCTTCCTGTTGTCCATTACTTGCTCATAACTTACTTTAATAACTCAAAGTTTGTACCACTTCACCTATTTCTCCAACCATCTGCTCTCCATTTCTGACAACCACCAATCTGTTCTGAGTTGAATTCTTTTTGTTTTTAGATACCACATATAAGTGTTTTGGGTTGTAGGGTAGCTCTATTTTCAACTTTTTGAGGACCCACCATACTGTTTTCCGTAGTGACTGCACCAGCTTGCATTCCCAACAACAGTGTAGGAGGGTTTGGCTTTTTCCACATCCTCACCAACATGTGTCATTTCCTGACTTGTTAATTTTAGCCATTCTGACTGGTGCGAGGTGGTCTCTCCACTGTGGTTTTGATTTATATTTTCCTGATGCTGAGTGATGATGAGCACTTTTCCATGTGTCTGTTGGCCATCTGGATGTCTTCTTTGCAGAAATGTCTGTTCATGTCTTCTGCCCACTTCTTTATTGGACTATTTATTCTTTGGGTGTTGAGTTTGATAAGTTCTTTATAGATTTTGGATACTAGCCCTTTATCTGATATGTCATTTGCAAATATCTTCTCCCATGCCGTTAGTTGTCTTTGGTTTTGTTGACTGTTTGCTGTGCAAAAGCTTTTGATCTTGATGAAGTCCCAATAGTTCATTTTTGCCCTTGCTTCCCTTGCCTTTGGCGATGTTTCTAGGAAGAAATTGTTATAGCTGAGGTTGAAGAGGCTGCTGCCGGTGTTCTCATTAAGAATTTTGATGGAGTCCTGTCTTACATTGAGGTCTTTGATCCATTTTGAGTCTATTTTTGTGTGTGGGTAAGGAAATGGTCCAGTTTCATTCTTCTGCATGTGGTTGTTTAGTTTTCCCAACATCATTTGTTGAAGAGACTATTTTTTTTTTCCATTGGTTAGTCTTTCCTGCCTTGTCGAAGATTAGTTGACCATAGAGTTGGGGGTCCATTTCTGGGCTCTCTATTCTGTTCCATTACTCTATGTGTCTGTTTTTGTGCCAGTACCACACTGTCTTAATGATTACAGCTTTGTAATAGAGCTTGAAGTCTGGAATTGTGATGCCGCCAACTTTGGTTTTCTTTTTCAACATTCCTCTGGCTATTCGTGGTCTTTTCTGGTTCCATATAAATTTTAGGATTATTTGTTCCATTTCTTTGAAATAAATTGATGGTATTTTGATAGGGATTGCATTAAATGTATAGATTGCTTTAGGTAACATAGTCATTTTCACAATATTTGTTCTTCCAATCCATGAGCATGGAATGTTTTTCCATTTTTTGTGTCTTCCTCAGTTTCTTTGATGATCATTTTGTAGTTTTCTGAGTACAGATTCTTTGCCTCTTTGGTTAGGTTTATTCCTAGGTATCTTGTGGTTTTGGGTGCAATTGTAAACGGGATTGACTCCCTAATTTCTCTTTCTTCTGTCTTGCTGTCGGTGTATAGAAATGCAACTGATTTCTGTGCACTGATTTTATATCCTGACACTTTGCTGAATTCCTGTATGAGCTCTAGAAGTTTTGGAGTCATGTCTTTTGGGTTTTCCACATAAAATATCATATTATCTGCCAAGAGTGAGAGTTTGACTTCTTTGCTGATTTGGGTGCCTTTAATTTTTGTTGTTGTTGTTGTCTGATTGCTGAGGGTAGGACTTCTAGGACTGTGTTGAATAGCAGCGGTGATAGGTGGTGATAGTGGACATCCCTGCCGTGTTCCTGACCTTAGGGGAAAAGCTCTTAGTTTTTTCCTATTGAGGATGATATTTGCTGTGAGTTTTTCATAGATGGCTTTGATGATATTAGGGTTTGTACCCTCTATCCCTACACTTTGCAGAGTTTTGATCAAGAAAGGATGCTGTACTTTGTCAAATGCTTTCTTAGCGTCTATTGCGAGTATCATATGGTTCTTGTTCTTTCTTTTATTAATGTATTGTATCACATTGGTTTGTGGGTGTTGAACCAACCTTGCAGCCCAGGTATAAATCCTACTTGGTTGTGATGAATAATCCTTTTAATGTGCTCTTGGATCCTATTGGCTAGTATTTTGGTGAGAATTTTTGCATCTGTGTTCATCAAGGATATTGGTCTGTAATTCTCCTTTTTGATGGGGTCTTTGGTTTTGGAATCAAGGTAATGCTGGCCTCATAAAATGAGTTTGGAAGTTTTCCTTCCACTTCTATTTTTTGGAACAGTTTCAGGAGAATAGGTATTCTTCTTTAACTGTTTGGTAGAATTCCCCTGGGAAGCCCTCTGGCCCTGGGCTCTTGTTGGGAGATTTTTGATGTCTGCTCCAACCTCCTTACTGGTTACAGGTCTGTTTAGGTTTTCTATTTCTTCCTGGTTCAGTTTGGGTAGTTTATATGTCTCTAGGAATGCATCCATTTCTTCCAGATTGTCAAATTTGCTGATATATAGTCACTCATAATATGTTCTTATAATTGTTTGTATTTCTTTGGTGTTGGTTGTGGTCTCTCCTCTTTGATTCATGATTTTATTAATTTGGGTCCTTTCTCTTTTCTTTTTCATAAGTCTGGCCAGAGGTTTATCAATCTTATTCTTTCAAAGAACCATCGCCTAGTTTCATTGACTTGTTCTACTATTCTTTTGGTTTCTATTTCATTGATTTCTACTCTGATCTTTATTATTTCTCTTCTCCTTCTGGCTTTAGGCTTTCTTTGCTGTTCTTTCTCCAACTCCTTTACATGTAGGGTCAGGTTGTATACTTGAGACCTTTCTTGTTTTTTGAGAAAGGCTGTTATTGCTACATACTTTCCTCTCAGGACTGCCTTTGCTGTGTCTCAAAGCTTTTGAACAGCTGTGTTTTCATTTTCATTTGTTTCCATGAATTTTTTAAATTCTTTAATTTCCTGGTCGAACCATTTATTCTTTTGCAGGATACTCTTTAGCCTCCATATATTTGTGTTCTTTCCAATTTCTCCTTGTGATTGAGTTCTAGTTTCAGAGCATTGTGGTCTGAAAATATGCAGGGAATGATCCCAATCTTTTGGTACCAGTTGAGACCTGATTTGTGACCCAGGATGTGATCTATTCTAGAGGATGTTCCATGTGCACCAGAGAAGAATGTGTATTCTGTTCCTTTGGGGTGGAATTTCTAAATCTATCTGTGATGTCCATCTGGTCCAGTGTGTCATTTAAAACCTTTATTTCCTTGTTGATCTTTTGGTTAGATTATCTGTCCATTTCAATGAGGGGGGGTGTTAAAGTCCCCTACTATTATTATTGTTGATGTGTTTCTTTGATTTTGTTATTAATTGGTTTATATAATTGCTCCCACATTAGGGGCATAAATATTTACAATAGTTAGATCTTAATATATATATTATATATTATAATATATAATAACATAATATATGTATATTTAGACTGGTGAATAGAACAGAGCCACACACTTGATTTTGGGTGTATTTTTGTCTGTTAGAAGAAACTGCATCTCAAAATTTTAAAGAAAAAAAACCTTATATATATATACAAAAATAAGGGTAAACATGATGAAGGAATGGAATTGACTGTAAACATGAAAATTAAAAAAGATTCTAAAAAAGGAATTGATAAGTTGGTTGAAAAAAAGAAAAGAAAAAGAAAGAATGTGATCTGGCTGCAGACTAGAACAAACCCATGTGCTAGATTTAGGGTATATTTTGATCTATTAGAAGAAACTGTATCCCAAATTTTTAAAGGAAAAAAAACACCTATATGTATACAAAAAATAAGATTAAATACAGTAAAGGGATAAAATGACTATAACAACGAAAATTAAGAAGATTTTTAAATGTACTGATAAGGTAAAATAGTTAAAAATGTTAGGAAAGAGAAAAACTTCTTTAAAAATAGGATAAGAAAAAATTTTTTTAAATTTAATTTTGAGGGCGCCTGGGTGGCTCAGTTGGTTGGGCGACTGCCTTCGGCTCGGGTCATGATCCCGGAGTCCCGGGATCAAGTCCCGGGATCGAGTCCCACATCGGGCTCCCGGCTCCATGGGGAGTCCGCTTCTCACTCTGATCTTCTCCCTTCTCATGCTCTCTCTCACTCTCTCTCTTTCCTAATAAATAAATAAAATCTTTAAAAAAAAATTTAATTTTGAAAGACTAAAGGATGATGTGAAAAAAAACCGTGAATTCTATGTGTTGCTTTTTCCTAACTCCAGATTTCCACAGTTCTCATTGATTGATGAACTTGGTCTTGGCTGGATATTCTTGCTGATCTTCTGGGGGAGGGCCCTGTTGCTATGATTCTCAAATGTCTTTACCCGAGGCGGAATTGCACCACCCTTGCCAGGGGCGGGGCCAAGTAATCTGCTCGGGTTCGCTCTTGGGAGCTTTTGTTCCCTGAATGCTTTCTGTACTGCTTTGGAGGACGGGAATGAAGATGGCAGCCTCCCAATCTCTGACCCTGTAGGAGCTGAGAGTTTGGGCCCCTGCTCTTTAGTGCACCCTCAGAGAAAAGCAGTCAATCCCTCCCATCTCCCTGGTCTCTAGTCGCACTCCGAGCTCATCCAGCCTGTGACCGAGTGTTTTTGTCTCTGGTGCACGGCCCTGTTTGGAGTCTCCAAACCCAACAGATTTCTGTAGCTGCTCCTGCACAGCTCCTCCTGGAGGAGGAAGGTGAGTCTCCCTGGATCTGCCCCTTGTGGGGGTTCCTGCCCAAAGAGCAGTGGCCTGACTGTGCCTTGGATCCTGGTTTAAGTTAACCCCGAGCTGAGAGCACCCTCCTCGGCTCCATGTCTACTGCTGGCTTCCCTGTTATGATACCTGGGAGCTCTGCCACATTCAGACACCCCAGTCTTTCTGTGACTCTGTAGGTCCCGAGATCACACTATCCCTGTGAGGGCTCCACCCCTTGCTTAGCCTCTGGAGCAACGTCCCTCAGTGCAGCAGACTTCTAAAAGTTTCGATTTTGTGCTCTGCTGCTCTACCACTGCCGGGAGCCAGCTCCTCCCCCTGCAGTCTATCTTCCCATCACTTTGGTTTCACTTTTCCTCACGTCCTACCTTCTAGAAAGTGGTCGATTTTCTGTTCCTAGAATTGCTTCTCCTCTTCACTTCTCTCTCCTGTTGAGTTTGTAGCTGTTCAGAATGGTTTGATAACTATCTAGCTGAACTCCTGGGACCTGACGATATTTCAGTCTCCTACTCCTCTGCCATCTTGCCTGATCATTTCAATAGATGCAGAAAAAGCACTTGAAAAGTACAACATCCATTTATGATGAAAAAATACCCCTCAATATAGTAGGTTTAGAAGGAACACACTTTGACATAATAAAGGCCATATATGAAAAACACACAGTTAATACCATTCTTAATGGGGGAAAAGTGAGCTTTTCCTGTCTGGTCAGGAACAAGACAGGGATGTCTACTCTCACCACTGTTATTTAACATAGTACAGACAGCAGCTTTTAAAGTATGAAAATATATGCAGTTCTTTGGCAGTACAACTTGAAATTCTTGTGGCCTCTAGACCAGGTGATCTAGAGGTATCCCCTGGTTAAGTTACAAAAACTGGGACTCTGGTTGAATGTATAAGCCCCCTTCAGGGAGATACCAGAAATCTGCAGTGAGGGAGAGGGAAGGCACAAAGATGGTGTCCCCTAGCTTATGCTACCTGATAAGAACTGTAGACTCCAGATATATGGCAGACTTGAAGCCTGTCCCTTTAACTTAATCTCCAGGATAAAAGAGATCTCCTTCACAATAAGGCTGAGGGTAGGGGGCAAGTTCTCTCCATTCTCCGTGTAGTTCTCTCTAGGGGCAGTGGATAGTCAAGAACTGTTTCTCTGTTACAGTCATTAGGGACATAAGAACACAAGCTTCCTTGGCCAACAGACCCAGACAGTCAAGGGACATCATCCCCTGGGTGGCAGCCACAAAAGCAGAGCACCAGGCATAAAAACTAGGGAGCCAGACATCTAAAAGTGTTCTCCTTGGAGTGATACTGGTATGACAGAAAAAAGGGTAAGAAAATACTACCCACCTTCTGAGTTCACTGGAAAGGTTTACAGTGACCACTTGGATGCATGTTTAATTCAAATCCTTCCCCCACAGTCTTCTGCTTGATAAGCTAAAAAGCCTCTTTCACAGAAATATTGAATTCCTGGTTTTGTCACCTCTTAGCATGCTCTGAGTGTGGCAGATTTTAAGAAGTCTTTTTACATTGGTTGTAGTCCTATGGGACCTGTGAGCATAAATGCCCTGGGGACTGGTGATTTAGAGGTATTCCCTGGCAGCAGCTGCAAAAATTGGGATACCAGACAAGGGTAGAAATTCCTTTCTGGGAGATACTTTCAAGCTGGAGGAAGGCAGAGGGAGATGACAAAGACAGTGTCAACCAGCCTCCATTTCCTGAGAGCAGCTCTTTGGGCCCCTGTATGTGCACCAAACCAGAAGCCTACCCTTCAGACCAAAGCTCCTGGACAAGCAACTCTTTCTAAGAAAGACAGGTGTGTTTCCATCTGCTAGCTCTGCAGTGTCCTTGGGGTGATAGTCTGCCAAGAACCGTCTCTGACTGTTACAGTCCCGTGTGTCTCAGGAATACAAACTATCTCGGCCCCATTGGGCTTCAGAGCCGGGTAATCAGTGGGTATCTCCCAGGCTGCAGGTGCAAGAAAAATGGCGCCAGTAGTAAGAGCTGTCACCTGATAAAATCACACCCACCAGCATTAGCAAGGCAGTGGGCGAGCATGAACATGGTGCTCCTCATTGAAAGGTAAAGATGGCAACTGCCAAGAGAAAGAAAGTGATGCTGTAGCAAGGGAGAGGGCAAAGATAGTGCCTGCCAGCACTCCATCCCTGATAAGTATCCTAATAGGCCCCTGCTCCTCTGGCTGATGCTTTAAGTTTAGCAAAATGATCTCTTCCACATGTATTCTGAGGGCTTTTCAAATGTCTGCTTTTGTGCCGAGTCCAGGGATAAGTGAATCTGAGCAAAGCCCTGTAAAAGTAGTTTCTCAGTTCATTAGAGCCTTTGAGTTTCATGGATGCAAGACTCATTGGTTTCCAAGGGCAGATGTTATTGGGGCTTCTCTCTTAAGGGCAGGTCTCTTAAGTTGAGATGTGTGATGTGGGGTAAAATACTTTTTCTCCTTAGGGAGGAGCTCTGTGGTTTGTGAACTCCCCCCTGATTGTGGATCACCATACCAGGGTTGGGGCTTATGGGGCTCATGGTGGGGTTTAGGATTTCAGCTTCTTCAGCCACCATGATGTGGACCTTTTTCTGGTTGCCAATGTGGAAAAAAAAAGCTCAGCTACTTTTCAAGTGTTTTTTTAGGTAGACTCATTCCATAATAGCTATAGATTTGAAGCATGGAAAAAGAATGTTGAGGATATTCTTTTTTTTTTTCTTAATTATGTTCTCTTAGTCACCATAGTTTTTGATGTTGTGTTCCATGATGCATTGTTTGCATTTAACACCCAGTGTTCCATGCAATCTGTGCCCTCCTTAATGTCCATCACCAGGCTCACCCATCCCCCGACCCCGCTCCCCTCTGAAACCCTCAGTTTGTTTTCCAGAGCCCATAG
This sequence comes from Nasua narica, assembly GCA_028533885.1. Classification (NCBI taxonomy): domain Eukaryota; kingdom Metazoa; phylum Chordata; class Mammalia; order Carnivora; family Procyonidae; genus Nasua; species Nasua narica. The sequence goes on from CM052800.1 coordinate 174,693,842, forward strand.
TTCATCTCCCCCTCTGGTTTCCTCCCTTCATTTTCCCCTTCCTTCTTCTAATATCCTCCATGCTATTCTTTATGTTCCACACATAAGTGAAACCATATGATAATTGACTTTCTCTGCTTGACTTATTTCACCTAGCTTAATCCCCTCTAGTTCCAACCATGTCGATGCAAATGGTGGGTATGCACCCTTTCTGATGGCTGAGTAATATTCCATTTATATATGAACCACATATTCTTTATCCATTTATCTGTTGAAGGGCATCTTGGCTCTTTCCACAGTTTGGCTATTGTGGACATTGCTGCTATTAACATTGGGGTACATGTGCCCCTTCTTTTCACTACATCTGTATCTTTGGGGTAAACGCCCAGTAATGCCACTGCTGAGTCATAGGGTAGCTCTATTTTTAACTTTTTGAGGAATATCCATACCGGATATTATTCTATCAGCATGTTGGACTGCCCCCAAGATGAACTTCTTTTATAAATTTTTTTTCTCAAGACTTTTTAAAAATAAGTGTTTTCATTATGGAATAATTTTGAATTTTTAAAATTGTAAATATAATACAAATCACTCTTGTAAACACTTGACCAAGTTTCACCTTTTATGATCATGGCATGTTTGTCAAAATTAATAAATTAACTCTAGTGTTTTCCTGTGAACCAAAATCTAGACTTTAGTAGTAGCTCGTAATCTTTTATAGTTTATTACTGTTGCCACCAGTGGTTCATCTCTCTCTTCACTTCACCCATTCAGGGCCTATTTTTCTTTACATTTATAACCCAAAAATGCTCAAGTTTGCCAGATTTGGTGACAGTATTGTTATATTCAGTTTTTGAGGGCTTTCATGATTTAAATGTTGAAAATAAATCATTTTTTCAGACTTTTTTTTCCTTGTAAATCACTTAAAAAGTTCTGAAATAAGACTTTAAAGATTCAACCATGCCATTTCTCTAATCTCTACTCCAATAATTTCTATCATTAAGCACATTGTTCTTTTTCTGTCAAATGATCTGCATTTTGGTAGTGTCCCTTTCGTTTCTGTAATGAACACAGTGTCAGTGGAGACAGAGCATTTGAATGAGCTATGGCTATTTGTGACTGAACATCAATCAGTCTTCTGTTCTACTAGAGAATCCCCATGATAATTCCCCTCCTCATCTGCCAAGAGATGTCAACAGCCATTCTATATAATGCCATTCCTTCTGTACTGATGACTCTAGATAAGTGTCACTTGTCTTGACCTGTGACCATTTTATTATCCTGCTTCTGAGTGTCTTTCTGATAGCTTCATTTGGAGAAATACTGATCCCTTATGGAACAGTTAGAAAGGATAGTTCCCATTGTTTCTGGCTTTCAAGCCTTTCATTATGTATTGTTCAGAGGGAACAATAAGCTTCCTCTCTTCCTTCTTTTTCTAGACCACAAAGTATTACTATTTTTCTTATCAAAATTCAAAGCCTAGATTGTTAAATGATTGGTTTTTTTTTTTCTTTTTTGGAAATCCATGCCAATTTCTATTGTTTCCTGAATAATATATTACTTTCAGACTTGTTCTCTCTGCCATGAGCCTTATTACTATATTTATTATTTAATAAAATTACAAATGCAAAGTCCTTCCACTTATATCTTCCAAAACCTGGCATTTCTACAAAGTCTTGTCATTAATCTCATCTTTTAGGCAGAAGATACATCATTCTTACAACAACATCTCACATTTAAATGCCCTATATGTATTCCAGGTTAAATTCTTTTTTTCTTAATTACTTCAATATTTTCTTGTTCATTCTTTGCCCAATATCATTAAATTCAATAATTACTTTGATCTTAACATGTACCACACTGGACGAGACACCAGTAACATCACACTGGAGAAGACAGACACACAAGACAGACACTCTGTCCTTTGAGAGACAGAGAAAGTGAGAGAGAGCATGAGAGGAGAGAAGGTTAGAGGAAGAACCAGACTCCCCGTGGAGCCGGGAGCCCGATGTGGGACCCGATCCCAAAGCTCCGGGACCATGACCCGAGCCGAAGGCAGCCGCTCAACCAACTGAGCCACCCAGGCACCCCTACAATCCATGTCTTAATGCAGCTGACATTCCAGTAAGAGAGACCAGACTTAATTTTTCATTCAGTAAGCATTTGTTAACATCTAACTATCTCATGGATGACAGCTAAGATCTCTGAAGAGTAAACAAATAACAACTGAAGACTGAAAAGTAAACTACAGTAGGAAAATGGAGAGAGAAATAAAAACTTCAAGCAACTACAAGTGAGTGTCCAGGAGTTTGTTTTTTTTTTAAATCTCCTGACTTTCTCCTGAGAGTGGCCTGGCAAACTATATTGCAGAACTACACAGTAGATGCAAAAGAGCAAAATCTCTATGAGAAACTCTGCTTTTCTGGCTGGGGGTGGAGGAGGGCTAGAGAGTGCAAGGGATTGGAAATCTATCATTTTCTTAGAATTCTTTTTCCTCTCCTGGCCCTGGCATGTAGATAGGTCACTTCCAGAAATACAGACCTGCAGTGGTGACATAGGCACCTAAAATCCAAGATAAATTATCTTTATGGTCACAAGAAGTGGAGGAGAAAAGGCTTTGGAGAGTCCAACAACTTCAGGGAAATCCAAGAGAAGAGAGACTGGAAAAAAGGCATCTCCTAAATATGATTGTGAACCTGCACAATCCCAAGTTCTTTGAGATCTGTGAATGCATAAAAACAGACCCCAAGAATAGAAAATTCTTGAAAAACTGAATTCTGTGGTAGGAAACATGACCCAGAAGGCAAAAAGGAACTTGAAGGGTCCACCTAACCAATCTGCTTGCCAGCTGAAAGAAATAAGAAATTACCATCCTAAAAAACTTAAATAGTACCCAGAGCTTCATAACAAATTCTTAATATGTCCAGAATATAATAAAGAATTACTTGATACTAAAAGAACCAGGAAAATATGATCATTTCTCGAGGGAAGGACAATCAACAAATGGCAACAATGAGATGACTCAGATATTGGCATTAGCAGGCAAAATCTTTAAGAAGCTATTGTAACCATGCTTGTAATACACAAAAAATATTTTTCAACAGAAATAGTTTCTATTTTAAAACTGAACAAAATATTTTAGGACTGAAAAATACAATGTAATACAAAAAATATTTAAGGACTAACTGGATGGGCTCAATAACAGGAGGAAGACAGCAGAAAGACTATAGAAAATGATCAATATAAATGATCCAACATGAATTATAGAAAGAACAAAGATTTGAAACAAAATTAACAGAACCTCAGGAACCTATAGGATGATTTCAGAAGTTCTAACACTTACGTCATCAGAGTTCCAGAAGAAGAGAAAGATTAGTGCAGAAAAACTATTTGAAAAAAAATGGGATGCTTAAAACTCATCAACTGGAGGGAAAACATAAACCTCAGTAAAGCTCAATCAGGATAAATTCAAAGAAAATCATGCCAAGGCATGAAATCAAGCTGCAAAAAAGAAGAGGAGAGGGGAGGAGATGTGGAGTGGGGAAGGAAAAAAGGAAAAGAGAAACAGGCAGACTGAGAAAGACTATAAGAGAAAAAAGGCTATGAAAGCAGTAAATAAAAGCAACATCTTACAGAAGAAAAATTGGAATTACTGAAGATTTCTCGTCGGAAACCATCATGGCCAGAAGACAATGGAATATCTGTAAAGTACTGAAAGAAAAACAAAACTATCAACACAGAATTCTATATGCATCAAAAATGTCCTTCAGAAATAAAGTATATTTTTAAATGAAATAAAAACAATTTGACGCCCATACATCTGCTTTAGAAGATATGCTAATAAGAGAGTTCAAGCTAAGAGAAACTTGGAACTTTAGAAATGAAGAGCAGAAGAAATTACAAATATCTGGATAAAACTACTATCCCCTTTTAGCTGCTTAAAATACACATGATGGTTGAAAGCAAACCATATTCCACTGCATAGTGAGGTTATCAATACCATGTACTCATACTACATATGCCAACAGAGAAGTCAGGGTAACCATTCAGGAAACTGAACGGTTGTAAAGCTTTCATGTTTTACTTAAAAGGAGAAACTAACTGTAACTGGACTAAAAAAGAACATATGTAATACTTCGAGCTACCAGTAAAAATAAATGTAATGAAAGATAGTAAAGAAAAAAAATAGAATAGTAATGAATATTCAAGTAAAACATTTTTAAAAATCAGGAAAAACAACAAAAATAACAGGGCAAATAGAAACAAAATGATTAGCCTAAAATCAACCATATCCATAGTATTAAATATGAGTAGTCTAAGCATACCCAGCAAAAAACAAATTTTCAGACTGGATTTTTAATTTTCTCCATGTTTTGATTAATTTTAGAGGTAGATTTTGTGATTAAGCGGTTGCAGAAACACTCAGTTCTCATTACATCATTTGTCCTCCTTAATGCTCATCACCCAGTTACCCCATCCTCCAACTCCCCTCCCCTCCACCAGTCCTCAGTTTGTTTCCTAGAGTTGAGCATTTCTTTTCCTTCTCTCTCAATTTTCATCTTTTTATTTTTTTCTACCTTTCACCTATGTTCATCTGTTTTGCTTCTTAAATTCCACATCTGGGTGAAATCATATGGTATTTGTCTTTCTCTGACTGATTTATTTCACTTAGCATAATGCCTTCTACTTCTAACCATGTCGTTGCAAATGACAAGATCTCATTTTTTGATGGCTGAGTAATATTCCATTATATAGCTCACACTGGATTTAAAAACAAAACCTTATTATTTGCTGTCTACAAGAAACCCACTTTAAATATAGTGGTAGTGGTAAGTTAAAAGTATGGGAAATATAATATGCAAGCACTAATAGAAAAAAAAAAGCTTGAGTGGCCTTATTAATCTATAAAAAGTAGATTTCAGAAGGGGAAAACTTACCACAACTAAAAATGAGTTACATAATAATGGTCAATTCAAGAAGACCTAACAGAGTATCAAAATATATGAAGTAAAATCTGATAGAATTATACTAAAGAGTCAACAAAAAAATACTTAGAGCTAATAAACAGCAAATTAGCAGAATATGTAAACATGTAAAAAATTGGTTGCATTTTTATATGCTAAAAATGAAAAAAAATAAATTAAGGAAACAATTCCATTTATGATAGAATAAAAATACCTTAAACATTTAAGCAGTAAAGCAAAGGACTTTGTACACTGAAACTAAAAAAGAAAACTGAAGACACAAATAAATGAAAATAGAGCACATGTTCATGAATTGGAAGACTGAATATTGCAAAGATGACAGTACTTCCCACAGTGATCTATATATTCAGTGCAATGTTTCTCAAAATCCAATGGCCTCAAACAAACAAACAAACAAACAGAAAAACCTATCCTAAAATTCATGGGGAATCTCAAGGACCCTGAATAGTAAAATCAATTCCAAAAAAAGAAGAAAGTTGGGTACTTAGTTTCTGATTTCAAAGCTCCAGTAACCAAAACAGTGCGATACTTGCAGACATTTAAACAAATGGAATACAATAGAAATCCTAGATATAAGCTGTTGTATATATAGAGCATTCTTCATACCCCTTTGGCAAGGGTGCCAAGACTATTTATTTAACAGGGAAAGGACAATCTTTTCATTAGAAGTGCCACTAAAACTGGATATCCTTATAAAAAAAACTGGACATTTCTCTTATACTATATACTGATATGAACTCAAAACAGGGCAAAGACCCATGTGTAAATTTTGTTCATTTTTAAAATTTTTTATTTATTTTTTTCAGTGTGCCAAGATACATTGTTTGTGCACCACACCCAGTGTTCCATGCAATACAGGCCCTCCTTAACACCCACCACCATGCTACCTTAACACCCACCACCATGCTAATGTTCATAGCAGCAATGGTCACAATCACCAAACTGCGGAAAGAGCCAAGATGCCCTTCGACAGATGAATGGATAAAGAAGATATGGTCCATATATACAATGGAATATTATGCCTCCATCAGAAAGGATGAATACCCAATTTTCATATCAACATGGATGGGATTGGAGGAGATTAAGCTGAGTGAAATAGATCATTTTTTTTTTCAATTCCACATTTAAGTGAAGTCATGTAGTATTTGTCTTTCTGTGTCTGACTTATTTCTCTTCTCATAATATCCTACAGGACCATCCATGTTGTCACAAATGGCAATATCTTAATATTTTTTATGGCTAGTACACGTGTATGTATAAAACAAATTTTATTTATCCATTCATATATCAATAGTTACTTGAATTGCTTCCGTATCTTGGTCATTGTAAGTAATTCTGTAACAAACATAGGAGTGCATATATCTTTTCAAATTAGTGTTTTCATTTTCTTTGGGTGAATTCCCAGTAGTGGAGTTACTGGATCATATGGTGTTTCTATTTTTAAGTTTTGGGGGAACCTCCTTAGTATTTTCCATAATAGTCACACAAATTTGCACTTCCATCAATAGTTCACAAGAGTTCCTTTTTCTCCACACCCTCTCCAACACTTATTTCTTTTTGATGGTAGCCATTCTGACAGGTGTGCAGTGATTTCTCATGGTTTTGATTTGCATTTCCCTATTGATTCGTGGTGTTGAGCATATTTTCATGTATCTGTTAGCCATCTGTAGGTCTTTTTTTGGAAAAAAAAGTCTACTCAGATCTTCTGCCCATTTTTTTTTCCCCAATAGGTTGTTTGGCTTTTTTGGTGTTGAGTTGTGTATATTCTTTATGTATTTTGGATATTAACCACTTATCAGATTTATCCTTTGTAAATATCTTCTCCCATCCACTGCTATGCCTTTTTGTTTTACGAATGGTTTCCTGTAATATGAAAAGATTTTGGTGTAGTCCCAATAGTTTATTTTTACTTTTGTTTTAGCTGCCTGAGGAGGCTTATTCATAAATAAGTTGCTAAGCATGATGTCCAAGAAATTACTGCATGTGTTTTCTTGTGGGAGTTATATGGCTCCCGGTCTTACATTTAGGTCTTTAATCCATTTTGATTTTATTTTTGGTACATTGTAAGAAAGTGGTCCATTTTCATTCTTTTGCACATAGCTGTCCAGTTTTGCCTTCACCATGTACTAAAAAGACTGTTTCCCTCATTTTATATTCTTGCCTCCTTTGTTGTAGATTAATTTACCATTTAGTGTGAGTTTATTTCTGAGTTCTTGATCCTGTTGCATTGATCTGTATGTCTATTTTTGTGCCAGTACCTGTTTCATATACTGTGCCAATACTGTTTAATTACTGTAGCTTTGTAGTAAATAAGGAAATCTGGGATTGTGGTAGTCCAGCTTTGTTCTTCTTTCTGAAGATTGCTTTGGCTATTCAGGATCTTTTGTGGTGCCATACAACTTTTAGAATTATTTCTCTTGGTTCTGGGGAAAATGTTGTTGGTATTTGATAGATTTTATTGAATCTATGGATAACTTTGGGCATTTCAATAATATTCTTCCAATTGATGAGCATGGTATATCTTTTCATTTTTGTCATCTATAATTTCTTTTATCAGTGTCCTATGACTTTCAGAGTATAAGTCTTTCACTTCCTTGGTTCAGTTTATTCCTGTGTATTTCATTCTTTTTGATCCAATTGTAAGTGGAATTGTTTCTTAATTCCTCTTTTGCTGCTTCATTATTAGTGTAGAGAAATGCAGCATGTTTCTGCATATTAATTTTTGTATCCTACAACTTTAATGAATTCCTTTATCAGTTCTAAGAGTTTTCTTGTGGAGTCTTTAAAGTTTCATATATGTAGTGTCATGTGCTGTGCAGATAATGACAGTTTTACTATTGCCTTAACAATTTGGATGCCTTTTATTTCTCAGCTGGTTGCTGAAGCTAGGACATCTAGTACTATGTTGAATAAAACTGGGGAGAGTGGATATCTTTGTCTTGTTCCTGATTTTAGAGGAAAAGGTTTTAATTTTTCACTATTAAGCAAGTTGTTAATTGTGGGTTTTTCCACATATGGCCTTTGTTATTTTGAGGTGTGTTCCTTTAAATGCACTTCTGTTGAGAGTTGTTATCATAAACAAATGTTGAATTTTATTAAATGCTTTTTATGCATCTATTGATAAGATCACATGATTTTATCCTTTTTGTTAATGGGGTGATTGTGAATACTGAACCATCTTCGCATCCTTGGAATAAATTGCACTAATTGTAGTTCATTAGTATATTTTGAATTTGGTTTGCTAATATTTTGCAGAGGATTTTTTACATTTATATTCAGGAATAGTAGCCTGTAGTTTTCCTTTTCTTGTAATATTTTTGTCTGGTTTTATTATCCAGGCAATGCTGATCTTGTAAAATGAATTTGGAAGCTTTCTTATATCTTCTTTTCTTCTTCTTCTGTGTTTTGAAATAGTTTGGGGAGAATAGGTATTAACTTGCCTTTAAATATTTGATAGAATTCACCTGTGGAGTTGTTTGGTCTTAGACTTGGTTTTTAGGGAAATTTTTGATTACCAATTCAATTTCATTACTAGTAATAAGTCAGATTCTCTACTTCCTGACTCAATTTTGGAAGATTGCATGTTTTGAGAAATTCACTTCTATGTTGTCCAACTTGTTGGCATATAACTTTTTTTTTTTTATAGTATTCCTTTATAATCAGTTGTATTCTGTGGTGTCAGTTATTTACTCTCTTTCATATCTGATTTTGAGTCCTTTTTTTGATGAATTTGGTGAAAGGTTTATCAATTTTATCTTTTTAAAGAACCAGCTCTATTTTTATTGATCTTTTTAGTCTTCATTTTTATTCTGATCTTTGTTATTTTTTTCTTCTAACTTTAGGCTTTGTTCTTTTTCAAGTTCATTTAGGTATGAGGTTAGGTTGTTTGAAGTTTTTCTTGTTTCTTGAGGTAGGCGTGTATCACTATAAACTTTCATCTTAAAACTGCTTTTGTTGTGTCCCAAAGATTTTGGAATGCCGTGTTTCCATATTTACTTATTTCCCTGTATTTTTTATATTCTCCTTGTACAAAATTTTAATTAATTCTATGACCTCTCAATGCCCCCCCCCCTTTTAACCAAAATGTAAAACAGGAACATAAGTTTTATTGACATTACCTCTTCTCATTGTTGTTCTTACTTTATCTTCCTGCCATTTAGAAGACTGGTTATTTTGCTTTCTTCCCAGTCAAAAATAACCACCAGCAGAGGTTGCTAGAGTGCAAGCATCTCTCTCTAGAGAGATGAGGGAATTCTGCATTGCTCTGTCACAGGCATGCACCATGGGAAAGCATTTAATGGTAGGGATTTTTTCAAAGAATTTTGAATGTTTGTGTGTATTCTACAGGGTGATTTGTGATATTCTTGAAGGCAGAAGATAAATAGCCTGGGCAACTGACCACTGAAGTGAATTCTTATCTGTTTCTCTGGATGTTAATGTGTGAGGAGAGTTGAAGGAAATATATTTATTTCACTTTGTAGCCACCAGAGTTCCCAATCTAGCAAAGTTATTAGGCAAATTAGAACAAATTCCATTTACGTTAAATAACAACTCTTCAGTAAGTGATCCAGGTTTTGGCTTAATTTTGTTTGTTTGTTTGTTTTTTCAAAGAAAATTTCTAGTAATAAAGAGGGTAAGATCTTAAAAATATTTAAAAATTCTATTTCTCAGAAATCCCTATTTAAATGAATTTGTAAAATCATCTTATTTTCAGATTTTTCAGTAGCTGAGGAATGTTTTGAGTTGCTAACAGGTTTGTTAGGAGTTTTGTTAAACTCCCTTAGTTAAATTCTGAATGCGATTGTGCTTTATTCCCAGAGGTTATCCAAGAAAGGAAGTGGAGAATGTTCTTTTAGAAAGCATGAAGTGGGAAAATGTTTAAAACTATTTATAGCAGCACTTAGCTGTGGAAATCCCAGACTTCACCATCTATTTATAGTTATTCTTTGGGTTAAAAGGGTGAAACCAGAAATCTTGAAAATGCTATGTGCTTTTACCCAGCAGTTGAAACTAATAAGCTGTCTTTTGTGGTTATGATAACCAGATACTTATAAGAGTAATTCTGGAAATGGCAATAAATATATCTTGGCTAAGGGGAAAAAACCCAATTAAGTCTGAAAGAGCAGTGTTTTTCCTGATTGAATCTTACTTACTTTTCTTGGGTTTTCAGGTTAACTGCAAGTTGGATTCTGTGTGTAACATGTAAGCTATCTAATGAAAAATGGAAAAGAGAATAAGTTTACAAAAATTTGTGGTTGGGCTAACTGGCTGATTGAATCTGAATAAAAAGAAAGCCAGGTAAAATTACCAGGCTTCTAAATAACAGACTTGAAACATCCCACTGAGGAATACCAGTTTCTGAAAATTCCACCAGACTGTAACAGAAACTTTCCTATGGCCTTTAACATGTAACAGAGGATTTGCACTTGAGATGTATGGATGGTATAATCTATCGACCCTTAAGAATTTGTGTTATTTTCTTGTTTTTCTGGAGGAAAAATGACAAGTTAGGAGGTTATTGCAATAGAAGTTCAGAGCTTAAGACAGTTTGGCTTAGGGCAATGGCCATGATACTGGAGGAAAGGGACATGGTTCTCAGTCTTTAGGAGTACAATCAGTTGGCCTTGTTGAGGTAGTAAATGTTAAGAATGAGTTCTTCCAACCAAAGGAGAAATTTCACGATAGGCTTATGTTATTTTTAGCTGTATATAAAAATGTAGAGATAATTAAGAATGAATAAATAGTGATGGATAAGTGAAAATATCATATTGCCGCCTCAACTTCCTTTGGAAACATCTCACACAAAACCCCGCCTCTCTGGAATTTAATAATCGTCACTAATGCAACTCTAACATGCTTTTATGACAGTCGGCTTGGACAGAAAAATCAGGCCTCCACATCCAATTAGGTATGCACAATGCACTGAAGTACACAATCCACCATGGCCTTTTCTTTTTATTAAGTTCTATTCTGTTGCCTGGGTAGCAGATCCCAGTATCACCTAAGGGCATAACCTAATCCTCCTTCTGACCCCGAAATGTTCATGCCTTTTAAGCTGAAGGATAAAATTTAACCAACAACTTCCTTCCCACCCCACTTTGCCATGATGTCTTTTCAATTTCCAGAGCACGAGTTGCTGAGGGTGTGCGTTTATCACTTATTACATGTGGCCTTACGCCACCTCTGACGCCACTGTCCTTTCTATTTGTTCCTGTTGTGACCCACTTGAGCACTTGTTTCCTGTGGCCTTTATGTGTTGTCTGCATGCATCACTGGAACCTCTCCTCGATCGCCTGGTTTTCTCCTAGTGAGGACCTGGCTGAATTCTTTGGAAATCACGTGTGCTGCGTTCACCAGAGGAAGCATGGGGTGACAGAGCCCCGAGGCCCTCACCCTAGCTCTGCCGTCAACATTTTGCATAATTCTGGACAACCACCTCAGCTCTGTGAGACTCTAATTGCTCTGATCTGACATGAAGGGTTGGGCCAGATCCTCTCTAAGGTCCTTCTGGCACCACATGGCTTCATTCCCTCCCCTTCTAGCCCCTGGCTGGCCTGTACTAAACTCCAAAGGACCTGTCGGTCATCCCACTCACAACCTGTCACCAGACTTGTAGGTAATATCTGCAATCCTCCCCATGCCCACCACCAAAATCTAACAGTATTGTGAGGGAGTCCACGCAGGGTGATGAAAAGATGGCTACTCCCATTCTAAAGCTCCCTTACAGGCCTGAGGATATCTGACGCTTAACGGAAACAGCCGCTCCTACAGGGGATGTAACCTCATTGTATATTGGAACTAGAAACGGCTTTCCATATTTGCATGAGTAAATGGACATAAAGCACTTAGCCTGAGGGTGTCATGGGGCAGGCCCTCAGTAGATGGAGTTGTGACGACGGTATACAGCTCTACCTTTCTGAGCCCGGCCCTTGAATCTTGGCCACTCATGCCTGGTGGCTTTGCCTAGTCCTGTGGGGATGCGGGATGCGCTTCTGCAGGGCTGCTGGTGGGATGGTTCTAGTAACAGCGGAGCTGAGTCCAGATTGCCGATTGGCAGGAATTGCAAGTGGAGTTGGATTGGAGGCAGACTAGTAGCAGTCAGGGCGGGATCTGGGATCATCAGAGCTGAGATCCGAGAGCTGCTTCCCTTTCCTTCTGGATCCCAGCTGTGCTCACTGGTAATGACCTAGGAGTCATAGTGCCCAGCTCCGAGGGCTTGCCGGCCAAGGTCATCACTGTCCATGACAGAACTTTGAGTGAGGAAAGAGATGGACCCCTGGTGACCAAAGAGAGTTCTCTTCGTTACTGTTAATCCTTCCTGGCATTGTCGCAACCTCCCCTAACCTACTATGGTGACTCTCTAATCCCTTAGCTCAGGGTTGGGGATGTATACCCACCATCTCCCTTTTTCCAGGCTGACTAGTGTCTTTACGCGGACCTGGTAATACTCGTTTGTGGGGAGAGTGGAGGACGGGCGAATGTGTGGTTACGTCACATGAGCTAAGGCTGATCCCAAGTGCAGAAACGCTCAGGGAAATCTTGGCAAGTATGAGTCGTCTCTCAGCTACAGGCTGGTAGATACTCTGAGCACGCACCTCGTGCGGGCCTTATGCCACTCCCTCCAGTCCTGGTACTCTCTGGGCATGCGCACTTTGGCGAAATGAACGCACATTGATGGTTAGTTATCTTCAGTTTCTTCTGAAAGTTCATTAGTCTTTATGTGTCATGAATAAAAGACCCACCAGAAGAATGAGTCATTTAAAAGTATACGTGGAGGGCTGTACTGAAACTCCGGGCCCAGGGCCCAGGCGCAGTGCTTCTGTGGGGGGGAAAATAATCCCCTCATGTGGCTCCAGTCCACAGCTGGGGTTGAAATCCACTGCATTAGAGTCATGAGAAGAAAACAAATGACTCAACTCTCTACCTTCCGTCTTTGGCCTCATTTGTATTCACTCTCCCAGCAAATCTTGCTTCATTCTGGATATTTTATTTTATTTTTTACATGTTCTACCCTGGTGAATACTTTGGCAGAATCTTTGAAGGAATCACATTGCTTATTATACCTCAGATCGAAGTGATTTAACAGTACAATCAAATCAATCATGAAACTGACTCCAATTTTATATGGGAAAATTGACTCGACAGGGTGCTTAAATATTTGTGATAAACTCTGTGTGCTCAGATGAGAGAGTGGCTATTTTGCTTGAGCTACCAACCAGCCAGTATAGCTACATAGTCATTGGTAGTGACAGTGGAAGCCTGAGATAGAGTTGGAATTGAACTCTTTGTTCATACAGTGGAGGGTTTGTGTGGCACATGGAATCTTCCTGTATTCCAGCATGCATCATAGGAAGGGATATGATTGAAGGCTGTGCAGCTGGAGGCTTTGAAGAATTGCCCGAGGAACCATTCATGGTCAGCACATGAGAATAGAGGAGAGAAAGGGCATCCACTAAAAAGAATGAGATAACTTATGTACTGTGTTCTTCATTGAATCAGAAAGCATACCTTGTTGAAGAATAAATAAATTTGAGCATTTACGGGGAAGTCCACGGGAACCAGCAATGGTAATTGTTTTATGGGGTTGTTCTGTGGCCATATTAGAAGTTCAGTAGAGCCCTGAGGTAGTGGGAAAACCGAAGCCTGAATTATAAACACAACACAGCACACATTTTCAGACTTCTCATTGAGTGTGGCAAATGGCTTATGTGGCTTTTCTGTGTTTATTCACAGACTACAGGTTAAATGTCAAACATCTGTATTATTTAGTGTTAGCTGGTCAGGAAGCTGCATGGATTTTAAGATGCTCTTGCTGGGATTCGATAATGCAAGGATCCATCCAACTGGCCCTTAGAGATTTTCATCTGGATGTCCTACAATCTTTTTGGATTTACTTAGTGTGTGTTCAAATCTATATTCATTCTTCTCAGGCTCTTTCTCCTATTACTCTATTTTATGGAAGTAAACTATCCTCCTATCCACCTATAATCTCTATAATCTAGGGCATTCAACACGTCCTACTGATTCTACTTGAGAAAGACCCAAACCTCTCCCCTACTTTCCATCCTCTGTCACTGCTCTGGCCCAGATACTCATAACCTTTCTCTGTCTCGAGCAATAACCTCACAGATCTTTTTGCCTCTAGTCTTGCCCCACCAAGCCATCCACTACCCTCCCATCACAATGACATTCCCCAAACACAAATTCCATCACACCTTTTTCCCACTTAAAAACTTCTGGTGGCTTTCCAGTGCTTTCTAAATTAAGGCAAACTGTGTGAGCATGAAACTCCCTGCTTTTCACTAACTTGTTCCAGTCTCCATTTCTGGCCTCATAGCGATCGTTTCTGCATCTCAAACCATATGCACTAGTCTAGAGAGATGGGTAAATTACTGCTTTGTATAAGTGCCAGATAGTTACATCTCTATGTCTTTATTAGTGCAGTTTCCTTCCTGAATGGCGTCTTCACCACCTTCCCTCTATCCAGAAATCCCATACACGTTTTTGGAGGCTCATTCAAGTGCCTTCTTCCCTATCATTCTCCCTTCTCCTTCCTCTGCATCCCTCAGCCAATTTAATTCTCATCTTCACGGTTGTGTAGATATACCTCTATGTGATAGACTCCATTATATCTCTTTCTTTTTCCTCATCAGTGAGCTTCCCAGATGCAAGGATGATAGCGATTTTTTGAAACTTTCATGTCAAACAAGTGCTTAGTGTATGTTTGATCAAGCTGGGAGACTGGAAGTGACTTTATTTATTGAGATAGAACTCCCTGAAACTTCAAACAGATCCTTTGGCTTTCCTTCTCATTCTTTCACTTGGTAGAGTTTACTTACAACTCCATGAATTCCTGTTAGAAACTTTAAAGAGCAAAGGACTGTTTTTCCAGGGTTGTTACAAATTCAGACCAGTCTCTTAGACTTTCCACAAATCTAACACAGTCACTGATTCTGAGGTACTGGAATAAAAAGATTCTCTGGGGAGTACATTGTACTTATTAGGACAAGAAAACAAACATTTTTGAAAGATTTTCAGAAAGAAAAATTGAACTCAGAAAGGGTTTTGGTTAACCATATTAACTGGGGAATTCAGAGGAGTACCACATTTCTGTCCCTGAATATCAAGGTTAGCTGAAGGTTTATTACATTTGAAAGCGGTAAATAATGTGACATATTTCTTAGCAGGCTGTAGAGTTCCATTTGTGAACCTAAAATTCTAATCCCCACTCTCCTCACCAAATCCCCACAGTTTAATTTTACTATATTAATACAATTCAATTAGGTGACATATTTGATTCTTTACATCATTTTAACTTATCTGTGATTTTTTTTTGTTATTGTCTGTACTCTTGACTTTGAGAATCTCATGCATTTCATGAGAAGTAGGCTGCCATTGTACTGAACTCATTCGCTATCTTTATCCCCAATGGGCAATTTATCTCGTTGGGAGGAGGTAGCATTATATTATTGGCTAATTCTAAATAATTTCAAAATAAGCATTTTGGTTTGAGAACATTTAAATGGTGTAACGACTAAATGTGTTGAATTGATTTAAATCCTTCCCTTTCCCCCTTTTCTTTAAAAGCTGTTGTTAGTTATTATGGCTTAATTGTGACCTGCTGGCAAGTAAGTATTCCAAAAAGGAAATCGCATACCGTCCTTGCTGTGGCAACCACTCAGGGCTGGCACATTTGTGATTTGTGACTGTGCTTATCTCGTGCCAACCCACATTCCCTCCTCCAGTAGTGCCTCTGTTCTAGAGAATTCCCCTGGGGGTGAGGAAGTCCTATGTGGCTGCAATAAGAATCCCATGCATCTATTTCACGGGAGAGGAAGGGAGCGGGAGGCAAAGCACTATGAACACAGAGTAACCAACACATAAAGAGCTTTTCCATCTTTAAGGAAAAATTTCCCTGACAGCTTCAGTCTTTTGGAAATTTATTTGGAAGAAAAGGTTTTGGAATCAGATGATTAGAATTTGAATCTCCCTCCTGCCACTTACAAGGGGGTGACCTTGGTAAGTGACTTAACCCTCAACAGCAGCGATTTCGTCTATGACATTAGTACCTTTAATCTGTGTTAGCAGTGTCTTAAGAGGCAGTTGGCTTTTCAACCTTGCTCAGATCATTGTCAAGGAATGCCAGCTCTGAACTGGGAAGAGAAATCTGGGGGGTTCTTCATGGGATGACTTAAGTAGGCTGGCAACTTTAGACCCCAGAGAGCTCTATAGTGCTGCCCAGAAATGGTGGCAGGAAGAGGGTCACAAAGGGACATGAAGAGAGGACTGGAAAACAATACTGGCTTTGCAGTTTTGACTGGACACGCCCTTGCAGGTAACGTCACTGGGTAAAGCAAGTGCTTAAGGCTGCCAATGAGATGGGAGGCCAAAAAATCTCCATGCAGTCAATTCCTCCCTCTCCAGATTGTTCTTATCTTCTTGATCCAAGCCTTACTTTTTTTTCAGTGGGAGGGAGAAGGTGAGAGGAGAGCCAAGTTTTTTCTTGCAGCTCCAATATCCCTCCTCCCCATTTTATCTGTACAGTGCATTTTAGTGCACTGGGCACAGAGGATTTGCCTGCTTCTCTGACAGATGCTGGTATGAAGCTAGGACGTGAGCCTCAGGCCACTGTATGAAAAACACAGATGTTCTCTGTGACCTTCTAGCTTAAGCCTCGAAAAGAAAAAAGGGCAAGGAATATTGATCTGAGCTGACATGGAGCCTCTCACCACTATCTTGGATTTCCTAAGTATTGGCAAATTGCGTGAAAATAAACAAATGCACTTAATGCCTTGACTGCATGAGCAGACATATATGGAGAGAAGAAGACAGAGGCCCAAACTGGATGTTCAGACCTCAGTCCTGGAATCAGAGTTGGGGGCATATCTGACAGACCCGTCACTATTTTCCTGGGACTCGCTAGAAGCAGAGGACTCATTTTCCTTCTCTTCCTCCCCCACCCGCACCCCCACTCCCACTTGGAGCTACCCCAGAAGTCCTGGAGCTCTTTTCGGAGAAAGCAAGTCCATAGTTGAGAGAGCTGGAAGTTGGGGGTCTCAGAGCTAAGTTGACTGGGTGTTTGCCGTGGACCATCATTGGCCCAGCGATGGGGGTTCTTAGAGGCTCTGGGCCAATAGCCCTGAGACTTCTCTTCCCAGGCCTGAGCCACTAGGGTCCCTCTGGAAGCCTTCTGTTGGTTTCGGATGGCCAGTTATGGAAGGGGATGTCCTGGGAGAGCTGAGCCTGGCATCCCCCGTCACAGCCACACTGGTCCTCGGAACTCTTGGCCCCAGCACAACTCGGTTGCCCTGTGAGCCTTATTTGATCTATGGAGGGGATGAGAGACTCTGAGGTACCTACAGTCTAGCCTGTAGGCTAGAAAACATTGTGAAAGTGTCCTGAACTCTCTAAAGAAGGCCTAGGATCCTGAGGTCCACACCTCTCCCTGGTCAAGGTCAGCCTCATTGTCCACAGCCTGCCCATCGTTACCCAAGGACCAGGGACATCCCCGAGTCTGAAATGCTTTCCCGCTACTATGGCTGCAGAAGTCCTGATTCTTCCACATGCCTGATTCCCATACCTGTCATGGCCTGATGGCATTTCTTAACCATTCCCCCCCCTCCCAAGTCTTAATCCCCTTAGGCCATGTCACCCCAGTGGTGTCACAGAAAGGAGGCCCCCTGACATAGGAAGGGTCGAAGCTAACACTGAGTACAAGTTGGAGCCCTAGATAGGGAGGGAAGAGTGATTGGACTGATTGAAATGTTAGGTTACTCCCAATCTTTAGATCCTCGGAGTTCTAGGAGTCGTCCTGTGGGAATGGACTTCACTCCTTCCTGATCCAGGAAGTGAGGGCCCTGGCCCACTGTAGCTCCCTTTGTCTGCCCGCTGGCTGGCTGCCCAGCAGGCCAAGGGGGCTCCCCTTGGCCTTGTCCTCCTCCTTTTCCCAGCCCTTTTAAATGCAGGGGCAGAGCTCCAGAGATAAGCTCCCCTTCCTTGGGTGGAGACCACAGACCTCCCCCCCACTGCGGACAGTGTCTGCCTCCTTTGGGGCAGGTCCTCCCATTCCCACACCCTTCTCTTGGGCCTGTGGTCAGGTTAGGACAAGTCCAAATGAACTGGCAAGAAAAATGGAGGAAGAGCCAGAGTCTAAGACTAGGTTGGTTGTCTGAGGCACTGAGGGCTAGGTCTATATTAAAGATATTTGAGAAAAATGGTTAATCTATAGCATGATTTTCTTTTCTTTTTTTGTTTTTTAAAGATTTTATTTATTTATTTGACGACAGAGAGAGAAATCACAAGTGGGCAGAGAGGCAGGCAGAGAGAGAGGAGGAAGCAGGTTCCCCGGTGAGCAGAGAGCCCGACGAGGGCTCGATCCCAGGACCCTGAGATCATGACCTGAGCCAAAGGCAGAGACCTTAACCCACTGAGCCACCCAGGCGCCCCATATAGCATTATTTTCTACTTATTTCAAATGTGTAGTAACTCAGTAATAGTTCTATGGATAATAGTTACGTAAGGGTCAGACCTGGAAGCAAGTGCTAGCTAA
The DNA here is from genome assembly GCA_028533885.1 of Nasua narica. Taxonomy (NCBI): domain Eukaryota; kingdom Metazoa; phylum Chordata; class Mammalia; order Carnivora; family Procyonidae; genus Nasua; species Nasua narica. The sequence continues at coordinate 174,712,355 of CM052800.1, forward strand.
GACAGTGTTGCGGCGGATTTCTAAACACCTAACAAATTATCTATACACTGTAATCTGGGGATGGTTGGTGTTTTGTAACTAATAAGATGCATATACAAGTGACTTCTTCTGAATTACTTCTACTTCTAGAAGGCACCTAGAGATACTATTAGCTGGACCATCCCACTGGTCAGAAAGGGTCAAAGATTTATGATGTTTTATGGTTGCTCTCTAGAACTCAAGAAATAAAGACCCCTTGGTAAAACTCACTGGCCCAGGAGTTAAAAACAAATTGTCTGCCAAAATTACAGTGCAATACCAAAGAAAACAGCAGCTAATTTTGTCGAAGTTAAAAAAAAAAAAAAAAAGCCACAAAAGAATCAGCTTAATGGATTAGAAGAAAATAGTGAAAGTTTCCCATTGGAATAGCAGGTTGATCGTGACAGCCAAAGGAAGGAAAGCTTTCATGGCATCATCTAGGTCGTGGAATTCCAATCACAAGATCTCTTTTCTCAGCATTACAAGGTCCAAGCGGTCTCCCCGCAGTATCTGACGCGAGTGCCAGAGCCGAGCCACAGGAGCAGGTCCTGGTCCCTGGCACAAGACACCGTCCTCAGCAGCCGCCAGTCCTCGTGACAGCATTGCGCAGGTAGCAGAGGCACAGCAGGTGTGGAGGGAAGTACAGCTGCTCTTCTGCGAAGACTGCAGTAGAGGGACATGTCACCATCTGAATAAAGCCTGTTTTCCCTCCTGCAGCTACCCCTGGAGCCTTTGCATTGCGTGCAGATTTTCGAATTAATGTAAAACATTGCAATAGCTAGGAAATGTATCCAAGGTTCATAAATTACAGAGAAGCCTAAAGAATTACTCCTTCATTTTCATCTTAGCCCATCGAAAAGGTGGCCACTTTCTTTTTCTGAATCACTGATACTGTCCTTAAGCTCCCATCGGAAAACTCAAGATGCTTGTTGATTTACAAATTCTAAACTCTCTCTGTTCAAAGCAGTTTTCGGCTTTAGCTTTCCATCTGATTTTGCATTCCATTTATTTCTCTTTGCAGATATATGCGTATCTCTATTCTTTTAGTGGTTACCTTTGAAATTGCTTAGACATGCTTCAAGATCTAAAGTTTATCACCATTTTACCATTCTCCTAGATAATACAAAGATTTTAGGATGCTTTTTGCTCCATTAACCCTAACTTCCAGCTTACACACTCCTGAGATACCACACTGAATTTTTTTCATATTTCTGTTTTTAACCTCACAGATGGTGTTACTGTTATTACTAACTTAATGTGTATTTAAGGTTACCCATATGTTTGCCATCTTTCCTTACCTTTCAATTATTTCAGACTTTCTGGGTTTGTCTCATTCTTCCTGAAGCATATCCTTTAGATGTGACTTCACTGAGTTTTTTGGTGGTTAAATGGTCTTGATTTCTAGCTACTTGAAAGTGTCTTTATTTCAGTTCATTTTTGGAAATGAGTTTCTCTGGATTTGTAATTCTGGATCTATATTTATTTTCTAGCACGTTGCATATATTCCACTTTTTTCTGGCTTCCACTGTTGCTATTAAGACTATGGTCAGTCTAAGTGATATTCTTTTTTTTTTGGTTATTTTTTCCCCCCAAATACATTTATTTTATTTTTTCAGTGTTACAAGATTAATTGTTCACGCACCACACCCAATGCTCCATGCAATACGTGCCCTTCTCAACACCCACCACCAGGCTCGCCCACCCCCCCACCCCCGCCCCTCCAAAACCCTCAGTTGGTTGCTCAGAGTCCACAGTCTCTCATGGTTCATTACCCCCTCCGATTTCCCCCCATTAGCCCTTCCTTTCCTTCTCACAATGCCCTTCATGTTTTTCCTTATGCTCCACTTTGTAAATAATCCTGTTTGGTTGCTTTTATAATTTTGTCTTTGGTACATAGCATGACTAAGGGATGTGTATGCATAAATTTATATTTATTTGCTTTGTATATTATAACACTTTCTCAATTCTGGAAAATTCTTCGTGATTATGTTTGAGGTACAGACCACCCCTGACTTACAATGGTCAACTTAATGATTTTTTTTTTTTACTTTACAATGGTATGAAAGTAATATGCATTCAGTAGAAACCATACTTTGAGTTTATATCTTTTCATGCGCTAATGATACGCAGTATAAAATTATTTCGTGCTGCTGAGAGGTAGGAGCAAGTGAGCCACACAATCTTAGGGATAAATAATCGACCCACTGACAATCATTCTGTACCTGTACAACTGTTCTGCTTTTCATTTTCTATGCAGAATTCAACAAATTACATGAGATATTCAACACTTTATTATGAAGTAGGCTTTGTGTTAGATATTGGCCAACTGTAGGCTAATGTAAGCATTCTGAGAATATTTAAGTTAGGCTAAGCTAAGCTATCATGCTTGATAGGTTAAGTATATTCAATGTTTTCAACTAATAATGTTTTCAATTTAGGGGTTTATTGGGACATGACCCCACTGTAAGTAAAGGAAGTCTTTAATCTTTAAATACTCTTTAAATATCTCTATCCTTCCATTATTCTACCACTTTATTCTGAAATTGGCAATGGATATATATATATATATCCATTTATATGGATATATATATGTATATATATATATAAATTGGACTACCTCATTTTATTATTTATTTCACTTTTCTGTTTTCTATTTGCCTTTTTGTGCTACATTCTTTTTTTTCTCCAAATATGTTTAGTTTATTTTTTCAGTGTTACAAGAATGATTGTTCATGCACCACACCCAGTGCTCCATGCAATACGTGCCCTTCTCAATACCCACCACCAGGCTCGCCCACCCCCTCCCGTCCAAAACCCTCAGTTTGTTGCTCAGAGTCCACAGTCTCTCCTGGTTCATCACCCCCTCCAATTTCCCCCCATTCACCCTTCCCTTCCTTCTCACGATGCCCTCCATGATTTTCTTTATACTCCACACGTAAGTGAGACCATAAGATAATTGACTCTCTCCGCTTGGCTTATTTCACTCCGCATAATCTCTTCTAGTCCCGTCCATGTTGATACAAAAGTTGGATATTCATCCTTTCTGATGGAGGCATAATATTCCATTGTATAGATGTACCGCATCTTCCTTATCCACTCATCTGTTGAAGGGCATTTTGGTTCTTTCTGATGGCCAAAAGACACGTGAGAAGATGCTCAACATCACTAATCAGAGAAGTGCAATTTAAAACCACAATAAGCTATCACTCCACACCAGTCAGAAGGGTCAGTATCAAAAAAGACAGGAAATAACTAGTATTCATCAGGATGTTGGTGGAAATGTAAATTGATGTAGCTGCTATGGGAAATGGTATGGAGTTTCCTCAAAAAATTAAAAAAGAACACCACCTGATCCAGCAATTCTACTTCTGGGTATTTATTCAAAGAAAACAAAAATACTAATTTGAAGAGATAGATGCACACATAAGTTCACTGTAGCATTATTTACACTAGTCAAGATATGGGAACAACTTCAGTGTCCATTGATAGATGAGTGGATTTAAAAGGTGTAATACATTCTGAGCAATTTCTTTGGATAGATTTCCTGGTTTACCAATTTTCTCTTAAGTTGTGTTTAATTTGTACATTATATTCCCATTAAATATTTTTTTTACCTTGGGCATTTTTTAATGTGCTTTTAAGTCTTTAAAATATCTCTGTGTTCCTCCTCTATCCCCTCACTCCCTTACAATTTATCTAATTTATCTCTTGAAGAGCCCAAGTTATTTGATCGAAACAGTTTCCCACCATGTCGATTTTTGTGATTCCATGCTCAAAGTACAATTCAGCATGTTCCTCTGTCCTCTGTATTTTCTGCTAATTGGTGGCTGAAACCACTGATTGGATCATGCTCTAACTCAAGACCTTTGTCAAGCCTATCAGAAGACTATAATGCCAGGTTGTCTCTTCATTTTGTTACCTTAGGAATCACTAATACTGACACTTAATATCTATTTCCATTCATGGAGTGTTACAAAGGAGGGCGGTCTTCTATCATTTCTTTCTCACTTACTGGTTGGAATAGTTTTTATAAAGATGCACTTGTCTTCATCTACTCATCTACTTGTTTACTATGTGGTACAGTTTATAAAGGAAATGCGGGATAAATGCTTGATTGCTTCCCTTTGTTAATGAGTTTTCAAGGTAATGAATTGGTTTCTTTTTATTCCTGCCATTTTCAATAGCATTAAGAACTCATCTTAGAAGGGTTTTGATCCATTTCAAAGCTCAAGTTTTCCACTGTGTCCAATAGGAGCCTCTTCTAGTTGGCTTCTAGGTCCTCTTGATACCACCTTGATAGTCTTTGAGGGCTTGCTTGCTGTTTGGTATGGCAAGAGGTCCCGTAATCCTCTCATTCTTTTGTTTTTGCAGACATAAAAAGCCATTTCTCCAAAAGCCTTGATATTTTCCAGTGAGGAAGTTATCACAAGTTTGTCATTAAGGGATGCTTAGTGGGCAGAGTATATATATGTGTGTGTGTGTGTGTGTGTGTGTGTGTGTATATATATATGTGTGTGTGTGTGTGTGTGTGTGTATAAGCATAAATACATATTAAAAGTCAAATAACCCATGAGTTCAATTCATATTAGAGCCTGCACAGCTTAACCTCGTCATAATGACATCTGTGCCACAACTTCCATTCCCAAGAACCTTGTTCTCAGAGGCACAGGAGACGACAGAATTGTAATATCCCACAAAAACTCATTGGTTTTACACCATTATTACCTATACATCAGTTTCATAATAATAATACCAATACTGCTACCCCTATGATTCCTGAAAACATTAAGTTTGGGAGGCATTTGTTTTCCCATTCTCCCTTTATTTTTTTCCTCTCCCCACCATTTTTAAATGATTGTACTATATCTATGTTGTCAGAGCCTATAGCCATTACATACTCTCTCGATCCTCATCCACGTGTATGTATTCTACTGAGACCTCACCGCCCACGTGTATGTAGTCTATGGAGACCTCACCAGCAGTGTGTAAGTCAGCGGCTCTCTACTCACCTTGATTATCTGAAGCTTGATCTCTGGTAGATTGCTCAGGATAGGCTCATGGGAATAATGTTTTCTAAGTTCTAGCATGTTGATAACAGTATGTGCCTTTTACACTTAAAAATTCAGTTTTGCTGGAGACAAACTTCTCATCTCATAAATTTCTTCCTTGAGTATCTTAAATATGTTACTTTGTCATTTTTCATAAAGCATTGCCTTCAAGAACTTAGGTAACTTTTTCAAGAATTTAGATAATTTTTTTTTCCTTTAAGAGTCATACGCTTTCCTATTTTTCTTTCTTCTTGGATGTCCAAAGGATTTTTTTACTTTTTTTTTTTTAAGTTCTTTTATCATTCTGGATTGATATTCTCAGGAAGTTCTTCAACATATAGCTTCAACCTTTATTGTTATTCAGAAAAAAAGTTTTAGAACTGTACTTTTTCTCAGGGCTTTTTCTTCTTTGGTTTGGTTTCTTTTTCAGGAACTCCTAATCTCCTTTACCTACCTTTAATATTTGTTCTTTTTCTGACATATTTTTCAAGTCTTCATTTTTATATATTCATTTATTTATTAAAAGATTGTATTTATTTATTAGAGATCACAAGTAGGCAGAGAGGCAGGCAGAGAAAAGGGGGGAAGCAGCCTCCCTGCCAAGCAGAGAGCCCTATGCGGGGCTCAATCCCAGGACCCTGAGATCATGACCTGAGCTGAAGGCAGAGGCTTTAACCCACTGAGCCACCCAGGCGCCCCTCATTTTTATTTTTAAATCCTTGGTCATTTTTACTTTCTGTATTTTTTGAGGATTATATGTGTTTATTTTGTGTTTCTTCTACTTCATTCTTTGCTTCTGAAATTAATTCCCCATTTTTAATTCTTGCCTGAATTCTGTTGCCTGCTGGTGAGTTTCTCTAATTGTCATTCTCGCTATTTCATTTGTTACATACGTAAGTCATCTAGCTTTTTTTTTTTAAATAGGTTGTGATCTGTTTTGTGGCCATGCTTTCATTGTCTGTATAATATTAGTCTACTCCTTACTCTCACAACAAATTTGTATGGGATTGACCATGATAATTTTCTATGCTTATTTTTTTTTAAGATTTATTTATTTGAGGGAGGCAGAAGGAGAGAATCTTTGGAGCAGACTCCCCATTGAGTGCAGAGCCTGATGGAGAACTCCATCTTACACCCATGAAATCATGAACCAAAACCAAAGAGTTAGACTGTTAATGGACTGAGCCTCCCAGGTGCCCCTTTTCGTTCTTATTTTCAATGTGAAATGCATGTGAACTTTTAGGATAAAGCTTGGATGAAGGTGGCCTTTCTAATGCCAAAAAACTCCCTCTTCTCTTTTTTGGTAATAGTGAAAAATAAAGTAACTTGCTTCATGAGACTTTTTTCTCTTAAATTTATTTATTTATTTATTGAGATGTAATTGACATAACATTGTGTAACTTTAATGTGTACATGTGTTTGATACATTTATAAGTTGCAAGATAGTTACCAGTGTAGTGTTTCCTAACACCTCTATCATGTCACACGTTTTATCACTGATTTTTTTGTGGTGAAAACAACTAAAATCTAGTCTGTTAGAAACTTTGAAATTTATAATTTATGATACAACATTGACCATAATCATTATGCTGTACATTATATATCCAGACCATATTAACTAGTTGCAAGTTTGTACCCTTAAACAACATTTCCTCAGTCCTCCCAACCCCTGGTACACATCATCTCACTGTTTTTAAAATTCTGCATGTAAGTTTCAGCATGCAGTATTCATCTTTCTCTGACTTATTCCACTTATTATAATGCCTTCAAAGTCCATCATGTTGTTGCATCCCTGTTTGGCTTCCTTTTTCTTTCTTTTTTTTTAAATTTTAATTCCAGTATAGTTAACATATCATGTTATATTGGTTTCAGGTGTAAATTTAGTGTTTTGACAGTTACATTTATTATTCAGTGTATGTGAAGATGAACGTACTTTTTTTTTTTTAATTCTAGTCAGTTAACGTGTAGTGTAATATTGGGTTCAGGAGTAGATGTTAGTGGTTCAACACATACATATAACATCAAGGGCTCATCGTAACAAGTGCCCTCCTTAATACCCATCACCCATTTAGCCCTTCCCCCATCCACTTCCCTCAGTTTGTTCTCTATTTTAAGAGTCTTTTATGGTTTGCCTCCCTCTCTTTCCACCCCCTTTCCATATGTTCATATGTTTTGTTTCTTAAATCCCAAACATGAGTGAGCCATACGGTATTTGTCTTTCCTGGATTGACTTATTTCACTTAGCATAACATACTCTACTAGCTCCATCCACATTGTTGCAAATGGCAAGAAGATAAGTGTACTCTTAATCCCCTTCACTTATTTCACACATCCCTCCACTCACCTGCCCTCTGGTAAACATTAGTTTGTTTTCTGCATTAAGAATCTGGTTTGGTTTTGGTTTTTGTGGAAGGTGTATTTGTCCTTTTTTCCTTAGTTTTGTTTCTTAAATTCCACATATGAATGAAATATGGTTCATACACACACACACACACACACACACACACACACACACACCACTTTTTCTTCATTCATCTCTGGATGAACAGTATAATTTGGCTATTGTAAATAGTGTTGCAGTAAACATAGGGGTGCATTTTTTTTTTGAAATAGTGTTTTTATATTCTTTGGGTAAATAGCCAGTAGTGGAGTTACTAGATCTTAGGGAATTCAAGTTTTAATCTTTTGAGGAAACTCCATACTATTTTCCACAGTCGCTTCACCAGTTAACCTTCTCACCTTCCACAGTGGCTTCTCACCAGTTAACCTTCTCACCAAGAACCCTCACAAGGGTTCCTTTTTCTCCACATCCTTGTCAACATTTGTTGTTTCTTGTTTTGTTTTGTTTTAGCAATTCTGACGGGTATGAAGTGATATCTCATCATAGTTTTGATTTGCATTTCCTTGATGACGAGTGAGGTTGAGCATCTTTTCATGTGTCTATTGGTCATCTAGATGTCTTCTTTGGAGAAATGTCTATTCGTGTCTTCTGTCCAGTGTTTAACTGGATTATTATTTTCTTTTGGTATCGAGTTGTATAAGTTCTTGATATCTTTTGGATACTAACCCTTTATCAAGTATGTCATTTACAAATATGTTTCCCCATTCTGTAGGTCGCTTTTTAGTTTTGTTGTATCCTTTGGGCTGCAGAAGATTTTATTTTGATAAAGTCCCAATAATTTATTTTTGCTTTTGTTTCCTTTGTTTCAGAAGACATCTCTAGAAAAATGTTCTCACGGCTGATGTCAGAGCACTGCCTGTGTTCTCTTCTAGGATTTTTATGGTTTCAGGTCTCACATTTAGGTCTTTAATCCATGTTGAGTTTATTTTTGTGTATGGTGACAAGAAGTCATGCAATTTCCTTTTTTCTCCTTCCTTCCTTCCTTCCTTCCTCTCTTTCTCTCTTTCATTTTTTTTCTTTTTTTGAGTATAGATTGTATTTATTTTTTTGGAGGGGCGGGAGTGGGGGGTTGGGTTAGCCTGGTGGTGGGTATTGAGGAGGGCATGTATTGCATGGAGCACTAGGTGTGATGCCATGAACAATGAATCTTGGAACACTGAAAAAATAAAATTAAAAATAAATAAATACAATATCTTTCTTTTCTTTCCCCTTTCCTTTCCTTTCCCCTTTCCTTTCTCCTTTCCTTTCCTTTCCTCTTTCTTTCTTTTTTTTTTCATGTAGTTGTCCAGTTTTGCCAATACTACTTGGAAGAGATCATCTTTTTCCCATCATATAATTTTGGTTTATTTTTGGGCTTTCTGTTCTGTTCTATTGATTTGTGTCTGTTTTTGTTCCAGTAGCATACAGTTTTGATTACTACAGCTTTATAGTATATTATGAAATCTGAGATTGTTGTGCCCCCAGTTTTGTTCTTTTTCAGGATTGCATTAGCTATTCAAGATCTTTTGTGGTTCTATATAAGTTTTAGAATTGTTTATTTCTGTGGAAAATGCTGTATTTTAATAGGAATTGCATTAAATCTGTAGGTTGCTTTGGGTAGTATGGACATTTTAACAATATTTGTTCTTCCAACTCATGAGCATGGAATAGCTTTCCGTTTCTTTGTGTTCTCTTCAATTTCTTTCATCAATGTTTTATAATTTACAGAGTATAGATCTTTTACTTCCTTGCTTAAATTTATTTTGGTGCGATTGTAAGTGGAATTAATTTCTTTATCTACAGTGCTTCATTAGTAGTGTATAGAAATGCAATAGGTTTTTGTACTGATTTTTGTATCCTGCAAACTTACCAAATTGATTTATCAGGTCTAGTAGTTTTTTGGTGGAGTCTTTAAGGTTTTCTATGTAGAGTATCATGCCATCTGCAAATAGTGAAAGTTTTACTTCTTTTTTTTACCAATTCGGATGCCTTTTATTCCTTTCCCATCTGATTTCTGGGGCTAGGACTTCCAGGTCTAAGTGGAACAAAAGTGGTGAGTGGACACCCTTGTATTATTCCTGGCCATAGTGGAAAAACCTCAGTTTCTCACCGTTGAGTATGATGTTAGCTGTAGGTTTTTCCTACAAGGCGTTTATTGCATTGAGATATGTTCTCTATAAACTCACTTTGTTGAGTGCTCTTTTTTTCTTTTTTTCCCAGAGAAGGAGATGGGGGCAGGGGCATAGGGAGAGAGAATCTTAAGCATGCTCCATGCCCAGTGCAGAGCCTGACACGGGGCTTGATGTTGAAACCCTGGGATCATGACCTGAGCTGCAATCATGAGTCAGGTGCTTGAGTAAGCCAACCAGGCACCCTGAGGGCTTTTTTAAAATCATGAATGGGTGTTGTATTTTATCAAACATTTTATCTATTGAAATTTTCATATGGTTTTTATCCTTTCTCTTGATGTGGTATATCCAGCTGATTGACTTGCAAATATTGAACCACCCTAGCATCCCAAGAATAAATCCCACTGATAATGGTGAATGATTTTTTTAGTGTATTGTTGGATACAGTTTGCTACTGTTTTGTTGAGGTGTTTTTTTTTTTTTTTTCATCTATGTTCATCGGAGATCTTGACCTGTTGTTCTCTTTTTTGTAGTGTCTTAGCTGGTTTTGGTCTGAGTGTAATGTTGCCTCATCAAATGAATTTGGAAGCTTTCCTCCTTCTTACATTTCTTTACACTACAACTTCCTTACCCATTCGTCCTTTGACATATACTTAGGTTTTTTTCCATATCTTGGCTATTGTGAATAATGCTGCAGTGAACATGGGAGTGTAGATATCCCTTTGAGATACTGATTCAGTTTCTTCAGGTATATGTCCAGGAGTAGGATTGCTGGATCATATGATAGTTCCATTTTTAATTTCGTAAGCCACTGTTTTCCACAGTGAGTGTATCATTTTACATTCCCACCAATAGCGTACAATGGTTCCCTTTTCTCCACTTCCCTGCCAATATTTGTTATAAACTTTTTGATAAAAGTCATCCTAAAGATGTGAGTTGATACCTCTTTGTGGTTTAATTTGCATTTCCCTGATGATTAGTGATGTTCAGCATCTGAATTTTCTTGTTTTGTCTTCTTCCCTACTTTGATACCAGGGTTTGGAAAACTAAATCTAGCTCACATAAATTTTTGTATGCCTTATGAATTAAGAATGGTTCATGTTTTTTAAACAAGAGCAGCAAAACCAAAAAAAAAATGATTTTGTGACACATGAAAATTATATGAAGTTCATACTTAAGTGTCTGTAAGTAAAGTTATTGGAACACAGCCACATCCATGTGTTTTCATTCTGCCTAAGGCTGCGTTCATGTTATAATTGCATAGTCACAACAGACTCTGGTCCTCAAAGCCTCAGATACCATTTGATCCTTCACAAAAGAAATTGGCCCACCTCTGATCTTGACCTTCTCTTTCTTTTGTCTCTGCCATGTCTGTCTTGTTCAATTTTGGTTATACTCCCAGAAATTTCTCTCCACTGTGCGACCCTAGGCTAGAATAGCACTCAAAATATAGAGATGGGTCAGTTTTGAGAATTCATAGGGTGTCATGCTACTGAATTGGGCAAAATCCAGGGGCTGTTCTCAAATTGGCCCCATTGTGCTTTCTACTAGTCGCTTAGCTGTTTGGGGATTCTGCTGTTCTTAGGTGATTAGCCATTGCCTCCGGGCCTCCTCCATCTTCCTCCCGTATAAACATTGGCACCACACAGATCTTATGGCTGATAGTGATTTGTCTCCACACGCTTGTATTTTGGAGCTCATCAGAATACCTTGGTTGCATTTTGCTATCCAGGATGTCTGTGGGGATTCAGAAAGATTTAAACACTGTTAAGATTTTTTTTAATTATTTTCTCTAAGTTCTATTTGGTTCTTCTCCAACTTTATCATTTTGGGGCATTTCTTTCTCCTTTCTCTTGCTTTTATGTCTTCTATTTAAGATGTTGAACATTCTTAATTTATAGTCTGTGTCTGATTATTTAGTATCTGAAGTCTTAGCTGATCTGTTTCTATTGCTTGCTTTTCCTAAAGTTTGCATTCAAATTTATTGGCACTTTATCTGTGAGAATTATCAGAACCCCAGGTTAAGAAAGTGAGTATTGTTTCTTGGAAGTGAGTATTGTTTCTTCCAAATGCCTAAGGATACCATTTCCTTGTTGTTTGCCTTTGTAGAGAGACCATCTTTCCCTCTTATTAACCCTTCCTTGGAAGCATAACCCTTCCTTAGTTCTAGCTTTATCATAGGCTCTCTTTGTTCTAATTTCCCCTCATCCCCTACACACACACAGTTCTAGGTCAGTAGGATCTTGCCAACTTTAATACTGACCTGCCTCTGCACATTATTTCTAGCCCTAGAATTTTCAGGTTAATCCAATATTCAAAAGAAAATTGTTTCATTCTGCATTTTTAATTTTTTATTTTTGTAAATTTTACATATAATTTTTTAATTGATTTTTGAGTGTACTTGACACACAACGTTACAATAATTTCAGGAGTACAGAAGTGATTCGACAAGTACATATCATGTTATTTCATTCACATGTGGAATCTAAAAAAAGAAACAAAAAAAAGATTCAGAGAGCAAACTGATGGTTGCCAGAGGAAGTCATGTGGGGAGATGAGCAAAATGTGTAAAGGGGAGTGGGAGATACAGGCTTCAATTTCCAAAATGAGTAAGTCACAGGAATAAAAGGTACAGCATAACTACTATACCAGTGGTATTCTAACATTGTAGTGACAGATGGTAGATACATTTGTGGTGAGAATAGCATAGTGCATAAACTTTTCAAATTCTTTTTTAGATGTTCATTGTAATCATTACCTTGATGAAAATGGAGGTCATGTATTTACCTTTACCTCTTTGGATTACACAAATGTCTACCTTTAGAAATAAGATAACCACTGGGGCTCCTGTGTGGCTCAGTCAGTTTTGTGTCTGACTCTTGATTTCAGCTCAAGTCATGATCTCAGGGTCATGAGATTAAGCCCCATGTCAGTCTCTGCACTCAACAGAGAGTCTGGTTGAGATTCTATCTCCCTCTACCCCTCGCCCTCTTCCCTCTCTTAAATATATAGATGAAAGATAAATATAGATAAAGGCTGACAACTACTTTTCAGACTATTTAACACATCTACAATAGTTATAAATATTTTCACATCTAGAGAAGCTTGGATGGCTCAGGTCATGATCCCAGGGTCTTGGGATTGAGTCCCACATCAGGCTTCCTGCTCAGCAGAAGCCTGCTTCTCCCTCTTCCACTCCCCCTGCTTGTGTTCCCTCTCTTGCTATCTCTCTCTCTGTCAATTAAATAAATAAATGAAATCTTTAAAAAATACATTTTCACATCTAATTTGCCCCACCTACCACATTTTTCTGAAAAATGTTTTCAGCAATAAGAACTTGGCTTCTTTATATTCACTAAACTTTATTGTGCTCCTTTAGTGGATAAAGTATTCTGATACGATTTTCCTTTAGTTTATGAATCTGATTCTATTAAAATGGAGCTGTTTCTGAAAGTCCAATACTATGTGCCTGAATCCAGGGACTATGTTCTGTCAGCTTTGCCTTCTTGCTTATGCTGCCTGGCTACTCAATCAGCAAGTTATCTTAATTCCATATCCTGAATATGCTCAAGCCCACCTCCTTCTTTTCATCTCCATTACCATGAATCCAGGACCCCAACTCCTCTTTTTGGAAAATTACATGTACCTCTCTCTCCTAAATAGCTGATGCTCATTAGCAGCCTGGACTCTGTCCCATTTCCTCTTCCAGGCCCATTCCACTCAAAGCTGCAGAGCTCCTGAAGCCCAGAGGGTTTCCCCACAGCCCCATGGCCTCTTCTTTGCTGTGTTGCCCATAGTGAACACTTCAGTTTCCTTTGAAACCTAACTTGGGTACCACTTTCTCCTGGAAGCATTCCCTAAGCCCTTTCCCTTTTCTTCTAGAACAAACCACCTTTTCTCACAGTTGCCTCTTTCCCTCGTCTCTGTGAGCTTATTACACTGTGTTGTAATGTGTTTTCCACCATGACTCCCTTCAAGACTGTCAGCTCTGAGGGAAGCTGCTCTATCCTGGTTATTTCTGGTCCCTGGTCCCTGATACAGGATAGGTCCTCAGTAAATGTCTTGTCAATTTGGGCTGTTTATGTTTGGTGTGAATAAACCTCAGATATATGCTAGAAGGCGAATATTGGTTGGAAAAAGGGCAGCAAACACTGTGAAGTCAAGGTGGGAAGAGCAGCTATAGAGAGCCTACAAGAAGATGAAGCTGATGGGGCACCTGGGCGATGGAGTTGGAGTCCAACTCTTGGTTTCAGCTCATGTTGAGATCTCAGGGTCATGAGATTGAGCCCTGCATTGGGTTCTGCACTCAGAGGGGAGTCTGCTTGGGACTCTCTCTCTCTCTCTCTGCCCCTCTTCCCACCCCACTCACTCACTCTCCCTGAAATAAATGAAATCTTTAAAAAAAGGTAGCTGCCATATTCTTGCCTTGAATGATGTATGGAAAAGGTTCCCATGTCTTAAAAAATATTATCTCTTGGCTACTGGTAACAAGCTAAATTCACTTGGGTCCACAATATTAAGGATCAGAAGGCCATTTTATCCAGTCTCATTTGTGTGTGTGTGTGTGTGTGTGCATGTGCACGTGCGTGTTTAACCTTTAACGCACTTAAACTTAAAGGTTAATGTGAGCCTTTAACCCCTGATAGATAACCTAGGCTCTAAAATATGAATCAGGCTCAAAGGGTATTAATAATGTGGCTCTGAGTCCAATAAATCATAAAAAGGAGTACAGTGGAAATTGCTCAAAAAAAAAGCAAAATGCCAAAGAGTTCAAAATAACCCAATTCCTCTGTTAGTTTCTAACCGCGTGGGAGGATTGCCTCCACCATCTTTCCTGGGCTCTGCTGCCACAAAAACGAGGTGACATTCTTTCATCACCACTCTTGAATGAGGTCTAGCTTGAGCCTTCTACCTCCTACTGTGCCATCGGCCTTATCCCCACACAATGTCCCCATTTCTGTTTTTGGAACAAATCTTGCGGGATCGTGACTCATAGACATCAGCAGCTCGGCACACTTAGGACAAAGAGTCTTTCTCTCTTCTCTGACCAATCCCCAATAACTTAATGATTGGGTTTCCCGATGCTAGCTGAGCGCATTAGCTGGCTGACAGCTGGCTCTCCATGCCAAGCTTTGGGGTTTGGCAGCTGCTGCTTTTCCCGCCTTCTCTGGGCTTCTATGGGTTCTCTGGCGGCCACCACCTGATAGAACTGCTAACATGCCTCCTTCCTGCATTCATGTTGACAGAAAGATGGACAGACTGACGGTTGGGTAATCACCAGGATGGGTTTCCCCCTGACAATTTCCATCTCCTTAAGTGTGGCTAAGATTTCATCTGCTAGCTTGCAGGAGGGAAAACTAAATTAACTTTTTCAGTAGATCGCTGGATTGCTACCAATGGAAAACTATTTGTTCCCATAGATAAGCTGTGAATCCAAACACTTAAAAAAAAATTAAAGCCAGATTAATAAAGGTATTTGTAGGGCCAGTATCTTAGAGTTCTAGGTGGAGTTTAGAACTTGAAAGGCCACAAAGCTTTGGGAAAATATTAGTGCCCATATAGGGAATGCATGCTGAACAAAATATTGGGTTAGCCTAAACAATCTTCATGTTCTTGTTTAGCTTCGTTTATTTTGCTTATCATCTTAGTTAACAGTAGAAATATTATGAGGATAAAAGATACTTTCCTGGCATAGAAAATAGAATTTATAGGTTTAAGTGCTTGGTGAGTATTTTGAAATGGTTATATTTAATAAAAGTATCAGTCATGAGCAATTAGGAACTAGCTTAAATGTAACAAAAGAATTAATTCAACATATTATACATATCCTTACATAGACTTTTAAGATGTATAAATATATTATGTAAACAAAGTAGCATTTCAAAATAACAGGAAGTATAAAATTGTCCTTGTTTACACTCTAAGTGATAGATGAAGTAAAATTGAGAACAGAATATAAAACTTGAATTCCAACCACAGGTCCCTTTAAAATGTATACGTTTCCACTGTGCAGTTTGATCATTCAGTTAAATAATTGCTAAACACAATAACTGTAAGTATGAAAGTTTTCTATACATTGTTGTTTGAATTATTGGAAGGGAGGCCTGCTTGCTTTGCATTCCTTTGTCTTTGCTGGAAATTGTAGTCTGTTGGCTGTTGGTGACGTGTTTTGGGGTAGAGAACGGCTCCCTGAGCAACGAGAACGGGCGGGGGGGGGGGGGGTGTTTGCTGCCACGCTCCATCCTGTCATCTGGCCTTCACGCTGTGCTCTGAGCTATCGGGACAGGTATTATCACGAATGTTGGAGCAGATCCTTTGCTGGAACACACTTAAGTCAGGTGCCTGAATCTTCTTAGGCCCATCTGTGGACCTCCTTGTAAAATCCGATTTTAGCAAGAACCCTGCTAAGTCAGATTAATCAGAACCTCCACTCTTGATATCTGGTCACCCTTTATATCAGATGGTGTGTCTCATCCCCCACCATCCCTCAGGTGACGTCCCATCACCTGGACCGCAAGCATTTTTTTTTTATCTTTTTTTTTCTCCCCAAATATGTTTATTTTAATTTTTCAGTGTTACAAGATTGATTGTTCATGCACCACACCCAGTGCTCCATGCAATACGTGCCCCTCTCGATACCCACCACCAGGCTT
>CM052800.1:174729082-174782724 GCA_028533885.1 Nasua narica
TGAGACCATAAGATAATTGCCTTTCTCCACTTGACTTATTTCACTCCCCCATAATCTCTTCTAGTCCCATCCATGTTGATACAAAAGTTGGATATTCATCCTTTCTGATGGAGGCATAATATTCCATTGTATAGATGTACCACATCTTCCTTATCCACTCATCCGTTGAAGGGCATTTTGGTTCTTTCCACAGTTTGGCGATTGTGGCCATTGTGGCTATGAACATTGGGGTACATGTGGCCCTTCTTTGTACTGCATCTGCTTCTTTGGGGTAAACACCGAGTAGTGCAATTGCAGGGTCATAGAGTAGCTGTATATTTAATTTCCTGAGGAATCTCCATACTGTTTTCCAAAGTGGCTGCACCAACTTGCATCCCCACCAACAGTGGAGGAGGGTTCCCCTTTCTCCACATCCTCTCCAGCATTTGTTTAGGTCAGTTTAGCTGAAAATTCCCTTACCCCATCTACTGGCCCCGCCCTGCTATAAACCCCCATGTCCCAGGCTGCGTTTGTAGTTGAGCCTCATCTCTCCATCCCGCTGCAAGAGCCCATTGCATTGGTTTCCCCAACTGTTAGCGCAACCCCCTTGAGTAAAGCCAGCCTTACTGTGCTTCAGCAAGGGTCATGAGAATTTTTTTTTCTTTAATAATATTGTCAATCGAAGAAATTACAGCTCTGGGGAGAAGACAAATGCCTGTCCAAGGCCCTATGGCTGGATACCACTGAGATGGGGGACTAGTAAACCTAGTGTAGATTTCACATGCAGAGAAAAGGGGCCATCTGGTAGACAGAGGAGTGGTCCCTGGCCTTTGACTATGTTGGCAAGGGGAAACTACGGTTGCAGATAGAATGAGAATCAGCTGATGTTAAAAAAAAAAATTAAGAGATTATCCTGGATTCTTCCCGGTGAGCTCAAGGTAATCAACACCATCACCAGGTCATGAATTAGGGAAGAGGAGGGCAGAACAGTAAGGGTCCCAGTGAGGCACTGTCTCACCAGCTCCAGAGTGCTGCAGGTTTTGCAGATGGAGGAAGTGTCCACCAGCCAAGGAAAGCAGGTAGAGACTGGAAAAGGCGTGAAGGACCACACTCCTGCCTGCACCTTACTTTGAAGCCTACGAAACTCCTATCTGACCTCCAGAAAGGAAGGGAAAAATAAGGAGGTTGAAGAGAAGGCAAAATAATTGAGTTGACTATAGAACAGTAAAGAATGAAGATGTGAAGAAGGTTAAGAATGATGAAATTGGAGAGAAGGCAGCAGAGATAAGAGCTTGACTGGGTCTTCATCTTCAGTAAGTTTTAATACCCCCACTTTAGAGATGAGATTCAGGCTTCGAGTGTTTGACTCCACTAAAGTAACGTGGACTGAGAAGTAGGCAGAAAACTAGGAGGTGGCCAGAATTCAACATGCAAACTGCTATGTGCATAAAGCTTTGAGTAGGAGCCGGATTTTTTTTTCTTTTCAAAACTATTAGCAATATTAATAAACAAACACGGTAACACTAACAAAAATAAAACAAAAATTAATCATGGTCCAGCTAACTGATGCAAATTATGTCTCTCTTACTTTTCTATATTTTTGTGATACATACACATTTTTGTATGGTTCTGATTACAGTATATATTCAGTTTGGATTTTTTTTTACTTCCTATCAAACATTTCCTATGTTATATCAGTCTTAATCATTATGACTTGTGGTGGTTTGATATTTTACCACACTGATGTATAATAACAAATTTCCATATTTGATATTTAGTTCAATTTCTTTTTGATACAAATAATGCTGGAATGAATATCTTTAGGTACATGTCATTTTCCTTTGTAAAAAATTTCTTTTACTTAAGTTCCCCTTTTAACATACAGTGTGATATTAGTTTCAGGTGTACAATATAGTGATTCAACACTTCCATACATCACCCTGCACTGAACACAGATGCACTCCTTCCTCCCCATCACCCATTTCACCCATTCCCCCACCCACCTCCCCTCTGGTAGCCATCAGTTTGTTTTCTATAGGTAAGGGTCTATTTCTTGATCCCCCCCTCTCTTTTTTCTTTGTTCATTTGTTTCTTAAATTCCACATATGAATGAAGTCATATGGTACTTGTCTCTCTCTGACTGACTGACTTTGCTTAGCATAATACTCTGTAGCTCTGTCTGTGTCATTGCAAATGGCAAGATTTCATTCTTTTTATGGCTGAGGAATATTCCATGATATATATATATATATATATACACACACACACATATAAATGTATACATATGTATACATTTATACATCTTCTTTATCCACTCATCAGTCGATGGATATTTGGGCTGTTTCCATAATTTGCCTATTGTAAATAATGATGCTATAAACATTGGGGCGTATTCATCCTTTTTGAATTAGTATTTTTATATTCTTTGGGTAAATATCTAATAGTGCAATTGCTGGATCAAAGGTAGCATCCAAAATATATAAAGAACTTAAAAAACCAAAAATCCAAAAAACAAATAATCCACTTAAAAAAATGGGCAGAAGACATCAACAGACGTTTCTCCAAAGAAGACATACGAATGGCCAACAGACACAAGAAAAAATGCTCAATACCGTTCAGCATCAGGGAAATACAATCAAGACCACCTATCAGAATGACTAAAAACAGAAGAAAGGGGAACCTTCTTGCACTGTTGGTGGGAATGCAAATGGGTGTAGCCACTCTTTTTTTTGTAATAAAGATTTTATTTATTTATTTGACAGAGAGAGAGAGATCACAAGTAGACAGAGACGCAGGCAGAGGGAGAGAGGGGAAGCAGGCTCTCGGCCAAGCAGAAAGCCTGATGCAGGGCTCGACCCCAGGACCCTGAGATCCTGACCTGAGCTGAAGGCAGAGGCTTTAACCCACTGAGCCACCCAGGTGCCCCTGGTGTAGCCACTCTGAAAAACAGTATAGAGTTTCCTCAAAAAATTAAAAATAGAAACACCTTACAATCATTTTTTTCTTCTCCCTCTCTCTCTTTCTTTCCTTTTTTAAATTTAAGATTAATTACTGGGACTGTACATACGGATGTTCTCATGATTCCGTATTTATTGACCAATTACCTTCAAAACTATTGTACCAATTTATACTGTCTGAAGGCACAAACTTACCGAGCTGGGGCAATCTCAGTAATTACATTTTTTGCCCACTAATTTTGACCTAATTAGTTTTAAGGACTTTAGATTAGCTAGTATCCACTACTAATGAGCAAAAGGGTAGAGGACCATTTTCTACATGCTTTTATATTGATTTGCTGCATTAAGAAATTTGCCTTTATTTGCATTTCAGAGTATCAAGGGGGTGTTAAAGAAAAAGCACAAATCCACCAAAATCAACAATTAACCTTAGAAATGACAGAGCAAAAGCAGGTACCTATGACTTTATCCCAGTTTAATAAACTAACTGTGGAGAATGCCTATGTGTGAAATCACTTCGGAGGATAATGGAAGAACTAGAAGGCACACCGTCTGATCTCTTGGCCGTAGACATTTGAAATCCCAAGTCTCCTTGGTAGCAATATTTAGAAACCATGACTAACTCCAAGAACAGCCTCAGTAAACAAGTTCTGTGGTTTAGGATCATGCAGAATTGTCCCTAGGCTGCTCTAGAAATGCGGAGATGCTTCTCATTTGGGTTTTTTTGTTGTTTTTTGGGTTTTTTTTAGATAAAATAATTTGTATGAATTATACTTGACATACAGTATTTTAGGTTGTAAGATCTGTGGATTCAGGATTTTTATACATTATGAAAGGATCACCTCAATAGGTCTAGTCACCATCTGTCACCCACAAGGTTATTACAACATTATTACCTATATCCCTTTTGTTGCACATTGCATTGCCAATTATTGATTTTGAAGCTGGAAGTTTGTATGTCTCACTCACCCTTACCTATTTCTCCACCACTCCCCGCTCTCCTCCTCTCTGCCACCCACCGGTTCATTTTCTGTATCTTATGCGTCTGTGTTTGTTTTGTTTTTTAAGATTTCACGTATAAGTCAAATATTACGGTACTTGTCTTTCGGTGACTTACTTCACTTAGCACAATACCCTCTAGGTCCATCCGTGTTGTTGTAAATGTCAAGATCTCATTCCTTTCTTCTGGCAAAATGATATGATGCGTATTTGTGTGTGTACATATATGTATTTACACATCACATCTTATCCATTCATCCATTCGTGGACACACACATTTAGGCCTTTAATCCATATTGAGTTTTTTTCCTTGTGTGTGATGTAAGAAAGTGGCCTAGTCTCTTCCTTTTGCATATATTTTTCCAGTTTTCCCAACACCATTTATTGAAGAGACTATCTTTTCCCCATTTAATGTTCTTGTCTCCTTTATCATGTTAATGGACCACATAAGTATGGGTTTATTTCTGTGCTCGCTATTCTATTTGATTAATTTATGTGTCTGTATTTGTACCAGCATCATACTGTTTTAATTGCTATAGGTTTTTAGTATAGTTTGAAATCAGGGAGGGTGATACCCCCAGCTTTGTTCTTTCTCTTGAGGGCTTTGGCTATTCAGGATCTTTTTGGTTCCATATACATTTCTTGCTTATTCTAGTTCTATAAAAAATGCCTTTAGTATTTTGACAGGTTGCATTGAATCGATAGATTGCTTTGATTAGTATGGGGTATGTATTCATATATTATATTAAATTCATTATATATAAATTCATATTTATTCTTTTTGATGCAATTATAAATGGGGTGATTTTCTTATTTCTCTTTTTGATAGTTTTTAATGTATAGGAACATTAGATTTCTGTACATTAGTTTTGAATCCTACAATTTTGCTGGATTCGTTTATACTAAAAGTTTTTTGATGGAGCCTTTAGGGTGTCTATAGTATCATGATAGCTCATGTTAACTCATGTTAGACCATTTTACTTTTCCCTTCCAACTGGATGCATTTTATTATCTCATTGCTGGGGCTATGACTTCCTTTACTAGTTGACTAAAACTGGTGAGAGTATGCATCCTTGTCTTTTACGTGATCTTACAGGAAAAGATTTCAGGTTTCACTATAGAGTGTACTGTTAGCAATGGGCTTGTCATATATGGCTTTTATTATGTTGAGGTATACTCTCTCTATACTTCACTCTGTTGAGAGTTTTATCATGTCTGGTTTGGGTATAGGGTAATGCTGACCTCCTTTAAAAAGTTTGTAAATGTCCTTATCTCTTTAATTATTTGAAATAATTTGAGGATGGTAGGTATGAACTCTTCTTGAAATGTTTGGTAGAATTCACCTGTGAAGCTGTCTCATCCTGGGTTTTCTTGTTGGGAATTTTTTAATTACTGATTCAATTTTATTGCCAGTAATCATTCTATTCTGATTTCCAATTTCTTCATAAGTTAGAAACATAAGATTATGTTTATAGAAACTTAGCCATTTCTTCAAGGTTGTCTAATTTGCTGGCATATATGTTTATAGTATTATGATCATTGTATTTCTATGGTATAGATTCTAATTTCTAATTTTGTTTATTTGTGCTCTTTTCTCCTTGGTGACTCTGGCTAAAGGTTTGTTGATTTTGTTTATCTTTACAAAGAACAAGCTCTTGGTTTTTAAAATTTTTACTTATTCAGTGTTTATTTCATTTATTTCTTCTCTGATCTCTATTAGTTCCTTTTTCCCCCTCTAACTTAGGACTTTACTCTTTTTTATTTCCTGTATGATAAAATTAGATTTTTTTAGGTGTTTTTTTTTTCTTATTTTATAAAGTATGCTGTAGTGCTATGAAATTCCCTCTTAGAACTGCTTTTACTACATCCCAAAAGTTCTGGAACATCATGTTTCCATTTTAATTTGTCTCAAGGAAATTTATTTTCTCTTTGGTTTTTTTCATGAGCACATTGGCTGTTAAGTAACATCTTAAATCTCTACATTTCTTTTCAGTTTTCTTCTTGTAATTCATTTCTAATATCACACAACTGTGATCAGAAAAGATAGTGATGATTTCATTCTTAAACTTATTGAGACTTGCTTTGTGCCCTAATATAGGATCTATTCTGGAGAATGTTTCATGTGAACTTGAAAAAAATATTTATTGAGCAGTTTTGGGATGGAATGTTCTGTATAAAGTTCAGCTGGTCTAATGTGTGCTTTTTTATTAGAAATTGAATTTTTCATATTGGGAGATTTTTATTAACATATTTACATTGTTAATTTTGTCTACCAGGACCTTAGTGAATATACTTTCATTTGCTACAAACCTACAGTACCACAGAATCATGCAGACTCATAGATATCTGTGTTTCGTAATGATTAAAACAATATTCAAGGAACAAGTTACTTCACTGAAATACTTAAGAGAGTATTCTGGGGAGTGTTTAAAACTGTTAAATAGTAATTGATATATTTAGATAGGTATTTGGTGCTGAAAATAAGCACTTCTTATTAAAACAATGTTTTAATACATTTCTCTACTAGTGAGATTAGTTATTAGCTATATTTCTAACAGTAAAGGATAAAACTTTATCTTCATATTTATTTTTTTAATTTTAATTTTATTTTTTCAGTGTTCCAAGATTCATCGTTCATGCGCCACATTTATTTTTTTCATAGGACTCTTATCAATGAAGAATGTTGTATCCAACAATAAACTGGCATATTGCAAGTGACGTTCTGTAGAAATGAAAATATTTTTGTTTTTGCTTCCCTTGCCTCAGGAGACATATCTGGAAAAATGTTAGAGTTATCTATGTGAGAGAAATTACTGCCTGGACTCTTCTAGGATTTTTATAGTTTCATGTATCACATTAAGGTCTTTAATGAGAGTTCATTTTTGTGTATTGTGTGTGTGAGCAGGTGGTCCAGTTCCATTCTTTTGCATGTACTTACCCATTTTTCCCAACACCATTTGTTGAAGAGACTTTTTCCCATTATATATTCTTTCCTCTTTTGTCAAAGACTAATTGACCATACATAATCATGGGTTTATTTCTGGGATCTCTGTTCTGTTCCATGGATCCGTACATCTGTTTGTGTGTGAGTACTATAGTGTTTTGATTACTACAGCTATGCAGTATACCTTGAAATCTGGGATTGTGATACCTCCAGTTTTGTTCTTTTTCAAGAGTGCTTTGACTATTCAAGGTCTTTTGTGGTTCCATACATATTTTGAGATTGCTTGTTCTAAGTCTGTGAAAACTGCTATTGGTATTTTGATATGGATTGCACTAAATGTGTAGATTATTTTTAGTAGTATGGACATGTTAACAATAGTTCTTCTAATCAGTGAGCATGGAATATCTTTCCATTTCTTTATGTCATTTTCAATTTCCTTCAACAGTGTTTTACAGTTTTCAGAGTATAGGTCTTTTGCCTCTTTGGTTATATTTATTCCTAGGTATTTTGTTCTTTTTGGTGCAATTGTAAATGAGATTGCTTTCTTAATTTCACTTTCTGCTGCTTCATTGTTAGCGTGTAGAAATGCAACAGATTTCTGTCTATTGATTTTTGTATCCTGTGACCTTACTGTCCTGTGACTTTACTCATACATCAGTTCTAATAGTTGGTGGAGTCCTTAGGGTTTTCTTTATATAGTATCATCTGCAAATAGCGAACAAGTTTTACTTCTTACTTATTTGGATGCTTTAATTTCTTCTTGTTGTCTCATTCCTGGTGCTAGGACTTCCAGTACTATGTTGAATGAAAGTAGTGAGAGTGGACATGCTTTTTTTGCTGCTAAGGTCCTTGACCTTAGGGAAATGCCTGGATTTTTCACCAGTCAGTGTGTTGTTAGCTGTGGGTTTTTCATATATGCCCTTCACTATATTAAGTATGTTCCCTCTAAATCTACTTTGTTGAGGGTTTGTTGGAGGGGGCATAAAGAACTTTATTGAAAAGATAATTTTATGTAAAGATTAACTTCTGTGCATCCTCCAATCAGTATGCAGGAGTTAGCAACATAGGTGACTGTGTCTGACTTATAAAACAACTTGCTTCTCAGTGTTCACCGTCATGAGGAAATAGGTGACAACTGAAAGTAAATGATCAAATTCCACAGTAGATGAATATGTTTCTGAGGTTAGAATATGACCCACTTTTTTTGTTTGTTTACTAGTAACTAGATTTTAATGTTTCCTTATTCTGAAAAAGTCATGAGTATAAAATAACTAAAAGGATATAAAAGATAATGGAATAAAATTCTACTAAAGTTTATTGAAAGTAACAACAAACCACGAGAGACTATGGTCTCTGAGAAACAAACTGTGGGTTTTAGAGGCGAGAGGGGTAGGGAGATGGATTAGCCCAGTGATGGGTGTTATGGAGGGCACATAGTGCATGGAGCACTGGGTGTTATATGCAAACAATGAATCTTGGAACACTACATCAAAAACTAATGATGTATGTATGGTGGTATGGTGACTAACAAAACACAGTAAAAAAAAAAAAGAAAAGAAAGAAATTTTAGTTAAATTTCTCTATCTGGTATCCAAGTTTCTTTCCTTTTCTTTTTTTTTTTATCATGTTATGTTAGTCGCCATACAGTAATTAGGTTTTGATGCAGTGTTCCATGATTCATTGTTTATGTTTGTTGAGGGTTTTTATCATGAATGGATGTTGTACTTTGTCAAGTGCTTTTTCTGCATCTATTTGAAATGATCATATCCTTTCCCTTGTTGATGTGATGTATCACATTGATTGACTGGGAAATATTGAACCATCCATTCTTCCCAGGAATAAATCCTCCCTGATCAGGATGAATGATTTTTTAAAAATGTATTGTTAGATATGGTTTGCTACTATTTTGTCGAGGGCTTTTGCATCTATGTGCATCAGAGATAATGACCTGTGCTTCTCTTTTTCTGTATGGTCTTTTTCTGGTTTTGGTATCAGCATAATGCTGGTCTCATAGGATGAATTTGGAAGCTCTCCTTCCTCTTCTAGTTTTTGCAATAGTTTGAGAAGAATAGCATTAAATCTTCTTTAAATATATGGTAGAATTCTGTGAAGCTATCTGGTCCTGTACTTCAGTCTGTGGGAGTTTTTTGATTACTGATTCAATTTGGCGAGGTTATATATTTCTAGGAATTTATTCATTTCTTCTATGTTGTCCAATTTGATAAGATTCTTTTCATAACAGCCTTTCAAAATCTTTGTATTTGTGGTGTCCATTGTTCTTTTCATTTCTTTCTTTCTTTCTTTCTTTCTTTCTTTCTTTCTTTCTTTCTTTTCTCTCTTTTGATGAGTCTGGCTGAAGTTTTAACAATATTGTTGATCTTTTCAAAGAACCAGCTCCTGGTGTAATTGATCTGCTTTGGGCTTTTGTTTGTTTTCGGTTTTGTTTGTTTGTTAGTTTCTATTTGATTTATTATTGCTCTAATCTTTATTATTTCCTTCCTTGTATTGTTTTTGGGTTTTGTTTGTTCTTTTTCCAAGCTCCTTTAGGTTTAAGGTTAGGTTGTTTATCTGAGATTTTTCTTGCTTATTAATGTAGGCCTGTATTGCTATAATCTTTCCTATTAGAGCCACTTTTGCTGCATCTCAAAGACTTTTGACTTTTGTGTTTTCATTTTCACTTGTGTCTGTGTATTTTTGGATTTCCTCTGATTTCTGGATCGACTTATTCATTGTTAAACACCATGTTATTTAACTTCTATATATTTGTGTTCTTTCCAGGTTTTTTTATGTGGTTGATTTCTAGTTTCAGTATTGTGGCCAGAAAAAATGCATGATGACTTTAATTTTTCTAAATTTATTGTGATTTGTTTTATAGCTGATTAAGTGATCTCTTCAAAATGTCCCATGTAACCTAAAAATGTGTATTCTGCTTTAGGATGGAATATTGTAAATAGGTCTGTTAGACCTATTGGCTCAGGTCATGATCCCAGGATCCTGGGACCGAGGCCCGCATTGGGCTTCCTTCTCAGCAGAGAACCTGCTTCTCCCTCTCCCTGTGCTGCTCTGCCTGCTGTATTCTCTCTCAAATAAATAAATAACATCTTAAAAAATTATCTTTGTCACTACTTTTGCTTTTTTAATGACTGTCTTAGTGTGAACTTCCTTGGGTTGAGTTTGTTTGGGGATTTCTGTGCCTCCTGAACATGGATTTGTTTCCTTCCCCAGATGTGGGAAGTATTCAGCTATTATTTCTTAAAATAAATCTTCTGTCCCTATTTCTCTCTTCTCTTTCTGGGATACCTATAATGCATGTGTTACTTACTTGATGGTGTTGCTAAATTCCCTATGTCTATTTTCATTATTTTAATGTATTTTTTCTCTCTCCTATTCAAATTGATTGCTTTCCATTACTCTTTCAGGTCCTTGGTTCGTTCTATAGTCTACTATTTATTCTATGTAGTGTGTTTTTAATTTCAGTTATTGAGTTCATCTCTGATTACTTCTTTTTTATGTCCTTCTCTCTTTCCTGAGGATCTCACTGGGGCCTTTCTCAAATCCAGTGAGTATCTTTATGACCATTATTTCAAATTCTCTATCAGGCATTTTACCTACCTCCATTTTGTTTAGCCCTCTTTCTGTGAACGACTTTTCTTTCATTTGGGACATATCCCTCTGTCTCCTCACTTTGTATAATTCTGGGTCTGTTTCTATACGTTAAGAAAATCAGCTATGTCTCCTTCTCTCAAAAGTGGTCTTACGAAGAAGAGATCCTGTGGTGTCCTGCAAGGCAGTATCCCCTGTTCACCAGCACCTGATGCTTCGGAGACATTTTCATGGGGTTTGCATTTGCCCTACTGTTGTGGCTGGGCCACTTTTGTCTTCAGTCCAGTTATCTGCAAGGGCTCTCTTCGTGTTTTGTGCCTGTGTTGTGTTAGTGGACCAGTCTGCGGCCACCTTGAGTTGAGTCAGACCAGGCATTTGACAGAGTTGCAGTAGCACCAAACTGCAAGGTACTTTCCCTGTGTGGTCACCTGAGGACATCTGGCCTGCAGTTCGACCAGATGTCTGTGCCTTGCCTACTGCTGTGTGGGTCATGTGTGTGTGTGGTCATCTCCACCTCTCCCTAGGGCAAGAGTCACTGGTGTAGCACTGCTCTTTCTGTCGGGGCTGCTTGCACAGTGCCAGGCTTGTGACACCCCTTTGGGCTCCAGCCAAGAACATATTAGAGGGGGCAGGTCTGCGGGAGAACACTGGAGTGGGTCAGCTGTGGGAGGGCACCTGGAGCGGAGGCCTGGGCGGAGGAGTTGTGTCCACAGGAGAATTCAAGGCAAGGCATACTGTTAGCAAGTGAGTGCGTGTTGGCACTGTGCTGGTCCCTGCAGGGTTTTTTATTTCTACTGGGGGAAGGGGAAGGAAATGGTGCTGCCAGCTCCTTTGTTTCAGGAGCTGTCCCAGTGATCCCTGCCCCATTAGCACATGCTCTGAGGTTAGTAAACAAATCTCCTTCCCATACGCTGCAGGCATTTTTCAAACTGCGGCTCTTGCTCTTACGCTGGTATCTGCCAGGAGCTACTTGTGCTATCTCTTTAAGGGTTGGGACTTGGTTTCCTATTGCTTCCTGCTGAGCCTGCTGATTTTTTTTTTTTTTTTAAGTTTTAGGTGTTAAGCCCTATTGACTGTAAGAACTTGAGAAATGATGCCCCTCTGGTTTTCGTGCAGGCTCATGTCTGGGGTTCTTGGTGGGTGGGTCTCGTCCTTTTGTTTCTCTGTGCCCACAGCATTTCTCCCTCCTGTGGACTGTGCTGTGGGTCCATTTAGCTCCCAACCATGTCTCTGCCCTTCCTATCCTCTTCAGTGTTGTCTCTTCTCTCCATTTAGCTGTGGAGAGTCTGTCTGACAGTCTTCAGGTACTTTCTGGGTTATTTGCAACCCAGATGGGGGTGTTATCTAATTGTAGCCATGGGATGAAGTGAGTGTAGTATCTTCCTACCCCTTCATCTTCCCCAGAAGTCCCCAGATCTGTATGTCTTTATCTTTCCCCAGATTAGGGAAGTTTTCCACCACTCCTACTTAAACAATTTTTTTGGGGGGGGGTTCTTTATTCTCCTTTTGGGACTTGCTACAATGTGAAAATTATTCCACTGAACATTGTTCCAGAGGTCCCTTAGGTATTGTCACTTTTTCAATTCTTTTTCATTCTACATTCTGTCTGGATATTTTCCATTGCTCTGTCTTCCAGGTCACTGATTCATGCTTCTATTTTATCTATTCTGCTATGGAACTGCTCTAGTTTTCTCATTTCAGTGATCACTTCTGTTTTGTATTTCTTACATTTCCTATCTCTTTGTTAAAGTTCTCACTGTGTTCATTCATTTCTCTCCTGAGTTTGGTGAACATCTTTGCGACCATTACTGTGAACTCTTTTCAGATAAGTTGCGTATCTACTTTTTATTAAGGTCTTTTTCTTGGGATTTGCCTTATTATTTTGATTGGAACATAGTCCCATGTCTCTTCATTTTACTTGTCTATCTGAACTTGTCTACGTGTATTGGAAGAAGTGGCTATCACCCTTCGATTTTAAGGAGCTATCTTGTGTAGGAGCTCTTCCTGGCAGCCCAGAAATGCAATCTTCCCTGCCTATAAGAGTGAGTCATTCTATGGGCATCCATCATGTGGGCTCATGGGCCTGCTGCCTAGGGAATTCAGGGTTCAGAACACTTGTCTGACCCAGTTGCTGTTCGTCCTTTGGCTTGGGACCCTTATCTGATCCTCTTATGGCTCAGGTACTGCATGGAGTGTTCAGGGTATGGGGTAGACAGAGCTTGCTTTCTGGGGCTAGCAGGCTAGACGAAGGACATAAATGGTTTCCGTCAGCTCTTCTGGCCAGTGAGCATGAGACTGCAAAACTGACATCACCAGTGTTTCTGCCCCTGGATAAAGTCCATCCAGATTCTTGCATCTCTTGCAGCCACGTAAAAATTAATAAATAGGTTTTCCTCACTTAAAGTCTAGGCACGTTTCAATTTGTTGCTTTTGTACTGGATCTCAGGGCAAATGCATTTGCACATGAGCCTTTTAAGAGTAGGATCTCCATTTCCTGTAGTTCTATGAGTCTCCAGGTCTTAATCCCCATTCATTTTCAAAACCAGATATGTTGATGGCTTTTCTTTTTAGTGCTAGACACCAGGATGGGGGTGCCCGATGTCGGACACAGTCCCTTGAAATAGTGCTCCGTACATGGGGCATTCCTCTTGATTGTGGGGGTCGCTATGACTGGGATGGAGTCTAGGGTAAGGCTGTATCTTTCACTTTCCTACCTTCCTTGATGCATCTTTGTCTTTAGTTGTGTTCATCCAGTTATTAGATCCTTTTTAGAGGAAAAATACTCCGTATATAGTTGTGGCCCTGAAAAGAGTTAAAAGTCTTTCCATGCCACCAACTCCTCTGAGAATCACTCCTCTGAGGTGCTTGGCTTTTTTTGCACCGTTCTCCTGGTTAAAATGTATTCACGCCTTTATTTTGCCAGAGGAACTTGGGGAAGGATGGCAATGAAATGCCCTTCACTCTTTTATGACATTGCTATCATTTTTTATTGAGATATAATTGACATAAAATATTAGTTTCAGGTATAAAACATAATGATTATATATTTGTGTATGTCATGAAATGATGGCAATGATAACATTCAGCATCACACGTAGTTACACAATTTCTTCCTCTGATAAGTTATAAGATCTGCTCAGTGGCTTTCCAATATGCAAAACAGTATTGTAAATTATATTCACCATGCTGTACATTATATCCCTATGGCTTATTTATTTTATATGGGAAGTTTGTACCTTTTGACTCCCTTCACCAATTTCACCACTCTCCAACCCATGCTTCGGGCAACGACTAATCTGTTTTCTATATCTAAGATTTGAACATTTTTGTTTTTTTACATTCCACATATAAGTAAGGTCATATGGTATTTGTCTTTCCCTGTCTGACTTACTTCATTTAGCATAATGTCTTTGTAACAAAACCCAAGTTCATCGGCTGGACACACATCAAAGCTAATCACTGAAACATGGACTATGTGCAAGGAAAGGGTTTATTTAGCAAAATGAAAAGACAGGAGAGCAGGTCTCAAATCCCTCTCCCAGAGACAGAGAGTCAGAGAAATTGAAACTAATTAAAAAGGAGTCTGGGTAAAAAGTTGCATTTGTGCTTATTGGGTCCCATTAATGCTTTGATTACCAGGTTCAGTCCTCACTATCTTTGATCATTCCTCATTCTTGAGGGAATTGGGACCATGATGGCTCTAGTTTCTTCTTGCTGAAACAGGGCGAAGATCAAGATTAGAGGAATACACTCACTTACAAATATTCTTTAGTTCTAGGTTAAGACCCAACATTCTGCATTATTAATATTTCTGTTCTTTGGTTAATGGTTCTTGTACAACATTTAGTACTATATGACTAAGTGGGAAAGGAGAATTAAGAATATGGATGTTTCACACTTGAGTAATTCTACTAAGATTGACCTAATTCCTTGGGGACTCCTGAAAACCAGTTCCAGATCTGAGTGTAGGCGCTTTGATTCGTTGTAACTAAGGAGCTTGCAGTATGATGCATTAGCTACTGCACAATCACCTCCTTGTTCTGTCAAAATATAAAGTAAATCCATTATCTAAAACTCCTTGGCCAAAAAGTCTAAGGCCTTTTATCATGCTCCAGCTATTTAAACATTGATATCACCAAGGGAAATATTTAAATCCACAGACAAAAATGTAACCTGGGGTTGCACATAGCACTCTTGTTAATTCATGGGGACCAATATTTTTATTTTGAGACTTACTGATTTCTTTGGACCAGCTCTCCTAAATAGTAGTTTCAGGTATGTCGGAGGCTTGTTGGTCCAAGCAGGGTTTTTTCCCAGTATTCTCCTTGCTGGGAGGCTGTGGATTCTCGTGGAACCAGTTTAATTATAGTGTGTTAAATCCACAGCTCAATTCCCTGTCATTTCACTGAAGAGTGTGTGATCAGTAGCACTTCAGAAGGTTCTGTCCAAGGAGATTGGAGTTAGTCCTCTGGGTGCTTGCTTTCCCAGTCTTTAATAACACCAAGTCTCTAGGATTCAGGCAGTATGAGGGCACAGCTGTGGGGTATATTGACCTGCCATTGTTTTGGCATCATAGTAAAGTCTGTCTACTAGTCTTCCCCAGGTTTGGGGCCTCTACATTATATACCTTTGAGAACTGATGGAGCCTAGTCTTACGATTATTTTTTAGCACAAATGTCACATTTTGGACTATCTTTTCAACAGTGTCTGAAGATTGGGACCCACAATCAATTTCTGGATCCATTGAAATGTGGCATCTTACCTATAATAGGTACTTTGATAAACGCAGCTAGTTACTTTTTCCATAAGATATTTTGGAATAAGGATTATCTTTTGTTAATTATATTCCTAGCTGGCTTTAGGGCCAGCATGGCCTCTCATTTCCCCATCCTTTAACTCTGCTTAGTGTCTGGGACTAAAGCCATTATACTAGGTTTTGAGGTCTTTGTATGGGCTGCCAGCTTGGCGGCTTGAGATGCCTGATCATCTCTTGGGCAATCAAACAGTTCAGTTCATGGCATCCTTGGCAGTAGACACTAGCCAATGGGTCACCATTGTATCCAGCTCTTCATTGACCTTGACCCACACAACTGCTCTTGTCTATAACATCGCAAGGTCCAGATTTTCCAATGACCTGTCAGGTTGCACCCACTGGACTAAACGCGTTCTGGTGACGTTTCTGAAAGGTCCACGCAGTAACAGGCAAACGAGCTACCGTAGCAATTTTCTGTGCTGTTTCCTTCAAGCTGTCTAGCTTCAGTTTGCAAGGCTTCAGGAAAACAAGTGCAGTGTTAGTTCTGTTTGAGGAAACCAGAAGGATCTCAGGATCCAGCCCAGTCTCATAGGCCAACAACAAACACTCAAAGGCAGTTCATTAGAACTAGAATCCAACATCCATGAAGACGTGTTACTGGAACACAATTTCTCTCCAAAACCACCTTCATTTCCACTGAAGATAGCAAATTGAGACAAATTTGTTTGTAAAATAAGCTCAGTTTTAGCTAATTTGGCCTAATTACATAAGCACAGCGAAACTAGTGATTGGACATATAGTTCTTTTCTTTTTTTCAATCTGCATTGCTGGACTGTTTTATAACAAATTTCAGATTGAACTTTTAATAGCCTTTAAAAGCTAAGAAGCCCAGCCAAATATTTGCCATCAGACTTTGCCTGCACTCCTATAGATTTGGGTAAACTCCTCTTTTGTCAAAGTTCCCAAAATACTCTGAGGTTCCTGCACCTGCCAAGTGACCTTTTTTACTCACCTGGTAAGGTTGCTGGGAACTTTGAAACAAGGTACCAGGCTGATTTTTCCAAGGAGCTGCATTGGCTCCATGAAGTGAACCCTAGTTCCCTAAAGCTGCCTGGTCATATCTGAATTCATGCATGTTTCTCTCAAATACGACATTCCAGTCAGAGCCTTGGTAGTATAACCAATATTTCCAATTGTATCCTGTCGTAAGAAAAATAAATTCTTACTCAGCTCATGTAAATAAATACATGGCCTTGAAAATATACGAATAGTCACTGAGAGAGTTCTGGAGCAATTGGGTAAGGAGAAAATGAGAAATCTGGGTCTTACCAAATTTTTGTAAGTCACAGACAGCTTAAGAGAACAAGTCTACTTGCAACTGGAAGAGCAAACATTAGAGAATCAGCCATGTTTCCAACAAGTCATAATAACCGTAGCTCTCTTCAACTTATTCAGCCTCCAATGTTCTGTTTGAATGCAGTTTTATTAGTTCCAGAAATTCTCACTCAGTTTAGTTTTGTGGTCTTAAAGTTATCAGAGACCTGTATTTATCATTACAATGAATTGATAAGAAAACTTTATGACACACAACACTTCAGTAATTAGAATTACAAGTGATGACTTTATACCAGGACATATCAAAACCATAGGAATTTTATATAATTTTTGGGATAGTTACAGCATTCATCCATACAATGTAACTTAAGGTTTGTCATTACTTGGCAATGCTTCTCATGTAATTTTACATATCAAATAACTTTCTCAAGTAATCAAAGATCTAATAAGACATAGACCAGCAATCATTTTAACAGAAATCAATTCCAAATTTGTACTTGTATACTTCTGATATTAAAAATCACTTATTGCAACAAGGTGATTTTTTACAAATATTTTATGCAATCCTTCTCTTTTCCTCCGTTATCTCCCGTGTCGATATATACTGATTGAGACACAGACATAGAGGGCACTGCGTGGATTTCAGTTCTTATGGTGGCCAGATGTTATCATGTGCTGATCAGAATCTCCATCAGGAATGAAGGACTCTCAGCTGTCGAGTCTGAAATTTTCCCTCTTTGAATAACCAGTCTGTTTCCTTGCACACAGTAGTCTTCACTACATTTGTTAGAATTCTGAAACAAAACAAGTGAACAAACAAAATAGAATCAAATACAAAGAGAAAACGGGTGCTTTCTCTTTTCTGACAAATTTTGCAACAGAGATAATGTAAACCTACCTTTTAGTAAACACAGGCAGGACAGAAGTTCTACCGCAGGTAACTCTAAAGACATGTCCATTTTAATAAAACCAACAACCTTAAATTCGCTTTAATATCAATTATTTTCCCAGATCAAATAAACTTGGAAAAAATGTTGGGGTTAGTTTCCATATTTCTGAGTTTCAGAATGACCATTCGCCACAAGCATTTGCCTTTAAACCAGCCAGAGTTCTTTTTACCAATTTTAGCAACACCGTACAAAGGCAGAGAAATTATCTCCCATTTAAGACATACACGGAGGGGCGTCTGGGTGGCTCAGTGGGTTAAGCCTCTGCCTACCGCTCAGGTCATGATCTCAGGTCCTGGGATCGAGCCCCGCATCGGGCTCTCTGCTCAGCAGGGAGCCTGCTTCCCCCTCTCTCTCTGCCTGCCTCTCTGCCTACTTGTGATCTCTCTCTCTCTGTCAAATCAATCAATCAAACAATCAATCTTTAAAACATACATGGACATAAATAAGAAAACAAACAGTCCTTCATGGGCAGATGCACAAACAAGATGTGAACAATCTTAGAATGGTGTTGTAATTTATGGATCCATTAGTCATTTTTCTCTGGAGTCTAATGACTGGTGTGCCAGCTAGAGTTAGGAAAAATACATTTTTTTCCTTTTCATAAGTTCATAACTAACCATTGCCCAATTTTGGAGACTACAGCCCAAAGGGCTGCATTCAGGAACTGAATTATCATCTCCCGTTTTCCAGTTAGAGCACACCGGCTTTATCCAAAATACCAAGAACTGAAGCAACAAGCAAACCCAGTGAAGCCCAGAGTAGGGTTAACTCGTCTCCAAAAGTCAGGGCTTCGCTGACTACATCCAATAGGTTCCTATGTCACTCCTTTCCCAGTGAGGGAAAAAGACCAAGAGATCCAAACGAAACAAGAAGAAAAGACAAACAGCGCTCACGTGCCCTCCTACACAAAGTACTCACCAAGAGACATCTGTCCAAAACAAAACCAAAAACCATGTCCTTGCCGCAAGAGTTACATTAAGTGCTGAATGTCCCCAGTTGGTGTAGGGCCCAAGGGACAGTCCTTAGGAAAAGGAGCCAGGACAGCTGCTTGGACTCATCGCAGGATTCTGCTCTGGGGCTGAAGGCCCACAGGCAAAGATCTCTTCCCGGCTTGCCGAATCTGCAGGCGAACCCCTCATCTGCCTAACAGGCAACAGCGCCAATCGCTGAGACACGGAGTATGCATCAAGGAAACAGTCTGAGAGGCAGCTAAGTGAGGAGAAGGGAGAGCAAGCCTCAAATCTGTCTCCCCAAAACAGGAGAGTTAGGGAAATTAAGGGCAGACTACAAGGTCTGGGTAAAAGTTGCAGCTGGACTGACTGATTAATTCCATTAACCCTTTGGTTAGTTTTCACCTTCAAGTTAAATTTATATTCCCTCAAAGGCAGGATTTCCTTCTTTTATGGCTGAATAATATTCCATTGTGTATATATATGCCGAATCTTCTTTATCCGCTCAACCATTGATGTCAGTGAGGTTGCCTCCCCATGTTTGCTCTTGCGAACAATGCTGCAGGGAACAGGGAGGCTCATTTATCCGGTCAAGGTCACGTTTTGGTATTCTTCACCAAAATACCCAGAAGTGAAATCACTGGGTTGTTTTGTAGTTCTATTATTTATCTGTTCGTTTGTTTATATATTTATTTATGTATTTATATATATATATATTTATATTTTTTTATTTTTTTAATTTTTATTTATTTTGAAACTCCAGATTATTTTCCATAATGACTATACCAATCTATATTGCCACTAACAGTGCAAAAATGTTCTTTTTTTTCCTCCACATCTTTAACACTTGTTATTTCTGGTGTTTTGGTTTTTTTTTTATAACAGCCATTCTAACAGATGTTGGGTGATAACTCACTCTGCGTTTGTGTGTGTATGTGTATTTTAATACAGTGGACACACAATGTGTCATTAGTTTCAGGCATACGCCATGGTGATTCCACATCTCCACACTATCCTACGTTCTGTAGTATGTGACACCCTGCTCACAAGCATAGCTGCCATCTGTTACCGTACAGTGTTCCTATAATATCACTATTTCCTGTGCTTTTACCTCCCTGACTTATCCATTATGTAACTAAACATTATGTAACTCTATCTCCCACTCCCCTTCTATTTGGCAACCATCGGTTTCTCTGTATATATAGACTGATACTGCTTTTTGTTTATGTTTTCTAGATTCCACATATTAGTGAAATCCTGTGGTATTTATTTATCTCAGCCTGGCTTACTTCACTTAGCATAACACTCTCTAGGTTCATCCTTTTTGTCACAAATGGCAAGATCTCATTCTTTTTTTTATGGTGGTATAATATTTCATTGTTTATATACCTCTTCTTCCTTGTCCATTCATCTACTGATGGATACTTAGTTTACTTCCCTATCTTGTATATTGTAAAGAATGCTGTAATCAACCTAAAATATATCATCTAAAATTAGTGTTTCTGGGGACACCTGGTGGCTCAGTCAGTTAAGCATCTGCCTTCGGTTCAGGTCATGATCTTGGGGTCCTGAGCTGGAGTCCTGTGCCATGTTCCCTGCTCAGTGGGGAGTCTGTCTCTCCCTCTCCTTTGGCCCCTCCCCCCCACTCATGCTTGCTTGTGCTTGCTTTCTCTCAAATAAATAAAATAGCTTAAAAATAATAAAAAATTTAAAATTAGTGTTTTTGTTTTCTTTGGTAAAACACCTAGTAAATGCGTAGTCGTGGAATGATTCGATCATATGATATTTCTATTTTCAGTTTTTAAGGACCCTCCGTACTGTTTTCCACAGTGACTGTACCAGTTTGTGTCCTCACCAACAGTGCATGAGGTTTCCTTTTTCTCCATACCCTCAACAACACTTGTAACTTCTTGTCTTTTTTTATTTTAGCTATTCTGACAACTATAAAGTGACATCTCGCTGTGGTCTTCATTTCCCTGTGATTAGTGATGGTGAGCATCTTTTCATGTGTCTTTTGGCCATCCATGTTCTCTTTGGAAAAATGGCTATTGAAGGTCTCTGCCCACTTGTTAATTGGATATTTACATTTTATTGCTATATAGTTCTTCTCATATTTTAGATATTAATTCCTTGTTAGATCATTTGAAAATATCTTCTCCCATTAAATAGGTTACTTTTTCATTTTGTTGGTGGTTTCCTTTGCTGTGTAGAAGCATTTTAGTTTGATGTAGTCTCATTTATTTATTTTTGTTGTTGCATTTGTTTTTGGTATCAAATCCAAAAAAATTATTGCCAAGACTGATGTCAGGGAGCATACTCACTATGTTGTCCCCAAGGAGTTTTATACTCTCAGATCCTAAACTCAAGTCTTTAAGCCATTTTCAGTAAATTTCTGTATGTGTATGTGTAAAATACTCACCTACTTTCATCCTTTTGCATGTGGCTATCCAGGTTTCTCAGTACTATTTATTGAAAAAATTGTCCTTTCCTCTTCTATATTTTTGACTCCTTTGTCATAAATCAATTGGCCATATATATGTGAATTTATTTATGGGCTCTGTATTCTGTTCTTTTGATTGGTGTCTGTATTTTATGCCAATTGCGTATTTTTTATTACTATTTACTACAGCCTGATATCAGGGAGAGTAATGACTCTAGCTTTGTTCTTCCCAAGATTGCTCTGGCTATTGGAGGTCTTTCGTGGTTTCATATAAATGTTAAGGTTGTTTCCTTTTTTTGGAAAAAAAAAGTCATTGCAATTTTGATAGGAATTACATTGACTCTGTAGATTAATTTGGGTCATATGAACATTTTAACAATATTTTTCCAGTTCATGAGCACAGATTATCTTCCCATTTATTTGTGTCTTCAAGTGTTTTCGTTATTATCAGCTTTCAGAGTACAGGTCTTTACCTCCTTCGTTAAAATTATTCCTGGGTAACTTTTTCTTTGTAATGCAATCATAAATGAGATTTTTAAAAAAATTTCTCTTTCTGATCATTTATCAGTGTATAAAACTGCAACTGATTTGTATATATTGATTTTGGGTCCTGCAATCTCACTGAAGAGTTCTAACAGCTTTTTTTTTTTTTTTTT
This sequence comes from Nasua narica, assembly GCA_028533885.1. NCBI lineage: Eukaryota > Metazoa > Chordata > Mammalia > Carnivora > Procyonidae > Nasua > Nasua narica. Next base: position 174,750,649 of record CM052800.1, read on the forward strand.
TTTTTTGAGAAGTTCTAAGAGTTTTTTCTGGTGGAGTCTGTAGCTTTTCTATGTGTGATACTATGTCATCTGCAAATAGTGACAATTTTACTTCTTTTCCCGTTGGATGCCTCTTGCTTATTTTTCTTTCCTCGTTGCTGTGTCTAGGATTTCTAGTACTATTCCACTGAATAAAATTGGTGCGAATGGGCATCATTGTATTATTTATCTTAAAGGAAGATTTTCAGCTTTTTACTGAGTATGATGATAGCTGTAGGTTATTACATCGAGATAACTTCCCTCTTTACTCACTTTGAAAGCTTTTATTATAAATTTTGAATTTTGTCAACTGCTTCTGTGTCTTTGGAGATGATCATAATTTTATCCTTCACTTTGTTCTTGTGGTATATCACATATTGATTTGCAGATATTGAACAATCCTTTCTTCCATGGAATAAATAAATCCCTCTTGATCATGGTGTATGATCATTTTAATGTATTTTTGAATTTGGTTTTGTAATATTTTGTTGAGAGTTTTTGTATCCATGTTCACCAGAGCTATTGGCCTGCAATTTATATTCTTTTCTTTTCTTTCTTTTTTTTTTTTTTGTAATTTATTTTCTTGTGGTCTTTGTATGGATTTGGTATTGATGTAATGCTGGCCTTTTAAATGAGTTTAGGAGTGTTCTAGCCTTTTCTATTTTTTTGAAGAGTTTGAGAAATACCTATATTAATTTTTCTTTAAATGTTTCACACAATTCACTAGTGAAGCCATTTGGTCCAAAGCTTTTCTTGGTTAGGCAGTTGATTACTGATTCAGTGTTCTCATAGGAGTTCTGTTGAGGTTTTCCATTTCTTCATAATTCAGTTTTGGTGAGTTGCATGTTTCTAAAAATTCATCCGTTTCATCTAGATTGTCCAATTTGTTGGAGTATAGTTATTCATGGTAGTCTCTTACGGTCTTTTTCATTTGAATGGGTCCTGTTTTATTTCTGATTTTTGAGTCTTCTTTTTCTAGGCAAGTTTTAATAAGTTTGATGATTTTTTTCCTTTCAAAGAAACAGCTCTTAGTTTTATTGACCTTTTCTATTGTCTTTTTAGTATCTTCTCATTTGTGTCCACTCTAATCTTAATTTATTTCTGTCTAATAACTTTCGGCTTAGTTCGCTCTTCTTTTCCAAGTTTCTTGTATAAATTTAGGTTGTTTATTTGAGGTCTTATTTCTTCTTTTTTATTTTAAGATTTATATTTCTATGAGAAAGAGCAAGAAAGTGGAGGGAGTGAGAGGGGCAGACAGAGAAGGAGAAAGAATGTCCAGCATGCTGATTGTGAAGCCAAACACAGTGTTTGATCCCACAACCCTGAAATGGAGTCCAATGCTTAACTGACTGAGCCACCCAGGTGCCCCAAGGGCATTCTTATTTCTTAATGGAGGCATTTCTTGCTGTGAACTTCTCTCTTAGAACTGCTTTTGCAACATCTCATAAGTTTTGGTATCTTATTTCATTTTCATTTGTTTCAATGTTAGATTTTCTTTTAATTTTTTTTTCTTCTTTGATCCTGAGATTGGTGAGAAGCATGTTGTTCAATCCCCATGTATTGTGAAATTTCCAGGTTTCTTCTTGTATTTGATTTCTAATTTCATACTATTGTGGTGCTTAATATTATTTCAGTTTTCTTAAATTTATTAAGACTTGTTTTGTGGCCTGACATATGATCTATCCTGTAGAACGTTCCATGTGTGCTTGAGAAGAATGTGTATTCTGTTGTTTTTAGATGGCATGTTATGTATCTTTTAAGCCCATCTGCACTAATGTGTCATTTAAGAAAAATTTTTTAAATTAATTTTCTGTGTGGATAATCTATCCGTTGGTGAAAGTGGGCATTAAAATTTCATACTATTATTGTATTCCCATTTGTCCCTTTAGTTCTGTGTTTCTGTATTTATTTTCTTTATATTTTTCAGTGCTTCTATATTTGGGAGCAGACATATTTATAAATGTTCATTCTCTTGTTTATTCCCTTGATCAATATGTAATTAACTTATTTGTCCCTTTTTACATTCTTCGTCATAAAGCCTATTTTGTTCGACATAATTATAGCTATCTCATCTTCCTCTTCTTTACCATTTTCATAGAGCAATTTTTTCTATTCCTTCACTTTGAGTCTTTGTGTGTCCTTACATATGAAGTGAGTCTTATAGACCTCATATTGATGGATCTTTCTTGTATTCATTCCACCATTCTGTGCCTCCTCACTGGCAAAGTTAGTCCATTTACATTTAAAGTAATTGATAGGTATGCCTATATTGCGATGTACTTGTTGTCTGGCACTTTTGTAATGCTCTTTTTAATTTTCTATAGTAGTATGATTATGTTCCTTTCCCTTAATCATTTGCATATTTACAGTAGGTTTTGTTCTTGTGATTATATACATAAAATTATTTTGTTATATCAACCTACGCTTCAATGCACTTTATAAAATTAATAACTTATTTATTTGAGACAGAGCAAGAGCATGATTGGGGGGAGAGGAGGAAGCAGACTCCCCATTGAGTACAGAGCCTTAGTGGGGCTTAATGCAGGGCTTGATCCCAGGACCCTGGGATCATGACCTGAACTGAAGGCAGACACTTAAATGACTGAGCCCTCCAGGCACCTCAAGTTTCAATGCATTCTAAAGCTCAATATTTTTACTTCCTCTCCCCACATTTTGTTTTTATATCACACCTTACATCTGAATATCTTGTGTGTCCATTAGTAGATCTTTATAGTTACAATTATTTTTACTACTTTAGTCTCTTAACTTTTGTCTTCATACTAACTTTTATAAATGATTACCTGATTACCTTTACAACATTAGATTATTAGATTATTCTTTTAATATGTATTTACAGCATGGTTTACATTTTCATATGTTTTCCTGTAAATAATTAGCATCTTAATATTTCAGCTTAGAGAAGTCTTTCAGTTTCTGTAAGGTTGGTCTAGTATTGATGACTACCTTTCATATATTTTTTTTTAAGGTTTATTTATTTTAGAGAGACAGAATGCAAGCAGGGGGAGGAGCAGAGGGAGAGCAAGAGTGAGAGAAGACTCCCTGTGAAGCATGGAGCCTGGTGTAGGGCTCAGTCCCAGGACCCCAAGAGCATGACCTGAGCTGAAATCAAGAGTCAGACACTTAGGGCACCTGGGTGGCTCGGTGGGTTAAGCCTGTGTCTTCAGCTCAGGTCATGATCTCAGGGTCCTGGGATGGAGCCCCGCATCGGGCTCTCTGCTTGGCAGGGAGCCTGTGCCCCCCCCCCCCCCCCGGCCAATTTGTGATCTCTTCTCTCTGTCAAATAAATAAATAAAATCTTAAAAAAAAAAGACACTTAACTGACTGTGTCACCCAGGTGCCTGCTCTTTCAGTGTTTTATTAAATATTAAAAATATTTTATTTTTCCTTTCAGGCTGAAGGACAACTATTCCTGTTTGTCAGTTTTTCTCTTTCAGCACTTTTAATATAATGTTCCAGTCCCTTCTGGCCTGTATTATTTCTACTGAGAAATCTCTTTCTTGTCTTATAAGGATTACCTTGAACATAACAATTGTTTTTCTCTTGGTGCTTTTAAGATTCTTGTCTCTTTAATTTTGACATTTGAATTAGAGTCTTGTTGTGGGCCTCTTCATTTCATCTTAATTTTTAATTAAGTTTTTATTTTATTAATTTAGTAATAATTAATATTTAGTAATAAATAATTATTTTATTAATTATTAATTATTTTTGTAGAATATATTGATTCAACAATCCCATGCATTGCCTAATGCTCATCACGATAAATACCCTCCTTAATCCCTGTCACTTATTTCACCCATCCCCCAACCCACCTCCCCTCTGGTAACCATCAGTTAATTCTCTGTATTTAAGAGTCTTTTTGTTTGTTTGTCTTTCTGTTTTTCCTTTTCTCTTTTGTTTTGTTTCATAAATTCCACATATAAATGAAATCATATGGTATTTGTCTTTCTCTGCATATGTCACTTAGCATCATACTATTTAGCTCCAACCATTTCATTAGAAATGGCAAGATTTCGTTCTTTTCTATGGCTGAGTAATATTCCATTATATCTATATGTATGTATATATACATACATACACACACACACACACACACACACACACCCCACATCTTTTTCAGCCATTCATAAGTCAATGAACACTTAGGCTGCTTCCATAATTTGTTATTGTGGATAATGTTGTATAAACATAGGGGCCTATGTGACCCTTTGAATTTGTGTTTTTATATTTTGGGGGTATATACCCAGTAGTGCAATTACTGGATCATAGTGTAGTTATATTTTTAACTTTTTGAGGAAAGTCTGAATTTTTTTTCCAGAGTAAATGCACTAGTTTGCATTCCTACTAACAGGGCAGGAGAGTTCCTCTCACTCCAATTCCTTGCTAACACTTGTTGTTTCTTGGGTTGTTGATTTTAGCTATCCTGACAGGTGTGAAGTGATACTTTATTGTAGCTTTGATTTGCATTTCTCTGATGATGAGTGATATTGAGCATTTTTTCCTGTGCGTGGTGGGCATCTGAATGTCTTCTTTGAAGAAATGTCTTTTCATGTCTACTGTCCATTTTTTAAATTATTTGTTTTGGGGCTGTTGAGTTGTAGAAGTTCTTTACGTATTTTGAAAACTAATTTTTTATCAAATATGTCATTTACAAATACCTTCTCCCATTCAGTAGGTTGCCTTGTATTTTCATTGATTGTTTCCTTTGCTGTGCAACGTCTTTTTATTTTGATATAGTCCTAGTGGTTTATTTTTGCTTTTATTTCCCTCGCCTCAGGAGACAGACCTAGAAAAAGGTTCATCCTAGTTATGAACTCACTCAGCTTCTTGGATTTAGATGTCTCTTCTTCCCAAGTCAGGAAAGTTTCAGCCATTATTTCTTCAAATAATTTTTCTGGTCTTTTCTGTCTTCTTTGCTCCAAAAATGTGAAATATGTTTCATATTTTCACCTAAGTCCCTTGAATTACCTTTATTCTTTTTAATTCATTTTTCTTTTTGCTTTTCTGACTGGAAGAGTTCCAGTACCTTGTCATCAAGTTCACTGATTGTTTCTTCCACTTAATCTAGTCTGTTGCTGAACCCTCTATTTTCTAGTTCCATTATTGTGTTCCTCAGGTCAATGACTTCTATGTGGAACTTTATTATATCTTCTATTTCTACATTGAAATTCTCTCTTGGTGCATGATGTCACGAAGCATTTTTTTTCTAGATTAAATGAGATATAATAATTGACACACATCACTGTATAAGGTGTACAGGAAAATGGTTTGACATATAACAGAATATTGCTATAAGTTAATTTTTATGAGAATATAATAGGGGTTTAGTTTCATTCTTTTACATATGAATATACAATTTTCCCAGAACCATACATTGAAGAGATTGTCTATCCTTTATTGAGTATTCTTGGATTCCTTGTCAAATATTAGTTAATCAGAAATGCTTGGGTTTATTCCTGGTCTTTTAGGTTCTGTTCCATTGATCTATCTGTCTGTTTTTATACCAATACCATACTATTTTGATTACCATTGTGGTGTAGCTCAAAATCAGAAAGTGTAATGATTTTTGCTTTGTTCTTCTTTCTAAGGATTGTTTTGTATATTCTGGATGTTTTGTTGTTTCATAGATATTTTAGAAGTGTTTCTTATATTATTGTGTTTTTTAAAAAGTCGTTGGAATCTTGATAGATAATGCATTGTATCTATAGATGGCTTTTGATAGTATTACCATTTTAACATTTAACATTAATATTTTAATATCTTGTAGTTTTTGAAGATCTTTAACATTCTTGGTTAATATTATTTCCAAGTATTTTATTTTTCTTTCTGTTATAAATGGAATTTTTTTATATCTTTTGTCCACATAATTTTTTCTACATACATAAAAACATGACTGAGTTTTATATGTTGATTTGTGTCCTACGATTTTACTAAATTTTTTGATTATCTACAACAGTTTTTGATAGAACTTTAGGGATTTTTTTATGTATAAAATAATGCTATCTGCAAAAAGAAACAATTTTACTTCTTCTTGTCCATTTTGGTGACTTCTTTCTCTTTCCTGATTGTTCTGGCAAGGACTTATAGTACTATGTTGAAAGGTGAGAGTGGGCACCTTTGTCTTGTTCCTGCTCATAGAGGAAAATCTTTCAACCTTTCACCATGTAGTATGTTACTAGCTGTGGGCTTATCATATATTCCCTTGGTTTTTGAGGTACATTTCTCTATACCTAATTAAGAGTTTTGATCATTAACAGATGTTGAATTTTGTCAAGTGCTTTTTTGCATCTATTGAGATAATTATATATTTTTCTCTTATTCTTTTAATGCGATGTATCACATTGATTTTTGTATGTTGAACCATCCTTACACCCTACATAGAAATCCCAGTTGATCATGGTGAGTAATGCTTTTAATTTACTGCTAAATTCAGTTTGTTTTTTATTGAGAATTTTCGCATTTATGTTCATCAGGATTATTGGTCAGTAATTTTATTTTCTGATAGTACTTTTCTAGCTTTGATATCAGAGTGATATTGGCCTCCTAAAATCATTTTGGCAGTGTTTCCTCTTTCATTTTTTGAAAGGGCTTAAGAAGTATTGGCCTTATACTTTAAGTGGTTGTAAAACTCACCAGTGAATACATCTGGCCCTGGGCTTTTCTGTAGTAGGACACTTTTCATTATTGATTTAATCTCCTTCCCAGTAGTTGGTCTTTTCAGACTCTCTATTTCTTCCTCATTCAGTCTTGGTAGCTTGTATATTTTTAAGAACTTCTCTTTTATTTCCAGGGTGTCCAACTTGTTGTCATGGTTGAAATCAGAGATGAATGAAGACCAACCTTGAAATTTCCCTAACCATACAAAATCACTTTTGTCATATAAACAAAACTTAATTTATCTTATTTTGCAAAGCTGACATGAATGACTTGGAGCATTTCTTGCCTGTGCTTCCGGAAATGATAACCAAAACTTAAACTCTTTCCAAAGGCTGATATGAGTTAACCACTGAAAATTGAAATATTGTTACCAATCACTATGAAGAACAAAAGGTGACTGATTTCTCAATCAATTTCTCAATCTGCCTAATATCAGTATACAAATGAGTCTCATTGCATCTTTTGGTTTGAGTGCTACGACTCTGAAAACTGTCTTTCTGGTGTATGCACAATAAATTTTTACTGATTACTATATCAATGATTTGGTTTTATTTTGGCTGTTTTGAACCTTTGACAGCATACAGATATTCAGACTGACTTTTTAGGATTTGTTCTTTTTTTATTTCACTTATTTCTGCTCTAATCTTTTTTTCCTTTCTTCTGCTCTCTTTAGTCTCAGTTCTTCTTCTTTTCTAGTTCCTTAAGGGGCAGATTTAGATGGTTAGATTGTTTATTCGGGATTTTTCTTCTTAATGTAGGTTTTTATTGCTATGAACACTGCCGCCCCCCCCCCCCCTTAAAACTGCTTTTGCTGTATCCCATAAGTTTTGGTATGTCATGTTTCCATTTTTGTGTGTCTCAACATACTTTTTAATTCCCCATTAATTTCTTCTCTGATTTATTGATCAGAAAAGCATTGTTTAATTTCCATGTTTTTATTTTCCAGTTTTCTGCTTATTATCAATTTCTAGTTTCATACCCTTGTGGTCAGAAAAGATACTTGGTACAATCTCAATCTTTTTAAATTTTTTTATTTTTATTTTTCCCAAATATATTTTATTTTTTCAGTGTTACAAGATTAATTGTTCATGCACCACACCCAGCGCTCCATGCAATACGTGCCCTCAATCTTTTTAATTTTTAAAACTTCTTTTGAGGCTTAACATATGATCTGTTCTATAAAATATTCCACATATTGTTGAGAAGAGCATGTAGTTTGCTATTGTCAGATCATTCGTTGCATATCTCTTGGTCATTTTGTCTATAGTATTGTTCAAATCCACTGTTTCCTTACTGAATATTTGCCTAGATCATCTATCAACTGCTGAGAATGGAATAGTAAAGTCTCCAACTATTATTCTAATTTCTCTTTTAGTTCTATTAGTTTTGCTTTATCTATTTAGGTGCTCCATTGATGGGCACATACATATTTATGGTTGTTATATCTTCTTGATGTATTGATACCTTTATCATTATACAATGACTTTCTTTGTCTCTTTTTATCTTGTATAGCTACCACCCTCTTTTTATGGTTACCATTTGCTTGATATAGCTTTCACATCCCTTCACTATAGGCCTGTGTGTCTTTAAGGTTAAAGTGGATCTCTTTCAGGGAGAATATCCCTTCATCTTTCAGTCCAGTCAGTTCTTCTTTGCCTTTCAATTGGGGATAGTGTTCAAAATAATTATGATAAACAGGAACTTACTTTTGCTATTTTGTTAGTTGTTCTTTGGTTGTTTTGTAGATCCATTGTTCTTTTTTCCCCTTAATCCTGCTGTCTTTTTGCGGTTGATGTCTTGTGATATGGCATGTTTTTACTTCTTTATCTTGTTCTTTGTGTCACTAGTATAGGGTTTTCCCTTGTGACTATGTGAGGACTACATGAAATGTCTTAAAATCACAACACTATTTTAAACTAGTAACAAATGAACTTCAAACGAATTTATCTTTACACTTCTCCTCACATTTTGAGTTATCGTTGTTGCAGTTTACATATTTTCATATGGGACACTCACAAAAGCTAGGGCATCAGACATGTGCAAAAGCTTCTTCAGGGAGATACTGCCTATTTGGGGAAGGGCAGAGAGAGAATAGGAAGATGTTCCCCACCAGCCTCTTCAGTCTCTGGGGAAAAAAATTATAGTTAGTCCTTAGATGTGTGTCTAATTAGTACACTGCCTTTCAGGCCATGGCTATAGTGATAAGTAGGCCTCTTCACAAAAAGACCATGGGTATGTTCCAGCCTGCTATGTCTCCACAGTGCTCTGGGTAGTAGTAGCTGGCTAAGAACTATTTCTCTGTTAGTTATAGTCTTGTGAAAACTGCAAACATAAGCCCTAATAACCACTAAAGCCAGGTGATTAAGGGGCAGCCTATGGGCAGCAGCCACAAACAAAACAAAACAAAACGAGAGAAAAAAAAAAAAAAAAAAAACAAACAAGGCACCAGACATGTGCTGCAACTCTTTCAGAGAGAAATTGTCAATGTGGAGCATGGCAGGAGAGTTCAAAGATGGCACCTGCAGGCCTCCCTCAGACAGGATTTCAGCTGGACCCCAAATGTGTGTCAAGTTAGATGCCTGCCTCTCAGACAAGGCTTTAAGATAAGTAAGTGGGCCTCTCTAGGAGAAAGATTGGATGCTCTTCAGGAAACTTGTTCTCAGATCGCTAGAGTCTTGTGGGTCTCATGGACAAAAATGCTGTTGGCTTTCAAAGCTAGAAGTTTGTGGGGTGGGGATCATCTCCCAGGTTCAGGTCTTAAAAGTTGAGATGCAAGTTGTGGGATTCAAAATATTTGCTTCTCAGGGAAAGGCTTGGGGTTGTGAGTTGCCTTCTAATTGTGGGTCACGGTGTGGGGTTTATGGTGAGATTGTGTCTTAACCTCCCAACTATTTTGATGGGGGTGATTTCTTAATCGTGTGATATTTAGGAGTGACTCAGCTAGTCTTGGGGTTGCCTTCGGAGGAAATTGTTTAGCATATAGCTATAGATTTGGAGTGTCCATTGGAAGGGGTGAGTTCCAGATTCTCCCACAACAACATCTTGAACTGGAATTGCCCAAGAGGCTATTGATAACCACGCTTCGTCTCCTGAACAAGGCTCTATAGAACAAGGGCTGGTGTGAGAGCAGCCACACACAGCGGGGCCTGTGGAGACTGCTGCTGAGTCTCGGTCTCCTTGCTCTCGAGGACCCCGCAGGCATGCTTCCTCGGGGCTGTCCCTTCCCATGCTCTCGATGTACCTGTTAATTCCCAATTCCAGGGCTCCTTACCTATTACGGAGCGGTACTGCAAGGAGTTGGTTTTCAGATCTTGAAGTTCGATATAAAACACTCACAGCATTTTGGTGGCAAGAAAAGTGGTATCAAGAGAGCCCATCTATCACAAGTCATCTGGTAGAAAGATTTTGTTCTTTTACCATATCCATTCAGTGTAATAAGTTCATTGATAAGACCTTCTGCCTAAGAGTCATACATGTTTGAAAGCTTAGGTAATAAAAACTCTGGGGAAATTTGAATAGATTTGGGGTGAGATCATGGGAAAGTGACAAGCCAGCTTTCACCCCCCTCCTCAAATTGGGAGGGAAGAGAAGAAAACTAATTTTTCTGGTGCCTGATGTGGGCCAGGTTGGGACTCTCTACACATCATCTCACTCACGTCCTGACCATCCTTTGTGGTCTCAGCCAGCATTGACTATTTTCTTCCAACCTTGAGTGAAGCCAGGGTGTGATGGAAACTATCTATGAGGATCCATGGAATATCATGCAGGAAAACCATCATGCCCTGCTGGCATGGGATATGTAAGGCTCGGTGTCACAGAGATTTAGCTTCTCTCCCATTCCCAAAACACAGGAGGGAGTGGAGGCTGTAGTGAGAAGTGAGACTAATTGGAGAAGCTCGTGCTCTTCTTTGAGCCCTACTAAAGGGTGCAAAGGTGGAGCATCAACCAAGGCAACTCAGATGCTTTCCTGTGGGGTGATGTATTGCTCCTGAGCTCATCACCCAGGGAACTGCCTCCAAAGTTTCAGGTCTCCTCCCTCCACCTGCTTCTGGGCTCTTCCCTTCCCCAGAATTCCTGCAGCAGGGTGCACTCCCCTCACCCCAATGGCCTCACTTTCCTTCTGGTCCCTTCGAGCCTCTGTAGTCCATCACTGTGTCCCTCTGCACAGATTCTCAACTCTTGCACCCCTCTCTCCCTCTACTCAGCCTGGTGATACCCAGCCATCTGTCGTCTCTATACCTGCACCCAAACTGTCGAACTTCACTAGAGAAAGTGGGTTATGTTTTCATCACAAACCCATACTTGCTCATCTGGTCTCTTGTCTCCAGTTACCCACACCTCTCTTCTGCACAAGCCTTCAATTGCAGACCTCTCCTCACATTTCTTTAAGAAATCTGAGGGTAATGGAATCCACCTGCTGCCAACCCACAGTTTATTCCTCAAGACCCCAGGCTTTCGTCCCTCTTATTTTGTGCCAGTGGATGCAAAGATTCCGTCACAGGCAGGAGGCTGTTCCTTCCACTTCCCTCTACTGTATACATTGCCACACTCTCTCTCTTTTCCAGGAATTATTTCTATCCATATACAAATAATGTTTAGTGTCTTGCATTTAAAAGAAAACAGCCCCCCCAAATCAACGCTTTCCATGACTGCATGCACATCTTTTCCTCCTATCACTCCATCTTTTCTTGCAGCAGAACTTCTCAAGGGTTGACATAGTTAACTCCACTTCATTTCCCGTCCATTATGTTAACTGTTCAAATTTTGTGCATGTATTGAAATTTGATATTTTTACTAAATAAAAATAAAACATTGAATTTGGTGGCCTATAGCAAAAGCAGTGCTTGCTGGGAAGATTAGAGCATTCATTGCTGTATTAGAAAAGAAGAAAATGTTTCAAATCAGTATGGTTTTAGATTCACATGATTTAAAATTCTAAAGGGCCAGGGAGGTACCAAGAGTCCCCTCTAAATCTGTACCCCAGGTTCCCTCCCTCGGTTCAATGAATGCAATGGATTTCTTGTATTTTTTCCTAAAGGTATTTTATGTCTATATGACCAACTCTATACACATAGGAAACATTCACACTTTTTTATCTTTTTTGTGGTTTGGGGGGATATAATTAACATATGGCACTGTAGGCAAAAGGTGTATATCATAAAGACACAAATATATTGTGAAATGACTGGCATTTTAAGCTTAGATAATATCCATAATCATGGATAAACACAAAAGGAAAAGAAAAAATATTTTACTCTTTGTGGTGAGAATTTTTAAGATCTAATCTCTTAGAAATTTTCAAATATATTCTATGGAAGTGTGAACTGTAGTCATCATGTTGTATGTATATCCCCAGTATTTATTTATCCTGTAACTGAAAAATTCCACTACATCCAATTCCCTCACGCCAAACACTCATTTGTGGCAACCACCGATCAGATCTCTTTTTCCTTTCTTTTTGGAATGAAAATATTTTAAATATTATTAAGTTTGAGATTCTTGCAGTTAGGGTGGCATGCTATATTTTTTAATAATTTCTAAAATTAATTATTGAAGTATATAATTAAAGATATATAATAATTAAAGATATATTAGTTTCTGGTGTACAACATAGTGTTTCCACGATTCTAGTCATTACTTAATGCTCCCCACTAAATGTGTAGTCGCCATCTGTTGCCATACATTATTACAGTATTATGAAATATTTTCCACATTAATAACATACACAGTATTTCTTGACAGTATGAATGTTGTGCTGAGCAAAGTTAAATGTTTTTTAAAAAATTATTTATTTCCAGTTTTTAAAAAAATAATTAATGTACAGTGTTACATTCGTTTCAGATGTACAATATCCTGATTCTATATTTTTATGCATTGCTCAGTGCTCATCATAATAAGTATACTCTTAATCCCCTTCACCTCATTCACCCATTTCCCCAACCACCTCTCCTTTGGTAACCACCAATTTCTTTTCTATATTTAAGAGTCTGGGTTTTTGGTATTTTTTTTTCTTTCTTTTCTTTGTTCATTTTTGTTTGTTTCTTAAATTCCACATGACCGAAATCACATGCTATTTCTATTTCTCCTTTGCTGATTGACTTATTTCACTCATCATTATACTCTCTAGATCCACCCAGATGTGATATAGATATATCTATATCACAATATCTATATCACATCTTTTCCCATTCATCTAACCATAAATACTTGGCTTACCGCTATACGTTGGCTATTCTAACAAATGATGTAATAAAATGGGGTTCATATATCTTTTTGAATGACTGTGTTTTCTTTGGGTAAATACCCAGTAGTGGAATTACTGGATCATATGATAATTCCATTTTTTTATTTTTTGAGGAATCTCCATACTACTTTCCACAGTGGCTGCATGAGTTTCCATTCTCACCAACAGTGTAACAGAGTTCCTTTCTCTCCACATCCTTGGCAATACTTGTTTCGTGTGTTTTTTATTTTAGCCATTCTGACAAGTGTGAGATGATATCTCAATGTGGTTTTGATTTGCATTTCCATGATAACGAATGATGTTCATCATCTTTTCATGTGTCTGCTGGCCATCTGTATGACTTTTTTTTTTTTTTTTAAGATTTTATTTATTTGACAGAGAGAGAGATAACAAGAGAGGGAACATAAGCAAGGGGAGTGTGAGTGGGAGAAGCAGACTTTCCGCTGAGCAGAGAGCCTGATGTGGGGCTGGATCCCAGGACCCTGGGATCATGACCTGAGCCAAAGGCAGAGGTTTAACAGCTGAGCCAACCTGGCGCCCCCATCTGTTTGACTTCTTTGGAGAAATGTCTGTTCATGTCTTCTGCCCATTTGTTTTTTTTTTTAATTGAATTGTTGTTGTTTGGTGCTGATAGGTAGAAGTTCCTTATATATTTTGAATACTAAGTCCTTATCACATATATCATTTGTAAGTATCTGCTCCCAATCAGTAGATTGTCTTTTAGTTTTGTTGATTTTTTTCCTTCACTGTGCAGAAGCTTTTTATCTTGATTACGTCCCAATAGTCTGTTTTTTTAATTTAATTTTATTTTTTCAGTGTTCCAAGATTCATTGTTTATGCACCATACCCAGTGCTCCACCGAATACATGGCCCCCATTACCCACCACCAGGTTCAACCATCCCCCCATCCCATCCCCTCCAAAACCCTGTTTGTTTCTCAGAGTCCACAGTCTCTCATGGTTCACTTCTCCCTCCAATTTCCCCCAATTCACTTTTCCTTTCCTTCCCCTAATGTCCTCCATGCTATTCCTTATGTTCCAAAAGTAAGTGAAACCATATGATAATTGACTTGCTCTGCCTGACTTATTTCCCTCAGCGTAATCTCCTTCAGTCCTACCCATGTTGATACAAAGTTGGGTATTCATCCTTTCTGATGGAGGCATCATATTCCATTGTATATATGGACCATATCTTCTTTATCCATTCATCCATTGAAGGGCATCTTGGCTTTTTCCACAGTTCAGCGATTGTGGCCATTGCTGCTATGAACATTGGGCTACATATGGCCCTTCTTTACACTGTGTCCGTACCTTTGGGGTAAATACCCAGTAGTCCAATAATCCATTTTTGCTTTTGTTTCCCTTGCCTCCAGAGATGTGTCTAGTAAAAAATTGCTATAGCTAGTATCAGAGAGGTTGCTGCCTGTGTTCTCCTCTAGGATTTTGATGGTTCCCTGTCTCACATTTAAGTCTTTGATCCATTTTGAATTTATTTTTGTGTATGGTGTGTGAAAGTGGTTCACTTTCACTCTTCTGAATGTAACTGTCCAATTTTCCCAACACCATTTGTTGAAAAGAGAAGCAGGCTCCCCGTTGAGGAAGGAGCCCGATCCCAGGACGCTGGGATCACAACCTGAGCTGAAAGCACCTGCTTAACCAACTGAGTCACCCAGGTGTCCCCTTTGGTTTAGTCTTGTTTTATTTTTTCCTCTTTTCCCCTCGGTTTTGTTTCTTAGATTCCACATGTCAGTGAGATCATATGATAGTTGATTTTTAAAGTTCCTGGTGTTAAAGCCCCACTGACTATAAAAACTCACAAAGTTAGGTCCCTCTGGCTTCCAAAGGCAAATATTATGGGGATTCATCTCCCCATCTTGCCTGGGGTTCCTGGTTCAGGGTTTGCTCCTCTCCCTTCTCTGTGTCTGCAGTACCCTCAGACAGTCTCACAGGTCTATTTTGTCCTGACCCCTTCTCTCACTTACTCCCAGTTTTTGGTATGGCCTCTTCGGCTGTGAGTCTGTTCTCGGAGGCCTTGGGTCATTTTCTGGGTAATTACACCGTTGTGGGTGGTTTATCAAGGTGTATCTGTAGAATGAGTTGAGCTTAGGATCCTTCCACCCTGCCATCTTCTTGGGAAGTCAGATCTGTTTTTCTATGAGTTGGAGTTCTGCTTTTTTGTTTTATGGTTGTTTGGGTTTTGTTTTTTTAAGACTCCACATAGAAGTGAAATCATATGGTATTTGTCTTTCTCTGTCTTACTTAACTCAGCATAATACCTCCAAAGAAGGTTCATCCATGCTGTCACAACTGGGAGGATTTCTATACTTTTCATAGCCAAAGAGTATTCAGTATTCCTCTGTGTGTGTGTGTGTGTGTGTGTGTGTGTGTGTGTGTGAATGCAATACAACTTTATCTGTTCACCTGCTGATGAACACTTAGGTTGTTTCTATGTTTTGGCTACTGTAAAGAATGCTACAGTGAAAGTAGGGGGTACAGATATCTCTTCATCATCATGATTTTTTTGATTCAGATGTAACCCCAGATTATATCCTGGATCATACGGTAATTTTATTTTTAATGTTTTTAGTAGCCTCCATTTATAATCCCACCAACAGTGCCCAAGTGTTCCCTTTTGTCCGTAGTCTTGCCAACACTTCTTATTTCTTGTTTTTTTTTTTTTTAAGATTTTATTTATTTATTTGACACAGAGAGAGAGATCACAAGTAGGCAGAGAGGCAGGCAGAGAGAGAGGGAAGCAGGTTCCCTGCTGAGCAGAGAGCCCGATGTGGGGCTCAATCCCAGGACCCCAATATCATGACCTGAGCCAAAGGCAGAGGCTTTAACCCCCTGAGCCACCCAGGCGCCCCTATGTCTTGTCTTTTTAATAATAGTCATCTTGACAGGTATAAGATTGATACCCCATTGTGGTTTTGATTAGCATTTCCCTAGTGATTAGTGATACTGAACCTATTTATGTGCCTATTGGTCATTTGAATATCCTCTTTAAAATACTAACACCTTATCACATATATGGCTTGCAATTGTTTTCCCAATCTGTAGATGAGTTTTCATTTTGTTGATCATTCCTTCTGCTATTCAGAAACTTTTTAGTCTGATGTAGTCACACTTTTTTTTTTTTAATTGCTTGTGCTTTAGGTGTCCTACAAAAAAACATTGCCAAGACGATGTCAAGGAACTTTTTCCCTATGTACTCTTCTAGGGGGTTTACAGATTCAGTCTTTAATTCATTTTGAGTTTATTTTAGTGGTATAATAAATGGTTATAGTTTCATTCTTTTACATGTGAATATCCAATTTTCTCAGCACCATTTATTGAAGTGACTGTCTTCTGTCCATTGAGAGAATTCCATTGAGGATTCATTTTGGTTTTTTTTTTTCCCTCCATTATAAAGAAACCTTTATTGAAGGACAGAACAGAAAACCAAAAAAAAGTAGAGACATACCATTGTTATGGTTAAGAGTCTCAATACTCTAAAAAAGTCAATATTTCCTAATCAGTCTAAATCAGAGCCCCCCAAAATGCATATTTTGACAAGCTGTTTCTTGATATTCTTGTCAAATATTAGTTGACTTGTATGCATGGGTTTACTTCTAGGCCCTCAATTCTGTTCCATTGATGTGTCTGTTTTAATGCCAGTAGCATATTGTTTTAATTATCAAAACCTTATAATATAGTTTGAAATCAGTTAATGTTTTGCTACCTGCTGCGCTTTTCTTTCTCAGTATTGTTTTGGCTATCCAAGGTCTTTAGTGCTTTGTACAAATTTTAGGATTTTTTTTTTCTATTTCTGTAAGAAATGCCATTGGAATCCTAATAGAGATTGTATTTTATCTATAGATAACTTTGGATAGTATGGACATCTTAACAATATTAATTCTTCCAACCATAAACACCGAATGCCTTTTTATTTGACAGAGAGGGAAATCACAAGTAGGCAAAGAGAGGGAGAAGCAGGCTCCCTGCTGAGCAGAGAGCCCAGTGTGGGGCTCCATCCCAGGACCCTGAGATCATGACCTGAGCCGAAGGCAGAGGCTTTAACCCACTGAGCCACCCAGGTGCCCCTTAAAGATTATTCTTCATTAATGTATAGAAACATTCCTGATTTTTGTATGTTAATTTTGTATCCTGCAACTTAATTTGTTGATTATATCCAATTTTAATTGGAATTTAGAATAATCTACATATAAAATCATATCCGTAGCAAGTAGAAACAATTTTACTTATTCCCTATTAATTCTGATGACTTTAATTTCTTTTTCTTGGCAGATTGCTCTAGCCAAAACTTTCAGTAATATGTCACATAGAAGTGGCCAGAGCGAGCACCCTTGACTTGATCCTGATCTTAGAGAAAAAGCTTTCAGCTTTTCAGCTTTGTCATGCCCAGCCTTTATTGTTTTAAGATACATTCCATCTCTGCGGGATCTTTTGAGACTTTTTTTCAAACTAATCATCATGTAGTATTAAACTGAGATTTTTTTTTAAATATGAATGGATGTCAGATATTGTATGCTGGGTACGTGGGTGGCTCAGTGGGTTAAAGCCTATTCCTTCAGCTCAGATCATGATCTCAGGGTCCTGGGATCGAGCCCTGCATCGGGCTCTCTGCTCAGCGGGGAGCCTGCTACCCCTCTTTCTTGCCTGCCTCTCTGCCTGCTTGTGATCTCTCTCCTCTCTGTCAAATAAATAAATAAAAATCTTTATAAGAAAGTATGCTTTTCCTATGTCCATTCAAATGATCTTATGATTTTTTCTTTCATTCCATAAATTTAACATATCACATAGATTTATATATGTTAACCATCCTTGCATCCAAGAAATACCAATTGGTCATGATAAATGATTCTTTTAAAGCTACTGAATTTGGTTTGCCAGTATTTTGAAAATATTTGCATTTATATCCATCAGGAATATTGACTTATAGTTTTTATTTTCTGAGAGTGTCCTTTTTTAGCATTGGTATCTGGGTAATGCTGCCCTCTAAAATGATTTTGAGACTCTTTCCTCCTCTTCAATTTTTTTGGGAAAAGTTGAGAAAGATTGGTGTTAATTTTTCTTTAAATATCTGGTATAATTGACCTATGAAGCTATCTGGTCCTGGGCTTTCTTCACTGGAAAATTTTTGATTACTGATTCAATCTTCTTACTAGTAATCAATGTATTCAGATTTTCTTTTTCTTCCTGAATAAGTCTTGGTAGATTATATGTTTCTAAAAAATTTCCACTTCTGGGTTGTTCAGTCGTTGGCATATAGTTGGCCATAATAGCTTCTTTTGGTTATTCGTATTTCTGGGATATCAGTTGTAATGTCTTCTTTTCCATTTACACTTTTTTTGATTTGGGTCCTCTCTCTTTTTTCCTTGGTTAATTTAGATGAAGTCTTGCCAATTTTGTTTATCTTTACAATTGCTAAAGGAACCAATTATTAAAATATTTTATTGTTTTTCTGTTCTCAAATTCATTTATCTCTGCTATAATTATCATTACCTTCCTTTTCTTAATTTGGCCTTATTTTGTTTTTGTTTTTCTAGTTCCTTGTGGTGTAAAATTAGGTTGGTTATTTGAGCTCTTTCCCTTTTCCTGATGTATGTGTTTATAGGTATAAAATTCCCTCTTAAAACTACATTTTTGGGGGACGCCTGGGTGGCTCAGTTGGTTGAGTGGCTGCCTGGGATCGAGTCCCACAACCGGCTTCTTGCTCAGCGGGGAGCCTGCTCCTCTCTTTCTGCCTCTGCCTGCCTCTCTGCCTGCTTGTGTTCTCTCTCTGTTAAAATAAAATAAAATCTTTAAAAAAAAACTACATTTTTGGTACATCATGTTGCCATTTTTATTTGCCTCAAAATGTTTCTTATTTCCCTTTGATTTCTTCTTTGATCCATTAGTTGTTCAGGAAACTGTTAATTTGCATGTATTCATTAATTTCCCAGGTTTTCTCTTGTTATTGATTTCTCATCTGTAAGCATTATGGTTGGTATGCTCCCGTGTGGTCCATATTTGGCATGATTTTAATGTCTTGAGTTTGCTACTTACTGTTTTGTGGCCTAACATATGATCTGTCCTAAAACATGTTTCATGTGTGTTTGAGAAGGATGTATATTCTGCTGTTTTGGATAGAATGTTCTGTATGGTAGGGCCCTTCCTTGTTCAGGCCTTGCAACTGGCAGGGCCCTTGTTTTGGGATAAAATTAGGGAGGATTATGGGTCAAGTTCCCTGGTCTGATGGGCAGCTCTGCTAGCTCTACAGAGAGGTAAGATACTCGCGGGATCCCTGCTCCTCTCCTGCTACAACCAAAGTTGTGGGATGAGTTACACAGATTTCCAGGAGCTCTGGTTAGCTTCTTCTGGTCTGGTCACTGGAAACTCTATTCAGCTTTGGCCAGAGCTCTAAACTAGCTTTCCTGCCAGTTTGGGACTGCACACGGGGCTCCAGGGCTGACAAGGTCTATTGTTCGGTAATGAAATCAGACAGACCTGTGTGCTGTACTCCCCAGATAGCCAGGACTCCCAACTTGCGCTCTGGATGCACAGAGCCGCTGGCTGTGTTCTCCACTCAAGTCCCACCTCAGTCAGAGCTGCAAGGTGGGCTCTTGCGGTTCCTGGTTCGTGGTTAACAGGTGGCTGTCTTCAACAGTGGTCAGGGCACCAGATTAGCTTCTCTGCTTGGAGGGTGGGAGGAGGAAGGCATACAGCTGACCCCAAGACTGACAGCTAATCAGGAATACCTACGCGCCAAACTTTCAGGCTAGACTGTGTCTCCAAATTGGCTCCCCAGACGGCAGCACCAATAGGCAGGTACTTTATTCAAATGCTGCTGAGAAAAGGGGTTTTCTAGGTGCTCAGGCCACGGCCTTCGGTCAGGCTGGGCCGGGAGCTAGCCTTCCCAGTGAGCTGGGGTATGGATCAGCTCCCCTGCCTGGACAGGGCGGCAAAACCTGCTGCAAGGTTTTTGGTTTGGGGTCCTGACTCCGGCAGAACGGTGGCCCAGATTTCCCGACAAGACAGGGCTACCTGCTTCGCTCTGCTACAGCGGAAGCCCGCCAGACTTTCCACCCCAGGACTGCCAAGCTAAGCAGCGTCCCAGCTGCCCTGGCCAGGCTTCCTGGTGACGTGGGCCGGGAGCCACCCTCAGCGGTGGGCGGGACGGCAAGTTAGTTCCCCTTTCCGGGCAGTGGGACAGCAAGCTCCAGGTTTTACGGATTTTATGTCAAGGCTTTCTAGTTGGGTAGAGCCAAGAGCTACGCCAGCTGGAGATGAGCTGTAAATGGGGAATGACTTGGGAATGGACCTTAAAAAAGACGGTGATGCAGGTTGTTTCTAACTTCATTTTCCCTCGGATGGACAACTAACACCTCTTCAGGCACGAGCCACCACGGTGAAAGTCCTCGGACATGGGGCTGAGACTGAGGCACCCCCTTCGGCAGAGAATGAGGCCACATTAGGATTAGGGGAGAGGCTGCGTGCGGACCCCAGGGCCCTCCCTCAGCTCAGTGCAGCAACAAACCAAGAGCACTCCCCTGAGCCCACGGTCTCCGCGGGAAAAGAGAGCCCCAGGTGGACGTCCAGCTCCCAGCATCATGGGCCAGTCCTTGGGAGCGGGTTACCCCAGTCTTGCTCCTCAGGGATTGCAGGGAAATCTGGAAATCAGACTGTGACAGAGAAGGAGGAGTTTGCAGCAACCAGCTCCTAGATCTTGGCAAACCAGATTCCTGTTTGAAGCACACAACTAGTTCCAACCAGCAGATTTTTTTAATCTGCGAAGCCAAGATGGCGGGACAGTTTGAAGAGGGAACCCCATGGAAGGCAGGTCCGCCTGACCTGAGACCTCAAGGAGCCTGCCGACTGTATCCTGGTCTGGCCCTTGTGCCCGGACAGAGAGCTCAGTGCTAACCCCGCCCGGTGCTGACCCTTACTCTCAGCACCCCGGCCAGAAAGCTCTGCCAGAACACCAGTGAAGCCGGCTGACCCTGACTCGTGCTTTCTTTGACCCGAGTCGTATGTTCTGCGTGTAATTTATAGTCTTTTATTCTTACAAACAAAAATTAATTATATGGATGTATGTGAGGGCAGAGGCACATGATCTATGAATGAAGCTTAAACTCCGTAGTCCTCAGTTCCTTGGGTCCTGAATATTGACTTTTGTACCAGGTTTCTTGTTTTTATATATTTTTTTCATTTTCTAGCTTTAAGATATAATTGCCATATACCTCTGTATAAGCTTAAGTTGTACAGCGTACAGGTTTGACTTACATTGTAAATGATTACCACCATCAGTTTAGTTAGCATCTGTCCTCTCATATACATGCAATAAAAAGAAAATTCACAAGTAATGTGAATTCTTAGGATATACTCTTTTAGCAATTTGCATACATACATCATACAGTAGTATTAACTATAATCTGTTGTACTTAGTTCTTATAACTGTTTGGAACTTTTCATCCTCTTCCAACTTATCCTTCCTCCAATCCCTGACTCTACCACAAATCTCTCTTTTTTATGATTTTTGTTTAGATTATACATATAAACAAGATCATACAGTATTTGTTTTTCTCAGGCTCGTCATACTTAGTACAGTGCCCTCAAGCTACATCCAGATTGTCACAATTGGCAAAATTTCTTCATTTTTTATGGATGGGTATTTCCATGTCTCTCTGTGTGTGTGTGCACCATAGCTTCCTTGTCCATCCAGTCCTTGATGAACACTTAGTTTTTTCCCATCTGTTGGCTTTGGTAAATGATGGCACTGTGCACATGGGGGTTAGGGTATCTTTTCAAGTTAGTGTTTTGTTTCCTCTGGATATATTCCCAGAAGTGGAATTGCTGGATCATATGTAGTTCTATTTTTCGTTTTCTGAGACTCGTCCATACCCTTTTCCATAGTGGCAGTATCAGTTTACAATCCCACCAATAGTGCCCATCCCTTTTCTCCACATCTTCTCCAGCATTTATCTCATGGCTTTTTGAGGATGGCTTTTCTAACCAGGATGAGATGAAATCTGATTGTGGTTTTGATTTGCATTTCCATAAGGACTAATGATGTGGAGCATCTTTTCATACACTATCGTTTCTGGAGAAAAGTCTATTCAGATCATTTGACCATTTAAATTGGGGCTTTTTGTCTGGTTGGTTGGTTGGCTTTTTGCTATTGAGTTATATGAGTTCCTTACGTATTGGGGATATTAACCCTCTATCAGATGGTTTGCAAATATTCTTATTCTATAAATTGTCTTTTCACTTTGTGGATTGTTTTTCTTTTGCTGGGAAGCTTTTTACTTTGATGCATTCCCATTTGTTTATTTTTTAAATTTTATTGCTTGTGCTTTAGCTGTCACATCCAAAAAATCATTGCTAAGACCACATCAAAATTTTTTCCTATATTTTCTTGCTGGAGGTTCAAGGTTTTAGGTCTGAAATTTAAGTTTCAATCCACTTAATTTTTGTGTGTCTGTAATATAGAGGTCAAGTTTCATACTTTTATATGTGAATATAGAATTTTCCCAGCACAGTTTATTGAAAAGTGTATCTTTCTTTCACTGAGTTTTATTGGTTCCCATATCAAATATTAGTCAACTATAAATGCTCAGGGTTTTTTCTGGGATGTCAATACTGTTTCATTGGTCTATTTGTCTTTTTTTGAATTCCAGTTACCATATTGTTTTGATTACTACAGCTGTGTAGTAATCACAAAGCACAAAGTAATATCCAAAGCATAGCTTCAAGTAAGCAAGTATTATGCTTCCTACTTTGTTCTTGTTCAAGAATGCTTTGGATATTTGGGATCCTCTGTGATTCCATATAAATTTTAGGATTTTTTCCTGCTTCTATAAAATGTGCCACTGAAATCTTGAAAGGTAGTTCATTGAATCTATAGATGCCCTTTGATAGTATTGACATTTTAACAATACTGATTTTTCTAATCCATGAACATAAGATGCCTTTCCATATATTGTCATCTTCAGTTTCTTCTATTAATGTCTAGTAGTTTTCAGAGGAGAGATCTTTCACTTACTTGGTTTATTCCCGCTTTATTGTTTGTGCCATTGTAAATGGGATAATTTTCTTTATTTTTCAAATAATTTGCTGTTAGAATATAGAAATGCTACTGATTTTTGTATAGTAATTTTGAACCCTATATTTTTACTGAATTAATTTATTAGACCTAACGGTTTTCTGAGGAAGTCTTTAGGAGTTTTCTATATATAAAATTGTGTCCTCTGCAAATAGAAACAGTTTTACTTCTTCCTTTCCAATTCTGATACCATTTATTCCTTTTTTCTTTTCTGATTGCTCTGGCAAGGACTTTCAGTACTATTTTGAATGGAGATAGTGGGCACTCTTGTCTTCTCCCTGATCTCAGAGGAAAAACTTTTAACCTTTCACCATTGTGTACTTTATCAAATACATGAGCTTATCAAATATAACCTTTATTATGTTAAGGTAAATTACTTCTGTATCTAATAATTAATTGAGAGTTTTTATCAGGAATGGAATTTTTATTGAATAAATTGGACTTGTAACACTGTATAAGTTAAAGCTATACAGCATGTTACTTTGATACATTTATATATTGTAATATGAGTGCTATTGTAGCAATATTTATTGCTACATAATCATAGTATATTACTGCCCATAATCATTTGACTGCATTTGAACTCTACGGCTTGTTTACTACTTATTATGTATTTATCCTCTTGAACACCATCAATCTTATGCACTGCCCCCATTCCCTGGTAATGACTATATTCCTCTTCTGTTTTTTCATTTTTACAGATTTGACTTCGTTAGATTCCACATTTAGATGAAATCACAGAGTGCTTGTTTTTCTATGTCTGACTTACTCAGCATTTTGTGCTCAAGGTCCGCCCTGTTATCAAAAATAGCACAATATCCTCCTTTGTCATGCCTGAATAATATTCCATTTTGTATACATACCACATTTTTGATCTATTCATCAGCATTTGGGTTGTTTCTATATGTTGGCTACAGTGAATAATGCCTCAATAAATATGAGAGGGCATATTATCTCAACAAAATTCAGTTTCCATTTCCTTTGGACATATATCTAAAAGCGGAATTGCTGGGCTTTTTGGTAGATCTATTTTTCATTTTCTGAGGATCCTCCATGTTCTTTTCCATAGTGGTTGGACCAATTGACATTTCCACAATGTATAAGGGTTCCCTATTTAGCACAGTCTCACCAGTACCTGTTGTCCCTTGTCTTCTTGATGATAGCAATTTTAACAGTTGTGAATATCTAGTTAAGGGTTTTATTTTTTTAATTTTTAATGAAGTATAGTTGACCTATATTAGTTTCTGGTGTACAACATAGTGATTTGACAATTTTATACATTAAAGAGCTCCTGTGTAATTTGATTGGAGCATTTAGCCCATTTACATTTAAAGTAATTGCTGATAGGTACGTACTTATTGCCCATTTTTTAAATTGTTTTCTGGTTGTTTCTGTAGTTCTTCTCCATTCCTTCTTACTTTCTCTCTTCACTGTGACATTTTTAAAAAGATTTTATTTATTTATTTGACACGAGAGAGATCACAAGTAGGCAGACAGGCAGGCAGAGAGAGAGAGAGAGGGAAGCAGGCTCCCGGCTGAGCAGAGAGCCTGATGCGGGGCTCTATCCCAGGTCCCTGAGATCATGACCTGAGCTGAAGGCAGAGGCTTTAACCCACTGAGCCACCCAGGCACCCTTTCACTGTGACTTGACTTTAGTGTTTATTAGGATTAATTTCCCTTTATTTTTGTGTCAATTGTAGGTTTTTGGTTTCTGGTTGCTGTAAAGTTTCTATATAATGTACTAAGTATGTAGTAGCTATATTAAGTTGATAGTTGCTTGTTTGAACATAATCTGAAATTATTAAATTTTTACCTTCATGTTTTATATTTATGATGTCATATTTCATATTTTAATTTTGTGTCTCTTAACTATCACAGATATAATTGATTTTACTACTTTTGCCTTTTAACCATTATACTTACAAGTTACTGCTTAACTTTAATGTATATTTCCTTTTACAGGTGAATTTCATTTTATAGTTTTTTTATTTTTTTAAAGATTTTATTTATTTGACAGCGAGAGACACAGTGAGAGAGGGAATACAAGCAAGGGGAGTGGGAGAGGGAGAAGCAGGCTTCCTGCAGAGCAAAGAGCCCTACGTGGAGCTTGATCCCAGGACCCTGGGATCATGACCTGAGCCACCCAGGCACCCCCATTTTATAGTTTTCTTGCTTCTAGCTATGACTTTTACTTTCTTCTTAAAGAAATCCCTTTAACATTTAAGGCCAGATTGAAGTGGTGATGAACTCCTTTAACTTTTGTTCATCTGGGATACACTTTATCTCCCCTTCAATTTTAAATGTTAACTTTAACAGGTAGAGTATCCTTGGTTGTAGACTTTTTCTTTTCTTTCAGAAGATTTTTTTTAAAGATTTTATTTATTTATCTGACAGAGAGAGAGATCACAAGCAGGCAGAGGCAAGCAGAGAGAGAGGGGGAAGCAGGCTCCCTACTGAGGGGAGAGCCCGATGTGGGGCTCGATCCCAGGACCCTGAGATCATGACCTGAGCCAAAGGCAGAGGCTTTAACCCACTGAGCCACCCAGGCGCCCCTTTTTCTTTTCTTTCAGATCTTTGTATGTATCGTGCCACTCCTTCCTGGCTTGCTGTTTCTGTAGAAAAATCGGTGTTAGCCTTAAGGGTTTTCCTTCTATCTAATTGCTTTTCTCTTGCTGCTTTTGAGATTCTATTCTTAACATCTGTCACTTTAATTATTATGTGGCTTGATAAGGACTTTTTTTCATTTGCTCAGAATTCTCTGTGCTTCCTGGACTTGGATGTCTGTTTCTTATGTAGGGTTAGGGAAATTTGTAGCCTACCCATTATATCTTCAAATAAGTTTTCTGCCTCTTTCTCTCTCCCCTCCTTTTAGGGCCCCTATAATATGAATGTTAGTGTGATTGATGTTGTCATGGAGGTCCCTTAACTAATCCTTATTTAAAATTTTTTTGTTGCTGTTATTGTCATTATTGTTCAGCTTGCTTGCTTTCCACTACCCCACCTTCCAATTACTGAATCATTCTTCTGCATCTTCTCATCTGCTCTTGATTCCCTCTACTTTATTTTGTCATTTAAGTTATTGTATTCTTCAATTCTTACTGGTTTTTATATTTTCGTTGGGTTTTTAAAGTTCTCACTGGGTTCATCTGTAATCTCAAGTCCAGTGGGTATCTTTTTTTATGTTCAATTAGCCAACATATAGTACATCATTAGTTTTTGATGTGGTGTTCAACAATTCATTAGTTGCATATAATTCCCAGCGAGTATCTTTATGACCATTACTTTGAAGTCTTTATCAAGTAGATTCTTATCACTGTTTCATGGAGCATTTTTTCCTGAGGTTTTATCTTTTTCTTTGGATGAAACATATTTCTCTGTCTCTTCATTTGGTGAATGTTTGATTCTATGTATTAGGTCTGTCAGTCATGTCTCCTCGTCTTCAAAGTAGTAGCCTTATGTAGGGCATCCTTTGGGGCCCAGTACCAAAATTCCTCCTGATCACCAGAATCAGAATTTCCCAGCTTGCTCCCTGTGCGGGCTGCATGTGCCCTCTGTTATTGCTGGGCTACAGCTACCGAAGCTACACTGGTGGGTGGTGCTGGCCCTCAGCCCGCCTGTCTGGAGTGACCAACCACAACTACTGTGGGTGCAGTAGTGGTCGGGGGTTTCATTCCAGGGAGTTAGCTTCGAGGTCAGCTTTAGATGCTGTGTGTGTGATGATGGGAGGGGCTAGCTTTCCCTCTCCTTGGGGAAAGACTAACTTTGGGGGGGACAGTTGTCCCAGCCAGGGCTGCCCACTGGGTGTCGGTCTGTGGGGATGCCTGTCCTTACCGGGGATGGGTGTGGCAGCGTGGAAGCCGCTTGAGAGGAGCTCCTGCCAGTGGGATGGGTTGGGTAGTCCTCAGGGGAGCACGGGAACGGGGCCAGCAGTGCTAGTAAGGTAGAAGGAAGGTATCAGTACTGGTTTCTGCAAGCGTCTGGCCAGCTAGGCTGAAGGAGGGAGGAAAATGGTGCCTGCCAGTACTTTAGATCCTGGGCAAACTCCTGCAGATTCCTGCCCCTCTGGCACGTATCCTAAAATTAGTCAGTAAATCTTCAGCTATTGCCTTGGCACTTTTCAAGCTGCTCTTTCTGGTCTGGGTCTTGAACTGATGGATGTAGCATGCTGACCCTTTACGAGCAGAGACAGGTTTCTAAAGCCCTCTGGCTCTCCCAGTTGTCTGGGAGAAAATTCAGAGTTGTGTTGATTTTCAGAGCCAGACATTAAGAGGATTCATCTTCCTAGTACAGGTCCTGAGGGTGGGGGTGCCTGGTGTGGGGCTTCATCCCTTCAGCCCTCTGTGCCTGTGATCTCTCTCTCAGTTGTGGGGTGCCACCTAGAGGGTTTGGTTCCAACCATATCTCTACCCCTCTGACCCTTTTCAATGTGGCCTTCTCTTTAAGTCTCCAGCCATGAAAATTCTGCTCTGAAATCTTCAGGTCATCTTCAGAGCGAGTTGCGTTACATGTAGTTGATGCCCTTGTGTGTCAGTGGTTGGGAGGTAAGCTCAGAATCCTCCCTCTCTTCTATGTTCCCTCACTCTCCACTGTGGTGTTAATTTGCATTTCCCAGATGATTAGTGATGCTGAGCATTTTTTTCATTTGCTTCTCGGCCATTTTAATGTTCTCTTTGGAAAAAAATGTCTATTTAGTACTTCTGCCCAATTTATTGTTTGGTCTTTATTATATATATTCTGCATAATAAACTCCTCATCTAATACACGGTTCGCAAAATTTTCTCCCATTCTGTACATTGTCATCTTGTTAGTTGTTGCTTTTGCCGTACAGAAGCTTTTAAGTTGGTCTGTGGCCATACCACCCCGAACGTCCAAATCTTGTCAGAAACTTTTCAGTTGATATAATTCCATTTGTTAATTTTTTGCTTCTGTTGTTGGTGTTTTGGGCATCATGCCCCCCCTCAAAAAAATTACCAAGACCAATATCAGCAAGCTTTTTCCTTACATTTCCTTCTAGAAATTTTATGATATAAGGTCTTGTATTTAAGTCTTTGATCCTTTTCAGGTTAATTTTTGCAGGTGGTGTGAAATAGGGGTCCAGTTTCATTGTTCTGCATGTGTTTCTCCAGTTTTCCCAGAACCATTTGTTGAAGAATATCCTTTCTCAACTGGGTGTTCTTAGCTCTCTTGTTGAATATTGGTTGGCCATCTAAGACAGGATTTAATTCTGGTCTCTTTATTCTGTTTCATTCATTGATGTGCCTCTTTCTGTGCCAGTATTGTGTTTTCATTGCCATAGCTTTGTAGTATAGTTTGAAATATGGAAGTGTAATGCCTTTCTTCTTTTTTCCTCAGGAATGCTTAGGGTTTAAAGGGTCCATTGTGGTTTCACACAAATTTTAGAATTCTTTCTTTTGTTTCTGTGAAGAATACCTTTTGTATTTTGATAGAGATTATATTGAATCTGAAGATTACTTTTGGTATTTTGGCCATTTGAACATTATTAATTCCAAACCATGAACACAGAATCCCTTTTTGTTTGTGTCTTTGATTACGTTCAACAAAGTCTTACAGTTTACGTTACACATATTTCATTTCCTTGGCTAACTTTATTCCTAAGTATTTTGTTATTTTTGATGCTACTAGGAATGAAACAGTTTCCTTTTTATTTATTTATCAATTGAAATAAAATTGACGTACAATATCCTATTAGTTTCAGGTTGTACCTCATGCTGATTTGATATTTTTATACATTACAAAATGATCACCACAATAAGTCTAGTTACTGTCACCATACAAAATTATTTCAATATTATTGACTATATTACCTATGCGGTAGCTTACCTATGATTGACTTATTTTATAACTGAAAGTTTTTACTTCTTAATCCTTTTTATGTTTTTTTTTTTCATCTCCCGCCACTTCTCCCTCTGGTAACACTTTCCTGAATCTGTGATTCTGTTTATGTTTTGTTTCCTTTGTTGGTTTTGTACTTTAGATACCACATAAAAGTGAAATCATATGGCATGTGTCTTTCCCTGATTGAGTTATGTCATTTGTTCAATACCCTCAGATCCATCCATGCCATAGTTAAAAACGGCAAGATTTTATTCTTTTTTATGGCTGAATCATATTTCTGTGTGTGTGTGTGTGTGTACCTCATCTTTATCCATTCATCTACTGATGGACAGAGGTTGCTTATATCTCTTGGCTATTGTAAATAATGTTGCAATGAACATAGAGGCACATATACCTTTTTTAATTAGTGTTTTTGTTTTCTTCAGAAAACAAGAAATAGATTAGGTGGATTTTATGGTATTTGCATTTCTATTTTGGGGGGACCTTTATACTGCTTTTGAGGGACCTTCAACTGCTGCACCAGTTAACACTGTTACCAACAGTGCATGAGGGTTTCCTTTTCTCCAAATTCTGTCCAACACTTTATTTCTTTTTTAAATACTAGCATTCTCACAGGTCAGAGGTGATCTCATCGTGGTTTTGATTTGCATTGCACATCTTTTCCTGGTCTATTGGCCATTATATGTCTTCTTTCGAAAAATGTATTTTCAGATTCTCTGCCCAGTTTTTAATCAAGTTGTTTGGGGGTTTTTGCTGTTGAGTTGTATGAGTACTTCATTTATTTGGATATTAATCCCTTATCAGATATGTTATTTGCAGATATCTCCTCCTACTCAGTAAGTTGTCTTTTAATTTTGTTGATGGTTTCCTTTGCTGCACTAAAACATTTTTACTTTGTCGTAGTCACAATTCTTTATTTTTGTTTTTATTGCTTTGGCTGAGGATGCAGTTCCAAAAGAATATTCCTGAAACAGTTGTCCAAGAGATTACTGCCTATTTTTTTTTTAGGAGTTTTATGGCATCAGGTCTTACATTCATGTCTTTAGTTTATTTTTAGTTCCTTTTTGTATATCATGTAGGAGAGTTGTCCAGTTTCATTCTATTGCATTAGCTGTTCAGTTTGCATAGCACCATTTATTGAAGGGATTGTCTTTTCTCCACTACATATGCTTGGTTCCTTGGTTGTTGATTAACTCACCGTGTAAGTAAGGTTTTTATTTCTGGGCTCCCTGTTCTGTTTCATTGATATATAGCTGTTTCGTGACAGTACCATACAGTTTTGATAACTACAGCTTTGTAGTCTACTTTGTTAACAGTTGCAGATCATCCCTGAAAGTCAAGCAGTTCACCCAGATATCCAGGACCCAGCCATAGGTTCGTTGCAACCTCCGAGCTTCTCATTCTGACTCCTCTAAGGTGAGCAGGTTGTCCTCACACAGAGGGACTTTCACACTGTGGATGATAAAGCAGCTTGTGTGGTCCACGAACTCTCCATATCTCCTGCGTGCACTGTTTTCGCAAGCCGGCCCTGCCCAGCACGTTGGTGACCCTGGCCAGGTTAAAGAGCCTGGGTTGCAAAGGGCTCACTTAGTAGTACACTTTGTAATCTGAGATTGTGATGCCTCCAGTTTTGTTCTTTTTTTCTCAAGGCTGTTTTGGCTAGAGGGGATCCTTTGTGGTTTTATACAAATTTTAGGATTGTTCTAGTTCTGTGAAAAATAGTATCAGTATTTTGTTAGGGATTGCATCAAATCTGTGGATTGCTTCAGATGGAATGAGCAGTTAAACAATATTCTTCTAATCCATGGATATGACATATATTTCCATAGATTTGTGTTTTATTTGATTACTTTCATCAATGTCTTATATTTTCTCAGAGTACAGGTCTTTCACCTCCTGGGTTAAATTTATTCCTAAGTATTTTATTCTTTTTAGGCAATGGTAAATGAGATTTTTTCATTTCTTTTTCTCATATTTGATTATTAATGTATAGAAATACAACAGAATTTTGTATATTTTTGTATCCTGCAACTTTATTAAATTCCTTTATTAGTACTTTTTTTTAAAGATTTTATTTATTTATTTGACAGAGAGAGAGATCACAAGCAGGCAGAGAGGCAGGCAGAGAGAGGGGGAAGCAGGCTCCCCGCTGAGCAGAGAGTCCGATGTGGGGCTCGATCCCAGGACCCTGAGATCATGACCTGAGCCAAAGGCAGAGGCTTTAACCCACTGAGCCACCCAGGCACCCCCCCTTTATTAGTTCTAATAGTTATTTGGTGGAGTCTTTATGATTTTCTATGTCATGTCATCTACAAATAATGACATTTCTACTTTCTTGCCATTTTGAAGGCTTGCTTGCTTGTTTGCTTATGTATGTATGTATATATGAATGAATGCCATGTCTAGTAATTCTAGTATGTGTTTAATAAAAATGATGAATGTAGGCATCTTTGTCCTATTTTCTAATCAACACTGAGTATGATGTTTTGGTTTGTCATAATGGCCTTTATTGTATTGAGGTACTTTCCCTCTATACTCAGTTTTTTATAAGCTGCTGGGTTTTTTTTTATTTTACTTATAAGTGTATGTTTGATTTTGTCAAATATTCTTTCTACATCTGTTGAGGTGATTACAGGATTTTTATCCTTCATTTTATTAATGTCCGAAACCACTTTGCATGTTTTGTGGATATTAAACCATCTTGCAACCCTAGATTAAACCTCACTTGATCCTTGTGTATGATCCTTCCAATGTGTTATTGAAAATGATTTTCTTATATTTTGTTAAGGATTTTCGCATATAGTTTTCTTTCTTTGTAGTGTTTTTGTCTGGATTTGGTATCAGGGTGATGTTATCCTCATAAAATGAATTTGGAAATATTTCTGTTTAATTTTTGGAGTAGTGTGAAGAGGATAGATATTAGCTCTTGTTTGCAATATCTGATAGAATTCGCTTCTGAAGCTGACTGGTTTGGGACTTGTGTTTGATGGAAATTTTTTGATTACTGATTCAATTTAATTACTAGTAATCTACCTGTTCACATTTTCTATTTCTGGTGTAGTCTTGGAAGGTGGTATGTCTTTAGGAATTTACCCATTTATTTTAGGTTATCCAATTTGTTGGCATATAATTGTAATAGTATCTTATAATCCTTGGTATTACTGTGGTGTTAATTTTAGTGCTCTTTTACTTTTTGATAT
>CM052800.1:174783224-174830952 GCA_028533885.1 Nasua narica
TGTGTGTGTGCATATGTGCGCATTTTCAAATGATTTTAGTTTTATTCAGATATTCTTTTTGATCAGTTTCATTAGGTTATTTTTGGCATTTTTTGCTCTATTCTCCCTAAGCTGTTCTAACTGACTAGAGTCCGTGGCCAGTGAGTGACAGATGGAGCAATCTAAGCTACAGAGTGCTGAGAACACGGAAGTCCCAAGCAATACCTGAAGACCGCCTTTTCTTATACAACCATTTCTCCATGCAACATGGGTTTTTAGCATAATAGACAAGATAATGTGGAATTCAGCCACATGATTGTAGAATAGCCTGACGACCAGGAAAAGTATTAGCATCAAGTCTGTAAAGCTCTCACAGACAGCTGCTTGGTTTTACATATTTGAGCAAAACTACAAACTCTTGTCCCCCACCTTTATTTTGACCACACTCAGGCTTCACCCAGGTATCTCTTCTAAAGTCTGTGTCACCGCCCAGGTGGTCCTTAAGTGCTCCCCACTTGGATACTCCAATCACTGCTCTTCAATCCATCCGAGATATTAGCATATTATTTTATAGGGAGATGTTTGTTGACTGAGAGCATCCTGTGCAGGCTTTCCTTGGTGAAAGGAAGGTTTTTTCCTTCCTTTCCAGCCGTAAACAAATGGAAGTGTATTCCTGGGGTTAAGACTGTGTGAATAACCAACTGGCAACCTTCTACTGTACAGACAGTGGTGTGTGTTGAACCTGCTTGTGCTCTAATCCTACTTGTTAGACTTGGCTCTGATTTTTATGTAAGCCTGGTTTTTTTTTCTGAATTATTCCTACTTATTCTAATATTACACCTGATCAACTTTTATATTTTCTTTGATTTTTCATCGGTGCTTATTGTTAATTTCACATGTTATCAAAAATATCTCAAAATTTAAAACTTAGAGTTGTAAAAATGTATGTGTATGTCTGTAAAGTGCATCTAAAATGTTAACATATTTCCCTTTCCAAATCCAACCTTTTTTTGGCTTTTCCTACCCTTTTCATTCAGCTTTCAGAAAACTTCCTGTTTTATCAGTGTTCTCAATCTCATCTTTTGATTAGTGGATTTTTTCCATTTCTTTATGTTTTTATTTTTCCAGTTTTATTGAAATATAATTGGCCTTTGAATAAGTTAAAGGTATACAGTAATAGTTTTAACTACATATATTGTGAGATAATGACTGCAGTAAGTTTAGTTAGTATTCGTCATTTCATATGGATATAATAAAGAGGGAAAAGCAAAAAAAATATTTTTTAGTAATATCTACCCATAATATGGGGCTTGAACTTATGACCCTGAGATCAAGAGTTGCATGCTTTTCCAACTGAACCAGCCAGGCACCCCAAAAAGGGAAGTTTTCGTAGTGATGGTCACTCTTAAGAGTTACTCTTTTAACAACTTCCCGACGGCAGTGCTAACTACAGTCCTCATGATGACATGTTGCACATTATAATCCTGGTATTTATTTATCTTATAACTGGACATATATAAGTGAGATTATATGGAATTTGTCTTTCTCTTTCTGACTTATTTCACATAGCATATTCTCTCAGGGTCCATCCATGTTGTCACAAATGGCGTATTTCCTCATTTTTTATGACTGAATAGTAGTCCATTATACATAGAAATATATATCTTTATGAATCATACATATCATACGTATGAGAATTGGATATTCACATGTAAAAGACTTCCTTTAGACCTATGCCCTGAAGAGAATTTGCTGGATCATATGGTATTTCTATTTGTTCTGGATTTTTTTTTTTCAGTTTTTTAAACTTCAGTATAACTAATATTCAGTGTTTCGTTAGTTTTAGGTGTACAATATAGTGACTCAACAATTCTATGCATTATTCACTTCTCATCATAGTAAATGTACACTTAATTCCCTTCACCTACTTCAGCCAAAGCCACCTCCACTGTGGTATCACCAGTAGCTCATCTATATTTAAAAGTCCAGGTTTTGTCTCCTTTTTTCTTTGTTCTTTTGTTTTATTTCTTAAATTCTACAAGTGTGTGAAATCGTATAGTATTTGTCTTTCTCTTTCGGAATCATTTCACTTAGCATTATAACCTCTAATCCATCCATGCTGTTGCAAATGGCCAGATTTCATTTTTTATGGTTGAGTAATATTCCTGTGTGTGTGTGTGTGTGTGTGTGTTCCACTTTTTCTTTATCCACTCATATATTGATGGACACTTGGATTACTTCCATAATAAGACTCTTGTAAACAGCGCTATAGTAAATAGAGGTGCATATATTGTTTTGAATTAAAATTTTTGCATTCTTTTGGTAAATGCCCAGCAGTGGAATTACTAGATCATATGATAATTCTATTTTTAATTTTTTGAGGAAGCTGCATACTGATTTCTACAGTGGCTGCTTTAGTTTCCATTTCCACCACCAGTACACAAGGGTTCCCTTTTCTCCACATTCTTGCCAAAATTTGTTTCTATGTTTTTGATTTTAGCCATTCTCACAGGTGTGAGATGATACTTCACTGTGGTTTTCATTTGCATTTCTCTGATGATGAGTGATGAACATCTTTTCACGTAACTGTTGGTTATTTGTGTGTCTTCTTTGGAGAAATGTCTGTTCCCATCTTCTGCCCATTTTTAATTGGATTAGTTGTGGGTTTTGGTGTTGAGATGTTTAAGTTCTTTACATAGTTTGGATAGCATCCCCTTATTCAAATATCATTGTAAATATCTTCTATTCTGTAGGTTGTCCTTTAGTTTTGTTGATTGTTTCCTTTGCTGTGAAGAGGGTTTTTATTTTAATGTAGTCCCAATAGCTTATTTTTGCTTTTGTTTCCCTTGCCTCAGGAGATATACCTAGAAAAATGTTGCTATGGCCAATGCCAGAGAAATTACTCCCTGTGTTTTGTTTTGAGTTTACTTTTGTGTGTGGTCTGAGAAAGTGGTCCAGTTTCAGTCTTTTGCATAGCTTTCCAGTTTTCCCAACACCATTTGTTGAAGAGACTTTTTTCTATTACCTATTGCCTTCTTTGTCAAAGACTAATTGACCATGTAACTGTGGGTTTATTTCTGGGCTCTCTATTCTATACCATGGAACTATGTGCCTGTTTTTGTGCCAAAACAATATTGTTTTGATTACTACAGCTTCACAGTATATCTTGAAACCTAGGATTGTGATATCTTCAGTTTTGTTCTTTTTCATGATTGCTTTGGCTTTGGGGGGGCCTTTGTGTTTCCATACAAATTGTACAATTACTTGTTCTAGTTTTCGTATCAGGATAATGTTAGCCTCAAAATGAATTTGGAAGCTTTGCTTCCTCTTCTACTTTTTTTTTTTAATAGTTTGAGAAAAGTAGGTATTCAATTCTTCCTTAAATGTTTGGAAGAATTCACCATTGAAGCTATCTGGCCCTGGACTTTTGTTGGCTGGGATTTTTTTTTAATTATTATTTCTGATTCAATTTTATTGCTGGCAATCAGCCTGCTCAGCTTTTCTATTCCTAATCCAGTTTGAGAGGTTATAAGTTTCTAAAGAATTTATCCATTTCTTTTAGGCTGTCCAATTTGTTGGCATATCTTTCTCTCATTTTTAAAATTTTATTATGTTAGTCACCATACAGTACATCATTAGTTTTTGATGTAGTGTTCCATGATTCATTGTTTGCATATAATACCCAGTGCTCCATGCAATATATATCTTTCATAATACTCTCTTATAATCCTTTGAATTTCTATGGTGTTATTTCTCCTCTTTCATTTCTAATTACATTTTAGTTGTCTCTATCTGTCTCTCTCTTTCCTTGATGTGACTGGCTACAGGCTTATCCATTTTGTTGATCTTTTCAAAAAACCAGCTCCTGGTTTCAATAATCTGTTCTATTGATTTTTTTTTAAGTTTTGACTTAATTTTTTTCTGCTGTAATCTTTACTTCCTTATTTCTGGTTTTGGCATCTTGTTTTTTGTTCTTTTTCTAGCTCCTTTAGATGTAAAGTTAGGTTGTTTATTTAAGATTTTTCTTCCTGAGATAGGCCTTTATTGCTATAAATTTCCCTCTTGGAACAGCTTTTGCTGCATCCCAAAGATTTTAGGCCATTGTATTTTTTTAATTTTCTCTTTGATTTCTTGATGATCCATTCATTATTTAGTAGCATGTCATGTAACCTCCATGTATTTGTGTTCTTTACTTATTTTTTCTTGTGGTTGATTTCTAGTTTCATAGTGTTGTCAGAAAAGATGGATGATTTGACTTAAGTCTTTTTTAATTCATTGAGACTTATTTGGGGGTCTAACGTGATTTGTCCTGGAGAACGTTCCATATGCACTTGGAAATAATGTGTATTCCACTATTACAGGATGTAGTGTTCTGAATATATCTTTTAGATCCATCTGGCCCGATGTGTCATTCAAAGCTATTGTTTCCTTGATGATTTTCTGTTTGGATGATCTATGCATTGATATAAGTGGGGTATTAAAGTCTCCTACTATTACTATATACTATTGAGTACATCTTTTATATTTGTTGATAGCTGTTCGGTATATTTGGGTGCTTCCATGTTGGGTGCATAAATGCTTACAATTGTTATATCTTCTTGTTAGATTATTCCCTTTATGATTTATAGTGTTCTTCTCTGTCTCTTTTTACAATATTTGTTTTAAGCTGCTTTGCCTGATGTAAGTATTGCTACCCCAGGTTTCTTTTCACTTCCATTTGCATGGCAGATGTTTTTCTATCCCTTCACTTTGAATCTGCATGTGTTTAGGTCTGCAATGACTCTCTTGTAGGCAGCATGTAAATGGGTCTTGCTTTTTTACCCCATTCAGTTACCCTATGTCTTTTGATTGGGGCAATTAGTCCATTTTCATTTAAAGTTAATACTGGTAAGTATGAACTTACTGGCATTTGGTTGTTTTAATGTTGTTTTTGTAGTTTTTCTATGTTCCTTTGTTGCTCTCTTCTCTCATGGTTTGCTGGCTTTCTTTAATGATATACTTGGATTGATTTTCTTTTTTTTTTTTTATAAATCTATTATAGGTTTTTTATTCGTGGTTACCATTAAGTCCATATAAAACATATTACATATAAAGTAGTCTACATTAAGTTGACGATCACTTAAGTTTGAATCAATTCTGAAAGTACTAAATCTTTATTCCCTTTCCCCCATACTTAGGTATAGGTAGTCATACTTTACATTCTTTTATTTTGTGAATCCCTTGAGTGATTTCTTATAGAGAGACTTGATTTTACTGCATTTGTGCTTCTTTCTATTTTTACTCCTGCTTATCTTTTCTTTCCACTCAAAGAATTCCCTTAACATTTCTTGTAATTCTAGTTTAGTGGCGATGAATTCCTTTCACTTTTGTTTGTCTGGGAAACTCTTTATCTCTCTTATTCTGAATGATAGCCTTGCTGGATAGGGTATTTTTGGTTGGAGGTTTTTTTTCCTTTCAGCACTTTGCATATATCATGCCACTTTTTTCTGGACTGCAGAGTTTCTGCTGAAAAATCAACTGATGGCATTGTGAGGTTTCCCTTCCATTTCTCTCTTGCATGTAACTTCTTTCTTTTCTCTTTCTGCTTTTAGAGTTCTCTATTGCTACTTTTTGCCATTTTAGTCACTCTATCTTGGTGTGGACCTCCTTGGGTTGATTTTGCTGGGACTTCTCTGTGCCTGTTGGATCTGGTCTGTTTCCTTCCCCAGATTTTGGAAGTTTTTAGCTATTATTTCTCCAAAAAAATTTTTCTCCTCCCTTTTCTCTCTCTTCTTCTGGGATTCCTATAATGCAGATGCTATGATGCCTGATGTTATTATCACTGAGTTCCCTTCACTTATTCTCATTTTTTATTACTCATTTTTCTTTCTCCTGTTCATCTTGATTGCTTTTCATTTCTGTTTTCCAGTTCACTGATCTGTTCTGTTTTCTCTAGTCTACTATTTATTCCCTATAGTGTATTTTTAATTTCAGTTATTGAATTCTTCATCTCTGATTTGTTCTTTTTAGTACTTTTTCTTTCTGTTGAAGGTCACACTGAGATCCTTCACTCTTCTCTCAAGTCCAGTGAGTATCCTTATGACCAGTATTTTAAATTTTCTTTCAGGAGATGCCTGGGTGGCAAGTTACGCATCTGACTCTTGATTTTAGCTCAGGTCGTGATCTCAGGGTCGTGAGATCAAGCCCCGTGTCAGCCCCTGCACTCAGCCCTGCGTATTCTTTAGATTCTTCCCTCTTCCTCTGCCCCTCACCCCCTTGCATGTGCTCGCTCTCTAAATAAAAATAAAAATAATTAATTCTATGTCAGGCACATTGTTTATCTCCATTGCATATAGCTCTCTTGCTGTGATTTTGTCCTGTTCTTTCATTTGAGACATAATCATCTGTCTCCTCATTTTGTCTAACTTTCTGTGTTTGTTTCTATGTGTTAGAAAAGTCAGCTATGTCTCTTGCTTTTGAAAGGAGTGACCTTATGAAGAGGTCCTGTAGTGTCCTGTTGTGCAAAATTCCTTGTTCACCAGAACCTGGCACTTCAAGGGAGTGTCTCCTTTGCACGTTGTGATACCTTACTATATTGGCTGAGCCACATTTGCCTTCAGTCCAGTCACCTGCAATGGCTGTCTTTACCTGTTGTGGGCGGGGTTTGATCCGTGTGTTATGAATGTGCCAGTCTGAGACTGCCCTGGGCTTGAGTGGTTAGACCAGGCATGGCCAGAGATGCAGTCCCGCTGAACTCCAGGGTGCTCTCCCTGAGACGCTGTCACTGGTGGGCAGCCCCTGAAGCCAAACCAGATGTCTGCCACCAGCCTATCTCTGGGGACACAGTAAAACTGGGGTGTATATTTATCTTCCCCTCTCTCTAGGACAGGAGTCACTTTGGAGTGATGCTGGCCGCTGTCAGGGCTGCTTGCACAATGCCACCCTTTGGCACCAGATTGGATGCGCTCCTGCCGAGGGTAGGGGGGATGGATCTGCATGAGGATGTGAGGGGTGGAAGGCAGGCACTCTTAGCAAGCTAGGTGGAAAATATTCATTTTGGTTCTCACGTGTATGTTTTTATCTAGGCCAGAGGGCAGGGTGGGAAATGGTGCCTGCCAGCTCTTTTGTCCTTGGAGAAGCCCCTAAAGACCCCTGTGCGTCCAGCACACACTCTGAGTTTAGTAAATAAGTCTGCTTCTCATATACCTCAGGTGTTCTTCAAACTGCTGTTTCCATGCGGTATCTCAGCGGGGCGATTTGTAATGCTCTGGCTCTTTAAGGATGAGCACGCGTTCCTCTTGCTCTCTGGCTCTCCCAGAGCTTAGTCTGCTGATTTTTTAAAGTACCTATGTTGACCCCCACTGATTATAAAAACTTGTGAAATTAGCCCCCGTGGTCTTCAAAGGCAAATGCAGGGATTTGTCTTACTAGCGCTAGTGCCCTGTGCCTGGGGCGCCTGCTTGGGTCTGCCCCTCCCCCCTCCGGGGTTTGCAGTGTCCTTCCCTCCTGCAGACGGTCTCGGGGGTCAGCTGGCTTCCCAACCATGTCTTTGCTCTTCCTGCCGCTTTCGGTGTGAACTCTTCTCTACGATTAGCTAGGGAGAGTCTTTTCTGCCAGGCTTTGTGTCCTTTTCTGGGTTATTTACACTGCTGTGGGTGTCATCTAGGTGTTTCTGTGAGTCAGAGCGGGCTTAGGATCCTCCTACTCTGCCATCTTCTCTAGAACTGATATTTATACTTTTAAGTTCCTGGGGAAACTATACAGTTTTCCATAGTGGCTGTGCCGGTTTATAATCCCCCCCAACAGTGCTCAAGAGTTTCCTTTTCTCTACATCCCTCACAGCATTGATTATCTCATGTCCTTTTGATCATGGCCATCCTAAAAGATTTGAGGTGATATTTCATTGTAGTTTTGATTTGCATGTCTCAAATGACTAGTGGTCTTAGCACTTTTTCATGTACCTGGTGGTCATTCACGTATCTTCTTTGGAAAAGTTTCTTTTTGGGTCATTTACCCATTTTAATTGGATTATTTTTTGTTTGTTGCCATTGAATTCTATGAGTTCTTTATTTTGGATAGTAAATGTTTATCTGATACATGGTTTGCAAATATTTCCTCCCCTTCTGTAAGTGGTCTTTTCACTTTGTTGGTTGTTTCTTTTGTTCCATAGAAGCTTTTAAGTTTGATGTAGTCCCATTTATTTTTATTTTGTTGCCTTTGCTTTAGGTTTCATATCCAAAATCATTGCCAAGATCCACATCACAGAACTTTTTCTTTGTTTTCTTTCAGGAGTTTCATGGTTTCAGATCTTACAATTAAGTCTTTAATTCATTTTCATGAGTATAGAGATCTATTTTCATTCTTTTACATGTGAATGTCCCATTTTGCCAGCACCACTTAATGAAGAGACTGCCTTTTCTCCATTGACTATTTCAGACTCCTTTGTCAAATATTAGTTGACTGTGTATTCCTGGATTTATTTCTGGGGTCTCAGATCTATTTCATTGATCTATTAGTCTGTTTTTATACCGGTACCATATAGTCTTGACTACTATAGCTTTATACTACAGCTTGAAATCAGAAAATGTGATGCCTCTTGCTTTGTTCTTCTTTCGAAGGATTCCTTTGGCTATTTGGAGTCTTCAGCAGTTCCATATAAATGTTACACTTGTTTTTCTACTTGCCAAAGTAGTTTTTTTTCTATTGCCAAAAAAAAAAATGCCATTGGAATCGTGATACAGATTCAAAGAGACACATATACCCTGATGTTTATAGCAGCATTATCAACAGTAGCCAAATTATGAAAGAACCTAAATGTGTATGTACACGCACAGAATGGAATATTACTCAGCCATCAAAGAGAATGAAATCTTAACATTTGCGGTGATGTGGATGGAGCTAGAGTGTATTATGCTAAGAGAAATAAGTCAGAGAAAGACAAATACCATGATTTCACTTTGATTTAAGAAACAAAACATATGGGGCGCCTGGGTGGCTCAGTGGGTTAAAGCCTGTGCCTTCAGCTCAGGTCATGATCTCGGGGTCCTGGGATCAAGCCCCGCATCGGGCTCTCTGCTCAGCAGGGAGCCTGCTTCCCCCTCTCCCTCTGCCTGCCTCTCTGCCTACTTGTGACCTCTCTCTCTCTGTCAAATAAATAA
The DNA here is from genome assembly GCA_028533885.1 of Nasua narica. Taxonomy (NCBI): domain Eukaryota; kingdom Metazoa; phylum Chordata; class Mammalia; order Carnivora; family Procyonidae; genus Nasua; species Nasua narica. Next base: position 174,792,341 of record CM052800.1, read on the forward strand.
ATTTAAAAAAAAAAGAAAAAAGAAACAAAACATATGAACATAGGTAGAGAAAAAAAAAAGGCAATCCATAAAACAGACTCTTAACTACAGAGAACAAAGTGAGGTTACTGGAGGGTAGGTAAGCAGGGGGATGGGTTAAATGGGTGATGGGTGTTTGTGATGAGTGCTGGGTGTTATACTATACATAAGCAATGAATAACTAAATTCTACTCCTGAAACCAGTATTACACTATATGTTAACTGGAATTTAAATAAAAACTTTAGAAAGTGTATTAATTCTTTTTTTTTTTAAGATTCTATTTATTTATTTGAATGAGAGAAAGAGATCACAAGTAGGCAGAGAGGCAGGGGGAGGGGGAAGCAGGCTCCTCACTGGGCAGACAGCCTGATGCGGGGCTCGATCCCAGGACCCTGAGCTCATGACTGGAGCTGAAGGCAGAGGCTTAACCCACTGAGCCACCCAGGCGCCCCCAAAAAATATTAATTCTTTAAATGGTTTTTCGTTGTATTGACATTTTAATAGTATTCTTCCTTGTAATAGTATTCTTCATTGTAATAGTACAATGATACAGGATACCTTTCCATTTTTTGATGTGTTCTTCTATTTATTTTATCAATGTCTTGTAGTTTTCCAAGTAGAGAACTTTCACTTACTTGGCTAAGTTCATTCCTAAGTGTTTGTTTTTGATGCTTTTATAAATGGGATCATTTTATTTCTGTTTTCAGATAATTTGTCATCAGTATATAGAAAAACTACTGGTTCTATATGTTAATTTTGTGTCCTACATCTTTACTGATTTCATTGTTTAAATCTGGGAGGCGATTCTTTAGTATTTTCTCTATATAAAATCATGTTGTCTTCAGATAGGGATATTTTTCTTCCCAGTTATGATGCATTTTATGTCTTTTTCTTGCTTGACTGCTCTGGGCTTCTACTATGTAGAATAAGAATAGTATGAGTAGGCACTCTTGCTTTTGATCTTAGACAGTAAGCTTTCAACCTTTCATTATTAAGTGTAACGTTAGCTGTAGGCTTAGCCTGTGTGGCCTTCATTGTGTTGAAATATGTATCTGCTATAATTTATTGGCTTTTTATTATGAATGGATGTTGAATTTTGTAATGTGTTTTACTGTGTCTATTGAGATGAACATGATTTTTTTTCATTCATCCAATTAATGTGCTATATTATATTGATTGATTTGCATATGTTCAATCACCCTTGCATTCAAGGTGTAAATCCCACTTGGTCATGGTGAATCATCCTTTTGATGTGCTACTGAATTCAATTTGCTAGTATTTTGTTGAGAATTTTGGCATCTGTATTCACCAGAGATATTGGTCTATACTTTCTTTTCTGGTAGTGTCCTTTTCTGGCTTTGGTATAAAGGTAATGCTGGCCTCATAAAATGAGTTTTGAGGTGTTCCCTGCTGTACAATTTTTTGAAAAAATTTGAGAAGAACTGGCATTAGTTCCTAAGTGTTTGGTAAAATTCACCAATGAAGCATCTGGTCTGGGCTTTTCTGTGTTGGGAGAATTTTGATTATGGCTTCAGTCTCCTTACCAGTAATTGGTCTATTCAGATTTTCTATCTCTTCCTGATCCAGTTTTGGTGAGTTATATGTTTCTCAGAATTTTTCCATTTCTTCTAGGATGTCCAATTTGTTGGCATATTCTTGTTCATAGCAGCCTCTCATGATCCTTAAATTTCAGTGGCATCAGTTTTAATGTCTTTTTTTATTTATAATTTTGTTGGTTTGGGTCCTCTTTTTTTCTTTGGTTTGTCTAGGTAAAAGTTTGTCAATTTTGTTTATCAGTTCAAAAAACAATCTTAATTTGGTTATTTGTATTGTTTTCCTGCTTTCTATTTCATTTAATTCTTCTCTATATTATTTTCTTTCTTCTAACTTTGGTCTCTGTTCCTTCTATTTCATTAAGATGTAGAGACAGTTTTTGGGGGTTTTTTTGGGCTTTTTTGTGTGTGGGGGGGTAGGTGTCTTTCTTCCTAATGTAGGCATAATTGCTATGAACTTCTTTCCTAAAACCACTTTGCTGCATCCTATAAGTTTTGGTATGTTGTGTTTCCATTTTGTCTCAAGACCCTTTATTTCCCTCTTTGCTTTCCTCTCTGATCCATTAGCTGTTCAGGAGAGTGTTATCGAATTTCTGCATATTCATAAATTATTCAGTTTTCTTGTTACTGATTTCCAGCTTCATACCATTGTGGTCAGAGAAGATATGTGGCATGATTTCAGTCTTTTTGAATTTTCCAAGACTTGTTTTGTGGCCAAAAACATGGTCTCTTGCAGAAAACGTTCTATAAGCACTTGGAAAAATTGTATATTTTGCTGTTGTTAAATGGAGTGCTCTGTAACTCTCTGTTCTATTTAGACTGAAGTGTTGTTTAAGTCTACTTCCTTATTGATTCTCTGTCTGGATGACCTATCCATTGTTGAGCAAAGAGTATTAAAGTCCTTAACTACTGTCATATTGCTGTTTATTATTCTTTTTATTTCTGTTAGTTTTTGCTTTATGTATGTATTTGGGTGCTCAGACCTTGGTCACATAAATATTTATAATTGTCATATCTTCTTGGTGGATATATCCCTTTATCATTAAGTGACCTTCTTGGTCTCTTTATACCAATTTTAAATCTGTTGTGTCTGATATAAGGATAGTTACCAGCTTTGTTTTTCTTGTTACCATTTGCTTGAAATGTCTTTTTGCATCCCTTACTCTGTATGTGTGTCTTTAAGGCTAAAGTGAGCTGTGGAACCAGAAGAAATAACGTGAGTTCCAGTTTGAAAGCAGGCAGGCTCAAGATTCAAGCTAAGAGACATTATTTCAGTTTGAGTTAAAAGGCAGAAAAAAATGAATGTCTCAGGTCAAGATAGTCAGGCATGAAGAGCTCCCCTTAACTCAAAGAGGACCCGCCTTTTTGTTCCATCCAGGCCTTCAGCTGAGGTACACTCACACTGGGGAGGGCAACTGGCTTTACTCAGTCTACTGACTCAAACGGTAATCTCATCCAGAGATGTCCTCACACACAAACCCAGAAGAGTATCTGACCACATATCCAGGCACCACGTAATCCAATCATGTCAACACATGAACATCACCCTGGGCCAGGGCGTTTCACGTTATCTTCTCCCTATTCAAGAGGCGAATGGTTAAACACACTGTGGCACATCCATGCCTTGGAATACTGGTCAACAATAAAAAGGAACCAACTATTTATCTGTACAATATGGAAGAATTCCCAGAGAATTATGTGAGTGATAAAAGCCAATGCCAAAAGGTTACATACTGTACAATTCCATTTACATAACAGTCTTGAAACGACCCAGTTATAGAAATGGAAAACAGCTCAGTGGTTGCCAGGAGTTAAGGAAGTGGAGGAAGCTGGTAGGGAAGCAGGTGTGGTTGTGAAGGGCAATGTGAGTGATCACGGAGATAGAAACATTATTTAGCTTCACTGTGTAGGGGATACACAGACTTCACAGTGATGACATTGCACTGAACTAAATAGAAAAACACATGTCCCAAATATACGGATACCCTGACGAGTTAAAGCAGAATTGTGGTGCGCTGTCTGGTGTCTGCACATTTTCACCGTCGGTCCTCCGCTGATTCTAATGTCACCTCGGAGTTGAGAGTCATTGACCAAGGCATTTCCACGGGTGACTTGGTGAGGATTAGACACCATACTTGCAACACACTGCTAGCGACAGCAGTTCCGTGTAATAAAACATTAAAATCCCCCAATTATTAATTCCTATTTAGATGTAAATGACATGTAAATTTATAACAGCCCTTCAAGAATTCCAAATCCTTCCTACTCAAACAGCTTCCAGAACATCATCTGGGTTTTAGAAATGCAGAATTTCTCATCCCACCCCAGACCTACTGAATCAGAATTTACCTTTTATGGATATCCCCAGATGCACACACCCTCTTGTGCACAAGTCCAGGGAGGAGCAGAGGAAGAGAATCTCCAGCAGGGTCTTGGCTGAGCACCCAGCCCGATGCAGGGGGGGCTTGGTCTCACAACCCTTGAGATCATGACCTGAGCTGAAACCAAGAGTCAGATGCTTAACCAACTGAGCCACCCAGGTGCCTCTATTGTAATGATAATTTCTATGAGGAAATTAAATCTCTTAAGCCATTAAATGGCATTTCTAAAAACACAAGATGTTGGTAATACTTAATACAACATATGGTGGAAGATGTCCTATCCAAAAACGCTGCAGTGTATACATAAAGTAACGGGAGTGGCTTTCACAACACAAAGAAGCTTTAATTGCATCAGATGAAATCTCATTTGTGATTCATCTTTCCAACGTGTGGTGTTTGTATCTTTTATGTATAGACAATTTCGGTTTGTGTCATCCTGGGTGCAAAGAGAGAAAATATTGTGGGTAAGGAGTCCTGATGTTTAGGTTCTTTTCATAGAATTATTGCTCAACTAGGTGAATGGCTTTGGAGGTGTCACCTTCCTTGTGAGGAAAGGACTGGCCTAGATGGGAATATCTCATAAGTACTTACAGAGACACAGTGGAGTTTGTCCTTGGGGGGAAGAGGGCAAAGATGGGTACGGCTCTATAACCTTCCCACTTCCCCTCCCAATTTTATTCAGTGTTTAATCAGTGATCTGTTTTACCTATTGTAACTTTCATGCAACATCATTTGAATAGTTTTCCTATTTAAAAAAAAGCTGGAAATAATTGCTAATTAAGGTTTCTTGCAAACCTTTGATTTCAAGTTTGATTTCAAGCTTAAGGACCATGGGGTATTGATGTCTGCTGGACACAAAGCATGAACGGCACTTAGAATAGTGATCTACATGTGGTGGACACTAAATAAACATTTTTAAATTGACTCTTACCAGTCCCCCAGACCCTCCGAGTTGCCCTGCTGAGTGGGCTTCGGGTGCCGTGTAGGGACATCCAAACACCTGTTCTTCCATCGACCGTTTTATGTGAGTCTGTGCGAGTTACGTAATCTCCCGATAGCAGAGTCGTCATAGATAATAGTATGATTCCCACATTCCCTTCACCACAACTCCAAAGTCCAAATAGTCTGTAAAAATAGGTTTTGTAAATAGATTAGAGGCCAATCTGACCTCAGTGAAGATGGGCCTATGAACAGTTGTACGTATCCCACTTAAACTGACGAGTCACTGAAGAAATACTAGGTTACAGGCCGCTGCCCCAGGGTCGCACAGGGGGTTGTGTGTGCATCAGAGTACTTTGTGTTGGGTGGGCCGGCAGGTCGCTGACCCTGGCAGGAGTTCGGAGAGCCAGAGTCTTACTGGGGTAACTCCTGGGAGAAATACAGGGCGGATGAAGCAGGATCCCATAAGGAAAGCCTGCAGGATACCCGGCAGGTTCTCGTGTTAGCAGGGTTAGCAGGGTTCCTGAGCCCCTCTGGCTCAGGTCTGGGCTGGGGACTGACTCCCCGGAGGATGAGGCCAAGGTGCTGACCCCCGGAGGTTGGAGGCTGTCATCAACTGTGCTCATTACAGCTGAGCAGAAGGTTCTTTGTCAAGTGCGATCCGAGAGGTACTTTGCCACAGTTGCCACACAACTGTTTCTTCTTTTAAACCGCTTTAATGATGTATAATTTACGCACCATAAAAATTGCCTGGGGAAAGGGTGCCGTTCAGCTATCTTAGTAAATGTATATGGTTGTACAACAAAAATCCCGATCCAGTTTCAGAACATTTCCATCCCCCCAGAACGTGAGCTGTCTCTTCCCGCTCCTACCCCCAGTACAGAAACCGTCATCTGTCTTTCTGCCCTTACGGTTTTGCCTTCTCTAGCGTTTTTATCTGAATAACATCATGCAACATGTAATCTTTTGAGTCTGGCTTCTTTCACTTGTGGTGTGTCCCAGGGGATGATCTGTGCTGCGGCATGCGGTCTTCCGTAGGCTTGTGCTCATGCTGTATATCCACTTCTCCACGGGGGGGTCGCCTCCAGCTTTTGGCTGTTGTGAGTAATGTTGCTGTCGACATTTGTGTACAATTCCCGGTGCAGACGCAGTTTCATTTCTCGAGGAGTGAAGTTTCTGGGTTATATGGTAATGCGTGTTGTTGTGTTTTTGTAGGTTTATTTTTTAAAAGAAACTGCCAAACAGGTTTCAAAGGGACTGTACCATTTTTGCAGTCACACCAGCAATGTAGGAGGGTTCTAGTTTCTCCACATACTGGTATTGCCACATTCTTGGTTATAGCCATTCCACAGGGCGTGTGGGTATCTCGTTGTGCTTTTATTTTTTTTTAAAGATTTTATTTATTTATTTGACAGAGAGAGAGAGAGATCACAAGCAGGCAGAGAGGCAGGCGGAGAGAGGGGGAAGCAGGCTCCCCGTTGAGCAGAGAGCCCGATGCGGGGCTCGATCCCAGGACCCTGGGATCATGACCTGAACCGAAGGCAGAGGCTTTAACCCACTGAGCCACCCAGGCGCCCCTCTCATTGTACTTTTAATTTGCTTCTCCAATGACTAATAATGTTGAGCCTCTTTTTGTATATATAATCAATTCTATATGTTCTTGCATGAAATGCCTTTTGTCCATTCTTTATCTTCTTAATGAACAGAAGTTCTTTACCCAGTCTGGATAAAATTGCTTTATCAGATATATGGTTTGCATTTTCTCCTAGTCTGTGGCTTGTCTTTTCATTTTCTTTTTTTCTTTTTTTTATTAACATATAACGTATTATTTGCCCCAGGGTATATGTCTGTGAATCATCAGGCTTACACATTTCACAGCATTTGCCATAGCACATACCCTCCCCAATGTCCATATCCCTACCCCCCACCTCCTAGCCCCCCTTAGTTTGTTTCGTGGGTTAGGAGTCTCTTATGGTTTGTCTCCTTCTCCATCCCATCTTGTTTCATTTTCTTAATGGTTTCGTTTCGGAAGAACACACACACACACACACACACACACACCTTTGAGGTCCGATTCATTTGTGGAATTGTGCCTTTAGTATCTATTTCATATCTAGGACATTTTTGCCTGACCTAAGGTGAGAAAGATTTCCTGCTGTGTTTTCTTCTAGACATTTTATAATGTCAGTTTTATGAACATTAGTGGTTCTCAGATGGGAGTTTTGCTCTCCAGGGAACTTCTGGAATACCAGGAGACCTTTTGGATTGTCAGAAATAGGTGAAGTGTGTTACTAGTGTCTAGCAGGTAGAGACCAGTGATGGTGCTAAATGTACTACCACGCGTGGGACAGCCCCCCAACAGCAAGGAATCGTCTAAGATGTCAGTGGTGCTGAGGTTGGCAAGCCCTGAGCTGAGTTTCTGGTCCATTTTGAGTTAATTTTTGTGTATGGTGTGAGGTAAGGATCGACACACATTTTCTTTTGTTTTTGCATGTGAAGCACATAGTGCATTTTTTTCTTCTTGTTTTTCTTTTTCCATGACATTTGTTATGAGGAATATCCTACGGCATTGCATGGCCTGGCACCTTTGTTGAAGATCAACTGACCATAAATATTAAGATTTATACTTAAATTCTCTCTTTTGTTCCCTTGATCTACATTCCACTTTTCTGCAAACGCCACACTTGCTGACCGCTGTAATTTTATAGTACATTTTGAAACCCAGCAGTGTAAATCTTCCAACACGGCTTTTTCTAAAAAACTGTTTTGTCTACTAGGGATTCTTTGCATTTTCCTATCATTTTTTAGCATCAGGTTTTCAAACAAAAAAAGCCACTTGAGATTTTGATGATTACATTTAATCCACAGATGAATTTGAAGAGAACTGACATCAATATTGAGTCTTCTAATCGAAAAACTTAGCGTATTTTGCCATTTTTCTCAGCAATGATAGGTTTCAGTATACACGTCTTACATTTCCTGAGATTTTTTTCCTATGAAGTTTATTTTTAGTTGCCATAGTAAATGGCATTGTATTCTTAATTCCATTTTTGAATTATTTATTGCAGTGCACAGAAACACAATTCAGTTTTGTAAATTGATATTGTACCCTATAAATCTTGCTTACCTTGCTCATTCTGTATTATCTTTGATTCCTTAAAATTTTCTACATGTAGTAGTAACCTCTGAGAATAGTTTTACTTCTTCATTTCCGATCTATATGCCTTAATTCCTTTTTCTTGCTGCCTTCTCTAGGTGTAATCAGCAATACAATCTTACATAGAAATGCTGAGAGCCACATACCTTTCAAAATTAAAAAAAAAATAGAGTTCTGAGACACTGTCTTAGCTCTATGTTTCCGGTAAGGGATTACAGATCTGTAGCAACCAACTTCTAGGATTATTAGGAGATTAATTGAGGTATCACCTATACAATGCTTAGCGTAATTCCTAACACAAATCAGCACCCTCATAGAATGTTACCTTTTAGAAAGAATCTCGACCAGCCGCTGGCAGGCCAGCGGTAAGGATCAGAACTTGACCCTGAGGATGCAGGCCCGGGTGGCCATCTGGGTGGCTGCTGGGGTAGGGGATGGTCCCCAAGAGTCAGCACTATTTTTGTCAGCCTCCTGCGGACTCTTTGGTGTTGTGGGAGCTCTGGCAAATTACCTGAGCTTCAAAGTAGCCGTGGCCCCGATGGCTGTGGAGATAGTGAAACAGGGTTGATAACGTGGCAGGAGGGGACTGAGGCCTGCTGAGTTGTACCGAGGCTCAGTTGTTGATTGGGGCAGGAGTAACAGGAGGGGATTGTTTGGGGGCATATATTATATTGAAACTAAGAGGAAACCCTTATTTCCCTGCGCATTGTTATCTCCTTCATCAAAGGTTTATTGTAGAAGCTGTTCCGCAAAATTGTTGAGGGACTTGAAATTTATCAAGGCTGGAATAACAGCGGAGATGAAGAACAGATAACATGGGGAGGGAACGGCATCAGGAGGAAGTCCTCGTGGTACCTTCAGCCTTGTGAAGACTTAGCATTTCTCTCCGTTAGAAGGTGACCAGTTAGTGTGTATACGATTCAGCCCCCTGCCAATTTCCTCTGAGGAACGGCAAGCACTGTATGGCCAGCAGAGGCCATGATCTCTTGTTGGTAATGCTCTCCTCACCATAAACTAACCCGGAGAAGCAGGGCTCCTCTGGTGGCATTAATTACTGCAAAGGTCGCACACCTGCCTTCATTAGTGTCTTTGAGAAGAATCTCAAGTAGGTAAAAAGTAACCCTAATAACTGATTGATACCTTTGTGTCTAAGATACGAAATGTCAGTAAAGATCTTTGAGTCCAACCAGGAAACTTACAGGGTTCTTTGATCTCAGTAATAAAACAACTTAAATGAATTCCCGCTCTTTATTTAACAGTACGGTGCCTCCATGACCAAGGTTCTGTGACCTTTTAATCATGATCATCACTAAAATACTACGATTGGCCCTACATCGAAAAGGCCCAAATAGGGCTGGTCAGTGCTTCTTTAAAGCACACATTTAGTCATCAGAAAGGCACACAGTGGAGGTTCTTTCTATAAAAACCACAAGGCACACATGTGACAATATAAAAAGGCTACGTGTCTACGTCCATTCCTGCTCTTGAGTGTTTGCTCACGTCGATGTCTGGAGACAACTTCGCGAGCTGTTGGCAGTGGCCCCGCTGTGTCGACTGATGGCTCCGTCACTGTGGGAATAGGTAGTTGTCAAAGGCACAGACCTTGTGCTGAGTGATTGAATCTAGAGAAGGAGAAGAGTGGGTTAGCATTGACAATGGCCAACCATACTGCAGAATAACAACCTTTTCATGCACGCAACGTCCTATTTTAAAATCTTAAATGGCTTAGAGCTGCCTTGTCTATATGTCCACGTAGCACATGTGGCTATTTCAAATAAAATAAATAATTCAGTTCCCGGTCACACTAGCCACATTTTAAGGGCTCAGTAGGCACATTTTCCTACAGATACTGGACACGTAGGGTTAGGGTGGGAAGTTTGCCAGTCTGTGGCAGGAGAGACCAGAATTCTAATCTCTGCTAGCTACAGAAAATACTCTCTGGTACAAGGCAGAGTCTATATAAGTTTGTAAGTTGTCCCGACAGGGCTACACATCCGAGGCTGTGTAGCTATCCTATCTACCTAGCTGAGTACTTTATGCAGAGTACAGAATTAGTAAGCAGTTTCTACAACTCTGGTCTTCGTCTTTCAGTTGAAGAAGCTGGACTAGTGAGCTCTAAAGCCCTGTCAGTTTGAAGGCCTGTCATTTCATCAAAGTCACAAGAAGTCCGCTGGTCCAGGATAAGCTATATATAGATGCAGGAGAAGGTACCGTTCCCGGCGCTGCTTGCAGGAGGATGAGAGAGGAACGCAGCGGGTTGGCAACACTGATGGAATTACAAACTAAATTACAGTTAACTTCATAATCACTATTCTGATTCGCAGGGATGGACAAATTATATTGAAGGATCTTAAGATGCCACAATGATAAGCGATAGCAGATAGAAAGTACAAAAATAGGTTTGTTCTGTGAATATAGGAAGACATTGGAAGACAAAATGGTGCATCTTAGTTGTAGGTCCCAATAGTGTTCCAGAATTTAGTGACAAATGCACTTCGCACAACAGGTCTGAACCAGTGAGATGAGCTTGGGGGGGGGGGGCACTAACACTTGTTATATAGATTATATACATGATATAACCTTAGAATTAATATACCTGATATAGCTTTGACAGCCATTAGTACTAAGCCCAACCACTTACTTCTCTCCACAGTGCAGTGAAGGGACAGTATTACGATTTACATTTTAGTGTTAGTCCTTTATTCGTGGTATGTGTTGTACATATTTTCTGTCATTGGTCTTTGGTCTTATGCAAAGAAATTTTTATGTATGCATTCAGATTATGTAAATCTTTTACTGCATCTGTACATTGACCCATAGGTAGAAAGCTTTTCCCTTTACCCAGTTTGAAAGCAATTTACTCATGTTTCCATCCAGGTGGTAAAACTCTGTGGATTCAATTTTTACACCTAAGACTGCTGACAGAATGTCACTTGTGAAAGTCAGAACACGTTGCAAAAAAGCTGGCAATCTTGTGTAATTAATCAAAAATCGAATGCAACACAACGTCAAATATTTCTTTTAAAAAGTGACACTTATAAAAAAGTAACACAGTTATTCTGATATTTATATGAAAGAAAAAATACATAGAAGAAAATTTTGAAGAAAAAGAATAGTGAGAATTTGATATACTAGATATCAAAACACACTATAGCATTACAGTAGTAAAATGGTATGTAATTAGCACAGAACCAGATAAGTGGGTCAGTGGGAGAGTCGGGAACATGTCCATGTATATATGGAAATTAACAGATTAGTCAAAGGGCATTCAAAATCCATGCAGAACGGGTGAGTCACAAGTAGATGGTACAATCCCTTCACATCGCACAATAAATAAATTACGGAAGAATAAGCTATAAACGTGAAAAAAAATGATGGAAGTATTAATAGAAATAAGAGACTAGTTCTAAAGCTCAGGGTGTAGAGACAGACTTCCTAAGTGAAACCCAAATTCACGTGCTTGGGAAAAAACAGGCATTTGAATCCACAGAGATTAATAAATATTAAAATTCTGTAACACAGAATACACAATAAAAAGAACTAAAGATGGGACACTGGAGAGAATTTTATACTTAGAACACAAGATTAGGGACTATATTATAGAAGTATTCTGCAGAACAGTGTGAAAAAGAAAAATAGCCTAATTCAAAATAGCCCAGGGATAAGGATAGGCAATCCTTGAAATCTAAATCCCCTAAGACAATCCTACTCGTCAATAACTTAGGGAACAACTCGCACAAGCGTATAGTATAATATCATATAATATTCGTCCTTTTGTGGCTGGCTTATTTCACTTAACATGCTTTTAGTGTTCATTCACTTTGTAGCATAGATCAGAATATCATTCCTTTTTATGGTTGACTGGTAGATACTCCATTGTACGTATACACCACATTTTGTTCGGTCGATGGACGTTTGAGTTGCTTCCACATTTTGGCTGTTGTAAATGGCGCTGTTGTGAACACATGTATGCAAATATGTGTTCAATTCTTTTAGGTACTTAACTACAAGTAAAACCGCGGGATCACAAGGTGGTTCTGTTTAATTTTTTGAGGAACAGCTGGACTGTCTCCTCCCCTGGCTTCTCCGACATCCTCAACAGTGCTTGTTTTTGGTTTGTGTGGCAGCCATCCTCGTGGGTCTCAAGTGGTACCTCATGGTGATTTTGATCTGCATTTTCCTAACGATTAGTGAGGACGAGCATATTTTCACATGTTTACTGGCCATCTGTATATCTCCGCTGGAGAAATGTCTAGTCAAGTCGTGGCCCTATTGTTTAATCAGGTTTTTTGTTGGTTTTGAGCTGTATTAATTCTTTATATTTTTTAGATATTGTTGACCCTTATTTTAGCAAACATTCTCCCTCATTCTATGGGCTGCCTTTTCACTTGGTTGATTGTGTCACTTGATGCATGGAAGGTTGTTTGTTTTTCTTGTTTCGTTTTGTTTACCTATTTTTGTTGCCTACCTTAGAGCTTTTAAAAGCAGTTTCTACCTTTTTTCCTGCATGAGTTATTCGAGATGAGTGAGCAAGTCAGTCTTTTTGGTATCTCCCAAGCAGGTTCGAACAAATAAGAGCTGCAATCAGAGAGAGGAAACCAAGATGCTGGGCACGAGTAAGGAGCCACAAAGCTTCCCTACTGCCCTGAGCACGGCTTGGCCTGACTGGCCTTTGGCCTGGTCGCTGTAAATGTGATTGTTCCCCACCACGCCTACAGCCCAGGTTCAGACAGTCCGTTCTGTTTGGGGGTTTTTTGGTGTTTCTGTGGGGAAATGGGAGCGTGGTCTTCTCAGTCTACCATTTTGCGGATGTCACTCTGTGCAGGTGTCTTTTTTGACAGGGGGTGAGAAGCATGCATTCATCATTCAGTTTCTTAAATGGTTGAAATTGTTCAGATTTTCTATTTCTTGAGTTTATTCTGGTAATATTTTTTCTAGAAATTATCCATCTTATGTACTTTCAAATTTGCTGGTATAAATTTATTCCGCATGCTCTCATGATTTCTAAATACCCTTACTGTATCCGTAGTAGTAGCCCCAGCATTGTTCATAGTATTGTTCACTGGACCCTTTTCTCTTCCTTTCTTTTTTGATACTGCTAGGATTTTTGACTACTGATGGGTTCCCCCCCCAAAGAATTCTTTTTCGTCTCTCAAAAACCTACTTCTTTTGCTTTGATTTTGTTGATATTTGATACATTCTTATTCATTTCCTCTGACATTCTTCTGTATATATTGCTATGTATTCATCAAGTACCAAAATTTAAGAAAAAGTGGATAAAAAATAAGATCTTCTTCCAAGTATTTTTTCTCTTCCTGCAAATTGGGAACAGCTTCTTGTTATTTCACTCGGAGGTCGGATCCTTCAGCATCAGTTTCTGTAGGGCAGTGTTAGTGGTGGCACAGAGAAGTCCCAATTACTAGGAGTGGCATTAAGAGCTTGCTTTTTACAAAGGAGGAGTCTGAATGGAGAAGAAGGTGCCTAGGAACGCTGAATTTTAAATTCACCCAGGCGCTCTGGAAGAGAAATTCACATCATTTCGTTTGATAAAAGGCACAGATCTCTGCCATGATCTCACAATTTGTTTTTAGCAGTGCTCCTCAGCTGCGGTGGGTGTTAACAAAGCACCACACACCGGGAGGCTGGGACAATAGGAATTTATGATCTCACAGCCTGGGGAGGCCAGAAGCCCAAGATCTGGTTTCTCCTGAGGCCTCTCTCCTTGGCTTGCAGATGGCTGTCTTCTTTGTCCTCACGTGGCCTTCCCTCTGTGCACACATTGCTGGTGCCTCTTGTGTTCTCATGAGGGAACCAGTCCTACGAGATCAGGGCTCCCCCATGATGATCCTGTTTAATCACCGCTTGAGGGTCTCCAAACACAGTCACATTCCAAGGTCTTGGGGTTAGGACTTCAACATTCGGATTTGCGGGGGACACAATTCAGTCCGTAAGAGAAGGTCCATCACGTTAGGGTCTATGTCGTGCAGGAGTAACTGCCTAACATGCAACACGGAAAGAGCTGAAGCTCCCCACGCTTCACGGACACATGAAAACCTCTTGTACAGGGTGTTACTATACTAGTTCGGAAGCAAAGAGCCTAAGCTGCCGGCAAGGTCCCCCTTGGGGGCTGAGCTGTGAGGTTTCCTTTATGGCCATAGAGGTGGGGCTGGAGCTCACTCTCGAGCACTCACTTCTGTGCACAAGACAGTCTTGTAAGCCTACCAAAACCCCAATGCCCAGCGCTGGCCTGCACGCGGCCAGTGTGACTCCCCAAACCGAAGACGGCATTTCTAGTGGTGGATATAAAATGGCACCGTGGTCTCACTATTTCCTGTTCTGAGTTGAATGCGTAGCTGACTGTCATCTTCCACTTTGTTTTCTGTTTTTAAGTGAGGCTTGAAAACTGTGCCCTGGCTAAGAAGGTGCGAGGGAGGATCTTTTATTTTCCACTTTGTTTGTCAAGATGCTTCTTAAAAGTCTGTACCGCCAATGATGCTCACGTCCGGTGACCGGAGGTCAGCTGGCATAAATGTAACAGAGAAGCCGAATGAGACAGGTTGGGAAAGTTCAAAGGTCACCATCTAGGACCGCTAGTTGGCCAGTGAATACAGTTAAGGGGAAATCCACTTTCTGAGCACATGCTTCCCCTTATCTCTCCAAGGTAATGCTTGCTATTTCAGTAGCTGGCAGTTAATTTTTTTAAAAAAGATATATATATATATATATATATATATATATTTTTAAGTTATGTGTATTTTTTAAAAACTTAAACATATGAGAGGGCACCTGGGTGGCCCAGTTGGTTGAGCGACTGCCTTCGGCTCAGGTCATGATCCTGGAGTCCCGGGATCGAGTCCCACATCGGGCTCCCAGCTCCGTGGGGAGTCCGCTTCTCACTCTGACCTTCTCTCCTCTCATGCTCTCGCTCACTCTCTCTCTTTCCTAATAAAATAAATAAACAAAATCTTTAAAAAAAAAAAAAACACGTAAACATCTGAGATTACAGAATTCATTCCACCCGTTGTAGTTCTCATTCATTTCCATCCTGGTAGACGTCGTCTATTTGAGAGCAACTCAAAACCAAAGTAATTCAGCCTACCATCTGTGATGGCGTCTGAAGGGTGTGCCGGCACTTCGTGACTGGCTGCTGCGCTCCTGGGCGAGGGCGAGGGCGGTGGCGGGCTGGGGGCAGACGTGCCCCACGTTCTTCCCTTTCTCCTCCTCAGCACATGGACACGCCACCTGTGCCTCGTTCCTTCTGTGCAGTAAAAATGTGGACGCAAGGGAACCCTGACAGCGTCTGTTTAATCATTCACCCTAAGGGCTGAGGCCCCCTGAGTGGCCTTGCCTTCGCAAAATGCCATGTTCGAGAGCTTTTTTTCTAGGCCTAGTTCTGTAGTCAGCCGTCCGGGGGAACAGTGATCTAGGCCAACCTGCAAAAGGCCCGCAAGCTATCAGAGATCTTTCTCCTGAAAACATTGACATGGGGAGACAGTCAAATCAAATGCTTTTTATAAGTTATAAGGAAATCAGGCAGAGGCTAATTTTTTCCCCCGTTGGCAACTCTGTGAAGCGTATTACATTATGTTCCCACAATAGCATAAAATGTATGTCTTATCACTTGAACGTAGCCCAGACAATAAAAGCCCGAGACTGGAAATATGTCTTCTGTGAAAGGCCAAACCAGCCGTAAGTGATAACACCAATGTGGGGGATGGAGAGTGAAAAGACAGGGCCACAGCACAAAAATTTGCAGACTGGTGACGAATGCACTAGGGTCTCCAGGCTCCCGCCCCTCCCCAGACCCTCCCGGAAGACGCCAGCCGAGTCACTGGGGCCTCTCCTCTTACTGTCTTGATATGTAAGATGGGAATTCTGTCCTAGGGGTGTGCTGGGGTAAGTAAGATTCCTGGAACTTGCTTCCATTCCAATGTCAGGTAAAGGTGATATTTTGTTTCCTGGTGCCGGGAATTTGGTTTTTGTCTTCCTGTTTATTTTCATACATATTCAAGTGCCCACAAGTATTCTCTCTCCCAAAAATCCCCATTTCTCCTTCTGGTGCAATGATTCATCGAGAATCTTGGCCTAAGTATACTGCTGTTTCAGGGAAAATGGACTCTGGGGAATGAATTGGGAACATAATCATGACCGTTCAAATGGCCTCGTTATAAGGCAACCCAGCACGAAGGAGACTCTCCGCGGAGCAGATGAGTAAGACATGGCTTAAATTTCACGTGGCGAGCCCTGTTTGGAGAGTTCATAAATTCACACCATTCTAGGCCAGCAATGCAAGGCAGCAGCCGGGAGGGGAAGCTGGCTAAATGCTCCATTGTCACCCCTGACCAGTGTCCCCCAAAGAAAGAGCTGGAAGTTAGAAGAAAGTCTTATGCTGGAAGAATCATTTAAGAGTTTTGTTTTTTAATATAAATGTTGGGTTAGACGGCGGAAGGATAAAAAATCTTATCTGAAGGAATATAGTGCTAGGTTGTTGGAGGTCTTAGGGAAAGAGACTTTTTTTTTTAGTGGTGATCATCTTTCCTCCAGCCAAAAAACAAAAACAAAAACAAAAACTTTTCAGAGGTTTCTAATGGCTAAAAAAATCTGCTTGTCCATCCCCTGTGACTTTATTGTGTCTACAGAAACAAAGATCCCATAAAACAGGAATAAATATAAAGGTACTAAAAAAACCTTGGAATCTAATATTTTGGAAAGCAAATGACAAATCTGAAACTGGATACAACGAGCTACTTTTTAAGACTTTTAAATACTTGATTCAAACTACTCTTAAGTCTCAGGGTGACTTAACTCTTACACACTGATCTTCTAGTTGGAACAAATTTACAGTATTGCTCTTCATAATTTGTCACAAAATAACTAAATAACTTTTAAATCGATGCCTTAACATGGCTTTAATTTTAACTTATGAGGGATTTGATTTCAAATTTTAATTGCACAACATATTGGGAATAAAATATTGTCTAGATGTGCTCCCAGTAGAAGCTCAGGGGAAGGAGAAAGGTCTTCAGAAGAGAAAATGTTGCTGGGTCCGTGGATACAGTCACCAGGATAGTGGGCCGTGCCCGCCGTGGGGGTGAGGGAGCTCGCACTCTCTTGTGCGACCTCCTCCGACCACCATGGAAGTAAGCAGGGCAGGGGTGATCACCGCCTGTAACAGACGGAGTAAATCAGGTGCGGAGAGAAGAGGTGGTTTGCCTCCGCCCTTGCTCGGAGAACAAGCCAGTGGCAGAGCCCTGATGGTAAAGGACGTGCAGTGCTTTGTGGGTCTATGCGTATGTGTAGAGACATATAAATGAGATCTCCTTTACTGGCACAAAGCTGGAGCTACTGTATTGTCACTCGATTCAAAAAGAGAAGAATATAAACTCATAAACATGTGAAAAATACACGTTCTAACACCCAAGTCCCCAGGGGCAGTGGCCAAAGAGTCAGGGGGACTCACCTTAGGGGTGAGGATTTCACCACGCTGAGAGCCAAGGATTCCAGAACACACAATACCCGGAAGTTGCCAAGGGCACACGCAGATGGTGTAATCAATGACAAAGAAACAGGACATGAATTATGGGAGAGGAAAGAAACTCGGGCCTGCGGCTCCGGCTCTGAAACCCAGAGAATTCCGCAGGACGTTGTGAAAGTTAAGCCCTGGGGTCAAGCAGGTAGCCATTTGCCTCCTAAAACCCACTCGCAGGAGAGCAGAGAGGCAAAACAACGGGAGGAACTGGGCCTGCGGCTCAACGGTGCATGTCCTGCACACGAGAGCCGCAGGCAGCAGGGAGGAGCGGCAGAGTCCCCCAACCTGGAAATGATAATCATGCGGGCCCAGACGCTGGCCCCATGCACGGTACACAATTTGCAGACGCTGTAAAGATTAGGTGTGGATGTGCACTGTTGATATCAATCGTGTGCACAGTTCCGTTAGCAGAATGAGACATTTTTTTAAAAAGCAAAATTCTGGTCTCCAGTTGGTGTCATTTTGATCCATGTGCTTTCCTAAAAAAAACAAGAACCTCTGTTTCAGAACATAGGATGTTTTGAAGGTTATATTCTTGGCATTTAGAAAAGAGTAAACAGCCTCTTGGCTTTTGGACTGTAGCTAAAATCATAGAGTGTTTTTGTTTTTGTTTTTTGGAAATTCCATTTCCAGGCAGAAGATAAGTTACTTTGCACCAGAGAGTAAAAAATGACTCTTGATGGCCATACTTTTAAAATATATCAAAGGATGACCATCGGTTATTTAAAAGATATTCATCAAATGTCTGTCTGATAGATGAATACAGCTTGGACACAGTATCTACTTATCTGTTAAAGGATATTGTCTAGGACGGGGTGAGAGAAACCAGAAGTTTGGGATTTAGAGACAAGAGGAGGTGAATAGTAGGAAGACTCTAGAACAGGGAAGCAGGAGGGGAGAGAACACACTTCTCAAGCTCCAGGAGCCATGGACAGGTCTTGCCTAAAGGTTGCTGACACAGAAGTAATTAAGAGCAGAAGGAAAGGTTTCAGGAGAACCCAATTTTCTTCCAGCCTCCAAAGTCCTTGTTTGAGCCCCCGGGCTGTGGGACTTGGAAGGACAGCCCTGGCAAAGGATTACCTCGTGAAACCCAGGACAAGAAGGCTTATCCCCAGAGCGCATCCCCAAGCGCGTCTGCGGCGTCCAGCGCCATCGCCGCACGAATGCCGCCTGCCTCCCCTCCCTCCTCCCGGAGACCCCTGCAGCTCTCCCAGAGCTGGGGTCACAGACGAGCGCGCCTGTCCCCACACTGTCAGCCTCCTGGAGAGCGGGAGAGTGCCACCTCTTCCCCTTCGGATGCATTCTCCATATGCTGCTATTGATGCTAGTTTGTACATTACGTTCACGTCCGATTATTATTATTACTTATTTTTAGATAAAAGCTGTAGCTCCTTTTGCACGAAAGGGTAGCTTTCTGAGCCCACGAGCAAATGAGTGTCAGGAACGGCGCACACGAGAAAAGGGTGGGAGACGGGGGGGGTCCTGGCGGCTGGGCACGGGCCCCGAACCCCGGAAGCAGGGTCGGCCAGGCACCCAGGAGAGAGCCTCGGAGTGGAGGGCGGACGGGCCGAAGGTCTGGGGCAGCGGGGGCGAGGCTGGCTCTTTCACACTAGCGAGTGAGGTAAAGTGAGTCTACTAGGATTTCCTCTGTCCTTGCAAACTGCACTTTGGCTGACCGTCAGGAGGAGGAGGGTCGGGGTTGGCTTGTGCCTGAGAGCGATTCCAGGATTCCGTGAAGGCAGATGCATGCATTCTGAGTGTCCCTCCAAAAGCCCCGAGGCCACATCACCAGGGGTGTGGGCATCGCGCTTCCCCCAGAACAGTGGCTCCAAAGGGGACAGCAGCAGCTCCAACAAGCGGAGGGCACCTTCCCCATCCACCCCCGGGGGGCAGAGTCCTACCTAAGATCCATGCTTCGGACAGATACTTGGTGGTCGCCTTCCTCTTTCCGTGCGAGGGTCCGATGAAGAGGCTGGCCCGGCGTGGGGTCCGCGTGATCTGACCCCCACACAGGAGGACCAGTTCCCCCAGCTTGGCTCTGGGGGGATTGCTGGCCGGGGTGATGAACATCACAGGCTGATCGGCAAACAGGGTTCCCTGGTACTGCCCCGCAGAGAGGCCACGCTGCAGACGGCTCAGCTGTGGGGCAGAGACAGGGAGGGTGAGCACAGCACGGCATCACTTCATTACGTAGGACAGGTCGCCGGGAAGGTCACTTCCTTTTCTAGAA
Organism: Nasua narica; assembly: GCA_028533885.1. Classification (NCBI taxonomy): domain Eukaryota; kingdom Metazoa; phylum Chordata; class Mammalia; order Carnivora; family Procyonidae; genus Nasua; species Nasua narica. The sequence goes on from CM052800.1 coordinate 174,812,149, forward strand.
GACTAGACTAGTGTGTAACGTTGCACACTCTCAGATGAATTCTAAATTCTGAGGATTCAGGGGAGATCTTAACATTTAATGATAGTGACAGACCACGAGCATTGACCCCTGGCAAAACGACAAACAAATTTATAGTTCCCCCTCCCCCCAAGAGGTCAGGCTTTCGAATGCTTACAAATTCTAAACCGAAACAGTGAAAAGGAATCAACTGTTCAGTTGAGTGAGCGAACAGCATCGGCATTCTCCAATCCTATCTGAGCTACGTGGATGAGTGTGAAGGAGAAAATGAGAATGCTGCAGGAGGCAGTCGGCCTGCCCACGACCAGCAAGGTGCTTCAGGGCTTCCGGCAGCTCGGATGGTCCCAGGAGGGACCCAGCCCCCGGGGGGATGGCCGAAGGGAGGGTGCAGTGACATGAAGCGGAGGTCCTAAAGCTCTTCCCGGGCTCCTGAGGTGGTGGGGGGTGGGGTGGGAAGTATGCAGAGGTTGCTTTCAGTGAGTCATCCTGGAAACGGTGATGAGGCGAATGGGAGACGGTGGGAAACATTTCAGAATCGGGGATGTTAAATTGTTCTCCTTTTTGTTCTGATAAAGTTGTGGTCGGCGGGCTGACCCAAGGGGCGGTGGGAAGGCCTGCTTATTCTAAACAAACATTTCACTAACTACAGATTAATAAAGACTTCTTTTTAAGTGCAAATACCCTCTGGGAGATGTCGAGGGTGAACCGTCATCCACATTTTTGAGTATTTTAATCAGCTTATTTCCCTGGGGACGGGACCGAACATTTGAGATAAGCGGGCTCAGAGACACTAAGGATTTTGACGGGAGCTATGTGGGAAGAGAGGTTGAGGGGTGCATCTCAGGGGAGTGTGGCAGAGGGGCGGGGGCGACCACCAGCCCCACAGCACGGAGAGGGGCTGGCCCTGGAGGTGAGAGGGCAGCAAGTGATGCCTCCCTCCAGCTACATCACTGACAAGGTCGAATAAATTCTTCTTCCACTAGGTTTTCATTCTCAGAAAAGGATCTCATGGTGAAAAAATTTGTGCCGATATTAACAGATCCAACCCAATACACTTAAATATGGCCATGGAATTCTCTTCGCTCGTCCCAGTTCTGAATCATGCAACGTAAGACATCGCATTTAAGCACCTTCACCTGATCGGGTAAGTGAAATGAAATTGTGAAACTGACTAAGAAAACAACAGTTCTACTCATGGGTTAACTTTGTTTAATGCTTCGAGCAATTTCTAATATTCTTCTGAGATAAGAGGTATAAAGGGTCTCATTTAATTCTGCAGATGAAGATGCAGAGGTGGAAGCCTGCCAAGATTATCTGCTTTGGCTAAAATGGTGAGTCAAGCTGCAAGAAAAAACCACGATCCCTCAACTTGGTGAGTCACTGGATCATGTCGCATTGTAACTAGAGATCAAGAAAGAATCTTTCTAAGGTTGATATAATCCTGCATTTAAAAAACTAGTTATAAAAGTAGTTGATTATTGAAACAATACAGGAGGGTATAAAGTAAAACTAATTTTCCTATGTTAAATATATTATTCAATTTCATTCTTCTCTTTTCCTCCTCCGTGGCAGGGCTCGGTCTCTTTGCGGGGTGGGGTACTAACCTCTGCACCTCCATGTGTTCAAGATAGGGGCCCCTCCAGCCCAAGGTAAGACTCAGCACTGGTCCAAGCAAATCACGGTGATCTCATTTCCCTTGCAAAGGACTGGGTCAAGCATGGGCTGGGCTCTGAGAATAAGTCTGCTGAGGGCAGTCCTTCCTCACTAGTGTAAACTGATGCATAAGCAAAAATACCTCTTACTGGCTGGACTCTGTCGTGTCGACAATAGGACACCTGGAATTACTGAAGCCATGGGAGGCCATAAACGGTGCTAAAAGCAGCCACGTGGGAAAGCCTGCATCACCCTTCTAAGTCACTGGATCGACCAAGTCAGCAATTTTCCTATTTTTTTTTTTCATTTCTTTGAGCTACTTATTTGTTGAGACTTGTGTTTCCAGGAGCCCAAAGCAACCAGATGCTGCAGTCCTCAGAGCCTGCCACCTACCAGAGGTGACCCCGGGACCCTGTCTGCTGTGTTTTTCTAAACTCTGTACAATGTTCATACACACAAACACTCAGGATACAGTTTTTCTTAAAAACAAGCAAAAAAAAAAATAGGATCTAGGCTGTATCTTGGTATGTGCATATGCAGTAAATCAAACCCATACTTAACCCAAGAGGAAAAGACCTACGTAAGCCTTTCAAACGGACTTGAGTAGCCGATTGCTTTGAGTCTCCATTCCCCTCCCAGGTTTACTGAGTGCTTACTGTCTACCAGGCACGTGCAAGATGCTGGGGAAGCAGAGAGGATTAAGACACGGTCCCTGACCTCGGTGTAAAGCACAGAATATGAAAGTCAACAAATGAAAATACTTCCTTTTATTTATTTATTCAGCTTGAAATTAAAGGAGGCAAAGAATTACAAAGGTCTTATTCTTTACTCAAAATAATTGAGACTATGTGCATGCTGACTTTCTAATCCTAAGTAAAACAATTTCTGGGAAAGCTTAATCAAGATTTAGGTTACCTAAAATTAAAAATTAATTTGGGAATTTGTCCCAGGAATACACTCCTCAATGTCTATGAGGACGTGCTTGGGTTGGAGTCCATTGCCGTGGAAACAACTGGCAAGTTCTAGTTACACTAGAAGGAGGGTAGGACCCGAGAGTCCCCTTATTCCTGAGCTTCAGCTATGTGCATTCCCTAGGGGAAGGTGTCCAGAACTCGATCCTTGCCCGGCACTCAGCCCCGTGCCCCCTGGCACTTTCACACCTTCGGTCCACAGGGCTCTAGAAGCAGGAGTTCGGGCGCCTCACCCCAGAGACCACGTTCTGTCTCTGAAGGCACCGGTCACACACTGGCCTTGCTGCTGGCAGTGCCCCTGCCTTCAGAGTCCTGACCGCGGCCAGTCCGCGTCACTCTCTAGCCCAGAGCACCGCCGAGCCCCCGCCACGCCCTCTGACCATGCCACCGGACCCCGAAAGCCTTACAGCTTGTTAGTACCACTGCTTTCTCCGTCCCTTCTGTAATAGCAACTCATGGCCCCGGGCTCCGAGGCCTGATTCCATTGCAAACTTGTCAACACACGTGCAGTCCAATGCAGTCAGCTGCAGCAATGCGTCCGGATGGCAGTGGGCACCGACAGAAGCTGGTGGAGGGCACAGACTCACTGCAGGGGTGATCCCGGGCCGCTGTTCCTGCCCTTGAAGACAGCCTCAGCGATAACCAGGCTTATCGATACTGACCTAGAAACTTCTTGCTAAATGTGGTTAAAAAATTTTTTAAAAATCCTAAGTCTTCTACTTCATTTAACCCAGATGCTATGTTTCCAAGGAGAATTAACATGGATACGTTGGGAATATGGAGAGGAACCTACAAATGAGCCAAATGATTGACTCTCCCTGGGCGTGGGGCCTTCCCTCCACCAGACAGGATTCAGCTCGTGCCCATAGACAAGCCTGGCTGGCACTGCCAGCGGATCGTTACAACTTACAGAACGGAGAGAGATTGAGAGCAGTGTAAGCTAGAACCGGACAGTCCGGAAAGGTGGCCACAGTCTCAAAAAGTACAGTTGTCCAAGGAAATACTAAATGTTTCCTACAAAGCCCAGGGTGTCAGTTGAAAAATGATGGAAGAAAAGGGGATTAAGTGAAGGTTAGGACTCCTCTAGGATTAATTATCACCCACCATAAACAGGAGAGGTCAGGAGTCTGGCTGAATTTGGGGTAGAGTTCAGAAGAGTTCCCACTTTTCTCTGTGATGATGTAAAATCAGTGCATAAATGAATGTGTGTGTGTGTGTGTGTGTGTGATAAGGAGAGGCCCACAGAAGGCGGAAATCTCTCTGCTGGGAGATCTTCATTTGAACCCTTGCCTGTGGAGGATGAGGACGACTATGGAAGGGTCTCAGTAAAACAGGCATTAGCTGTGCCTCATCAAAAAAGCCATACTGATTTAATAACTCAGAACCTTCCAGTCTAGTTACAAGGCCGACCGTGCTGTTGACAAAGCTAAGGAGAGCAGAATTCCCCCCACCCCACGCCGTGCACGCGTCTAGCTCCAGTGACTCCCAGGTATTTAGCCCTGACCCAGACGTCCACCCCATGGCGGGGAGGGTATGGGCGGCTCATTTACTCCCGACGTGGGGGTTAGATTTCAGTGAATTTGCCTTTCCCTCCAGGTCGAGCTCACCGTGATGGTGATTCTGAACCACAGATGGTTTCCGTAGGTACCGACAAGCCAATACGGAAGAAGAGGTACAAATTCAACCTTAGGAAATTCTCACAGCCAACTGTTCAACGTCAGAAGCTCAGGGAGGTGGGCTTCTTTCCATTTGCCTGACCGTGTCGTGCTGGGTTAGAATAGAGGGTTTCGGGCCCCAAAGTCCCGGCCCTTTCCCTAACTTCACGTGGCCTCTGTTCCTCACGGGTGAAAGACGGATAAAATGCCTACACTGTGCCCAACAAATGAAATAACACCATGCCTTCATGTCTTTCAATTCCCCGTGCTTAGGGTGGTTATACAAATCGATATATGTTAACACTCACAGAACTGAATACTAAAAAAATAAGTTAAAATACAAAAATTTAAGAAAAACTTTTTTAGCCTTATATTTAGCTATACCCCATTTTTCTTTCAAGGAAAAGTGTTTCTTCTGTGAAGCTATTTCTGAAGAATGGGCCTCTACAATGTCATCAACCCACAGCCAGATCTTCTTACTTAGAACTCAGCATGGACCGCTGGCTAACAATTCGCCCGGCAAGCTGACCTCCTAGCGGTGGAGAGGACGCTAACAATTACAGCCGAGAACACGAACCTTCATAGTTGTCGTCAGCAGTGGGAAGGGCCTGGGAGGTCACACGGACCACACTCGACAGACAGGGAAACTGAGGCCTGAAAGACAACATCCCTTATCTGACATCCGAGATCCTGGCGAAGCTTTCCTGCACTTCCTAAGATGCACAATCCTTGTAGCAACAGCCGTCCCCGCTCAGCTTGGGATGGCCCCAAAGAGACCACGCCTCCTTCTGCCCCCTCTTTAACAGGCTGATTCGTTCATCTGAGCCTCGGGCTGAGTGCTAACGCTGCGCACATCTAAGGACATGGTGTTTGTTTCCCCAGAGCTGTCTAGAAAGTCCAGTACTAACAGTGGTAACATCCAGGCATGGGGCGAGAGCCGGGGTAGACGTCACAGAGGACATGGAGTAGAAAGGTCTGAGAAAAGCACACGGAGGGGCACTTCCGGCCAATGGGGCCTAAGAGATCATAGTTCAGGATGACTGCAGGTAACGGGTAAGGGGCTCGGTGGGTGATCACAGTAACGAAAACTAACCGCTCAAAACATTTATGGGCCACGGCGATGAGGCTGAATAAGCGGATTATACAATCCGCTCCCCAGTTAATGAGGAGCCGTGAAACCCCGGCGTGGGGAAGATGATCAAACGGCAGACAAGGAGGGGTGGAGGCAGGGCACGGGGAAGGGGAAGGGAGGTGGACTCGGGATGGAACAAGAAGGCAGCTTCAACAGGAACCCTGCTGTCTTGGACGCTTCCTACTATACTGGGGGCGGGTTAGCTCAAGTCACCAATAGCCACGGATGCTGTAGTGAAGCTCGGCTGCTGGGGGCTTGAGTTTCCAGTAAATCCCACCTCTCTCTTCCCTTAGTTCAAAGGGGAGAAAACATACCGGTGCCAAACACAGGAGATCAAAATCACTTGCGCTGGCCTTGGACCTATGGTCACGTGAGTTTGCTGAGACCTAGGAGGCACCCGCACCAAGGGCTTTCCTCAGGAAGGCAGGCCGATGCGGCACATGACACGGGGGCAGGAGGAGCTGCGTCAGGATGCCCGTGGGGCCTCCTCTGCTGCGTGGGGGCCCCTGGAACACGAGGCTCCCCCTGACACCAACCTGAGCGTGCAGAGAGCTGAGGGACAGCGAAGCAGCTCCCAGGAGGTCCCTGGGGCAGCCAGACTTGGGTGAAGTCCCCGGCGCTGCAGGAGCCTACTTAGCAGATCCCGTGCTCCCCATCGCAAAACAGAAGTCAGACCCCGAGGCAACTGGAAACATAAGATGGGAAGTTCCACCTTCTAAAAATGTCAGTGCCTACACCTGACCGTGCTGAATATATCAGAGACAAAAAACAAGGTCTGTAGTCCTGAGAAATTAAATAAAAACCCATAAAACTACTGTCTAATTTTTATGAGATTTAGGCAAATGTAAGAATTGTTACAGAGACAAGGTCTTCAAATGAAGACATAGTGACTCCTGAAACTGCGTGAACCCCTCTCAATTTTCAATGAAATGCTCTCTGCAGTTTCCGATTCCCCTGCTCTCCCCTCCTTCACCGGCCAACAGCTGTGAGTCCTACCTGCTCAGGGAGCCTGGCCCTCCCGTCCTAACTCCTGGAAAGTTACCAGCTCACTCCCCCTGCCCACCCGGGGGCAGGAACGGACACTTTGCTAGTTCCCTGAGGCACAGCCGCACCTGTCCCTGTAAACAGACTGTCCCTTTATGGGGACCGATGTGTCCGCTAGCATCCTTCCTCCTCCATTCTCCCTTTCTCCCCACATTTTGTCTCCAGCTCAGACCTTCTTCCAGAATCCCAGGCCAAGGTGCTCTCTTGGCCTCTCACCTGGACCTCTAACAGACCTCGCACACCCAAACCAGCCTCTCCTCAACCTCCTCCTGCAGCCCTCTCCATTTCTGGCCGTCCGTCCTTCTGGGCGCCTAGACCGAAGACACAGAGGTCAGCTGCTCCTTCAAAAGACATGCAGATGAGGACCACTCCTCATTGTTGAGCTCCAGCCCAAGTGAAGCCAACACTGCTCACCTGGTTTAATGCCTCGGAGCTGGTTTCCCCCCTTCAGACTCTTCTCAACGGAGTGAGAATTTTAAAAACCTAAGTCAGATCATGTCCCTTCTTGGCTCAAAATGCTGGTGCCTCATTTCACTCATTCGAAGAGCTGAAACCCTTGAGTTAGGCACCAAGACAACTGCCTCTCATTTACCTCCTTAGCACCTTCCTCCTAGTTCACTCCCCCTTTCCTTTCAGCTGTTCCTGAACACACCAGAGCACTTGTGCCTCAGGGCCTTTGCACCAACTTTCCCCTCTGCCTGGGACATTCTTCCTTGTCCACAAGGGCTAATTCTCTCACTTCTTTCAAGTCTTTACTTAGCTGTCAGCATTTCCATGCAGTGTCCCCCCGACCAACCCGACCCAAAATCCCAATGCCTTTATTTTTCTCTTGCCACACATTTTATTGGCATCTAAGATAGTATACAATTCATTCTGATTGTCAGGCTAGAATTTAAGGGCAGCACTCTGTTCAGCGACATATCCCTGACACCTAGAACAGGCCTGGTGACCATGGAGAAGGGTGTTTGGGAGTCTCATTTCAGGACAGCTTCTACTCTAGCTACTGCCCTCCCCAGGGGGATATCAGAGCAGCAGGGACAAGACAAAAAGGATTTCCAGAAAAGGGCAGAGAGCAGGCACCCTGGGCGAAAGTTCCATGGGGCAGTAGGGCCTTCGGCTATGGAAATGCACAGATGGGAGACAAGCACCTCAAGTCTGGGAGGAACAAAAGCGCAGAGGAGGTGGATAGGTGGCGACAAGGAGGTGGTCAGGGGAGGCAGGAGCGAGCACCTGTGTCCTCTGCAGACCAGGAAGGAGAGGGCAGAGGACCGGCCAGCTGGGGAGCGGGCAGAGGGTGCTAGGGCGCAGAAAGGATAGGTGTGGCGCTGGAAGAGAGGCCGGGTAAGGGTGTCCATCAGCGGGGTCACAGAGGGGCTCAGAAGGGGTGGTGCATCTATGGGAGACCCCGAAGGCAAGAGGATAAGAACTGCTGAGGGCAGCATGCAGAGGACGAGAAAGCAGGGGCTCCAGAGGAACCCCCGCCAGGGTTGCAGGAGTGCTGATTCCAGGGAGCACTGGGCCGGTGGCAGGGAGGGAGGGGTGGGGGGGGTCAGGGATGGGGGGGTGCAAGGCAGTCAGCAGCCAGACCCACACTCGTTAATCAGTCGCTGGCACTAAGAGTTTAAGACCGCCGCAGCTGGTGTCCCGCACTCGACTGCCGTCCGTCCTCCTGGGACTCCCGGCAGAGCCCGATCCCTGCACCAGGAGGAACTTCCTTCACTGTCTCCCACGGGTCCTCAGCTCTGCACCCTTGTCAGTAAGCAAGCACCTCACAGGGAAGGTCAGGGCACGCACCCCGCAGGCCCAGCAACACAGCTGGAGTGACCTCTGCACGCCGCTCACGGATAGGATGAAGAACCCCGGCATCGGAAGGGTCAGGTATATCCAAATTCTGCGTTTAATAAATAAGCAGACCAAACCCGAGAGTGAGGAGGTGCTGGGGCCACACAGTGAGTAGGACACGTGGGCTGGAACACAGGGTCCAGGGGCTTGTGTTCCCACGTCCTGATCAGGACCGGGGCACAGGGCTGCGGTGGCAGCGACGACGGCAACCACAGGGAAGCACGCGCGGTCCCACCATGCCAGTCCCCTCCCTGCCACCGCCGGTGCCACTCTGGGCTCCAGTTTGGGCTCATCCCAACACAGCCCAGGGGTGTGTGGACGGGACAGGAGAGCACGGGGCCACGAAGCTAAGGCAGGTCACCCCGCCCTCCCCTGCCCGGATTCCCAGCAGCTCTGGGCACTGCTGATGACGTCCCCGCCCGCTGGAACACCTGGCCCTCCTGGCCCGGACCGTGTCACCCCTGGCTTTCTCCCTCGGCCCTGCTCCTCTTCTCTCCAGCCCCCAGATGCCGACAACTCCTCGCAGCCCCTCCCCTCTGCCCCCAGAGTCCTCTGCAGATGGAGCAACACGCCCGCTTAGTGCAGAGCTTCCTCTGGCCTCCGGGGCCGGTAACGAACCGCCTGCCAGCCTTTCCTTCTGGAAGATTCACAGGCCCTGTGCACTCGACACGTCTAGACCTTAACTCCTGCTCTTCGCTCCCAAACCAGCAAATAGCTGCGAAGAGCCTCCTGTGCGCAGGCGCTCGCGGACACCTCCCAGGAGTGAGCTCATTCAAGCCGTGAAGTAAGCGTCTGCGAGACACTCACTGTGCGCAGCTGGGAGCGGACTCGGACACAGAGTCCACCTCCACGAGGTCGCAGAGCTGGGGGAAGGAACTCGGACGCTAACCCCGCCGAGCTGTGTTTCTGCTTTTGGGATCTCGGACCGCAACCGGCCACCCGTGCGTCCTCTCTGGCTGGCTGCTGGCCCGCACCTTCCGGGCCCAGCCGGTCACCAAGTCCGGGGGGCTTTCTCTCCTGAGCATCGTCCCAGGTCCTCCTCGCCAGCCCCGTCACCAGCCGCGCCCACCTGCAGCCCGCACGCCGGGTCGCGGCCCCCCGGGGTCCGCTGCGGTGCCCTCCCCCAGGGAAGGGCATAAAGGACGCTAACCTCACGTTCACGGCTCACGCGTAGGCCATGTCACCGGGGCCGCCGTCAGGACACTGGACGTCCCCAGCTCCCCAGGGGGTGCCCCCTGCCAGGGAGGACTGCCACCCTGAATGCTCTGCTCTAGGACCGGACTACAGAAACGGGGTCATGTGGTACATACCCTTTTGTATCTGGCTTCCTTTGCTCAGCACAATATCTGAACACATATCCTCTTAAAACCCTCCAACAGATTCCTAGTAGTCGGAGGAAAACAAAGAAACTTAAATGGCCCACAAGACCTCCCAGGACCCAGTCTGGGGCGGAAACTGGCATCATCCTCTCCCTCCTCTCTGTTCTGCCTCAACAGGCTCCTTCCAGGTCATGTGCCCTCGCTGCTCCTTTCTGGCCACAGGACCTTGAACCATACCGCTGCCTCTGCTGGGGTGGGGAGTCGATCTCTTGTGAGTCAGATTAACTCCTACTGACCATGTGGATTTTGGCTCCTTGTCATCTCTTCAGGGAAACCCATGCTGTTCCCCAGCTAAATCAAACCTCGTCATCCTCTTTTTTATTGAATAAACACTTAGTACTTAGTAGGTGCCAGCCACTGTTCTCGGTGCTTTATAAATATTAACTTATTTAATCGTCATAAAAATTCTGCGGCGCACTTACTCTTATTGTCCCCCTTCTCCATACGAGAAACCGAAGACCCAGAGAAGAAGTACCCTGCTGAAGGTCACAAAGCTAATGGATAAGGAGGCGGAGCTGGAAGCTGGGGACCCGTCCTTCCCCTGAGGTCCCACCACTTCTGCATCCTCCCAACACTGTCCCAGTTACATCAGGGACAGTTTCTGGCCCAGCGGGGGGAGAGGGGGAGGTGGTTCAATAAATGAGTGAACGAACAGGTGTCGGCGACAACATTTAGATGACACATCTCGGGTACGAGCAGCTGGTGGCCACACGTGTGTACTGAGCATGTGCAAACAGTCGTCCACCCCTTCTCTACAGCTTTGCTTTCCACAGTTCAGGCTCCCTGGGGCCCCCCGCAGTCAGTCCCAAAGCAGACCCTCCTCCTCGCGTGTGATCGAAGGTCCGCAGTAACCTAGGCTATGCCGTGAGATGCCGACATCATCCCCCTCGCTTCCTCGCATCTCGCAGGCATTTTATCATCTCACATCAGCACAAGCGTGAGGCGATAAGATGCCTTAAGAGAGAAGACCACATTCATAGAACTTTTGTGATGGCTAGCATTGGTTTTATTGGTTGTTGATCTCACGCTGTGCCTAATCTATGAATTAAATGCAATCACAGGTATCCACGTACAGGAAAAACCACACCCTATCCAGGCTTCCGTGGTCTCTCTGGTTTGAGGCGCCCACTGGGCATTTTGGAAGGTGCCCCCTCAGATAAAGAGGGGACTGCTATATCCGTCCTTCAGCATCTGTCTATGTTGTGGGGACAGTTCTGCTTTTTGTGTGTGAGATCTTCACTTGGAAGCTGAATCCGCAGAACCAGCCAGGAGGCGACAGCTCTGTCACTAACCCGGGCCCACGCCGCACATCCCCAGCCTCTGCTGCACAAGCCCACGGGCGTCTAACTTCGAGCATCTGCAGTGTAAGTCCTCTCCCCTCTTAACCTGGCTCCTGTTAGGTTACTGTGCTAAGTAACTGTCCCAATCACCCAGTCTCGAAACCTCAGGAGCACCTCTGATTTCTCCCTCCGCCCGGTCCCGCTAACGCCCCATCAGCCAAGTTGTGTAACAGCTCTTGGGTCGGCACAGTTCCCGTGCTAGAGCCCAAGTGATACAGCGGAACCCGGCCGGCCCCGGCTCCAGGAGGAACCTGGGTTTAAATCCCAGCTCTGTTGCTTGGTCTCTGGGTGGCCTTGGATAAGTCCTCAAGGACCCCAAGTCTCAGCTTCTACAACTGTAAATAATCACGAGATCCACTTAGCAGAAATGGTGGAAGGAAGGGGCACCTGGGAGCCTCCATCATTTAAATGTTCAATATTTGATTTCGGCTCAGGTCATGATCTCAGGGTCATGAGATCAAGCCTGACAGTGGAACCTGCTTAAAGATTCCCCTCTCTCTTTCTCCCTCGGCCCCTCCTGCTCACACATTCTCTCTCTCTTAAAAAAAAGAAAAAGAAAAAAAAAAAACCAGAAGTACAATATATGCAAAGTACAATGCCTGGTCCCTAGGGAATTGATAAATAAATACCTGCGTTTACGTTATTACCTTCGTCCAGACCCTTTCCCCTTCCACGGGGCCAGTCTCTCCGTTTAACCTCCCAGAGCGTAGGACTCTGAGGATTTTGGCTTGCACAACTTAATAGCTACTGGTCCCCTTCATTGAGATTACAAAGGTGGCTATTAGAACTAACAGTTAAGATATTAAATAATGACTGCTAACATTTACTGAACACTGCATGCAAGCACATTTGCTAAAGTATGCTACGTACGTTCCATGAAATATCCAATTTTAATTATTACAAAAATCCTGCGAGGCGGAGACCATTATTATCCATGTTTTACAGGTAATTAACTGGGGAGCAGAGTCATTTGGCCAAGGTCCCGGGCATGTGGAGGACCACGCACGCAGAACGCGTGTGTCTGACACAGACCTGTGCCCTTCCCTGTGAAACATGCTTAAAGTTCACGGCCTGCAGAACTCAGCAATGACTAACGGCCTCCAGATTTCTAAGTACAAATAGTTAGACATCCATCAGTCCCTGTGATGGTAACTATGTGAGCTTCAGGTCTTGTGGAACCTTCTTTGTCCTTCAGACGGGTCTAACTTCATAAAGTTTCTCTAGTTCAAATTTAAGCTGGATTTCTTGGCTAACATGAGACCTGGATTTATGAATGTGGAGTCCTGGCACCTCCGTCCTGTAGCCATGTGATCGCGCGTCACATAAGCCTGCTAGATCTGGTTCCTTGGGTGCAAAATACAGATGATGCCCCCCCCCAAGTTACTGTGGATCAGTTACATCCTCCAGCTTGCTGTCTTGCCATCCAACGCATGCCCAACGTCGCTGAATGAATAAGAGGGGCTGTGACGGACGAGCCCCATCTTTAAAGAATCTTACACAAGGGCCAGTGGGATGAGCCCATGAAGGAGAAATGGGGTAGACAACTGCCATGTCTGCGACTTCCCAAGTCTGAGCTCTGGGGACAGTGCAGAGTGGCTTCTGTTCCCACCACGCTCCTACAGTTGGGATGAGACCCAGTGTCACTCAGCCCCACACAGCTGCGTTGACTGAGGGGACATGGGCACGTGCAACTTTTAACAGCCTAACAATGGGGAGACCCGAGCCTGTCAAAGCAAAGCGACTCTAAAGACCAGTAAACACGGAGCACAGGATTCCAAGATTCCTCATGGCTCTCATCAGAAAAAACCTCACGCAAAAAACCAGTGTTGTCAGACTTGGGAGTGCGGTTTTCCATACTCAGCACTGGTTTTAACTTTTTAAAATTATTTTTAATTTTTTCCTAGCTTTTTTGACATGGAACTGACATATAAAAAGCATTGGCTCTCACACTACAGTTTGAAACCATTTTGGAAGAGTAGAAATTCCAAAAAATTTATAGAAAGAAAAGAAAAGAAGAAAAGAAAAGCAAAGAAAGAAATTAGGTAAGGGTGGAGGAGGGGTGGGGGGGACAAGCCTCTGACTGGCTGTCTGGTCAAGTCCAGGTGACGTTTCCTCAGTAATGAAACTCCCAGGAAAACTCAAATCCATGCGGTTGTGGAAGAGGGGGATGGGAAGGCCTGTGCGGAGTGAGGGGGGTTCACTCTCCTAAGACATTTGCATCAACGCCTTGTTTTAGGCCAGAAAGTGACATGAAGCGTTAAGGAGACTCCCTGTGGCCTCCCTCTCCCAAAAGGTCCATACGAATGCGCCCTGCCATCCAGACGACATAGCAGACGACGGTGGAAGCCAAGGCAGAAGGCATTTTCTCTAACTTCCGCTGAGCGCTCTCAAGACTTCAGCCTTGGAACTCTGTGTGCGCCAAACTCGGGTTTTTTTTTTTTAAAGGCGTCACTTGAGTTTTAAAGGCTACGTAAGTGATGGGAACATAATCGTCTTGGGAATCCACAAATAACTTTTTAAAAAGTCATAAATCTGCATCTCATGCCTCATAGTTTTCAACAACTGCGAGAAATAGGTCAGAGCTTGAGCCCGGTAGGTTCCTCCCCTCTGCAGCAATCAGGGTGCGAGCGGCTCTGGGCCTTGCCCCCCGACTTTCGCGGGAAATACCAAGGCCCTCCCGCCACACTGGGACCTGAACTGCTTTTAATTCTCATTTTTCAAACATCATGATAAAACACCCGTGCAAATAGCTTCTCGGTTTTATAGAACTTTTTCTTTGACTCTTTACGAACTGTCTGGTACATGCCAAAAAAAAAAAAAATTGTAAACTTATAAAAATACTGTAATTTAAAGGTAGGGGGGTTCTAAGCAAAGTTTTGGAAAGGGCCAAAGCCACAGGGCAGCCTGGCAGGTGCTTGCTCAGGTGCTCTGAGAACGGCCTGAGAGGCTTTTTAAATGAGCCTGGCAAGGGCCCCACCAGGCCAGTTAGGTCCCAACCCCCTTGTGGGGGGAGACGCGGCCTGAGCAGTAGGTGCTTTCACGGCTCCCGAGGGGACCCGAGGGGTTCTCAAACTGGACCGCACACTGCAGCCACCTGGGAGGGAGACAAAGGACTGCTGCTGTCCCCACACCCCAGACATTCTGACGCAGTCGAAGGGAGCATGGCCCGGGGAGCAGGAGTTTAAAAGTCTCCCCAGGTGACTCTACAGAGCAAGAAGCACCCCACTGCACTCGAAGAGGCTCTGAACAGAAAGCAGTTTCCCCGTGGGCTGTTCCAACACCGAGATTCCACACGACAAGGGGGAACCGTCCGCCGGGCACTCATCTGTCTGCCAGAGAAGACCGACACACGTTCGCAGGCTTCAAAGTCTTGACGGCGGAAATAAATCGTGAAAGCAACTCCATTTTGGGGACTGTAATTTCAGTTCCAAAACAAACCAGCCACCCCTCTAAAAGAGGAGCCTTCTGTTCCCTAGCTGGACTTCTCCAGTTCGCCCGGGGCCGGGGGTCCGTGGTCAGGGGCTCGAGCTGCACCCCCACCCCGGCAGGGAGGCCTGCCCCTCCTCCCTGGCTCCTTCTCCGGTCCCACTGGGGACACCGGCCTGGGCTGTGGTGATCCTGCTGGGGGTGGGCGCTGGCCACGGCCCCAGCCAGGACTCACCTCCTGGGGCTGCCCGGTACTCCACCTGGGTGGCCTTCCTCCCCCAGAGCCCTGCGGCCTGCCCGTCTCCCGCCCCAGTGCATCCTGGCGAAGACCCAGCTTTACAATATGGACTCCTAGTTTCCCAGGGTTGCAATCCTCTGTGTTTGTTTTCTTTTGGCCTCCACATTTTCTCATGGGCATCTCCCTCCCTCTGAGGTATCTCCTCCACTGCCCATTACTATTCAGCGTGGAATGGGGGGAGGAAGGCATTTCCCCTGCGCCCTCCCGTCGGCCGACAATCCCCAGCTGCAGGACTCTGGGAGGGCTCTCCAAAGAGGGCACGGATCTTGTTTTAGCAAATGACTATGACACCTCACGTAAATCAGGCTTTTTAAAGAAGCCTTCATCCAAAGCCATATTGTGGATCAGGATTTATAAGACGATCTGCTGTCAATTTTACTCTGAGGCCCCTTTATTATCCACTATTGTGAATTTCCAAGTTAGAGTGCCTTTTATTTGATTACTCAAAAAAACTTTTCTTCCTCCTCTTAATTGAGGGTTCCCTCAATTAAGGGATAGTTTAGATATTTTAGATATTTTTAGACAGGATAGATAGTTTAGATATTTTAATCTCTATACAAGTAAATGAAACAGCTTTATCATTTGAAGGTTTCGAGGATTTGTTTTTCCTTATAATCAGACATATTCTTCAGAGTATGAGAGGAGAAAGCACTCTCCAGAGTCCTGTAATACTTCTGCACTTAGCTGCCTATAGAAGCCACTGAACTAACCACACGTTTAAAATCTTGTTTAGAAGTTTTTTCTAGGAAAGCAAAATTTACCAGTCTGCATTTATTATTTTTCTAAAAAGCAAATTCACATTTTCTTAGTTTACAAAAACAATTTCTTTAATTTCCAGCGCTTGAAAATGAAATTTGATATTCTCTATATCCTTCCCACGAAAGCGCAGGCCAGAGGCAGCACCCCCTCCCCGGGGTTTTCCAAGAGACTCATCCTAGAGGCGCACATCCCCAACTCCCGGATCCAGCACACATGGTCTGGCCACTCAGGCATAAGGATTACTGTAGAAGAAACAGCGGTTTGTGGTGTTACGTCTCAGGGTAAGGACATGTCCTTGTTCCTATCTATGATTTATTTGCTGCTGAGTCTTTGGTCAGAAATGCAACCCTGGCCATAACACTTTCCTGACGATCTGCCTTATAGTGTGGTTTCTGGGAATGCATCCCAGGGAAAGACCAGGGACTCCCTGCTCTTAAGTTTCAAAACACTTCCCTTTGGGTGAAACAAGTTCTTTTTCAATGAATATGAAGTCCCAAGGGAGTAGGGGTCCAGGGAGGGAGGAGGAAATGGACAACTGACAAACTCTGGGGAAGGAAAGATCCTATCTGGATGTCAACATTTGGAAGAAGGTTAAAAAATGCCCCCCATCCCCAATGAGTGAGTGACCCTTGTAGACTGCAGGAGCCTGGCAAGAACAGGGGGTGGTGGGGTGCCAGGAAGTCTGAGTTCCTTCTGGTTCTGCACTCGCAGCTGACTGTGCAGTCACGATCCTGAGGACCTCACTCCACCTCTACCCCGCCTTAAAGGGAGATATAAGGAGGAAAAAGGAGGGCGCCTGGGTGACTCGGCTGGTTAAGCACCTGATTCAGCTCAGGTCATGATCCCAGGGTCCTGAGACTGAGTCCTGCATTAGGCCCCCTGCTCTGCAGGGAGCCTGCTTCTCCCTCTGCATCTCTGCATCTCTGCCTCTCGTGAATGAATGAATGAATGAATGAATGAATGAATGATTGAATGAGAGGAAAAAGGAGTAACAGAAATAACAGAAAGACTGTTGTTAAACCATTTCTCTATGCCTAAGTTCTTAGCCTATAAAACAAAGGGCTAGTTCTAGATAATTTCCTCATCTTCTTTCTGTGTGGACATTTTTGAGTTGATGGTTCCTTCTGATCACCTTCTCGGCTCTTACTTCCTTGTACTTAGCAACTCAATTTCCCACCCAAACCACAGGCTAATTTCAAAAGCTTTACTGTACTTGCCTTTATAATTCTAAGAAACTGGGCCCATCTTATAAAAATACGCTGGAAATTCAGACATTCACTGGAACATTCCACTGTATTTTAACCTCAATCAGTTAGTCCTGGAGGTTTATTAGGGGGTTTAGGGAGGGAGGGGCGCTTATTGTTCTTTTGATGCTGTTTTCTTTTTCTTTTTTTTTTTTTTTAAAGATTTTTTATTTTATTTATTTTAAGAGAGAGAACACAAGCAGGCAGAGAGGCAGGCAGAGGCAGAGAGAGGGGCAGCCTCCCCGCCGAGCAAGGAGCCCGATGTGGGACTCGATCCCAGGACGCCGGGATCATGACCCGAGCCGAAGGCAGTTGCTTAACCAACTGAGCCACCCGGGCGTCCCGATGCTGTTTTCTTAATTAGGGAACTGGAGTCCCACCCAGAAACCATTTGAATGGTTCAGTTTCTACTCTTCTGCTGGCTGTGGGTGTGTTCACCGTCCTTGTGGAAGCGCAGTCTCTGGGAAGGCAGAGGACAGGACTGATTCAACTCCACCGGGCGCGGGCGCTGCGGCAGCAGGAGCTGAGGACGGCTGAGAGGAGGGGGTCCAAGGACCAGCCTCTCCCCACTCCTCAACCAGACTACCTTTCCAGCAAAGCCTGTGTCCTCCCTGCTGGAAACGGTGTGAGAACCAAAAGAGCCAAATGCCGTAGGGCCTCACGAAAGTAAAACTTCACATAAAAGTAAGAGAAAAAGGCCTCAAACTTTAAAAAAAAAAAAAAAAATCTTACTTGAACGCTGGCTTGTAATCTTATAAATATTTGATATTGTAGCCAAATCATTTTTTAAAAACTGACATGCAAATCAAGCAATATGAAAAAGCACACCTATTCTCATGAAGATCAAATACCTCAGTAGGACTACTTTTTACTGTCGCATGGAATCACCACACTCAGAATAGGGCCAGGCGTCCAGTAAGCTGCTGCTTTGGCTCCAGACCACCACAGTAAGGCAAATACCGCAACAAAGAGAGTCAAATGATTTTCTGCTTGCCTGGCATGTATGAAAGTCACGTTCATACGTACTGTAGCCCACTGAGCGTGCAAGAGCATTATGTCTAAAAAAACCAATGTACACACTTTAACTTAAAAATACTTTATTACTAAAAAGTACTATCATTCGAGCTTTCAGCAGGTTGTAATCTTTCTGCTGGCGGAGGGTCTCGCCTCATTGCTGATGGTGGCTGGCTGATCAGGATGGTGGTGGCTCAAGGGGGGCTAGCTGTGCCACTTTCTTAAAATAAGACAAGTTTAGCACATTGATCAACTCTTCCTTTCACGAATGATTTCTCTGGGCATGTGGTGCAGCTTGATAGCATTCCTTTTTAAATGTTTACCTTCATTTCAGTGTAGTTAACACCCGGTGCTATACTCGTCCCCGGTGTCGAATACGGGGCCCGGCGACCCCGGATGGCCGCGTCCACACTCCGTCTATTCCAGACCAGTGCTCGTCGTGATGAGCGTACTTTTCGTTTTAAGACTTTATGTATTTGGCAGAGTGAGCAACAGAGAGGGCAAGAGAGCGAGCAAGAGTGTGGGAGAAGGGCGGAGAGAGTGAGAGGCAGGCTCCCCACTGAGCAAGGAGCCCGATGTGGGGCTCAGTCCCAGAACCCTGAGATCACGACGCAAACCAAAGGCAGACGCTTAACCAACTGAGCCACCCAGGCGCCCCATGATAAGTGCACTCTGAGTCCCCTTCACCGATTTAGAATATTACTACAATGGAATATCACTCAGCCATAAAAAAACAAGGCGATCTTGCCATTTGCAACAACATGGACACAGCTAGAGAGTATGATGCTAAGTCAATCAGAGAAAGACAAAGACCATCTGATCTCACTCATATGTGGAATTTAAGAAAGAAAACAACTAAAGAGTTTGATAGCGTGTTACCCACAGAACTTCTTTCAACTTTGGAGTCGGACCTTAAACTCTGCCGCTGCTTTATCAGCTAAGTTGATGTAATGTTCTAGAACCTGCGTCGTCATTTCAACAGTCTTCACAGCGTCTTCACCAGGAACGGATTCCGTCTCACGAACCACC
>CM052800.1:174831452-174909399 GCA_028533885.1 Nasua narica
CAGGACACGAAAACTGTATTTTAAAGTCACTTCAAAAAGTCACTACAAAGAACTTAGTGCACGGTCTAATTTTGGAAAAGATCAAGTGATGCTGTGGCCAACACGGAGAGATGTTTTGTAAGACAACTCTGGGTCACAATGGTCTGGAAGAACGTGGCCTGGGATGGGCCACGTTCTGGTGTAAGTTAGTATAACGGGGAATGTGTCAGGACGTGTAGGCAGAAGGACGGGGACAGAGAGCGAGAATATAATAAAAAAGGATTAGTCTGGTAAGACTTTTAACAATAATCTCCATCTGCTATGTCTCCTTCTAAATCCGTTGAAATATTTTTGCGGGTGATTCTGTTTGCACTAACTTCTAACGTTTACTAAACCCTCGACTGTGGTAGGAATACAAACAGTAGGAAGAGGAAAGATTCACATCTCAGACGAACTTGAAAGGTCCTTCCTCCCCAACACTCCGATTCTGTAGTATTAGTTTTACAGTGTGTACTGATTCTCAATTCAATTTGCAATTTTTTATTACAAATTCAATGTGCAAATATGAAGGTTTCAATTACAGACACGCCTGAGAATTGGCCAGAGGTCTGAGCAGCAACCGTGCAGGAATGTCGGAAGGATTCAAGGGGATCAGACCCAGTGCTCGTCTTGCCAAATGACCAATGCATCCATCAGACTGGCGGGAATTTCAAGGTCTAATCAAGTTTATACAATATACCTTGAGAGAGAGCAAGCAAAACCAAGTGCACACACCTGGAAGTAGTAAAAACTCAAAATTTAGGACCACAGAAGGTACACGCAAAGTGCTAAAGATGATGATGCTACAAACCAACCAACCAACCCTAATGACAGCCTAGAAAAAAGGGGCCTCCAAGACAATGACTCTGCGTGCCACCGCCTCTTTGCGGTCCGATTAGCCAGTATGCCTTTTCTACAGAATAACCCACCTGAGACAACTCTAAGGCTGTTTATAAAATGCAAAAATGATCATTGCCGCCCAAAAGCTTGGTTTCTTGCTCATTCCCAGCTTTCTGCAAGCTAGCTTCCTGCTCCTCCCTTAGGTTTCCTCTCAGGTTTCCTCCTGAGAACTCTCCGTCTACCTCACTCCTGCCCTTCATCCAGGCACCCTATCTGAGAGACGGGATCCCGCTACACAGGTCAGCTCCCACCTGCAACATTTTTTATTCCTTTAGCCGGCTTCGTTTTGTAAGGCCTTTTTGTTCTTGACAATATGTAAAATTCATATTTACTTACATATTTAAATTTATATATGTTATTTATTAAGTTCATACATAGAAGGTGAGTGTGTCTACCTCCTCCACTAATACATGCATGTCTCATAACGGAAGGGGTTGTATATGTCTTACTCACTGCTACAGGGCCAGTCAGTGCCTTGCAGGTGCACAGAAAGAACGTGTTTAATGAATGTTTATGTGCGCTCATGGATATTCATAATATCTAAGGAATCCTTCGCAGGACATGCAGTCAGTTCCTGGTCTCAACTCTTTCTCATCGTCTCATGCTTACAAAAACTGCTGGGCACCTAAGAATTGGCAAGGCCAACTGTGCCAGGCCAGATGAAAAGGGACATTTCACCTAAGGGGTGTTTGTTTACTACAGAACACAATGGTCAAGGGGCAGTGGCTCAATCTCAATCTGATGAATACCTGAATGTCTGGAGAGTGAAGTGCAGACCTTCAGAGCAGAAGGAGACTTCTCCTCAAGGATCATGACCCTTGGACAAAACTTCATGGAAAACCATTTGATGGGGAAAGAAGTAGAACCTTAAGGGATGGGGGAGGCTTTGGAAACAGAGAGCCTCACACGGGCCAGAGACTCTGAGAAAGACCAGGGGAAACAAATGCCACAGAGATGGGAAGCGTCACGCTTCCTGAGAGACACAGTGTTCGTGACGGGGACAAAGCAGAGAGGCAAAGGGCTGGAGAGAGCCGCCCTGTGGAAGGGCCCCAATGACAGGACTGTGGACAATGGTGTCCTTGGATGGGGGACGGCGGACTGTGGGCAACACAGGACACGGGGGCGGAGGCCAGGCAGCAGTGCTCCGGTCCCTGTGTTGAATGGTGAGTTCAGGGCACTTGTTAAATAAATTTTAGTATAAAAGACAAATAGACAAAAACAACCCAATGATAAAAGAAGGCCGTGCGCGGAGCACCGCAGAGGCCGTGTCCTGAACCGAGGACTGTGAGTAATCCAATCGTGAGCGTCTGAGGTCACGGAAGCGAGTACGCAGACGGTTACTTGCTTCGGAGTCGGACTGGGGTTTGGATTCTAGCTCTGCCGGGTCAGTTCACTTCACCGGATTTCAGTTTCTTCAACTACGAAACCGGGTCTCCTACCTTGAAGAGTCACTACGCGGCTGGAAAGACGGAGTGGAAGTGAGGTGGCTGTTTAACCCGCCACCCAACGGTATGCGTCAACAGAGTCTGTTAAGACACGCAAAGCATTATGCCAAGCGCTTCCCGCGCACAGAAACGTCCGGCCGCCATGTTGCCATCCGGAGGGGTAGTGGGGGCGTCTGAACCTGCGCCTCTCAGCTCCCACTCAGCCGCCAGTTACACCCACCTTCCCGCCCCACAACCGCTGAGCCCGGGGCTGGAGATCACCCAACGTGGGCAGGAATCCCAGCACAGCCAAGGCAGTTTAGAAAAGTTCCAACATAATTTAAAATTTATCCAAAACTATCGAAAATCAGATAGTAAACACTGAACCACCCATAATTTGGGATGTTCTTTTTTCTTCACATAACTTTCTTGTAAGAATGTCTACTAAGAACAATCAGAAGATACCGTTCTGTTTTCACATGAGATCTGGATGTTTAAGTTACATGCTAATAATCAAAAAGAAAAGCGAATGATCGCTTTTCTCCCTAACTTCTACTCTTCTTGGTGATATTCACATGTAAAGTTCCATTGCTTTTCTTGGTTCCACAGCTACAAATAGTACAAGGGCATCGAATTTCAGAATAACAAGCAGAAATCTGCAGCAAATCCAAATCCATCCCCCATTGAAAAAGACATATTTGGCTGAATCTTGAACAATGAGAGCATTAGGAGCACTGACCCCTGAGCATTCAAAACTCCACATATAACTTTTGATTCTCCAAAACCTTCCTTAATAACCTATGGTTGACCAGAAGCCCTGCTGATAACATAAACAGGTGATTAACATATATGCTGTATGTCATAAGTATTACATACGGTGTTCTTAACAATAAAGCTAGAGAAAACATGTTATTAAGAAAATCATAAGGAAGAGAAAATACATTTACAGTACAGTACTTGTTGAAAAAGAATCCACAGATAAGTGGACCCATGGAGTTCAAACCATGGCTGTTCAAAGGTCGATTGCACTTCAGGGTTCTGGGTCACTCACACTCACGTACAAAAGTATTACAGCTGTACAGCATACCCATGTAGGGATAAGAACCAGAAGACGTGTCTACATGACATGCTAAGTAGCGCAGTGGCCCCTGGGGAGTCACCTGGCCATCTTACAACCTTGCTTCCTCGTCTATGAATGAACTGCCGTTCTGAGTCTCTCTCCAACTCTGAGGTCCCTTTCGTTTAATGTGATAAAGGGCCCCAGGCTGGGTCAAGAAAGTGCTAACACTTGACTTAATAGCTGTTAATGTTTGAGTTACAATGTATGAAGACAAGGCTTGGTGAATGTCACGTGATTTCGGGAGGCGAGCAGAGACCTTTGTTTGTGGCCGGCCGGCCAGGCTCTGCACACCCATCGGTTGCTGAAACAGTCCCCACCTTATGGGTCCGGGTGGGGTGCAGAGCCGCTTTCCCACCATGGGGCCTGAAAATGCCCGGCTGTCACTTTCCCAGCTCACTTGGCTGCTAGGACACAGGTAACCTGGGGGCTAAAATCTGACCCTAAAATCTGACTGACAGCAGCAGGAATGGGGCAATGCTCTTTGGCGGGGTTGGCCAAGTTTGGCGGTGCTGGCTGCAGATCCAGCTCCTGCCGGTTTGGGGTTGGGGGAAGCAACATCTCACCAGCTCAGTTCTGCGCAGGAATGACGGATGTGGCTTTGGCTACGTTGTGTCATTATTATTGTCATTTTTTTAAGCTTTTATTTATTTGTTAGAGAGAGCAAGAGCGAGCCCAAGGAGGGGGAGAGGCAGGCAAAGGGAGAAGCAGGCTCCCTACTGAGCAAGGAGCCCGATGTAGGACTCCATCCCAGGACCCTGGGATCATGACCTGAGCCGAAGGCAGATGCTTAACCGCTTAACCAACTGAGCCAGCCAGGTGTCATTTTTTGAACTACCCAATATCCTTTCAATCATTCCCTATCTACATAAATCAGAAAGCATCAGTTTCCCTTACTTAGATAAATAAGGACCCTGGCTGTGACTGCTGTTGACACCTGCTTTGGGGACACAAAGAGTTGTTGGATGCCCTTTGCTTATTTGTCTCATTTTTCTAAAACCATTTCATTATCTTATTTCCTCAGGATAATTTGCAAACCACTTGGCATATACAATCAAGCATTGGAGTACAGGGTCAATTTCAAGCCTGCAATAACAACAGAAGTATGAACAAAATGTCCCAAACTCTACCTGTTAATCATATGCATAGCACTTTTCATAAAGAAGCCCAAGAAGAACATTTTACTTACTGACAGATAGGGCTTAATCAGAGGGGGACATTGGGAGGATATCTACAGTTAGATCCAGTGGGGGACGGCTGCTATCAGTTATTTCTCCAGAAGATGGATCTAAAATCTCATTCAATGAAAAATAAAATAAAATAAATAAAATCCCATTCAATGAGGCAATCTTTCTTTGATCATTAGTCATATGAGAATGGGACCAAGGAAGGGCAGTAATCTATGTACGAGATTCTGTGCCTGATACCTTGCCAAGGTCGCCGAATTCTACAGATAACCCTGTCACAACTGTTCTCAAGTCACGAGGGAGTAATGGGTGCAGGTAGTTAAGGCTGATAAGGAAGAGGCAGGTGTCAGGTGGGTCTGAAAGAAATGACCTCCTACCTCCTACCCTTGGAGGTAGCCCTGTCTGGGGCAGTTCCCAGTGTTCTGAGACCCCATCAGGCCAAGCAGAGCCTTGGAATTCTACCTTGGTTCGAAGCATCCAGACCTAATGACCCAGGCCCTAGGTTTGCTCTTGGAGAGTGGGCCCACTGCTAGGATCTCTGGGCCATTTCTGCATAAAACCCAGGCACTCTGCCCTGTGAAGGAGCTCCAGGAATAATCAAGTCTATGGGCCGAGAAGCCAAACTGTACTCCCAACACTTTTTTTTATGATTTTATTTATTTATTTGAGAGACAGAGAACGTGAGAGAGAGCATGAGAGGAGAGAAGGCTAGAGGAAGAAGCAGACTCCCCGTGGAGCTGGGAGCCCGATGTGGGACTCGATCCCGGAACTCAAGGATCATGACCTGAGCCGAAGGCAGTTGCTCAACCAACTGAGCCACCCAGGCGCCCTGTATTCCCAACATTTAACCTATCTCATGGGAGCTAGAGCGAGCAGTGCAGGGACCAGCATCGTAAGTCTGAATCATACAAGGCATCATTCCTTTTTTGCGTTGATCTGCCTGTCTTCTTTTGAGAAACAAAGCATCTGCTCAGGCCCTGCATGAGCCCATTTCTCACCCAGAAGCTTTCTGACGCATCCACGTACCCTGAACTCTCCCGTGTGGATGACAGTGTTTCTGATGGTCAGACACTATCCCTGGGTTACAGACATCCAAATATACATCTGGCATGCAGAATTTTGATTGCTGACCAACCTATGTTCGATTCTATTCTGTGTTCTCTAATCTACTGGCATTTTGGTAGTAATGAAATCGTCTATTCTGAAAAAGGATAAAAAGGTCAATTATATAGTGAGGCTTAGATTATGTTTAGAAAAAAATGATCAACAAGTATTTTTCTCTTTTAATTATTAAAACACATTTTAAATGTATCCCCCACCCCCCAAAAAAAGAAAAAAACAGGCTTAGAGAAGTTGGATATTAGCTCTTGTGTTCAGCTCATATGTTCAGACATATTTTTGAGCCCTAAATAAGCACATTATGGAAAGGGGTTTCCCAAAGTTTTAGGCTTCAAGCCTTATTGTTTTCTCACTTTTCTTTTGCCAACTAAAATGTTGTTTAGAATTGATATTGGATAGCGAACAGCTGCAAGTTCTGGCTGAGTGTTTTCCTAGAAATACCAGTTCCAGAAAGAATTTCCACCCGTTTCCCTCTCCCATGAGCCTTCACAGGGGATCAAACTTACTCTTCTCAGAGATCATGGTCCGAATGTTTACCAGGGCAGTCGGGCGTCTGGGAAACAACGCCAGGGTGGTATTTTTAGCTGTTGGTCAAAGGAGAGACCACTTCTAGCCTACCCAGTGGGTGAGTGAGGCAGGAAAAGGCTCCATTTCCAATTCAGAAATAGAGGAGCTATTCTACCGTCTCATGGGAGGACGCGCACGCAAAGGAGAATTTGTTTTCTGTGACACCCAATCAAGGACTGGTCTGACTTTTCTTGGAGCTACTTTGGAGAGAGGGGGGAAGACACAGACACTGGATTAATTAGGCTCTGGATCACTTAGGTCCTATGCAAGAGATTGATGAGAACTCTCACCAGCTCCTTCCAGACTATAGGATTACTGATAATTCCTTAATTTGCATTTCTTCTACATCTAGTACAATGTCTTTCTGTTGCGGAACTGAGTCAGAGGGAACGACGGAAAACAGACAGGGTTATAATACTATAGTACCGTGTTCCATCACTTACTAAACCTAACACAACATTGCAGTTCGGGGGCATTCCGAACATCATTCTGCCCTTAAAGAGGGGAAACGTATTATCATGGAAGATAACCAAATGCAACCCCTTTGGCTTAGAAAACTGGTCCAAAAGAAGTTCTAAACATGTTTTGAACAGGAAGGACAGCGTAAGTGTTGCTAGCTAGAGTACAACTAAACAGTCATAGTGTTTGGGCGAGGCTGCAAGGCAGCCACGCATTTTAACACCCTAGCTAATGCTAATTTTGGGGGAAGCTATTTTACTTTACTGGTGAAGCCTTAACAAAGTACCACATGCTGAGTAGCTGTGACAGCCAAAATGTCTTCTGTCACAGCTCGGGAGGCTGGAGGTCTGAGAGTGTCCGCAGGCTGGTTTCTTCTGAGGCCGTGAGGGAGAATGTGTTTCAGGTCTCTCCCAGCTTCTGGTGGTTTCTGGCGATCTTTGGTGGTTCTTGGCTTGCAGAAGCATCAGCCTGACCTTGGCCTTCATTGTCACATGGTGTCCTCCGTGTGTGTGTGTGTGTGTGTGTGTGTGTGTCCAAATCTCCCCTTTTTATAAGGACACTGGTCATATTAGATTACAGTGTGGAGTCACTAATGTAATTCAACTAATGCGAGTGTAACTAATTCTACTTCCAACGATGGATCCTATTTCCAAAGAAGGCTTGATTCTGAGGTACTAGGGTTAGGACTTCAGTGTACGAATTTTTAGGGGACCCTATTCAACCATAGCAAAGGCCTTCAGAGAAATGATAAATTCATATTAAAAAAAAGTTACCTTGATCCTAATATCTTGCATATTTTCTTTTCGATTACTTATGGCATCTCATAGACACTACAAACTAACTTTTTACAGACCAGCCTGGGTCTTCTTTATTTACTATGTCCTCTAGCACAGAAATTTAGAGAATAGGACACTATGCCAGAATCCACAGAACTTGCATCAGTGGAATTGTGGTCAAAGGTCAAGGCTGCTGATAACACTCCACTATTTCACTTTATCGAGAAAAACCTAGATTGCTAGGATTTACGCAATTTACATAGCTGTTGTTTTCATTATTTTCCTATGCCATTTAATACTTATTTAACAAAACTGGCACTGATACTGATCACGAAAATTACATTAGAGCTGAATGTGCACACAGGTGCGTTCATCACCTCCCCCGCCTTCCTCTCCCCTGGGCTCCTGAGTGTCACCGTCCAGGCAGCTGCCATTGTTCTTGACTCTTCCCTCTCACTCCTTTATCCAGTCTTGTTATTATCCTGTTGGTCTTCGTTGGGTTTTTTGAATCTGTAGTTCAATGTCCTTCATCGTTTGGGGAAAATCTGCAAAACTGTCTGCCGTGTCCTATCTTCTCCTCTCCTCCTGAAATTCCACCCTTCAGGTCCTGCGCCTTCGTTCCCACGGCCCGCCTCTTGTCTTTCTGTGCTGGACTCACATGAATTCCTCCACCTTATCTTTCACAACTCAGTGAGCCTCTCTTCAGATCTTTAGATGCATCTAATCTTTTTGATCTTTCAACTATGAAGTTTACTCTATTTTTTTTTTTATTTCATTAGGTTTTCTTTTTAAGTCTACCAGACTTTTTCTTCTTTAGTGTTATCATCTTTTAAGGTGTTTTCAAAATTTTATACCTTTAAGCATGGTAAGTGTTATGGGTTAAACTGTGCCCCCCTCCCTCAAGATGTAAATGTTAACGTCCAGATGTGGCCTTCGTTGGAAACAGGATTGTTACATATGGAACTAGTTAAACTGAGGTCATGATGGAGTAGGGTGGGTCCCTAATCCAGTAAGTCTGGCGGTATCAGAGGAAGAGAGGCATGTAAAGATAGAGGGACACACACAGGAATGTGACATGTGATGACCAAGGCACACAATGGGGCTACAATGTGGTTGTAACCTGAAGAATGCCAAGGGTCATCAGCAAACCACCAGTAATACACAGGCAAGGAAGGTTCCCAAACAGGCGTCACAGGGAGCGTGCCAACACCTGCTTTCCACACTTCTAGCTTCCAGGACTGTGAGACAATACTTTTCTGCTGTTTTAGGCTCCCCAGTTTGAGGCATGTTGTGATGGCAGCCTGAAGAAACTAATACAGTACAGATGCTTATTTCATAAAGTGTGGCTGATAGGTTCCATTTATAAAGTTCTTGCTAGTCTGCTTTGACCATTTCTTCTTTCTGCAGACTTTTGCTAATGAGATGAGGTTTGCTTACATTTATTCTTGTGAGTTACTCATTTTCTTTGGGAAATTATCTGTAAGAATTCTTTGAGACTTGATAAAGGTGCATTCTATTTTATTTTATATTTTATTTTATTTATTTTATTGAGAGACAGAGAGCACAAGTGGGGAGGATAGATAGAAGCAGACTCCCCAGTGAGCAGGGAGCCTGATGCAGGACTCTGATGTGGGGCTCGATCCCAGGATCCTGGGATCACAACCTGAGCCAAAAACAGATGCTTAACCGAGCCACCCAGACACCCCATGAAGGTGTATTCCTTTTTTTTTTTTACTTTTTTTTTTTCAAAGATTTTATTTATTTATTTGACAGAGAGAGAGAAAATCATAAGTAGGCAGAAAGGGAGGCAGAGGGAGAGGGGAAAGCAGGCTCCCCGCTGAGCAGAGAGCCGGATGCGGGGCTCGATCCCAGGACCCTGAGATCATGACCCGAGCCAAAGGCAGAGGCTTTAACCCACTGAGCCACCCAGGCCCCTGAAGGTGCATTCTTTTGAAAAGGATTCACTTCTGCTGCAAAACTGGAGGTGGGGGGTGGGGGTGGCAGGGAGGGTTTGCTAGTACCAGCCTGGGACCGCTTTATAAAAATTCGGCATGACTTGAGTTTTTTCCCCAACCACCTAATTTGCTCTCTAAAAATAAAAGAGTGCTCCTGCGGTTATGAACCTCAGAGATGGGCTCCCCCTTTCTCCTTAATGTCAGGCAGCATGGAGAGTTTTCCTTCTGCCCCAGGCACTGCCGGCAGAGCCCTCTAGGGCACCCCCACCTTCATGGAGAGGGTGCCTCTCAAGCTCTCCACTGGTGGGGCCTTTGTCTCCTCATCCCACCTTCCTGGGCCCTGAAAAGGGAGGCTCAGGTTTGCCATTGGCCAAATGCTTTGAGGGCATATCTGTTGAATATTCCACTTGATTCTCTTGATCGGCGGCTCCACTTAAATTTGGGCCTGATATTTTCTATTATCTTGTCATGTCACTGATGCCTTTTAAATGGTCTTTAGATCATTTTACCCAGCATCTTGAGTTGTTTTAAGTGGAAGCGTCCACACCAAGAGCAAACCAATGCCATGCCTGGAATCGCCATAGCCCGTCAACCTAAGAAGTCCTGCTGCTGGTCCCTGTCCAGTCTCCTCGAGCTCCGTGGTGATGTTCTTGTTCAGACTCAGTAACATCTGAGCTGCTGGCTCTTCTCCTCTCACCCTCTTCCAGCCTCTCCTCCATGCGGCACTGCAGGGGCCTTTCAAAATCAGACGAGCCTACTTCCTCTGCAAAACACGCCCTCGGCTCCACTCCTCAGGAGCTGGTTCCGGATGGGACCTCCAAGTTCGCAGCTTCCCTGGGCTCTCCTGAGCCACAGAATTCCTCCTCAGTTCATGGTCTCATACTTACTGCACGTTCTAGACCTGCAGCGTCATTCCCTGCATTTTGGGTCTCTATTTTGGAAGAGGGATGAGATTCCTTCCCCCCCGCAAGATTTTACTTATTTATTTGACACAGAGCCAGAGCACAAGCTGGGGGAGTGGCTGGCGAGGCAGAGGAAGAAACAGACTCCACACTGATCCCAGGACCCCAAGATTGTGACCTGAGCCAAAGGCAGACGCTTAACCGACTGAGCCAGCCAGGCCCCCAGGAGATTCCTTTTTACCTGAGTGAGACATTTGGATCCAGACAATCACTGAAAGTATTCCTGACTGTTGACTCCGCCTGCATCTCCATCCGGGAGGCGTCTCATGCGGTGCTCCTGCTCAGAGCCACCGCGGCGGGCATCACGGCACTGTCCCCGCGGGAAGGAGTGCGGGCCTACCTCAGCAGACCTCGGAAAAACTGCTGCGAGGATCAGGTCTCTGCACTCGCACTCACAGAGACAGAGACAGCACAAAACTCCAGTGTTTTGCCTGTTGCTACGGCAAAAAAGCTGACTCACTCGGGCAGTGACCTGATCACCGGAGGACGCTAAAACAGCCTCTGGCTCTGTGTGTGATGAACAAACGCTGAAAAATAGTTTTCACCGTGTGTGTGCGTGCACACACACACACACACACACACACGTAAGTAGGTGTTTAACGTCTGCGTATGATGTGGTGTTCTCTTGCATCCAAACTATAATGAAAGCATTCCAGGTTGTATATTAACCGCTATTGATTTGTGCCCTAAACTGCATGTCCTTTCGAGTAGGGACTACAAGAAAACATGGATGGTCTAGCCTGTTATCTGTTATGAGGCCAGCAGAGGGAGCAGCTGAGTACTACCAGTGGATGTGATCCTTGTATTCCTGTGTAGGTACCATTTCTAGCAGGTTTCCGTTTAAATTTTTATTGTAGTCAAGCAAGACTTTTTGAGTTATCAGTAAAAAAGATCATAGAAATATGCATCCGTATTCTGGGGGAAAGTGAGTAGTATTCCTTCTTCTGCAAATATTCTACTAGAAGCGTGTTAGGACTTTCACAAACCACTATTGAGATAGATACAGATACAGATACAGATATAGATATAGATATACATAAATATTAGGTATTTTTTTTCTTGAGGGAAATAGATTCCAGGAACTAGATATCTTAATGCCGCTCTAAATATCTCTTTACAGGCTTTGTACTATTTACTTCCTTTCATTTTTTTTTTTCTTTTGTATCAGTCTTTGAGAAACTTTCTTTGAAATAAAACATTTTGGGAAGTACAGTTTAATACTAACAGAGCACCAAAGAAATTGAGGTAGTGTTTAAGACAGAGAGTGGAGCATATACATAACATATTATTAGGAGAGACCTAAATCATCAGTTGACAACCATACTTAAGTTGACCAAAGAACAAGAATGGCACGGAGTTATTTTTATATACTTGAATGCAAACATCACTTCCTTTTATGCATAACTATTCGTTATATTTCTAATGAAATTCTTTAGAAACTATATATAATTCTTCAAAAATGAGTTTTTATACTTATAACTCCACAATCAAGCCTAATTTCCCACAGGAAGATTTTTTTATATCAAGTCAGGCAGGCAGGAATACCAAAAGGGAGTCATGTGCTTTTATTTTTTTTACTCCTTTGACATAAGCAAATTTATTTATGTTAACCTATAACCAAGAGAGATAGTATATCTTCATGTAAATAGCACATATGACATTTTTATCTCTTATTTTAAAAGGTTTCTCATAATTAAGATAAAAATTTCATAAATTTAGATTAAACAAAGATTAATCAAAATGGCAGTGAGCCACTTTCAAAGGAAAATTCATTCTGAAAGAAATTCATATAGTCCTTTAGTAGAATGGTTATGTCAAAGAGACTGTGCACATTTCCCATGAGCAAAGAATTTGAATTCTCTAAAACCTCATTTAAATGGATTTAGGAGCATTTAATATAAAAATTATAAGCCCACCTCAAAAATCTCTCATGAGCCATTGTGTTAGTCAAAGGAAAGAGTCTATTGACTTTATATTGGTCACGGGTCTAACAGTAATCATTGACATCAATGAACTGAAAGAAAACGTTCGGCTTTTTTTTTTTTTCCTACGGGGAGAAAACAGAACTCAGAATTACTGGCAAAAATATTATCAGGCTAATGCACCCATCCATTGTTTTAGAATTTCATCCACTGCCTTTTTAAAGTTTTGACTTGTATCTTGACCTTTGGGGCATTTTTTCGTTTGATGAGAAGATAAAATACTCCATAAAAATATTAGAGAATGAAAATATTTTAAAATCAAATAGCATTTGAGATAACTTTATGTAACAGGAGAATTACATAAACTAAAATATTCTTAAAAATTTAGAGAATTTATGATGAAATCTTAAAAAAAATAGTTACTTGGATATCTCCCAAGTTTCTAATAAACAAAAAACTTTTTCTCTTCAATCCTTAAAGCTACCTATAATGGACAATGTGGCTCTAAAAAAACAAGCATTCTTCACCAGATGCTATGCTGGTTCACGGCCATGCAGACTATAAAAGATCCAGAATCTTTCAAGTTTCCTTAAAAAATGATCTGTCCTCTCTCAATGTCTTTCAGATGGCATTTCATAGCAAATACTATGATAAGCTAGAAGGAATGAGTATTTGGTACCTTTTTATAATTGAGCTAAACTGCGTAACAGTGACAGTCACCAGAGAAGTCACGTGAATGGGATTTTTCTGCTATGATTAAGTCTGATTTTTCCATCGGTATAACCCTCTCTCCAAGAGCCTCGGCAGCCTTCCGTCAAACAGAAGCGAGGCAGCTGCAAGAAGACAGATAATTGTCACAGATAAGGCTGATGCTATCTGGGCCTCTGCCCTTTGGTCCCAGCACTTACTCCGTCTGCTTTGCGAATGAAAACAGGTCTGGTAATGCAGGGGAAGTGGCTGTTTCCCAGGAAAGGAAATTGCCTGAAAACACATCTGGCAAAGGGCTTTTTCTCCTCCTCCCGCAGTCAGATCCTTATTTCAACAAAATATACATTTCCTCACCTTCCACAAAGGTGAATTCTATGCAGCCAGTGCCCTCATTCTAAGATGGAGGCATTTAATTTGCTCTCTAAATAAATGGGCCGGCTATTTTATGTCACATGCTATCTATATTTAATGGGACAGGAAATTGTGCTAAACTAGGCATCATACCTCATTTCAGAACCATGTGTATTCTACAAGGTAAATCCTCCTCTGCTAGCTATCTACATCTGATGAAACTAAAGAGGCAAAGGAAGGAGAAAACCAGTTGGTAAAGCCAGGAAATTGAGAATGTAGCTAGAATGTGTATATATAAAGCTTAACTGATACAGTTAGAGAATTGGTGGGATTTCCAGAGATCCTATCCTAAGCTAGTTCACACAATCTGATTTTAAGTCTGCACTGATGTGTGCACTTCTGAGAGGACTTCCCCTGCTCACAGACAGCAGAAGTCCAGGATCCGGAAGCCGGCACCTTGTGGGCTCTACACATGACGCAGGAGTTCTGGCTCAAGATGACCAAAGGCTACAAGAACTCTCTGGTGGTGAAATGGGTCTGTCACTGGGGACGTGTATCTGCCGCACAGGGGTGACTGCCAGGATGAAAGGCCTCTCTGAAGACATTAAAGCTTTGTTATGCTAAAATCAGGATAAAAAATTATTGCTTTAAGTTCTCCTTAAATTTATCACCATTAATGGAGAAGAAAGGCCCAGAGACACACTGGGCTGATGAGATGCTTATGCTTATCACCCCCCTTCACTGAGTATTGATTTCCATATTTATCATGGGGGCAAGACTTATCTTCCAAGGAGAGATATGTGTGTGTGTGTGTGTGTGTGTGTGTGTGTGTTCATAGTTATACTTGTTTTTCTTTTCCTTCTGTCTTTATACTAACCTGAAGGGCCCTTTTCTTTGGCACTTTTCCCCCCAAATCTTGCGACTGGGAATTATCTTTCGCCTGTCAGTTTTAATATTTAATTGTAGATCAACATGATTAGCAACTCAAGAGAGAGGCATAACCAAAATTTTTGCAAATGGCTCTAGACTCCATTTGTAGATAAAGTTCAATTCAACATATATTGAAATCAAGTAGAAAAAGACATCTTCCGTGAAACGTCTAAAGAAATCACTATAGAGAGAGCCTGCTTTTTGAAAGTTGAAATACTGAAATACTGATGTTCTTCCTCCCTCCCTCCCTCCCTCCCTCCCTTCCTCCCCTTACAGTCATGGCTTCTTTTTTAGCTCTCATTCATTACTATATACAATTTGGAAATAAAAGTAGTAAAAATAACTTTCCCTAACAACAATTTTATGTCCACTGAACTTTCTAATGGTTTTCCCCATGCACTGACCATTAAATTGTACATAAACATGTGGACTGATTTTATTTAGCCAATTTTTAAAAAGCCAGGGAGAGGGAGGGAGGCGGGCAATGTCTCCAAAGTCCCTTCTGGCTCCGGCATGCCAGGCAGGCGCCTGAGTGTCTTGAGAGTGCCTGCCTGCCTACAAAGGGCCAAAAATCGAAACAGAGTGTCCCTAGCTTCATTTATTAGGTTATTTCAGTTCTGCGAGTCCTTCCTATAGCACTTTCCAAAAATTAAGGCCGCGGGGGCCAAGGGAGCCTGCCCCAGTCTCCGCGCTGGAGGCGGGCAGGCGGCGCTGGGCCGGAAGTGGTCTGTGTGGGGTGCTGGCGAGCAGGCGGGACACGGCTCTGGGGGGTCTGGGCACACGGGATGGCAGAAGCCCTGGGCTCGAAGGTTCGGTACGTGTGGGAGAGGCACACGCCTCAGTAGCCGAGGGCTTCCCATGTGTTTTCCAATCAGGGATGGGCTTCTCAGAGCAGACATCTGCCAGCTAGCCCTCCTGGGATTCTGAACAGTTCAGAGCTATAACCACCGCCCCCCCCCCCCCCCCCGGACTAGTCAGTCCCACTTCCGTCCCTTGGTTTGTCCAAAAATTTAACCATCCGGTTGAATCCTGAGTAATCGACTCGCTCACTCTACAACAGCAGGGAGCACACGGGCCGACTCAAAAACTCTGGCAATCCGTGGCTTGGGGGCTGCCTCACTTTGCCCTGTTCCAAAGCTGGGATCCTGTTTTGCTTTTGGGGTCCCTGAGACACCATTCCAACCCAGCCCAATGTCTGGGAGCTTCTGAGATGGCTCTGGGTGACCTGGGGCCTCTGGAAGGTGGTGGTAGGTCAGCTTCCGTGATCCAGCCTGAGGTGGATCTCCATCGGCCTGGCCCTCCATCCGGAGGGGACAGGGAGGCCATGAACAATGGGAGAGCCTCTGGCATTTCCCACAATTACAGCTTTTGTTCCGCAGGCCAGACTGAAGCATGATCAGAGTTCTCTGTCATGACGACCTTTCTTTCAGCAATAGGTAAACGCCGTCCTTTCGGTGCATCAGACATGATTTACCTTGTTATAGCAAAATGCAAGGAGAACTTAAGACTGCCCTATAGAAAATAAATGGAAGCCTCCAAAATTTCAGCTGATGACACTCAGTATGGGGGAGAAAACAAACATTATTAAGAAAATAAATAATACCACCCACAGCTGTCCAGCAAAACTGTTCGGAAAACAAAAATGGCTGGGCAGGAAGGCAGCTTTTGGGAAGGCTGTAATAATATTTCTCATGTCATAGCTTCACCTGCCTTTGCTATCCCATGGCAGGGTACTGAAGAAAACTCAGGCTTCCCTTTGAAAATGAACAGCTAACCACGGTTCTGAGCAGCAGTCAGGTCTCCGAGAGTGGAGGCGGACGTGGGCGGGGCTCGGCCGGTTACACCCGCACCCCCGCCGCTCTGGGCTGGGGCAGCAGCGGTCGCGCGGCTCCCAGAGAACCGCCACGGTGGGCCCGTCTGCCCAGAGCAGGAGGGGTAGCTCTTGCTCCGGTTCTCAGTGAGGCTCCCCACCCGGATCTGCCA
The DNA here is from genome assembly GCA_028533885.1 of Nasua narica. Classification (NCBI taxonomy): domain Eukaryota; kingdom Metazoa; phylum Chordata; class Mammalia; order Carnivora; family Procyonidae; genus Nasua; species Nasua narica. The sequence continues at coordinate 174,847,831 of CM052800.1, forward strand.
CTGCCTTCTAGGGCCTCCTACTGGCTCCCCTAAGTTACTGCAGGGGCCTCGTGGATCCTCTCATTCGCTCATGAAGGACTCTTCCAGTTCTGTGCTCAGGGCTGATGCCAGGAACACGCCCGGGGTTCTGGTGTGTTGTCTACGGTGGGCCCTGCACAAGCGTGACTCTGCTCTATCCCAGAGTCCTGTCTCCAAGCACGCTGTCCTGGCCTTGCATTTTAGATCCAGCTTTAAAGCGGCGCTTTCTTTTCAGTCAAAGGTTCCCGCCCCTTTCACAAGTCCCTCCTTCCCCGCGGCTCCCATGCTTCTCCATTCTTCCAGAAGCCATGCCCTGATCTGAGGTATGAGCGAGTTGCCAGTTTACACTGGCTGTGCATTTGGGGCGGCCTCAGTCCCCATGTCACCGGGGCAGACTCCGCTAGGTTCTAACTCAGGGGCCAGCAAACAGCAAACCGCGGTCTGGTTGAAACGGCCAGGGAGCTAAGAACGATTTTAACCTCTTTAAATGGTTGAAATTCACCCTCCGAGGCCCACAAATCAGGCCCGGCGGGAACACAGTCACCCTCCCCCGTCCATGGATTGTCCACGGCCACAGCTAGGCTATTACGGAGAGTTCAGTAGCTATGACAGAGACAGGATGGCCTGCAGATCCTACAATATTAGGCTATCCGCCTATCTGACCCTTTACAGAAACAGTTCGCCATCCCCTGGTCTAAGCAGAACTTCCCCACAACTCTCTAATAATTAACTCTCATAATTTCCATTGAGGACCCTACGAAGAGCTGCTCGGAGCACATTGTGACCTAGAAGGGACAGATAAGGAAGCGTCCGTGCCCCCGCCTGAGGGTCAGTGCCCAGCAGCAGCGTCTCCTTTCTGGATGCCCCCCTCAATCCCTCCTATGAGTTCCTGGGTCTCCCCCTCATTCTCATCTGAAGCACCAGTGCATTACTACCCATCCCCAGTACCGAGGGTCAAACCAGTGGATTAGAAGTACTCGCCATACAACCCGTACTGCAGCTACTTTTTAAAGCCACTTCACTAGCCTGGAAGGCAGACAGATGCTTTTTCAAATGACGAATACCCTTAGAACAAACAGTGCGTACCCTATGTTTCTGCTTCACATGCAGAGGATGACAGCACAGTGCAGTATTTGATGGTGGAAGAAGTGCTTTCCATTGAACAGAAAGGACTGACAAAATTACACTAGTCTGTATCATTTCGATCCTCGAAGGCATTATAGAGAAAGAATCATTTTGTTTTTCAAGTGAGCCGAGGCTTAGAGAAGTTAGCCTTTGCCTCAGGTCTCAGACAATCTTCAGACCTAGGGCCTGCCTTCAGAGCCCACATGCCTCCCCTACAGTTAGGAGTGTGAATGGGTGCGTTTTCTTTCATTTCCTCCTTCAGTGGAAACCATGTACCAGAATCATGCTGGAATTAAACAACCTCTTCTGCTCTAGGACCCTCCCGGAACACAAGTTCTAGCTTTCCCAAGTGACAGAAACTTCTGGAAGTCTGGCCAAGTCTCTGAACCCCTTCTCAGAAAATGACATGTGCTACTGTATTCGGACAGTAAGTAACAAGATCTGGGGGTGAGTCTGATGACAATGTAGTGACAGCTTGATACACTATAACAAAATCAACCACAGTTTCTACTGATGAAAAAGCCACAGATATTGACCACTGTTGCCTATGACCTACCCACAGTTAAACGAGAGGCTATATTTCAGTTAGTTTGGTAAAAAACGAAGACATACTTTTCTGCCATTGAGGTTCACGGACCCCTTGAATTCTGTCCATGGAGTAAATGTTAAGAACCCCAGCTCTAGAAGTGACCTGGGAGCCAGCCCATGCAGAGGAGGGGTGCTTTTAAAGGTCTAATTAGGTCTCTTCAAAACACACATTCCTGAAAAACAATTCACGACACAAATTCCAGGAGCACCCAACAAGTAAAATCATAATTCTGGAACGGTCTGCAAGCTGCTCGTGCATGATATCAACTGACTCTGACTTCCGTGGGTAGCCTGGCCCATCAAGTGAGGGTACAGATTTGCTTCCACGGACCATGAGGAACAGCCTGTGCACTGAGATGCAAAGAGACCATGGTGAAGATTCCGAGGCTTTTCCCCACACACTTTCTGGCTGGTTAGCATACTGCTAATCCCTCAAGTATTAAGTTTTGGTTATTAAAGGAAGTCATCCAGGGGACTGACAGAGCCATAGAATTGAAATAGAAAAATCTTGGGAGTTAATGCAACACTGGAATTTTACAGATAAGAACAGTAGAGCTCAATGAAAAAAGAGAGGTGATGTGCCTGAGTCCAACATAGAGTGGGGCTGATTTAACTGATCCTGGGGAAAAAAATAATTACAGAATGATGGGATTTGAGAAAATCCCGATCTAAAACAGAAAAAGTTTGTGCTCCTCTCTCACCATCCTCTTACTTAAATTCTGATTTCTCTGCGTATTGTAATTTGATAGACCATTAATCCATCCAGTATATTTTACTTTGAGGACTGAGGTGGATATTTTGTTTAAAAGATGAAGTGTCAGGGCTCAGAAACTGGTTTTCCCAGCATGATTTAATAAAGAGCGATCTTTCTATCCGACGCTTTTAAAGGAAAATTTTGTGTATGGAGCTAATAGTTCAAAAATCAAGAAATACCAATGAAAACTATGTTCCCTATGAAGAGGCAGAGGCTTTATAAGAGCAAGACTTCTTCTTCCTCTTTGTTTGTAATAACAAAAATAAACCAAAGTCCTGACATATTTGTAGTATTTTTATTCCTAAAGGAAAAAACAGGAACTTTCGTTGTACTTTAAAGTTATTACCCCCGATATGCTGTTACCAGCTGAGCACTGTGGGACCAGCGTCAGGCACCAGAGACCGGGGGCTCTCTCTAGGAAATGCCCCATTAGGGGGGTGCCTCTGAAGCGCTCGGGGGTCCCGTAGCTGATCGGTTTTTCCCAGCGGGTTTCTGCAGCATCGAGCCCTGGTGCAACAGCACACGTCGTGCTCGGATTCTTCCTGTTGCCTGGCTAGTGACCCCCCGACAGGAAGATAACTGACACGCCGGGAGGGCGGAGCAGCCTGCTACACATGTCTGGCTGCTCTTATCAACTTATCATATAAGGAAAGGAAAGTGATTGATTTGGATCCTGACACCACAGGATCTGGGGGAAGAGAAACAAAGCGGCAGTAGCGCTGAGCTGGAGAGGGACTGCAGCCCCCAGGAGTGAGCAGGGTCATTCTTCCTGCTGCCATCTGACAGTTCCCTGCAGGACCGACCCACCGGAGGGAAGACAGCATTAGCGATCAAGTTCCTGCTGGAAAAGGAGGGAAGAGACTCCCACCGATGGTCCTTAAACCATGGCCGCAGAGCCCCGCATCTGAGAGGGCAGCTTAGGACCGGCATTCCCATGTGCCTTCGAGTTTGCTGAGCCGCTGGTTTATTACCAAAAGAAAGAAAGAATGTGGCAGATTGTTTTCTTTACTTTGGGCTGTGATCTTGTCCTCGCCGCAGCCTATAACAACTTTCGGAGAAGCATGGACAGCATCGGGAGAAGGCAGTATCAGGTTCAGCACGGAGCCTGCAGCTACACTTTCCTCCTGCCAGAGACAGACAACTGTCGCTCTTCGGGCTCCTACGTGCCCAACGCTGTGCAGAGGGACGCACCACTAGATTACGATGACTCGGTGCAGAGGCTGCAAGTGCTGGAGAACATCATGGAAAACAACACTCAGTGGCTAATGAAGGTAGGAAAAAAATCACTTTTACTTGGTGAACAGGGGAAGCTAATAAGATCAGCTCGGTTTAAAAAAAAAATGGCAAAGAGCACAGGAGAGAGAGAGACGGTGGCTAATACCTTCGGATGAATTATCCTTTCTTTGATTCTGTCCTAGGGTGTAAAGTAGTCCTGGGTGGGAAGTGAAAAGGATTATTGGAGAAGAATGTCAGAATCCGTAGAGAAAGAGATCTCCGAGTTCAGAATCTTTATTTAATAAAGTAGAGAAAGTGCACTTCTCTGGAAAACGTGTAGGCTGTGTTGTTTGTGTAAGTGGTTTAAACTCAGTAACACCCATTGCCAGGGATGTTATAAACTGGTTTCAGGCGCGGGGGTGGGGGGGAAACTGTAAGCAACAGTGGTGCCAGAGCCAGAAGCCAGGAAAAACGTGACAATCATGCTAATTACTGAGACATAACGGATGGAGTAAAGTGCTTTACCAATTTCCTGAATTTATTTACTAAAATAGATTGCGACTCCTGGTAAATGAGAGGAAATTTAATAAAGCAGACTTTATGTTTCTCAGAACCTACTGGCTTTTACCCTGAAGGGCTTGTCAGTTTGTAAATGGGGTAAGTTTCACAAGCGCCGGGGGCTGTGTCAGGCCCCCAGCCCCTCGGCTGCAGCAGTGGGGGTGGGGGTCGCCCCACAGGGGACAGGCACGCAGGGCATTCTGCCACAGCTCTGCCATGACAAGATGGTCCTTTGGCAGGGCCACGATGATACACAGTGTCACAGACGTTTCAGAGAATTTAACCCAGCCAAACAGGATATGGAAAACTCAGTTTTTCTTTCACCAGTGATTTTCATTTTCCTCATGTACATGTGGGGGCTAGCTCTACAAGACCCAAAGTCTCCCTGAAATTTGTCTTGATATGGACTCTCTCTCTCTCTCTATATATATATATATATTCTCAAGGAGGCTTAAACAAATTAAGTAGATTAATCTTTAAATATTAGAATGACAGTATATCCAAAAAAAAAGAAAAGAAAAAGAATGACAGTATATCATGGTGCTTAGCGTAGAGAAGGAACTATTTACCGGGCTAATTCACTTCATTCAAGACCTTGCCCCAGAAGGAATTCTCAGCCTTTCAGTTCCCCATAAAACTTTCTGTTAGGAGACTTTATCTTAATCTTAGAATAGATCTTGGCTCCAAATCTGTGTTTCTCATTAGCTGTCCTACCTTCAGAGAGGAAACAACCGAGTTATTACTTGAGTCTAAGCCGGAATGAATGAGTGCCCTCAGCACCGCACTCCTCAGTGCAGACATAGAAACAACCAACACCGATCAGAAAGGCCTGCTGTGTGATACACAACTCGTTCCTAATTACCTTTGAAGGCACTGGCCCTTCTGGGCAAATCCTCCCCCAGGTTTTCCTCTTTTCCTAAGAAGGTCCCTGTGGCGTGTGCTTTTAAAATCTTCAGTAATTCATAGATGTGCATAAAAAAGAAGCTGTCCATTCACAGATGTACTTAAAAAAAAAAGTACGCAGCAACACAGGTTCAAATGCTTGAAAGACAAACTGCACCCTAAAGGTCTGCTCACTCTGATGTCCCATTTCTTGTTACATTGTCACGATCACACTGAACCCCCTCCCTCAGTCCACTGTGGTGATGCCAGGGCTAACGGCCACGGTGACAGATGAAAGATACATCATACATAGTAAACATCCTAATCTGCCCGACTGGTAAATCATCTCTTAAAATAAACAGTCAAGAAACCTGAAAGAATGTTTTGCCAAATGCAAGACTGCTTTTGCTTAATGAAGCCCACAGTAAGTTGCATTTGCTTAATGAAGCCCACAGTAAGTACACCTGAAAAACTCCCGTAGGCAAGGCTCATATTTCTTTCTTAGATAAACAACCCCCTTCTCTCAGATCTTTGAGACACAGTTTAAAGAAGGAAAGGGGCAAGAAATTCTACATGAAGAGATCAACATTTTTTCCTTTCCCGGTTCAGTTAGTAAATATTTGAACAGCGGCACAATGGCATTTCTAGATTCCTTCTTTAGCTATCTAACTAAATTATCACCAAGAATGACGTCATGTTTATCTTTTCATCAGCTCAGCACCTGTTCACAGGGCCTATCTGGGTGATGTGCACCTGAGAGTCTGTGTTCACTCACTCTGTTCACAGGCTTCTCGTTTGGGAATGAAAGAAAAAAAAAAAAAGCAAATATGAAGCCTGTTCAAAGTGGTTAAATGTAACTTCTTTGCTTTTTTTATTGCTGTGTTTTGTCACCTGTGATAATAAACACTGCCTTTCTCATAAGGGACAAAATAATATATAATGGGATGATAGATAAGCCATGGGATTAAAGGTTCAACATCACAATCTAACACGTATTGCTAGACTATCCCTGAGAGAAAAAGCACAATTCTATGTTTTTCATTGTTTCTCATATTTCCTTTTCTTTAGGGCTGTTTTTTTTTTAATGTTTCATATTTCCTTTCTCTCCCTGATCAACACTAAAAATTAAAGGGGACTATGCTGGGTGGCAGGGTGGGAAACCTTTAAGATTTTAAGAAAACTTGTTAAGAGGGAAAAAAAGACCAAGCTTCTGGTTGATTTCAGGGCAGATGACTAGCAGTTCATCTCCTGAGTGGCGAGCATTGCCTAGGGAGCTTGGACTAAGAAAGCAGCTTTGCAACCATCAAAAGATGCCACACTGCCTCTTTAATCTGCCAGGCAAAGGAAGTGTCAGACTTCTGAATGAGTGCAGAGTAATATGAATGAACAATACAGGGAGGGCTCACTTTCTGCTCAGTGGATAAAGAAGGATAAGATAAATGCATGACAGTTTACCAAATACAACACGATGACCTAAAATAAACATTATATGTCACAGTCCCTTGCTAACCCTGCTGCTATTCTAAACCTCTGCCCCAGTGATATTAAACTCACTTCAAATAACTTAGCAAAGTGGATTTTATCTTGCCTGGAGACCAAATGTATTTTTTTTTCCGATAAGAGGAAATAGGGAAAGGAAATAAACAATTATTTCACACTGATGAATACCTCAAATTTATAAACAACTGCAAAGCCTATTGTGCTTTAAAACAGAATGTTTTGAAAAATAAAGCTAATGCCTATTAAATTGATGTAAACATTTCCTCTTTTTTTTTTTTAAATGAAAGAAGTACAGGGCAGGCATTATAAACCTGAATCTAGATTCTTTTCTTTCTCTAAAACTAATAATAATATATTCTTTTAATAAGGTGGGAGGAACTACTATTCTCCAGTGGATGTACAGGAGACAGTGCACTTTTGCTGCTAAAAAACAAAATTGCCGTCAACAGGAAAAAGTGACGGTGAGAGGCTCAGGTGCACTGAGACCACTAGTCCCTCCCCCATCCCTGCGGTGGTCGGGGGAGGTGGAGAGGGAGTGTGTGTGTATTTTATCAGGTGTGGTTGCAAAACACTCCTTAGCTGTATAGTCAAACAAACAAATAAACCAGAGCTTGGTTCATTAAAAGGAAGGAGAAAGAATCCTCCCACAGCCAGAGCCAACGGCCGACTTCAGCACTGGGGCAACCACGGCTCCTATGCTGTATCTGCTGTATCTTGAATCATGAACTGTGCCTGTGTTCCGTATTAGCAGCAAACTCTGTGCATTCAGATAAGCTGAATAAAGTCTCTATTTCAGGTGGCAGGGAAATTATTACTATTGTTACTTAATTAGATACTGACATCTTTATAGTAAGGAATGAAGAGATGATTACAGTTTCACGATGGGAGAGGAAGTACAACATATTTAAGTTTGGAAAATGCAGGTATAATTTGTTTACTATGTATCATGTAACATAGACATAGTACAATATGTGCTTACCATGTATATTGTATAAAACATACCGAATATTTAGTATACATAGCATATGTTGTTTATATGTTCCCTTTCCACGGTCAAGTAGTCTCTGCTTAATACACGGGGCTTCTGGCTTGCTGAACGATGGAGGTCCTGCACTATGGGGGGACGACTATCTGCCTGCAGAGTCTAGAACTAGGAAATGGAGCTGGACTCAACTTCCATAATATTGTACTTCCTGTTGAGACACTAGGTAATCCAAAACGTCTCCCTACTAAAATTTGAAAATTGTTTTATTTTCATCAGTGTAGTTCTTTACAATTTACAAACAGGTTGTGATCAAGTGACTGTGAAGGAACATGAAAGGGATAATGACCTTCTAAATGGAGATCCTCTGGGCAGGCTGGCCCAGAGTGCTGATTTTAATCTCTTTAACTGAAATCTTGTGCATTTATAATTGAAAAACAACAGTTTCAATCAGCCCTACCAACATATAGATAACTTAAAAAAATAAAGCAAAAATGTTATGAAAGTAATACATGGGCAATGTAAAATAAACAAGTCAAACCATTAAAACAGTAGAAAGTAGGAAATTCTCCCTCTCCCTAATCTTCAGCTTCCAGATGAGCATTTAAGAGATTTATAGTAGCCCTTCACTGTAACAAATTTAATATGAAAATGCATGAATTCCCTTCTTAAAATATGTGCGGTGGCATTATACCACTGTAAATGGTCAGAACCCTTGTTTGGATAATGAATGACATAGAAAGAGGTTAAAAGAAAGAGATTTTATTTAGGGAAAAAGCCAAATTTGGAAGAGTGAGATAAAGAAGAACATGAAGTAAAGGGGTGTGTGCATGAGAGAGACAGAGACAGAGAGGGAAAGACAGAGGTGAGGAGGAGAGACAGAGGCGAGGGGGAGAGACACTACCCGTGAGGGCTCAATCAAGATAAGGAAAGGGGGCAGTATTATTGCATGGCTGTTGTGACAGAAGAAAGGGAATTAATATTGTCCCTATTCTGGCCATCGAAATGATGGCCTGCACAGCTCTGTGGATTTCTCAAATTGAGACCTAGAGGGTATATATGCAATGAATCATGGACAGGTACAGACTTTCCAAATCTGTGCTCATAAATTGTAGAATATTTGTATTACTTAATGATAATGACAACTGTGCAAACTATTACCTCTCTTATAATGTATGCACATATATGCTTCTTACATACATCTATACCTATAAAATATAATTTATTTTTCATTAAACATAAATTCAGAAGTTATATATATATTTTCTTTTCACTGTATCTTTCTTTCACTTGAATGACCTGACAATAAGATTTTTCTCCTAAATTATTCTAGAATTCTTCTGATAAAAAGAGAGCTTCTCAACTTCCCCGTCACACTTTACTCACAGAAGTAGTATTAGTAACACAGTTACTGGGGGTTGCTACCAGGTAGCGCTGAATCACTTTAAAGCACTTTCCACACTTTAGCCCATTTTGTCCCAAGATTATCTCTAGAACACAGGCATGGGAGATATAATCCTATCTATTTTTAATCACTTATAAACATGGGTCAAGATAATATCAATGTGCTTTGCAGTTTGGAAGTCTTGTATGAATTACCTAGAGAGGAAAGCAAACACGGAAAAGCACGTACATCCCCCCTTTGACAAAAAACAGAATTTTCCATGGGGCTGGACAAACTACAGCAAACTGTTGGGAGAAGTGTGAATGAACATGAATATAGTGCTGTTTCTTAGTCCACTAACGTAGATGACTGAATTCCACTCTACGCCCTCCCATTCCTTTTGGGCAAGAGCCATTAAAGTTCATTTATTTGTTCAACAAATATTTATTGAAAGCCTCCGTGTGTCCTGGTGGCATTTTAGCCCTCAGAATAAATCAGTGAGGCAAAGCCAATAACCAAGGGTCTGGCCCTGGTGGGGACTTGCTACGTCATACATAGCACGGCGTTCCGGCGGGACACATGTCTGAAGGTAGGAAGCGTGACACAAAATAACCGCGTGCCAAGGGAAAGACCTGGTAAAGGAGATCCGGAGTGTTGGAGAGCAGGGGTAGAGAAGGGCTATGTTACCAGTTTGGTCACTCCACTGACACCACTTTCATAAAAGGAAAATCAATTCAAACTCCTTCTGAATGGTCATTTTTCCTTGTCATCAAAGGGATACGTGGTTATTATAGAAAGCCGAGCATACAAAGGATGCACAGAAGATACACACTATGTATAATTCCATCATTCTGAAATGACCATCCTTAATATTTCATGCATATAGATGCCTATAGATGTAGGATTATTTTATAATGTGCAACATTTATATTGCAATATCATATATACTTATCTCTAGTGCTGTGAATTGTGTAAGACTGATGAATCACAGACCTGTACCCCTGAAACAAATAATACATTATATCCCAATAAATTTTAAAAAATGATAAAATAAAATTTAAAAATTAAAATTAAAAAGAAAGTAGGTCTGGGAGGTTAAGTAACCCGCTGACATCCCAAGTCAGCAATAAGTAATTCCCGGCATCTGCGAGTCCCGTCTCAGACAACGCAGGGGACAGGCGTTCCTGGGCATACCTGCGCACTGGGATGCCACCGCACGTCAGCGGGTGTGGCACACGCTGGCTGGTGAGTGGACAACCTCATTATCCAACGTTCACAGGTAAAACGTGCCATCGTTTCTATATGAGAATTGTGCCAAAGCTGCTAAGTTTAAAAAGAAAAAAAAAAGGCAATTGGGAATATCTTGTGTGTAAAGTAATTACCCAAAATTCCACTTTGTAGTTCAGAAGAGTAAAAACAAACTCTACGATATCCAAGAAGATGTGTATGTCCACTTTCTCACACACCATAGGTACAGAAACAACCCTTTTCTGGATGCTGCCTGAGGGCGACATCCTGAATTTTACTAACACTTGGAAGTTCAGACAAGTAAAATTCAGTCCCAGGAAAGTAATGTGGGACCCGCTCTGTCCTCTACTTCGATCTTAAAATCATCCAGGATTCTACACATAGGTATCACCAAAAATACCCTGACATCAGCATGGTATTAACGTTTAAAATGAGAAATGATCAATGATCTGATATATCAAAAATGATAAAAAAAAATTTTTTTTTCCACAGTGTTTTAGAGTAAGTTTCAACATTTACTGGGGTTAAAAATGACTGTTTTATGTATGCTTTGACAGTAAAGGGAGGAACTCTCCTCTACCACCTGAACTCTGAGCCAAGTATGCTAGCTGTCGGCAAATTAATATTTTAATTAGATATTTCCCCATGTAATCACCTTTCTTTCTTATCCCAATCTTGGCACGTACCAGCTGATGAAAGATGTGAAACCTATTAAAACCCCCTGGGGAGTGGACCTAATCCTTTTGCCATCATAGCTCCTTCAACCAGCTACAACCATTATCTTTGCCATTCAACTAGAACCTAATTAAAACCTCTATGGGACTAGCCCTTGGGGGGCTCCTGGGACCGTAATTGCTTTGCTCCCAAATCAGCCTCAGTCCTTCCTCTGAGCAACTTTTTAGTTGCTCAACTGCGAATTGCCTACGAATTGCTTTTGAAATCTTGACATTAACCTGACAACTTAACACTACAAAGTATTCACGTCTAATATTTAAGAAACCAACAATCAAGCCAACTAACTGTATACATTAAGAATACAACCTGATATTTATTAATACATCATGTTATTTTTTTCATGGACGATGGTACTTTTTAAGTGAAGGGATATCAAGATACAAAAGTCTTAGGAAATACATTATTTTATCATGTCACAGCTTCTTTGAGAATACATCACTTTATAGGTGAATATTCAGAAGTTACTTATTTATTTTTTTAGGTAGAGAATATCAATAAAGTCTTAAAAGCAGGCAAGCATTCGGCCTCTCCATTTCTCAATCTTGTCACATTCCGTCTAGGCCATATTCATACTTGTTCACATATTAGCAGTCTTTTCGATGTGAGGGTGACTTAATGTGCTGATTAGCCTGGTGACAGAACCCACCATCCCCATCGCCCTGTCTTAAGTCCTCAGTTCCAGGATGGCATCCTCATTACGACTGTTCCAGCAAATGCCAGGAATGAAGGGGAAACCAGAACTGTGCGTTAGCTTCTGGGTGCCCCTAATTAATACCTCGTACCGGGCTCAAGATGCTTCAGCCTGGAGGTTTCTACTTTGGCAGCCGAAAGTACATCTTAGTAGTTAGGATCAAAGCAAATGGGGAAAAAAAAAAAAATGTGTTGTAAACTTGTCTCATTTCACGAATCCACAACAAGGAGGCCACACTCCTCAGTATAACCTGCTGGATTGTGTGGGACTCTGTAAAGGACAGTGAGTCTGACGGTCTTTCTGTTCCCTTTTCTGTTCCAAGGTGGGGGGTGACCTCTCCCTCCCACCTCTGCTTGTGCTCTCTCACAAAAATAAATAAAATTAAAAAAAAAAAGTCATTTCATACTAAAAGAAGATGTATCTTGGACACAACTATTCAGATTCAAAGAAATCTAAATATAAAATAAATCATGTTTATATGTGAAGTCAATACTATTATTGATAGACAAGCATGTCTTTCAAGTTACTTTTCTGGGTTTTGGTGTCTGCACGCTTATTTTTTTTTTAATTTTACTTATTGATTTGAGAGAGAGAGAGAACACAAGCGGGGTGAGGGGCAGAGGGAAAGCAGGCTCTCCGCTGAGCAGGAAGCTAGATGCAGGGCTCGATCCCGGGACTCGATCCTGGGACCCGGGGATCATGACCTGAACCAAAGGCAGACACTTAACTGACTGAGCCACCCGGGCGCCCTGGTGTCCGCATGTTTAATTAACTATATAACCAGTGCAATCCGAAGCTACAGAATACCAGTTTTTTGTTATTTCATTTGTTCCACTTTATATGCAGTAAATGACTCTAAAGACTTATTTTTTTTAGAGCAGTTTTAGGTTCACAGCAAAATTGAGCAGAAGGTACAGAGATTTTCCCAAATGCCTCCTGCTGCCACATACATGCGTAGCCTTCCCCCCCATTATCAGTGACCCTCACCAAGTGGTCCGCTTGTTACAACAGGTGAACTTACACTAACATGCATCACTGCCCCGGGTCCACAGCTTACATCAGGGTTTCCTCTTGGTGTTTGGACAAACGTATCCACCGTAATAGTGCCACGCCGAGTATTTTCACTGCCCTAAAACCCATCCATGCTCCACCTGTTCATCCCTCCCTCCCTCCAAACCTCTGGCAACCACTGATCTTTTCACTGTGCCCATAATTTTGTCTTTTCCAGAACGTCATATACTTGGAATCACGCAGTATGTAGCCTTTTCGCTTAGGAAATGACTTTTTTTTTTAGCATGATTAACTACATTTGTTTAGTGACCCCTTGCCTTATTCAACTGAGTTAACTGGTTAAAACCCCCTACTGTGCACCTTCAGAAACATAAGGCGACAGCAGGAACTTCAAGGGATTATGTGTTTCAAATAAGGTGATGAGTGCAAAAGTGAGTTGGAAACTGTAAGATGCTACACTATTGCAGGAATTTATAATTATAATTAATTTTAATAACAATACCAGAAACACAGTTAACAAGATCTGTATCATCTCTCACATTCAAGATTATAATTCCACTCACTGTCATCAGGTTAAATGATCTGACCTCATACCTTTGAGCTAAACACCTCAAAGCACATTTTTACTGTAAGATAATGAATTTCCTTTCAACATGGAAAAGGACCATTGCAAGTGCACATGCAAAGTGCCTATAACACACGGCTGAGTGCCTCTCTAGAAACACCCTGCTGTGAAATTGTCCACGACCTCTTCTCCTATACCTATAGTGCTCCTATGCCTATGGTGCTCCATCATGCTCGTGGATAAAGCTACGGGGCCCATTAAAACACTCAAACTTTATTGTTAAATGTATTTTTAACACTCCAGCTTCCAATAAGTTATAAGCAACACTGCCCTTCTGCCCATTCAGTTTTTATGGAAGGCAGGAAGTTAAAGGCTACAGAAGGGCGGTCCTCAAACTGCCTTCTGAGTGGGCATTCTGGAGTTAACTCGTCAACCCACATGTCTGGGTAAAAAAGATTAAAAATTCCTAAGAGGTATCATTTCCTCTGGGCTCCTGTAAGTATTTTCTCTGCCATTAGATTTGTGGAATCAACAGATACTATCAATTTTTGGTTGTCTGCTAGATAATTATAAACATTAGTCTGAAGATAATCGGAATATTCCTTTGAGTTTTGTTAACTACTATCTGGTCTTTGGAATCTTGGAAAATTATTACATACAGATGTAGCTTAAAACTCCTTTAGCAAACCAGTTTTCTTAATGAGAAATTCTGGTGCAAAAATGCTGCTAGAGAGAAGATATTTTGCTGAATAACATAATCAAAATTCTGACCACAAGCTAATTATCTATGCTTAAACTCTGGTGCATGTATATGAAATTCCTTATTATTTTTAGTTACTAAGAAACAGACTGTTACATGCACGAAAACATTTTTAAAACTTATCCAGATTTAAACTTACTAAAGTGTTACCAACAGGAATTCCCAACCAGAATTGGTCTTAACCTAACTATAACAGTAAAATGCTCTTAAAAGCACTGATGGCTGGGATAATTGGGTTATAAGTTAGAGAATCAAGATTAATCAGAACACTATTCCCTCAAATAACCATTGGCCATTTTGTGATGTGTGATTAATTGTCCATATTTTCAAATATGGTCCCCTTCTGGGTTACGACACAGTAAATCCATATGCGCTTTTCCTCTAATTGGACAATGTTTATACATATAACCTATTTATTACTACATGACTAGCCTGCCCCAACCGAAGAAGGTTTTACAGCTGTAACACACAGAGTTGACGTATAGAATGCTACTTTCCTTTACCGTTCTTTACCCTCAAATGCCATTACCATTCAAGCAGTGTGACCAAGAAAGAAGAACTAGTGAAAACATTTGTTGAACAAACAACTCTCAGAGCTGGAATCCTTTCTCTATCCATTTCAGTTTTAAGGGATTCAAAATCCTGAGTTGGCAACACAGGTTAGCCACAACCTATAACCTGGAGATAAACTAGCATGACTCCTTCACCTCCTCAAAAACAAGGAGACTGTTGGCTCATTACATGGATGCCAGCATCTTTCACTTGTTTGCTTAAAAAGTCTACAGAGTTCTTGCAAAAAGGATGTCGTTCATGTGACAGCAGTCAGTACGGGTCAACGCAGAGAAAGGCACTTCCCCTTTGCTGGCACTACGTAGCTGTTGCTACAATGAGAGGGGGCAGCGATCATCATCTTGGCGGCAGCTGGTAGGCGTCATATCCGCGATGGAGTGACAGTCCACGGAAGGTAGATACTCTCTTCCCCCTCAAACACTCAAGCTCGAGGTGCTATCAGATGGTACACAGCTGGCAAAACCACAGTCAAGTTTCTTGATCTCGGAGCTTCTTATAGTAACACATTCTCAAGAGATTTAGTGCAAGTCCATGCATCTTCTTGCGTGGATCGGGAGGGCCGACAGGCTTCGGGGTGTTCCCCCGACACCTGCGGCTCCAACGCGGCGCACAGTGGTCACACCCAGAGCACGCCCACACCACAGGGAAGAACTAATGCAGGGAGGACGGCAAACAGTGAAAAGACCAATCTGGGTGGGCATTCTCGCTGCCGTCTTACCCCTGGAGGCGTGCTGAGATGCGAAGTGACTTGCTGGGCTCCGGGGAGGGCAGGCCGCCAGCAGACCCAGCACGTCTTCTTTCAAAGCCCTTCCATCAGCGGCAGTGTTCTACCCCTTCCCACGCTCTGCTTTCTCACTCCCAGGACTAGAACCTACACTCACACGAATGGTTAAACCCACATGATTTAAACGTCCGTACGACGTCGTATAAGCACCCACGGTAGCTGCCACCCTTTGGCAACCCCAGACACACATGCCTAGTAAGCAAGACGGGAGCCAGCGAAGTTGGGAGACAATGGCACATACTTGGCTGTGTTTTCAGACACAGGAACGGATTCATGAATAAGCAAGGGCAGAGCTAAAATCGAAAGGTAACTCTTCCACCGGCAGCCCTGTAGGAATAAGCGATAGGCAAAACAAGCCTTAAAGAGCAGGAACTTACTCCTTGCGCATATACACACCGCTCCCCAACACGTGGATGGGCAAGGTCGGCCCTCGCCTTCCCATTCACTCATTCAGACCGCTGCAGAAGACATGCCCCAGATGGCACTGAGCCACAGTCCGGAAGCAGACGCTCCTCCTATTGACCTGTCGTCAGAAGGTCAGTATCAGCCTAACACTCGGTCAGATTGCCTACACTATTCATCTCACTTCATCTCATCACGGAGGCTTTGCAGCCCTCACATCCGCACAAGTAGGGTGAGAGTCCGGACAAAAGGTACGAGACCACAGTCACATAACTTCCAGCACAGCACACTGTTGTGACTGTTCTATTTTATGATCCGTTGTTGTGACTATCGTACTGTGCCTAATTCAGAAGTTAAACCTTATCGTAAGTGTGTACGGACAGGACAAAACACCGAATCCAGAGTGTCTGGTACCGTCTGTGGTTTCAAGCTTCCGCCGGGGGTCTGGGGATGTGCCCCCTACAGATACTGCTATATCTCCTCC
The DNA here is from genome assembly GCA_028533885.1 of Nasua narica. Lineage (NCBI taxonomy): Eukaryota > Metazoa > Chordata > Mammalia > Carnivora > Procyonidae > Nasua > Nasua narica. The sequence goes on from CM052800.1 coordinate 174,864,087, forward strand.
TCCCAAGGCTTGCCACCATTCTGCCCTCTGTCACAATAGGTTAATTCTGCTCAGTTTTAGATTTCATATTCTTTTTTGGTCCATTTTATTACTTCTCTGATTCATCCATGTTGTACTAAAACTTACCCTTTTTCATTACTGTGTAGTGTTTCACTGTATGAGGATGGCACAATTTATGTACCCACACAATTTATGTATCTACTGTTACAGATGGATATTTGTGTTCTTTTATTCAAGTCAACACTTCTTAATTGGACACACCCATGTACTATTTCTCTTGTACTGTTATCTTTGGAATCTATAAAACTGGACTGACTTAAAGCTGCCTGGAATGATCTCCAAGACTAATCTGCCCTCAGATGAAATCTACTCTACAGAAAATATGCTGAGGAGTGGTCTTTCCCTCCAAGTGTAATTCCATCACCTCCATAATCAGAGGTTAACAAGAAGTTAGGGTGGGGATAAAACAAAAGGCCTGTCAAGTACCCATCCACCACTTTCTCTGGCCTTTCCAATCTTCGCCTCTTCCCTAACAGAACCTTGATTTTTCAGCCTCAACAGAGAGAGAGATGGTTCCACACTAGACGATTTTCCAGGTCAAAGCTTGCGTCTGGGAGCACCACAGTTTTCCTTCTGTTCTCGGGTCTTTCTATAATAGTGTTATGCTTCAATTTGTATGATTTACGGTCATCCTTATGAAAATATGTAAGGTGTACTTTCTGTGCCATAGCTCAGCTCCTTTATCAGTGGGGGCTGGCCTGAGCTTCCTTCTTGAGCAGGTCCGGGACCACTGAGATGCACAGCATAAGGGCTATGAAAAACCAAGGGCTGCTTTACTGACATAGGCCAGAGTAAAGCTCATGGCCACTGGGGATAAGGGTTAGGATGAGGATTCACATCCTCATCACTGCGAGTTTCACTAAATTTCCTAAACTGGCATGAGCTTTTTCCCCAAAGGCATCCATGCTCCAAGGGACTAATGGTGCAAGGGTTGAGGAAGAGGTCTACAGATACCTGTAAAATGCTGGAATGCAGGATAGACATTTTGGACGGATCCTTTACTTCAGTTCTAACTTTGACCTCCTTAGGCCAAAGTACTCCTAAAGTCACTCCAGAAGAGAGCCAAGATTCCACTGGAACCAAATGCTCATAACTTGAATCCCACAGAGCAGCCAAAACTCCAGTGTAGGTCCTTCTGCCGACAGGATTCAACAAAGATGCGAAGCCACAAAGTTTAAGCTGGCATTTAGACCACTTTAATTTGAAACCAGATTTCTATAGCTGAGGGAAACTTTCAAGAATTCACTACCACTGATAAAATTAAACTGGCTTGTAGGAGTCAAGACCAAATCATAGCAGCAACCACAGTGATTTCTGGTTAAAAAATGAGGGTGAGATGACTCATACTTTGATTGAAACAAACAAACCCTTACAATAGGAAAACCTCCGCTATTGCTCTTTTCTTTCTGTGTGCCCCCCACCCTCATTCCCACTTCCTGTGTGGCCCCACCCTCATTCCCACTTCCTGTGTGCCCCCCACCCCCATTCCCACTTCCTGTGCGGCCCCCACCCCCATTCCCACTTCCTGTGCGCCCCCGGCCTCTATTCCCACTTCCTGTGTGCCCCCCCGCCCCCATTTCCACTTCCTGTGTGCCCCCCACCCTCATTCTTACTTCCTATGTGTCCCCTCACCCCTCATTCTCACTTCCTGTGAGCCCCCACCCCCATTCCCACTTCCTGTGTGCCCCCCACCCTCATTCCTTCTTCCTGTGTGCTCCCCACCCTCATTCTTACTTCCTGTGTGTCCCCTCACCCCTCATTCCCACTTCCTGTGCGCCCCACCCTCATTCTCAATTCCTTTGCGCCCTCCACCCTCATTCCCACTTCCTGTGTGCCCCCCACCCTCATTCCCACTTCCTGTGTGTCCTCTCACCCCCTCAGTCCCACTTCCTGCTTGTCCCTCTCTCCTCATTCTCACTTCCTATCTGTCCCCGCACCCCTCATTCCTACTCTTATTTGCCCCTTCACCCCTCATTCCCATTTCTTGTGCCCCTTCTCCCCTCATCCCCACTTCTGGCTTGTCCCCTCCCTCCTCAGCCTCACTTCCTGTGTGCCCTCACCCCTCATTTCCACTTTCTGCTTGTCCCCTCCCTCCTCAGCCTCACTTCCTGTGTGCCCTCACCCCTCATTTCCACTTCCTATTGTTCTCTCACCCCTCCTTCCCACTTCCCTGTGTCCTCCCCACTTAGTCCCACTTCCTGTTTGTCCCCTCCCCCCTCAGTCCCACTTCCTGTGCCCTCCTCACCCCACATTCCCACCAGTTCCCTTGCAAGGCCTTACTTGTCATCCTCACTTGCTTGTGAGCAGCTTGTTCCCACTGAACTACTCAGTGAAGAGGTGCATCGTAAGTGACCTGTGTGAATGAGAGCCCCTGCCGCTCTGAAAAAGAGGTGGTGGTGTGCTACATCAGCATATACTATCCCTCAAAAAGCACTCATCGGTGTGTACATCTGACCCCTAAAGATGAAGCAAAGTGAGTCAGCCATTCCATGGTGGCTCATAGTGATGATGCTGGGCCCCTCACCCCATTGAAAGAGAAAATATCTCCTGAAAGGATTTGTTTTCCCTTTAAGTTGAGAGTAAAACTTTAAGCACGCCGAAGAAAAAGTCAATTCTGAATGACATGCTTTTTATAACTCATGGCAGTGGAGTGAAAGGGGATAGGAATTTTCCACTAGCTTCCATTGGAATAGACATGCATGCAAGGCAGTAGGGTTAGGGAGAAGGGGCAGACCTCCAGAACTGAAACTAATTATGGGAAAATGATTCGAGTCCCTTGTACTTTTACCGCAAGCATTTGGAGAATCACACTGAAAAGTTACTTCCCAAATTGCTCTGGTGGTCACGAAAACTTGCCTTTTCTATATGTTATGAAAGGGGTTCGACTTCGAACAGGTGAGGATGGCAGGCAGGCAAACGATAAATTTTACATGCAGAAGTGGACCACCTTACTTTTGTAAAACTGGTGCACACTGTGTCCTTCCGCTACCCTAGCAAACCCTCATCAGCCTGAGGCAGAACCACCCAGAACATGCGCCCATGGCTCAAAGAGTGCTCCTCTGTAGCACACTACGCTTATAAAAGTTGTCGGCCTGAAAGGAGGGAGACGCGGAGCCAAACAACTAGTTGGCAGGAAACGGGGCAGTTTTTCTTCCTGGGAGTTAGGAATATGCAAGTATACGTCTTAAGGAACATCTTACATAATTACCAGTTCTTTTAGATTTACTGATTTTCTAATCAACATTTCCAATCACAGAGATCGCAGTTAAAGACAACATATGCATTGAGGGAAGGGAGGGGAGGGGGTAGATTGAGCACACACCCTACTAAATGCGGGAGTCTGGAAAGACGGTCTAAGACTTACGTTGTACCAGTGATGGAGCAGTGGGATCTATTTGCCGACTAGGCATCGCTCAGCTCCTCAAACTTTGGAATCCAACTGGACATTGCCACCCTCATTTCGAGTTCCATGCCGACTGTCACGCGGTACCTGCCTTGCGTGGCAGTAACCACCAACAACTCAGCTTTGCACAGCAACCTATTCCAACAGCACTGAAACTGTGAGAGCTACTTTTCTCCTCTGGTACTAATTCTCCTAGTGGCCGACAGGTGTTAAGTATGGAGGGGTTTCCCTCGAGCGCTAAACTATCTCCCACAGCTCCTATGGGTTTGCTGCAGGGACCCCGGGCGCCCGGGCAAACCCTTTGGGAATGGTGCTAATTTTTTCCATTTAATTTTTATGCTAACATAGCTCAGTGGGCATTTATATGCCTGTTTTAACCAATGAGAAACCTGAGGTTAAGAAAACTTGCTGGCAACTAGTACGCAGCTGAGCTAGGATTCACACACGGGTGTGTCTGAGTCTCAGAATCTATGTGGTGTGACAACTCCACAGCCACAGTCACTTCAAGAACCACAACCTCTTCACCTCCTACATCGAACACAGACAGAGCCACTTTATTTAGGGTTGTTTTTTTTTTTTAAATCAGGTTGCTCAAGCAAGAACTACTTGAATCGGAGTTACTCAAAATATGATCAAATTCAATGGACTGATTCATGGATTTCACTTTTCTCAGATTAATTTTGTTTTCATTCCAATGGGCAATGGGTAGCACAACTATTCAGAGAATAAATCGTTTTCTTCCTACACTTGAAGCCACTGAACTCCAACAAAATGCAACCCATGACTCAGACATTTATTTATTTATTATTTATTTTTAGACTAATGGGAACTGCAAGAATTCTTTCTTGGTCTTCCAAGAGCAAATGCCTTTTATGCTTGATCCGGAAAGAATTGAGTTTCGGAATGTGAAATCACTAATTTACCTAACTGAAGACTTTTAACCCTCTTTGGACAGCTGGAACAGTTTAATCTATAGCTCTCCGCAGTTGCTGTGAAATCACTTTTTCAAAGTTCATTTCTTTAGGCGGTATTTAGGAACAACCAGATGAAAGCTACAGACAGAGGTAAATAAAATCACTCATAGCAACCAGGGTCATGGTGTCACAGCAAAATTTGTCAAACGTTTCATTTTTAATATCCTTTCCTTTTAAAAAAAACCCTCTTTATTGAGGTCTAAAACACAGGAAGTGTACAAAACATACAATTCTTAAATTGACAGCTTCGTGAACTTTTAAAATACGAATTTAGTCATGCAACCGGCTCGGAGATTAAAACATAAAATATTTCCAGCACTCCGGAAATTTTCTCTCCTGCTTGTTCCCAGTTAGTAACTTCGCCTGTGCCACCGCAGCTCCCCACCCAGAAATCATTATTCTGACTTCAGTCACCATCAGTAAGTTTGGTCTATTCTTGAATGTGATATAAATGGGATCATGGAGTAAGTATTCTTTGGTGTGTGGCTTCTTTTTCTCCATGATGCCTGTGACAGCATTTAATTTTAGCAGTAACCTATGATGTTCTTTTTAAAAGTTAAGTTGCAGTACATTAGCACTCAAATCTGTCCCCAAGGAGCAACATTTACAAATCGAAATAATCATTCTATTGTGAGAAAGCAACTGGTGGTAAATGTTCATTAAAAAATGTTCTTTAGCCCTTTTCAATCTGGTACCACATAATTGGCCACAAAGCATATCTCAATCCTCCTGATTGGGACAGATCAACAGTCTTTATATATAGTGAGTCAGTATGTAGGAAAGGTTATTTTACTGCAAAGTACAACTCTATATGCCGTATCTGTGTCTTCATCTAAAGGGATTCCTTCTTACACTGAAATTTCATGCAAAAATTACTTTAGGATAAGTTAGTAATCCTATAGAAACAGTATAGTGTGCTTTTAAACTCCATATGAAGGAGCAGCACCTTCATTTTATGGCCAATTTTGCATATTTATTCTTATTCATTGGAGGGCAAGTGACTCCCCCAACATATGAATGGCATGCCCCTGAAACAAAAGATTGAAATAAAATCCCTCTAAAAATGAATCAGAAACATCATCCCCAGAACTGGTATTTTGTAAAGAGAAGTTTGACACAACATATATTTTGTGGGAGGATGCTCTCTTATTTCAGGTCAGGAGACCTTGGAAGACATAATTAGAAGCTCACTGATTTGTCCAAAGTCATAATCACTATTTGAAGCTCCCAGTTGAGGCTCTGTTCCCCCGGAGTCAAACCGTAGCCATCCCCGGAGCACTGCGTGTGTGGCTTTGGAACGGTCTCCCTGGACCGCGAGCCACAGAACGAAGCGGAATGTGCTTAGAGAGGCTGCGCGGCCTTCCAAAGCGAACAGCGGTCCCACCCGGCTGTCAGCATCTCAAATGTGAGCAGTAAATACTTTGAAACATGTTTAATATGCTTCTTATCAAATTTCATATCAAGAAATGAAGATAGGGGTGCCTGAGTGGCTCAGTGGGTTAAAGCCTCTGCCTTCGGCTCGGGGGATCCTGGGATCGAGCCCCGCATCGGGCTCTCTGCTGGGCGGGGAGCCTGCTTTCCGCTTTCTCTCTGCCTGCCTCTCTGCCTACTTGTGATCTCTCTCTCTGTCAAATAAATAAATAAAATCTTAAAAAAAAAAAGAAATGAAGATAAATTAAACTTAGTTTAAAAAAAAAGCACCACACTATTCTGTCTTGCCACATAATTTGGGCACTGGAAATTGTTTTGCTTTTGCTGCACTGTTTCTGATTAGAAAAAAATTCTACTATCCATCAGGTGTTAAATAAGTTGTTAACATGCTTAAAAAGGTATTGCAGCTTTAAAAATTAATGTACAGCTTTAAAGATTAACATAGCCTGATTAAACAAGTAATTTCTATTCTCTAATGTGAGTTTTTTTAAAAAAAGATTGATCACTTTGCTTCTGCAAAGCTCAGGTAAGTACAATTTCTTAAAGTATGTGCACATAGGCCACTGAATCATGTGAATAAATAGGAAAATATGAAAAATGGATAGCTTTTTTTAAAAGATCTTATTTATTTATTTATTTGACACAGAGAGAGAGCGCGCGCGCACTAGTAAGCAGAGGGAGAGGGAGAAGCAGACTCCCTGCTGAGCAGGGAGCCTGACACGGGGCTCGATCCCAGGACCCTGGAATCATGACCTGAGCCGAAGTCTGATACTTAACCGACTGAGCCACTCAGGTGCCCCGAAGAATGTATAGGTTTAAACACTTGTGAAAATAAAGACTGAACCAAAGGTCCAATTAGAGGCATTATAATATTAGACTTGAGAAGAGGTACACTTTCCCTCCCAAGTGGCTCAGGAAAGTAGGAACTTCAGCTGTTATAAACTCATAAAATTAAAAAAGCTGCAGCGACAGCTTTATGAAAATGAGAACACACTTGCCTAACTATTTCCCAGGACTATTACTGCAGCAACTAGCGTTTGTGGTTTGGGTGGCTTTGTTCAGCTTCAGCGTGTGATGCTAAACGGGGTCACAAAGCTCCCGCCCGACCCCCACCATACACAGGGCACCGTCACACTGTGCTCCCAGAAATGTCGAATCAGCGAAGAGAGGATATAAAAGTATATTGTACCCTTTACCCTTGTTCACAGCAGAGCGGACAGAACCATGTTCTGGCAAGAGAATATGAACAGGTCAGAAGAGAGCTATCGGCCATACTGGGAGAATAACGCACGAGTAGTTTTGCGGACCCTGGGTCAGTGGTACTTCATACACAGAAGGTGGGGTACTTTATCGCTAAAGGCTCATGCCAATCAATCCAATGTACTCTGAGAGTCTTCCAATGTTATCCCCCCAATTCTCTCCACCTTTAGGTTTGCGAACCACAGGAGGTAAAGCGGCAGAGTGCTACGCTGGGGCTGGGGCTCTGCTGTGCGGGGAGCGGGGGGGGGGGGGGGGGGGGGGCCTCAGCAGGAGGCTCCCCATGCATGCCCTTCTGCACTCCCAAATCCCCCTCCCTCCCTTTCCCTGAAAGAAACAACACAGCCTTCCTGCCTTCCTTATGAAGAACTAGTTTGCCTGGAGAGTATCTTCAGGGCAAAAATCATTTAAATTCCTTTAGCCTTCTCCCTCCTTTCCGGGCCACCCAGTATAGTAATTGCGACGGTGCACATTTATTCCATGTTAAAAAGAAAAAAAAAAAAAAGCCTGCTCCAAAGGTGATCACAGTGTCTTGTCCCCAGAAATCTCTGCAGGATTTGAGCAAAGCCACATGAATACAGAAAGAGACGGCAGGAAAGGGGCAGATAAAAGATGGAAACAAGCGTTGGGATCTGACTACGTCGTCACAGACTTGAAAAAGTAACCTGTTAATACCCGGTGTGCTCTTAGGTGAGCACAGATACACCAGTGCGGTGCTGAGTGTTGGGCCCGGCTGTGGGCCACCAAGGTATTAATCCTTACTCGGCTGTGGGCTCGCACCGGTGACCCAGGTCCTGGTAAATTCAGGAAATGAGGGAGTTCAACAATATGACTTATTTCGAAAGCCTTTTCCCCCCTCAGCTTCTGACAGTGTATCATGCCACAGAGCAGTGAAATGGATGGATGGATCTATATCCACTTCCGTCTCCACACATGAGCACATACGTGTTCTAGCCACATGCATCTGTCTATGAATACATGCTTCATATTCATGTACTATCTGCCACCGAAAGACACCAAAGTATTTTCTCACTTTGTTTTTTCTCTCAGTGCACCTTAGTTTTAGAGAAGGAAGAAGACAGTGGTTTCATTAAAAAAGAAATCTCCAGTTCCATGGTAGCCTAAATGCATTAGTCTCATTCCCACAAGTGAATTTGAACTGCTTCCACTTGTAATAATTGATACTTCTGTTCATTTTATAAAGAAGACAAGAGCTTTATATTCCCTTTCTAGCTCTGTCACTACCATCTCCTACACCGAGAACAAAAGGTTCCAAGAACTAGAGCAGTGCACAAGTCTGCAGGATGTCTGACGAGCAGAGATCTTTGGGAGGGGGAAGAGACTAGAGCGGCTCCGACCTCATCGGGCGCGCGTTCCACGGATGGCGCTCTGCGCCCGGCTTCCCGGTCTCCATTCACTCGCACACTGGCTGCCTTCCTGGCAGCTCTCCCCTGCCGCTACCGTGAGCAGGTACGAGGCTCCAGGGCACGGAACTGCTGAGGCCAGGGTTCCTGCCCAGGGGTCGCCTGCGCCGTGGGTCTGGTGGCACTCCACCGTGGCCTCCTGCTCTGTCCCAGCGGACTCCGGTCCACGGCACGGTGGGTGGGAGGCACAGGGCTGCTCTGGCCTCAGTTTTCTCCTCGGCAAACCAGACCGGTAGCACCACCCTGCCGTCTCAGGGAGCAGCTGCCCCAGCCGCTGCCAGGCCTCTCGAGGCCAGCATCACAGACTGGGGCTCCCTGCCCGCCCCCCAAGCTGGCTGAGGAGGCCAGTGCGACCTCTCCAGAGCTCCCGCAGGCAGCCCTCGAGTGAGGGAGAGCCGAAGCCCTCGAGGCTGTCCTCGCCCAGAGGGATGGGAGGCTTCCCTTTCTGCCGCAGGTGGAGGGTTCGGTGCTGACACACATGTTCTACAGCTCCTCACAAGGTTTGGTGGGATTTTCCACTACTCGCTGCCACAGCGGTGGCCAACCAAGTCCGCACGTTTGAACGAGCCTCAGCCTCCCTGCTTCCCTGGCCTGTCTTCCATTGCTCCCTGGGACCACTTCCTAAATAAACTTCCTGCATGCATGCCTTTGTCTCCGGCTCTGGTATGGGGGAAACCCGAGCTAAGGCAGTAGGAGAATCAAGTGAAATTACTATATTAACTAATGAATTAAAAAAAAGATATATTTTTAAATGTGCAGAAATAGTACACATAATATAATATATAATATTGATATATAAAGAAGTTAATATGTATAAAATCATTTTGCAATTGTAAATTGCTATTACTACTCTTGCCTTATATAAACATAAACATCACCGTATAGTATCTGCTGCACGTATGCGCTCCCTGCCTCAGGAGTATCTATAAGGTGTTGTGAGCCGGAGCTCTAGTAAATGATAAAAGGTAGTAAATTAGTAAAAGGATAAATATACATGTACCTTAAGAACCCTTTAAAAAGCCACGCATATGTAAAACATGACACCTTTTTCCATATGAAATGTCCAAACTCATTTACGTTACTATGTACCAGCCTCATCATACTTAAGCGGTCGTAGATTTTAAATGACTGCTATTGATGAAAAAAAAAAAAAAAAGACAGCCATTTTATCAGTAGGAAATGACTGGAACGGTGGAGGGGAAAACAGTTTCTCCTTAGATTCTGGAGCGATGGTAAGGGAAACACACAAAGAGGTGGAGATGGGAGTTTATGGGAGGAAGACTCCCAATTAAATAACAGAGATATGTAGTTACATTCACAAATGAAAGCAAAGACAAAAGGCTTGCGGGAGCATAGATATGCTGGTATTCAAATTTTTTAAATTGTATCAGTCCCAGAAGGAGGGGGACAAGCTGTAACTTTGGCGCAACACCAGCTGGTGCCTGCAACTCTGTTGCCCATCACGGTTTCAGGTTTATAGTCATCAACTACCACACTTTTAGTCTCATTATGACCACTGAAAATAGGAAAGCGGTTATCTAGACACGGTATCAAATAACAAAAGGTACTCATAAATTATTAAAAGAAAAAAGCTGAAAAGATAGAGCGAACAAATTAACTATAAGACTGGCTGTAGAGAGAAAGGGCCAAAATTATAGATGGTGGATGGAAGGCACTATGGACTTTTCTAGGCTGGATAAATTCAAGTACGGCTTCAATACAAAGAGGCAACCGAAGAACTTTCCAGCTGACAGGGCATTGGAACATTATCTCCCACGTACGGGCAATGTATTTGCCCATCAGCTCCTACAAGTGTTTCAGAGGACAAAGATATGCTTGAGTCGTACATCTCTCAGCCCTTCCCTCTTTAACCTCTTCATCTCTCCTTAAATACTGCTGAGTGCATAACTGCTTAGGAAGTAAGATCTCTAGATTAAAAAAAAAAAAAACCATAAACTTTATAAGGAGCGGAGGAAAGCCCGTTTTGCCACTTTTCTGTCTGAAAACCTCAAAAGATGTTTCAGTTTCTTCATGACAGGGAACCAAGAACATTAGGTCAAAAGACTTCAAAAACAGAAAATCCCTGGATTTAATAATCTTGCCTCCAAGTTTTCAAGCTAATTTTAAGAGCACATGCTTTGCATGTTGTTACTAGGGTGTGTGGCTAAAGAAGGGCTACGGAACGTCCATATCCCGAGCAAACAAGAACATAAATTTATAGCCATAGGAGATTTAAAAATCAATGAAACAAGTACAAAATGTTTTGGGGGGGCATCAAAATGCAACACAACAGTGCCATGGAAATCTTTGAGGAGGGTGTGCGATGGGGTAGGGTATAACCGCAGAAGAGGGAAAGGGACCCAGGCCAAGGGAGATGGCAGACAAAGGCAGGAGGTCTCAAGCAGCCTAAGGGGTCTGGCACAGCAAGGAGGCAAGGTGCAGAGGAAACCAGGCTGGGAGGCTGGAGAGATCAGAAGGAGTATGTGCTGCCAAGCAAGGGTAGCTACACTTCGTCTCATAGGCATGGCCACGAGGGAGGAATCTGAGCTGCAGAGTGACCACAACCCTCAGGGTGGGGTTGCTGGAGTACAGTTCGGGGCTGTGTGACAATCCAGAAGACAGAAGAAGAAGGTAGACACTGGGCAGGAAGAAGGGATCAAGTCAGGAGGGATTACTGAGGTAGGAAAAAAGAAAACCATCTTTTTGGGGGACGTGTCTGCACAAGAGGGAACAGTTATAATAACTTGTTTCTAAACCAATGCTAGAGAGAAAATGTTTCCAGTGAAACATCACACAATTTGTTAATTTCCCACGGAAGCTAGCGCATTCAGAGGACAAAAACTAATTAAAAGGTTATCAGGGCACAGAGCTTCATTTAAATAGAAAGGATCTCTCAACCAGGACTATATAGTTGGTACAACACCAAGATCAAAATCTTGAGGTTGGGGATAGTTTTCGCACACTATCTATGTTTTCCTTTCCCCAGCCAATTTCAAGATTACTTTACTTTTGGGCAAAAAAAAAAAAAAAAAAAAAAGATAATCTTGGTGAGATGAAAGATAGCAAGGGAAGCATTTTAATGTATAATCAATCTGCCACAGTTACCTTGCAAACAGACTTAGTTTTTCCTGTCAAATTTAATCATTTCAAACGTTGAAGGAGTAATCAAAACCTCCAGGACATATTTTACATTATATACATATATATGTTTTATATATATATCATATATATGTAATAGTTTGCTGTGATGCTTGAACTTCAATGTGCTGCCAAGTTGAAGGGCTATGTCTAGGGTGCACTCTTTAGCAAACCAAATCAATGCGAAGCAACAGCCCAGGAACTACAATGACAGCAATAGTCTTGAAATGTTCCTTCAATTTGGATAATTCACTGGAACTCTAAGGAAGGAGAAACAGCTTAAGGACTTTCAGCGCTCAGACAAACAATGTAAGAAGGGGGCAAAATGAATGTCCACAATATCTTTTCAAACTGTAATGGGGACCTTTTTTGGGGGGAGGGCACTTGGCCTCACAAATCAGAATCACGGCAACATCATCTTCTGACACGAGGGCAATGTCAAACATTCCTGCAAAACATGAGTGTGTGAAGCCACCCATGTGAAATGAGGAGGAACCCCGACTCCTCCCTGGGGAGGTTCAAGTATCTTGGAACTGTTTCGAGCAGAGCAGCTCAGTGCAGAGGGCAAAGACAGAAACAGCTGGCCAAGGACAGGGGGAGCCAGACACTGCCAACGGGGGCAAAGATCTTCTTCCTCCCAGATTTCTCCGTGAACGAACGCTTCCTCATACTAGGATGCAACTGCACTGGACAAATGTCTATAGTGCTGGGTTTCAGTCGCAGGCAATAAAAACAAGTGATACTAAACAGAACTACATTCCGGGGCAATAAACTAGGAAGACGGAAAAGGCAGGAGAAGGGGGGCTTATAGGCATGCCAGTGCTGGAGCGGGCGCCCCGAGCCAGAGCGAACAGAGGGGCAGGCAGGCGGGCAGCTCGCAGCAAACGTTAGCTATGGTCACTGCGGCTGTTCTTGCTGTTTCTTCTGGGACTGACTGCGTTCTTCTTCCTTGTTAAAGAGTACTCAACGGTCCCAGCACCCATTTCTCTTAAAATCTTAACTTACTTTCACTGCTTTAAGTGTGAGAGCACAAATCCATCTTTCTGAGAATCAACACAAAAATGTGTACTTCTGGATATTTCTGTTTCTGTTCCACTTTTCTCCCCAAGACCTCAATTAGATACTGGGTCAGCAACGCACAGACTTGACTTTATTTGGTTGTATACACTGTATGCAGACACTAGCTGCCCATACACCAGGCACGTAAGATCTGTGCCTACCCCGGCAGCACACGCATGCGTGCATCTGGAACTCGCTTCGGTGTAAGACTGACCCACACACCCATATCCTACATGCTCTTCCTCCTCCTGAGAAGCTGAAAAACAGTGACTTGGAAGTATTTTCTATTCTATTGTCTTCAAGCTTAGAAAAAGTTCCAGCAATAAAGTTAAAATTTTTTATTTTTTAAAAACTGGGTCTTTTATGGCTTTTAAAGTTCTTGAGGCTAATTTTAAATGGAAAGTTGATTTTAAAATGTCAAATTATAAATAAGCTTTTCATGTGTCCTGATGGTTGTGACCACATTTGACTCAGTAGTTCTAGAATGGGATGAGGGAGGACTGAAGGACCCATTTTCTTCCTCTAGTTATATGATTTAGAGCGACAAAGGACAGAATCATTTCTATGTAGTTCTTGAGTGCTAAAATCAATAAGAGGATTAAGACCTTTATTTATGCTAGTTTATAAATTATTGCTCTATGGTATGGACTTAACCCAAACTCCAGCTTGAATATATCTTTAATAAGTCCAAACTTCCCAGAATAAGTCTTTCTAAATATTATCTTTGCTGGGTGTTAAGAGTAACTAAGACAACTCTTCTGGATGACTTATATAGCTTTAACTTTAACCTCAAACCTTCTATTACCCCCATGGTGACGAGAGAGAGTGAAAGAGAGTGTGTGTGAGAGAAAGTGTGCGAACGGGAGACAGACAGAGGAAAGAAAGGAGAAAAGAACAAACTTCAGTCTTAATTCCTATAATTGTTTAAGTCATAAAGTTAAATTTTAAAAAGGCGGGGGAGGGGAAGAAGACTACATTAAGAAAAGACATGGCTAGCTATCATTAGCCGCTCGATACAGGCTTCACAAGGGTTTCACTCTCTGATTTTATGAAGTCTACACTAGAGCTATTCCTTGCACTGCCAAGTAATAGCACAGGACTTCATTTCTTACGGTGGCCCAACCTATTTTTATTCATACGGTGAAGGAAAGGCTTCAGCTACAAGATTTTACAAGAGATCAGCACTGCCGAAATTGTCAGGATGATGCTACCTGATCGGCTCAGGGACCAGGGGAGAGCCAGGTAGTGACCACTGACCCTCAAGATAACCAGCAAGGAGGGAGCTGAGAAGCACAAAGAGGTAGGGGTAGAGTGAACGGCAAGCAAGAAATGGAGGCAATAAACCCAGACTTCGAATACCAACCCCGAGACCTTAGAATACCACCCAAGACACAGTTTATAAAAATTACACCAACAAAGAAGTCCTTGAACTCTGAGGGAGAAACTCCACCCTTCCCACTGTGTTTTCTCACTTGTACAGGCAGAAGGACAGAATTACTTCGTGGTTAAGATTTTAGGAGAAACGATGTTTGGTGACCCTTCTATGAACGGTTTCTGGGCAGAGAATTTTAAGTTTTAAAGAAAGGCATTATAAGCAGTTTTATACTCATCTGTCAATTATTCAATTTAATTTAAAATTTTTAGTTATAACTATGAGAAAAAAATAAAAATGAAGCTTTCTGGCCTTGTGGACTCATAGTTTGGGTGAAAGAATAGAATTGTGGCTCCTATCATTGGATCACCATGAAAAACAAAGAAGAAAGGAAATTACATTTTACGTATCCAAAGATATGCATACACACAATGACTGTGAATGCATAGCTTAGTTAATCCTTCAAATATTTCTCTGACCAATCAGAAACTCTAATCTATACAGGGGGACACTGGGCACCCCTAAAGTTAAGCAATATTCCTACAGTCAAAGCAAAATAAGAGGGCGGGCGTCGAGAGCCCACGGCCCATATGCTCTTTCCCACACACCTGGACGTCCTACATTTATAGTTCGTTGTATGATTTCACTACCAAAGACATAGGTATCTATACCTATGGCAGTGAAATTAGCTTCTCCACTCGCTTGTGCTGAAGCTAATACTAAAATGAGTTGGCATGCCCACATACCCAGCAAGTGGAATGATGAAGGTCCTAATGTAGGACTACACGTTTGCCTGGTACCTGAAATGAGGAACGTGTGAAAAATGCACACATTAGGAAAGACTAGTTCTAATGTGTGCTGAACAAGGTAAGAGGGAAGTGGGGGGTGGTCCTGCAGAACGTGGAACTGAGGGGTGATGCTGTGAGCGATGGGGTAACCCAACGGCGAGCCCTTCCTCATGCTCTATCCTGCATAGTCGTCTCAAGTCTCTATTTCAAGAAACCACAAATCTAGAATGTGGGAGAAATAGTGATGCTTCTTAATACCAAACTGTCCTTTCCTGCCTAACGAGGCCAGAGCTGCAGCTGGACAAAATGCCTGCTGATGGCACCCCCCTCTGCCCACCTCTGAAAGGGTCCCCACCGCCTCCTGTGCCGGCCATGGTGTGGGCTTCTAGATGCGGCTGTCTCCTACACATGGGACCAAGTTGCTGGTTTTAAGTCAACATAAAACCACACTGCACTGTACCACTAGCGATAAAAGCATAGCAAGATCAGAGCAAGGCACAGGTCTTCCAACACATTTTTTTTTTTTAAGGAAATGGGATAATATTTAGGAGTGAGGTTTCTGACCATTTGACTGATGACTGTCTTTCTGACACATGTTCTCTTCTAGCTTGAGAATTACATCCAGGACAACATGAAGAGAGAAATGGTAGAGATGCAGCAGAATGCGGTACAGAACCAGACCGCTGTGATGATAGAAATAGGAACAAACCTACTCAATCAAACAGCAGAGCAAACACGGAAGTTAACAGATGTTGAAGCACAAGTAAGTAATGGAACAGAACACACGTAATGGTCCCGCTAGATTAGCGACTAGCAAGAAATCAGGCTGCATGGTTACCCGATCAAATAGTGGATAAATGAAGAAAGCTCGAGGGTCGTAGGAAAGAATTTGGTAAGACAATAAGAATTTGTGGTTGGTTACACAAGAGTTTAAGATCTGTAAATACATTTTCATCTCTTTTTTTCTCTTAAAGATTTATCTATGTATTTTAGAGAGTGGGGTGGCAGGGGGAAGGGCAGGAGGAGAGGGAGGGAGCATCCCAAGCAGACTCCCCACCGAGCATGAAGCCACACATGGGGCTTGATCCCACCACCCTGAGATCATGACCTGAGCCAAAATCAAGAGCTGGACGCTCAAGCGACTGAGGTTAAATTCCGGTTTTCCTACTGACGGCATGTGACTCGTTTCACACGGTACGTGCTCGGCGACTACTAGACAAACGCTCCGCTGCCTCGCTGGGCACCTACTGGGCTCTGGGTACGTCCTTACCTTGTTTCGTGCCAGAAACTTGGTTCTTCCATCTAACTTTTAAGGTGAAACCAAATCTCAAAGAAGTGGGAAAACCGTCTGTGGTATGAGTTCACAGCCGCAGCCGCAGCAGCTGTGGCACGGAGGGCTTACCCGTCCCCTGGTGGCTCGCGTCCTGCCATCAGCCAGCTGAGTGAACCTGAGCTAGGACCTCAGCTCCTGGGGGCCTCGGCGGCGGAGTTAACTGTAAAGTGAGGGCTGGGTCTTACAACTGGCAGCTCAGTGCCCTCAGCTTTCAGATTTTACGAGCGGCTGACTAATAGCAGTAGGAGACAGGAATATGAAAAGAACAAAAGAACACCACCAAGACACTAAATGTCAAAACACTGAAACAAAATTCACTGCGTCATACCAAATGACACATAACGTGTGACTGAGTAAGAATAGTCCGGGGGTGGGGGGGGCACCTGGGTGACTCCGTCAGTTGAGCATGCGACTTTGTCTCATGATCTCTGGGTCCTGGGATCAAGCCCTGCTTCGGGGGGCGGGAGGTGGGGGGGGGGGGTCCTTGCTCAGCAGGGAGTCAGGTTTTCCCTCTCCTTCTGCCACTCCCTCCACGCATGCTCTGTCTCTCTCAAATAAATAAATCAAATCTTTAAAAAAAAAAAAAAGAATCGTCTAGGTGGGGGAAAAAAGGACTGTTGGTGGAGTCTATTAAGAGGCTCCCAGTTTAAGTCTCTTCATTGGTGAAACTGCTTTCTGGTTCCTAACCCTGGATTATTTATAGGCTTATGAAGTTAGTACCTTCCTATTCTGAGTTGTAAGCAATGCTTTAAAAAAAAAGAGGGAGAGGGGTGCCTGAGTGGCTCCGTGGGTTGGAGCCTCTGCCTTCGGCTCAGGTCATGATCTCAGGGTCCTGGGATCGAGCCCCACATCGGGCTCTCTGTTAAGCGGGGAGCCTGCTTCCCCGCCTACTTGTGATCTCTCTCTCTCTGTCAAATAAATAAAATCTTAAAAAAAAAAAAAAGAGGGAGAGAAAGAGAGAGAGGGAGAATATTTAATAGTGAATAATTTCTATGATGCTTTATATGCTACTTCAGCTAAAAGAAATGCCAGACATCAGCAAAAGGGGATATGAGGTAAGAGAAATGATAAGCCTCCCAATTGGGATAAGGTCACGTCTAGAATGGTACAGTTATTCTTTCATTATCCCCCTAAGAACTGTTGGATAAAGTAGGGAAAATAGTAGGAAAGTGGCTGGAGAATAAAAGATTTTTATCTGAAGACTGAATAAGAAGTTACTTCTTTACGAAATCTTTCGATATTAGAACAATGTAGGAAAAATATAACTATATTACACGATGGATCACAAGGTATGAAAATTGTAATCCTAAGAGGTGATAAAAACTAAAAATGAAAAGATAAACATTTTATTTATTTACTTTTTAAATATTTTATTTATTTATTTGACAGAGAGGAGAGAGATCACAAGTAGGTATAGAGGCAGGCAGAGAGAGAGGGAAAAGCAGGCTCCCCGCCTAGCAGAGAGCCCAATGTGGGGCTCGATCCCAGGACCCTGAGATCATGACCCGAGCCGAAGGCAGAGGCTTTAACCCACTGAGCCACCCAGGTGCCCCCCAAAAATAAAAATGTTAAAGCAAATGTATCAATATATCCATAGTCAATTATTAAGATAAGTTAGTAATGTTTAAGTCACATCCCCCACTTTTTGATAGCAAAACTAGTGGGAAATCAACCTCATCCAAAAAATGTCTGGGGAGTATAACATTTCTTATATTTTCAGACAATGGTAATCAAGTGTAAGACATAAAGCAATGCTGTAAATCCTGTGTAAGGCAGGCTTTCTACCTTTCATTGAGATTTTGTTGGGTCACATGATTTTTCAAAAACTCTACTGTGAAACTAGATATCTTATGATCTGTGATAACAGGAAAATTGGAAGGTGACTGGAAAGAAAACAGCCTATAACGTCCAGCTAAACACATTAAAATGGCTGAACCTAAGAAAGGACATCAAGGGACAAAATTATGCACCAAATCTACTGTAGGCACTACCGAGCAATTACTGTATGCAATGGGTTTAAATCCAAACATAAAATTTTCTCATTAGAAGACTCTTGTAGCCTGTCAGAGTGAGAGGCTATTCCACTGCACAATGAGGGATGGGTGGAGGTCTGAGATCTTAGAGACAACCGACAACCACCTGACCTAGATAATTTACACAGTCACCTACAGCTGGAGGCCTTAGGAAGGTGATAAAAAACAGCGCCATTGATTCCGGGTCAGTTAGGACCTATACGCCATCCTCCCCTCCTCTGGCCCATTGTGCTCATTTTATAGCCCTTAGGAGTCGAATAAAGGACCCCAGTTTCCAGTTCCTTTTACAATTATCAACATAGAGTATCTGGGCCCAAAGAAGATACAAGCCAAATCTACCGTCCAGGTGTTAATATTAAAACCCAACCTTTCTGCTGGCCAATGCCATCACCCATTCATAAGATTGTTCATGGTATGAACTCATCCTGCTTTGGCTAAGGACAGGACTATCCCTACAGCTGCCCAGTGGGACTTGGCCAAGCCTTTTATGAATGACACAGACCCTGAGCAAACAATGGTTCTTTCAAGGACCCTCATTCCTGGGCAACAATTCTGCCTTACACTTACACGTGATGTCACATCCTGAATAACCGTGACCCAGAGGATGTGAGTAACGAACTCTTCCTGCTAGAAGGCAGCCAAACGCCAAAGAATTCATCCTCAGATTTGTTAGAACACAATGGAACAGTGATATTGCATATGGCGTATGCCAGAGGGGCCCACAGAGCAAAACTGAGCTCCCACTTCACAGCGATGTATAATTGTATCCTAATTGGTTAATATGATTTTTATAATTAAGAGAGAGAGAGAAATGGAAAACAAAAAAATAAAAGGCTGAACACGTAAATACAAACTAGGAAATGCCAGGCTAAAAATGAGCTACGGTTTTATAGAACGGAGGCATGTGACTTCTAATCATGTTGCCTACTGATAAATAAGAGAACAGCATTTTGTTTTGAGTGGAAGCAAAACCTTTTTCATTTATCAGCAACTTCTGATGTATTAAATATGACCATTTTATACTCCCACTTGTCTCACTATGTGAAAAGAAATGCTAAAATATGGCAGAACAAGAAGAACAGCATTATATTATTTGACACAAATACCAATGTCCGGAACTATTAAAACACTTTCTAAAAAAAGACATGGTGAAAAAAAAAAAAAAATAACCACATTCTGATGCAATCCAGGACTTCAAGCCTTTTCTGAAAATGAAGAATATGCCAAAATAAGATACTTGGGTAAATAAAAAAAAAAAATGCTTTAGTTATGTTTTCCTATAATTTAGCTGACTTAATTAAAAGGAAGTTATATGTAACTTTAAACGTGACAAATAGGAATTTTATTTTGTTACATTTAGGTATTAAATCAGACAACAAGACTTGAACTTCAGCTTCTGGAACATTCCCTTTCCACCAACAAATTGGAAAAACAGATTTTGGATCAGACCAGTGAAATAAACAAATTGCAAGATAAGAACAGGTAATAAAAACACAAAAAAATATAATGCAGAATTGCACACTTTCTAGATCTGAAAGCCTATTTCATGTGACTATTAATCATAAGCATGGCTTCCAAAATGCCAGATTTCTTAATGCATAGTGTCAGGATCCGACACCTTATGAGGGAAAGGTAGGGAGAGGGTCTGGGAAGAAATATGGAAGTGACCATGCCTTCTAATCCAGGCTTCAATTTTTTCATTCTCCAGCCCCTTAAAGATTCTCTTCCAGTGATTCCCCAAACTCTGCCTCAATACTGTGCAATTTAACCCATGACAAAATACTGCCACTGTCATGGGGTAAAAGTAACACTGGCCGAGGCATTTTAGTAGTTCCTTCGCCCCTTGGAGCTTTGTTGTTTCCAATGCAAAATGAGTCACAGCTGGAAAATTACACTTAAACGATAAACACTGCACATTTCATGATACAATCATTACTCCTAAAACATATGATAAAGTAAAAACAGAAGTTAATAATATAATATTGATATCTAAACAAACAAGATCTAGAAAAATCCCAAGAAAACCAATACAAAAACCAACTCGGGATGATCAGTGGGGACAGTTTTCCAAGGTTTATTCCAGTCAGGGACATGTAAGAATAATTGTATTTATTAACCTGCTTCTAACCAATACATGTCTGCACGACAGGGAGAATGGCCAGACGACAATGGACTCTATTTCACAGCTACTTAATTTCATTTACATAATTCTTTATTCTTAACCAAAAATGATGATGAACTTAATGTCTTACATTCTTTCCTGTTAATCAGGAACTCAGCTGAAATAATTCTTTCTGATCTTTAGGTAACAAGTTTAACTCATTACTGATTTAGGGTTTTGAAGAGCAAATAGATTTTTTAATTTTTATATTTTTGCAAACAGATTTCTTAATTCAAGTATTTTCCTTCTGAGTTTCAATTTTTTTTTCCTTCTGCAAAGTAATAAATAAAAGTTTGAGACCAACAATTGAGATACAACAATCTCTCCAATTTCATTTTCTTAAAATGGTCTTATTTAATAATGTTCTCTTATTTAACGATGTTGCGGTAATGGGAAGACACGGGAGCTGAATGATTAGTCGCTTGCCAGTACAGTACTGTCTGGGCTATGTACAGTTTATCGAACGCAGCCCGGTCTTGAACACTGCCCCTCCTTACGTTTCTAATTCCGTATGCTAAAACACTAATATCATCAGTTAAGTATGTCAGTTATGTCACCCGAGTATCATCTTTGTAAATATTTGCCAAATCATTCTGCCTTTTTCCTAGAGAAGTGCAAATCTGATTCCCGAGTTCAGACACACTGTTTAATGTTTTCACTTACTACAAGTAAACTTTGTTATACACAGTCAGCTGGGATTGCTTTGAGAGATGATCAACAACTTTCCTTGATTTGGTAAAATTTCTTTGTATGTTAAAGCTTTACAATATATATAACAGTAATTCCGATAATAACCCCATAGCTTGCTGTCTTTTCTGATTATTCTTGCATATGGGATCCTTCACATTTTTTGTTTCCACTTATATTTTTCACAGTTTCTGCCAGGTTAATCGACATTGACCAATAACTTTTCTGATACTTTGAACCTACTTTTACATGACGCTCAATTTAAACAACACGCTTCCTCCATAAAAGCACGTTGTCAAACATACCTAACAACCTATGATTTTAGGTGACTTAACTATAGCAAAGCACCACAGCTTGGACTGCAAACACCTCACTCAGAATGGAGTTGTACATGGACTGTTCCCGAATGGCCTGCCAAAGCACAGACCCTGGGAGGGAGAGCTTGTTGTCAGCAGACTTGTCATAAAAACCCTGTGCAACAAATTCATACCTGCAGGAGGAGTAATCCTCTTAGCAGCTGCAGAAGTCATGATCTCTTGTATCACAAATATGAAATGAAATGACAATAATAAGGTTTCTATTAATGAGTATAAGTCAATAAAAACAAGGAAACCGCGAAGATGATTTTCCATCTTTCCGTGAGTTGGGCATGCTGTGTTTTGAGGTGGCTTGTATTTCGACTAGCCTCGGATTTCGTTTGCAAGAACATCATTGTAAATATCTGTGAATGTTTTGCACATGTGACAAACCATACCTTTAAATTACTTTCAGTACTTCCCCCAAATACTGTCCAACTGTTTCATTACCGAATAGTTTCAAATCGCGTCAAAGTACTTATTAGGGTCAATGTTTTTCTGAAAATTGCCACTATCCAATTTTCAGGTTCACCAGCTGAAGGTGAAAATTACTATGTGGTTTTCATCTTATCATTCTTTCTTTTTCTTCTAAAAATAAATAATTCATTTATGGGCCACTTTTACGCGTTCCATTAAACTGGGATCATTGTTGCAGTGATTATTGTTATTGGAAAGTGCTGCCCCGGATACTGTCCCCTTCTGAGGAGCCTTGGTATTTCTGCCCACACAGGATACTTTCCCACACTTCTCATCTGACCATGAGCTATGTGGATAGAAAGCTAAGCTATACCTAAGTCCAGCTTCTATGCTGACGATCGAGTTGATTCTCCTTGATCAGAAAATCGAATTCGATGCTAACGTGTGAGCTGTCAAACAGCGTGTGTATTCCCCACGCTGCTTTGCCTCCTTTCTCCCACCCTCACCACCCTCGGCCTTGGCATTAGTGCCAAGGCACCAAGTCCTTGCTATGAATTTACACTCCATTTTCATATACTTTATCCTAGTAAGCATTGTCCGATTTAACTTTCTCTCATTTAAAAAAATGTTGATTGTCACTCATTACATGGATTTCCCAAGCCAGTAATGGGTCCCAACCTGCATTTTCCAAAATGGTGCCCTAGGATACGACCTGGGACTCCTTGCAGCTTTAAATGCAATGTTCTGTGCTTCTGCAACTCATTACACATTTCCGTTCTCAGATCCAGTATGATTTGGGGTGATCTGATGCTGGGCTAAACTCTTTAATCCATGCTTGTATTTAATCTTAATAGTAACTATTTTAGAGCAAGATGCAACTGCCCTCTGGAGCTATACTGGTATAGGTTTTGGAGAAAGAAACTTTTTTTTTTTTTTTAATAAATATCCACCCTGGAGTGTTCATACTCTGGACCATGGGATTGTCCCATCTTTCTTTTATGCCTCCTCATGGAATATTAAAGACAACAAAAGACAGCTGTTTAACAAATCTCAGCAATGTCATTTTGAAGGCAATATAGATTAGTAACTTAAAAATGCCCCATTTATTTTATGTTAATTGTCTAGGTCAAGTGTCACAGGAGTGCTTCCAAAGCATATTGCCTGAACGCTGGTGGTACTAGAAATGATTTTAGGGAAAAAGGGAAAAACTTTATGCAATTATTTTTAGGTTAACTTCTGCTTACAGCAAGTTATCTTGGTTTTTAAATTAATAAAGGGATAATATAATTAAAAAATAAGTGGTCAAATATCCAAGGAAAATAATAAGAAACAACAGTTTAAAAATAAATATGATAATGTTCATGAAAGTGGAGAGCAAATAAGTCCATTACAGTAACCGATTATTTTTTGACTTGGTCTACTGACTGAATACTTGCTGTCATATACTGATCTTCAATGATCTAGGCTGGAATAAACTTAAGAACTGCAACTGAGTTTCTAATAGTAATTATTAAAACTGATTGTTAATGCTTATAGTTAGCATGGGTAGTCAGTTTCTTGGCTGACTAATGTTGCTTGCAGGGTTAAAGAATCAGAAAATGCGACCATCTCCCAAAAGGCATAGTAGGCTTACAGATTATTTGAACTAGAAGGGACCTCAGAGACCATCATCTAGTCTACTGCGTCTGTTTTCAATATTTATTTCTACAGGTGGACATTCACTTAGGTAGACATACACCTCAGTTGCAGAGTAGGGCCGACCAGGTACCACAGGGAGTCATGCACGGACGTGAAGCTCTCAGCATGGGCTTTCCACTCACTTTCCACCTGCCCACATGTGCTCCCAACACTGAGACTGCCTTCTTGGTGAATAATTCCATAGTCCCCTACAGCAAAACCACGGTCTTCAAATGCATGCCATGTGATAACTTCTAATTGTGGACCTTACATTTTTGCCAGGGTATTTTATCCTTACATCCATGTGAGACTTATTCATCCAATGTTCAAGGCAAGCTTGAGAGCTACTTCAGGGCTGTGGCAACACCTTCACTCTGCGAAGATAGAGTGTCTCGGGGAAGCAGAAACTCAATAAACATAAAAGATGATATAAGAATTATGAAACTGACTTGATGTCCATAAAGCAATCACTAAAATAACCATTATTTCCCTTTACAAGTTTCCTGGAAAAGAAAGTACTAGACATGGAAGACAAGCATATAGTTCAACTACGGTCAATAAAAGAAGAGAAAGATCAGCTCCAGGTGTTAGTATCCAAGCAAAATTCCATCATTGAAGAACTAGAAAAACAACTGGTGACCGCCACAGTGAATAATTCAGTTCTGCAGAAGCAGCAACATGATCTGATGGAGACAGTTCATAATTTATTGACTATGATATCAACATCAAACTGTAAGTCAAGTTTATGTATCATTTTTCCTTCAATTTTAATTTCCATTATTTTGTAAGTGAAACTCTCAAAATTCCAAAAAATTCTCATCTTTCAGAAAAGGCCTATTTCTCTTACATGTTTCCTATGAAAGCTTTACAGGGTCTCATCACAGAACCAATTAAAAAAGGAGGAAGTAATTTCACTCCAGGTTATTTACCTAAAGAATATAAAAGCACGGGCGCCTGGGTGGCTCAGTGGTTTAAGCCTCTGCCTTCAGCTCAAGTCAAGAATATAAAAGCACTAATCCAAAAAGATATATGTGTTCCCTAGGTTTACTGCAGCATTATTTACAATAGCCAAATTATGAAAGCTGCCCAATGTCCATAGATAGATGAATAAAGATGTAAATTACATATATATTATAGAATATTATTCAGCCATAAAGAAGAGTGAAATCTTGAATTTCATGACAACATGGATGGAGCTATAGAGTGTTATGCTAAGTGAAATAAGCCAAAGGCAAATAAGCTAAATAAGCCAATAAGACAAAGACAAATACCATATGACTTCACTCATATATGGGGATTTAAGAAAAAAAAAACAAAGAAATAGAAAAAAAAAAAAACCAGATTCTTAACTATAGAGAACAAACAGATGGTCACCAGAGGAGCACTGGGTGAGGGGATGGGGAAAATAGGAGATGGGGATTAAGAACACACTTGTGATGAGCACTGAGTAATGTACAGAACTGTAGTAGTAGTAGAAGAGGCTTTCCTTTCCCCATACGCCTCTAGCTGATGGAAAGGTAGAACCCCTATGTACCTGTGATGCCTACCCACATATCTAACCCATACACCTGGGCTCTGGTGGGTTTCTAGAATGGATATCTATACCTGCAGGAATGCACTCACACACACACCTTTTTTTTCATGGCAAAAAGGATTGGAAAATCTAATTGTTGAGAGCAGTGTAAAAATCTGAAAGAATTTCATAATCCTACAATTTTTAAACTTAGAGTAAGAACTTCAAAGATAAATAATGGTAGGCTCCTCTTGAATACAAAGTATAATGGGACCGCTGCTAAAAATCCAAAGAATACTCTTAGTATCGTTATCCAATAGTCTAAAGAAATGTATCAAGACTTATCCTCAGGTAGTTACCTGTTAAAAAAAAAGGAGAAGACATACATCCACAGCCTGGATAGGATAATGGCTAATGGGACACACTACACAGCCACTGTAGAGGGGCACTGTTTTTAGGTACATTCTTTTTTTATTCTTTTGCAATAACTTTAAGTGATTCTAGTCAAGACGGAAGATTTTTTTAATTGTTTACTATAGTTAATTGCAAAGTATTTGCATTCCATGCTGATGATTAAAAAAAGGAAGTATGGATTACTGGTGATAATCTTTGAGAATTAATGCAGAATAGGCTGAAGGAGTAATTTTTTTGGAAAGGATAAAAACTGGTGTGTCCTTTCTACTTATTATAAGAATTCAAATGTAATAAAACTTGAGTGCATCTCAAAATAATAAACTTTTATCTTTTCATGAATTTGCATTAAATGCTTTTCTATTTTTTTAAAAAGCAGCCAAGAACTCCTTTGATGTTAAGGAAGAGCAAGTCATTTTCAGAGACTGCGCAGAAGTATTCAAGTCAGGACTGACAACCAATGGCGTCTACACACTCAGGCTCCCTAATTCCACAGAGGAGATCAAGGTATGGTATTGGTCTCCTGGTCTCAAGTGCCTGGCTGTAAACAGGTTATTTTAGAAGCAGAGGAACCACATAATGCAGTTCACACACCCAGACCCTTCCCACCTTCATGCAAAGCAAAGCAACAAACATTCACGGAGCGTCTGCCTCACACGAAACACCTGCCAAGGGCTCCACGTCCAGTCACTGCACACATGTACCGACCGGGGATATCAATGACGTAGAAATTTTTATGTCATCATGAGAAGATACACCTATTTCATATTCTCCTTGCATTTGACTAACGTAATCGTTGTTCTGTCAGTTGTTTCCCTTCAAGTGTCAAGACTTGTTTCATTGCTTTTTGAGAAAATATCCTCCAAATACTAGAGTTCAAATAACCAAATAGTTTGCCCTTCTATTGTTCCTTCAAGCAGCACTGGTATTCCATCAAAACAAAGTCTCATTTAGCTCACAGCTAAAACAGCTACAGAAAGTTTTCCTTTGACACAACCATGGTACCTCGGTTTGCAGAAGTGATGTATAGACATTTCCCATTTCATCACAGAGCATACAAGAGGACATGTACTCGGCAGGAGAGGCTTACAAAAATTAATGGTTTTTACTGCTTTGTCAAAGATGTCCCAAAGTGATATTGACTTATTTTTTTTCCCAGTTGTGAGGGTCTGACTGGAGCATTCAGTAACTCAAATATAGGGTATGCTAGTCCCCTCATTTATTCTGGGGCCCTGATTCCCCCATCAGTGCTTCTGTCCTATCAGTACGAACGCTGCCACAGTGCCAAATGCCAAAAATGTCTCCTGTCCTTATGGAAACAGTGTCAGCCTTGTGGACTTGCAGCAAGGGTCTCAGGGACCCCCAGGAGTCTGCAGGCCACACCATGAGGATTGCTGGGGTTACTTATTCTTAAAGTTGGCTGGAAGACTTATAGCACACCATCAAAGAGAGTGGCTCATTTTCTTCTCCAGTATTTGGAGTTTATTTCAAGGCACAAGATCAATTAATTTATGGAAAGTGAACAAACAAACAGAACTTACCATCAAGAGAAGTTAGTACATAGCTTAACTCAATTATTCTTAGTTATTCTGGATTATTCAGTGAGCCTGGCTCCTGACGTCGCTCTGGGAGACACTGAGCTTTAAATGGGGGGGGGGGGGGGGACACAGCCCTAGGGAATATTTCAATGTGGCTTCTCAGAGGTCTGATAAGGTGAAATATTACAAGAGATTCAGTATGAATTGTTACATAATTATCAGATGACTGTATATATTAAATGCTTATAAATATGTCTGCATTTCATTGTAACTGCTACAAGTTGAACCAATGTAAACACTTAGAGAAAAAGCCATCGACATTGTAAAAAGATGGAAATTTTAGAGGTTCCTGGAACCATTATCTCTTTGAACTCAGTATTATCCTCAGTATTTAAAATGCTAATAAGAAAAAACACTTTCAAAAATCTAAGCATTAAGGGCTTAAGTACATAGCATTTGAAACAGTAACATATACTTTGATTATGAATTTAAAAGATAAATATTGTCATATTCAAGATAATACTTTCCAAAGAAAATCTTTCTAATTCATTCATGCTGCTTTAAATCAACCTTGGAAATCAGTTAATGTCCCCAGTGCTCTGGAAGAAGTGCATTAGCGGGGAGGGGGGAAAAAAAGTATATATATATAAATAGACCGCTGCAGATGAGAAAGTAATGAACAAATCCTGTAGGAAGGCTCTCAATCCCTTTTGCAATCTGGTTCTCATAACAATCCTCTGTATACTACTGTCTGTCACCAGATGTTGGTCTCTTCTTGGCCTAGAGCAATGGGGACAGGAGACAGGAATGGCAGCAGCAGGAGGACAGAGGATATCGGTGCAATGTGAATGTTTTGCAAATCCAGAGGGCAACCGCCGATTACACGGCACTGACAAAACTGCTCTGTAAATGTTTTCCTGACTCAGTGCAATGCTCTCCCGTCCCAGAGCACACTGTTAGCCCAATGGCCTCCCTGTAACATTCTCCAGCAAGATGAAAATATACAGTACTGGGAGATGATGTGAGTCTCAGGTCATGGTTGGGAACATCAGGATTTATATTTCTTTTAAACCTTTGCAGTAAAACTAACTCATCGACACAGCAGGAAACAACAAGCTTACCAAACCTCAAGTTTCTCATCTCTAAAATAAATGGTCCAGTTAAGTGACTTCTAGATTCCCTTCCAGACTTAAGACCCCATAATTCATAATCCGATCGAGGGAGAGAAAGTCTGAGAGACCTGGTTTAAATTCTAGCTCTGCCAATTTGTGCCTCTGAGCATGTCATTTACCCTGTGTGAGGCCTCAGTTTCCTAATCTGTAATGCGATGAAGTAACCCCAGTCGTACGGAGCGATTTTGAGGTGACAATGTACACATAGCACTTAGGACAGGACTTGGTACTTAACCATCTGTTTGAGAAAAGGAAATTGTTTACCATTTTGACTGCTCCCAAAGTCTATGAGACAACTTCTCTGCATGAAAGGGCAGACATTTTTGCCCTGTTTCACCTAATTCAGGAAAAGAATGTTCAACAGATCTTTGGGCCGACCTTTTCCAAAAGAGCCTACATATTTCAACTTTGTTTTTGAAAAATTCATTAGGTTTCTGCAAAAGATAAAAACTACATCAAAGGCATGTGAGTTTGTTTTTGCTGGTCAGAGACATAATAATTTCCTTCCCCAAATTTCACAGGGTACCTGTCTCCTAGTGTTTATCTGCGTGATTACTGTTTCATCAGTCATTCACCATGGCCTCAGAGCTGAAGCATGGCATTTAAATCAGGCATTATGCACCGAAAGGCTTCAAGTTGTAGAGCAAGATAGCAGGTCCCTGAACCATGCAAGAGTGTGCTAACAAAAGTACTAACTGCCCCCAGGTTTGTGGTAGCTGGAGCGGTGAGGTCTTGGGCATTCTCTGAAGAAGTCTGCTTTCCTGATGCTGAGATAATTCATTTCATCATTTTCATTCAACGTCCTCTGGCTATGTGGACAACTCTCTTGGAACAATATCTTCCTGTGAAAGTTTCACGACTCAGTTAACCATGATACTTCAGTTTCTATGAACTCTTTGTTCTTTTTTTTCTTTTTAATCAGAACAAAGATATTAAGGGAATGTTCTAATCATCTCATGGTCGTCCCTGGTGGAGTTAAAGAATGGTACAGCTCAACCTATTTCCACACCATTATAAATGGGTGTTGAACCCGTTTCCACCCAAATTCCTCAGCCGGTCTGGACTCTGAATCTCACACGAAGACAAACTTCTCTGATTTAAGTATCTGTGACTTCATAACGGTGATTTTGACAGCAAAGAATCAAATATTCTTGGAGCAAGGATAGGCTCGCTAAAAACCATATCCGGTCTTTCCACTCACCAGCACACCATTTAGAATACAGAGGAAGTAACTGTCTGTGCACACAAAACTCCTTACACCTATTTAGCTTCTTCAGCTGGTTTACTAAATTGTTTTTTGGAAGACATATTGAGAGAAGTGAGCAGTACTGACCATTGGGTGGACCAGAGGCAAATTAGAGGCAGTATTATTCATGAACTGATTTCAACTTGGAGCTGCAGTGAGGGACCTGGCCTACTAACAAAAGGGTCAAGTTTCTCTGTTTTTGGCAGCCTACCATGGCAGAAAAAAAGGTACAGAATGAGGAATTTAGGAGACCTTACTCAAGTCCTATATTCCACTTAACAGCTGAATGACTCTGGTCAAATTAATCTAACTTTCCTAAATCTTTTCACTAAATCTTTCCTCCTTTCACAAATGCAGAATTACAGTATCACAACAGTGTTGCTTCAAGACTGCAGATGACATATGCAAAGTACCCAGTGCAGTACTTGGAACAGAGTGGTGCACAGCAATGATAACAGGATCATTAACGATAAGAATAATATCAATACAGGAAGATAAGAAGGGGTCACCTTAAGCAGGTCAATTTTATTTGTTTGGTTAATTTAAAAGGGAAAGTCATTTTATTCTCAATAAGTGCAATCTTCTTTAATAGAACGTGTGTTCTCAAATGTAAGGATCATCAGGGAAAGCAATAGGGGCCAAGGGGCCTTTGTGGAGAGAGACGGGAAGAGCAGTGGAGAGAAATCTGCTGGAGAACAGGGTGCTGGGTTCCCAGGGCAGCTCTCTGTCTCATTAGCAATGAGACAACAGGCAAGTCCCTGAAAATCAAAGACTGGGTCTAGGTGGGCTCTTGGTTCTCTTTTATCCCCCATTCTTCAGGATTTTAGCTCACAAATGCAGAATAGTTCACATTTAAACTTACTCTGCCAAAATTATCTCCATTATTTCCCCAAAAGACTGAGGAAAATAGCAAAGGAAGACTATTTCTAATCGGTTTTAAGTGATAATGTTCGTATTCACTACATTGTATGCTGTAGGAAATTTTATCTTAACAGAATTTCTGGGAAAATTTCTCGTTCTACTATAATCTCATTATTTAAAACTATTTATGTAATCTTATTTGCAGGGGTTTTTAATTTCATAATAAAACTCCTGCTGAGTGGAAAGTGAGCATGCATGCTCCTGGCCCAAGAAGGAATTCTGTGTTCCGAACAAAGTTTAAACCCACCAAGCCAGTTGAAAAGCAAAAATAAAGAGCTCAGAGGAGAAATACCACAGGCAGTGAGCAAAGTGCAGAGAAGCTTGAAGTCATGATCTGTGGGGCAGAGCCACCAGGCTGCCCTCAGGTCCCATACATCCTACCGCGTACCCCGTGGCCTCAGACCTCTCCTACTGAGGGACGAGTCGAGAAATCAGACTTTTATCCCACGTGCAAGAACCCTTGCAACCCCACAGCATAACATAACAGGGCTCTTGGAAACCCTACAGTGAGAAAGTACTCCTTCCGCACAACTCTCTGCAGAGTTGATAGGGACCGACAACTACATAAAGGTTTCTGGAGTCGTAAACACCAGCTGGTGGATTTCTACAGGTGGGAGATGAGGGTTGGGGCCAAACCACCAAGACGTCCCAATCACAATACATCTCTAAGAAACAGCGATCTCTGGATCAGCGATTGGGGTGGGTCTTTAGCCTAGAACAGATGATGACAACAAAGTCCTATTCTCATCGACACTGAAATCATGTTACATTACTGTTTATTTTTCAACATCATTTTAAATTCATGGTTTTCAACTTATTGAAAACCATCTGCTTCTTGGACGACCACAGGGATTTACCCCAGGGAACCCTATCAGCACAAGTCATAGTGTAGGTATCCACATGCGTCTTGTTTCTGTGAGTTCAGACACAGCCCTGAGTCACTGGTGTTTCCCACGCAGTAACGGTGCACTTCCCATTGGCAGGCGTACTGCGACATGGAAACCTCTGGAGGCGGCTGGACGGTCATTCAGCACCGTGAAGATGGCAGTGTTGATTTTCAGAAGACTTGGAAGGAATATAAAGTGGTACGAGTAGTCTTGAAGCCATGTGAAAATAATTTTCTTTGTGAAAACTAACTTTCCAGATCTGCAGCATCTACACTACAAATCCAAAACTAACCAATGACCGTTAACAATTGTTGTTACCAAAGCGTACCTCCTCACTGTCTCCTCAGTCTCCCCACTAGCAAATGACCCCGTCAATGTAAAGTAAACTATATATCAAAACAAAGGCATGCAAGTGCGAGGCTTATTTTTAATGGCAGGCTCAGCGTTTTTCAGTAAGTCGACAGTTTCACAGAACTTACCATGTCGATAAATGGAGCTGTTTATACTCATGTTTCTATTGGTGATTCCCCAAGTAGTTCTAATTACTCCACTCCTAATTTTCTCCCAGTAAAAGCTTGGTTTCTTAAAACTGACCTTTTTTTTAAAAAAAAAAAAATCTACTTTCTTGTATAGAAGACCCCAAATTTTCAGAGGGCAGGAAAGAATTTCTGCTAAATATCTGGCAGTCATCCCATGCTAAACGGATAGACTACTGATTTCAAATACATGAAGAAAAAACAAATAAATGAGGTGACTGAATTTTACCACTTGAATTGCAGGGATTTGGGAACCCTTCTGGCGAACACTGGCTGGGAAATGAGTTTGTTTTCCAAGTGACCAATCAACAGCCCTATGTGCTTAAAATACACCTTAAAGACTGGGAGGGGAACGAGGCGTACTCACTGTATGAACATTTCTATCTCTCCGGTGAAGAACTTAATTACAGGTGAGTTGCATGTAACGGAAAAACATTAACAGATTTGCTGGGTGAGCGTTCCACAGAGTGAGTGGGTACCAGCATACTGGGAGAATACCCTAAATGGAAAAACATCTCGTTTCTTACTGTTCTATGCTGCCTTTCAGGAAGTTTGTCTAGTTCTAAAATTCTAACTTTGGTTTTAGTGATATAAGGGAAACTTCACGAGAACAGGATTTTGTTTGTTGTCTCTGCTGCGTATCTTCAAAGTGTAGATGAAGCCTGCCTGGCAGATAATGGGCATTCAACTGGTATTTCTAGAATATGGGAATGCTGTGTCCGCATTAGAAAATGTCATGCCAGTATCATAACAGAGATCTACCTATGACTACATGGTTTTCTTCCAAAAGGTCCCACCAGTTAAATCTATCTTTCTAAAGTCAAAGCACACTCAACTGCTACGTTCCATCCCAAAGTCAGGAAGGGCCACCAAGTTTAAAAGGGGCAGAATTAGGTGGGAGGGTTAGTCACACAAGTCCTTTACTCTCCGACAAGGGCCGATTCACAGCACTCCCTTAGTATTTGCCTTGCCCCACGCATTTGGCGGCACTCGTGTTCAATGTTCCAAGAAAAGCATGGGCATCCCTGACTCAGAATTTAGTCTCTGGCTCTAGAGCTCCATGAGAACAGAGGTGAAGAACAGCGAAGACGCTGACAGACAGGCATCTGGTGAGCAATAGCCACGGCAGGAAAAGCACACTCCTGCACGTGGTCTTGTGCGAAGAGGCACCCAGAAGCCCACATGCCAGGCGGAGGGACAAGAGTGAGGTCGGGCGCCCGGTGGCGGCAGGGGAATTGGTCTCAGAAGGCACCAAAGAATTGTTCAGTCCCCAACACAGCCAGCCCTGAGGGAGTCTCAGGAGCACAGGCTCTCACATCTTGAAAATACCCACACTGGGGTCAGAAATCAACTAAGTTCAGTAGGAACATCCCAGGAAACAGTCATGTGTGGCCTACAGTCCCACCTAAATCTCATTAATGCCCAACTCAGACCCTCTGCTCAACAGAAAATCCAACCTCTGAACACCTTGGAAAATAAACATGATTTCAAAGTCCTTGAGCTGGTTTCCTAGGGGTCACAGGGAGTGACCAGCACAGAAACACAGCCTGAACCACAACTGGTCTGTAGTTCTCAACAACCTGAGAATTATAGAATGTCCAGTATGTCCAGCTTTGTAAACGGGAGGGGGGGCCAGGGGGGGCGAGTCAACATTTTGAAAATTTTAAAGACAGGTAACATACCATGAACACTGACATGACTTCTAAAAAGTCAGTGAAACAGAGCCCGCCGATTCTCATTATAGAGAGAGCAGGGCTGCCTTGGAGAGGGAACAACGCAGATGAATGAAAAGATAGGTGTTGGGGCCTCACTACAGCTCCAAGTTGACTCCAAAAAGATCAAAACTTCAATGAATTTTTAGACACAAGTGGTTGGTCATTGTTTTACCTCCAAGCTAAATATTGTTTCAACTGGCAACAGTTAGGAATCTACAACAGAGGAATTAAAAAGAAGTTTTTTAAAAAAAAAAAAGAAAGAAAGAAACACAAAAATTAAGGATTAGACTGTTTATATAAGGAGATTTTACAAAATGGGTCATTACCCTTGCATGCTGACATTATAAAAATATTTTAAGCTGAGATGGTTCTTAACAGATACTTCCTTTAGAAATGTGATCAGTTTGGGGAGATGCCATTTAAAAAAGAACACATTCATTTAAAGCTCGGTTTAACCTACGTGGTGGGGTACGGCAGATACTACACCGAAACCAGGATTACCCCAGTAAAATACGGCGGTGTGATAAGGGACCGTGACATGGCTGAGTAATAACACAGGGGTCTCAGATGTGGAAAACTGAAAAATAAATGTCATCAGGAAAGGATAAATGCACTGACAAAAGTCTTTTTTTTTTCCTAAAACTAAAAACTATTTGTATATTAAACCTTAAAAACTGGTCAGTCTTCGCCAACGTTCTGGCAGCCCTACGCAAACATGCAGATTTCATTATTCAATGCTGGCATCGCTTCTTTCCCTCCACTGTTCTATAAATTCAAACTGATAGCAATATAAAGCCATTTCAAGAAATGTGGTTATTCTTAATAACCAAATTTTTAAAAAGCCAACTATAAACCAGGGGGCCATATAATAGGAGGATCTAAAAATGATACAACCTTTCTCATAAAGACAAATAAAAGATAGCATTCTCCCAGATTTTGCTCGCCTTTGGGGACGTTTAACGAGACCCAAAAGAACTGACATTGTTGTAGGGATAGAAGAGGCTGGAAACGAGTAAGGACAAGTGAAGTGGTTTACCTCAGCCCTATCTATGATTAATGAGAAGGGCCTGGAAAGAACTTAAAGTGCTTCAAAATCCCAGCGATGAGTAGAACTTCCATAAATGCTTCGCAGCAGGTAATTAGAGGCTGTGCCAGGAACCAGGGTCATTTTTGAAACGTGAGGAGAACACTGAAATTCAGAAATGCAGCCAGTGCCTTATGATGGGGTTTCTAGAGCTACAATCCTAAAAGCAATTTTAAATCTAAGTTGTTAACACAAAGGTGACTTAGAACCAACACATTATGGAACCCCACTTGGCATGTTCTGTACCCCCATCTTTTTATAACTCTTCCTCAATAAACAAACACCCCTGGTAAGGGTCTCTCAGGGCAGAAGCAGAACAGAGGACTTGGATGCATCTGGTGCAAATTCTAGCTCTACCACACTCCTATCCATGAACCTCGGCAATTTCATATGTAAAAACAGGAGAAGTGCCTGCCTCTCAGGGTTGGTCCGTGAATTCCATGCGCGCATGCGTGAAAGTGCCTGGCACAGGCTGGTTAGATACAGTCCCTGGCGAAAAGTTCCTCTCTTTTCTACCCTCTGTTCCAACATGAATTCTTGGAAATTACATTCCTTCCAAGGTAGTGGTTTAGCAAAGATGAGCATCATTTTGGGGACTTGGAGTATATTCTCCCTGGGACATCACAGGGTTTTGTTTTGTAGGATCCCCAGGTCACAAAGACTCAATGGTGTGGGCTCCCCCATGGCCATACCCCATGTCCCAACACAGTGGCATCACATCCCCCAGAACCACCCCCCAGCACGTGAAACTCTGCTCTGCTCTGAGCTAAACCGTGTCCATCTGTCAATGGGCTCTCCGGAAACAGTGTTACCATACTTCCTCTTTCCCTTGTCTCTCTTCCTTGGCATACACACGACTGATGCAAGCCAGACTTTTGCAACCTTCTAAAAGTACAGGCTGTTATCTAGTGTCAAACTTAATATTATGTTTATTCCTTTCTCAATGTCTAGGAGTTTATTACAGTACTATACAGAAATGAGACAAAGCAGCCATAAGGATGTGTTTTTTATACTATTCTGTAGATTTCTGTTCCAAATTCAATGATCCCATCTTTGCCTACTAGTATGAAAATCGTGATGCTTTATGTTGTCTGGCCATCTCAAGACTCTCATTTCTGTACGGATGATGCCTGGAGACCTGGAAAGAGGACCGTTTGACGTCGTATTTTCCCCCTTCTGTTTATCTGAAAGTGGAGGGCCCTGAAGCCCCCACTGATGCTTGTGCAAGTGATAGGAGCTGAAGGTTTCGCAAAAACATTCCTCATTGCCCAAGGATTTGATGATAAGTTGGTTCCTGTTTATACCGGTGCAAAAATATTTTGTCCAGTGTACGCATTAGTACACTGACCAGCACAGAACGCATTTCTGCAGGATGGAATTCTTCATTATAAAAAAATTTTCCACTATGGTAAATCAACAGCCCAAGCCAATTAAGTTATTTTCTTTTTTTTTTTTTCTTTGCATGTTTGCAGGATTCACCTTAAAGGACTTACAGGGACGGCTGGCAAAATAAGCAGCATAAGCCAACCAGGAAATGATTTTAGCACAAAGGATGCAGACAACGACAAATGTATTTGCAAATGTTCACAAATGCTCACAGGAGGTGGGATGACTTTTCTCTCTTCCTATTTGTTTTGGCAAGGAAGAATTTCATAGAGTGAAAGGTTGGCTATTTGGACTTGAACTTGTGATCGGTGACAATGTCCCCATTTCATAAATAGACTTACTAGATGTAGGGAGATTTTTCACTTTTTCAGCCTGTTGAGTCTTAAGAATGTGATGTGGAGCTCGCATTGTCAGCAGGCCAACTGTGTCTCCTCAGGACCTCACTCTGGCACGGGGAGGGGACATCTGATAGCCGGCAAGCTCTTGTGCTCGCTGAGTAACAGATGTCAGAGCCACGCTTTAATTTCATTTTGCTTTATTTAAAAATTAAAAAATTTTTTTAAAGATTTTATTTATTTATTTATTAGAGAGAGAGAGAGACTGAGAATGAGAGGGGAGAAGGTCAGAGGGAGAAGCAGACTTCCCGCAGAGCCAGGAGTCTGATATGGGACTCGATCCCAGGACTTTGGGATCATGACCTGAGCCGAAGGCAGTAGCCCAACCAACTGAGCCACCCAGGCGCCCTAAAAATTAAAAATTTTAAAATTCAAAATGGCAACCAAACCAGTGACATCAATTCATTAGCATAGAAGTGTTTCTAATTAATAATTCATTATGCAAACATGGAATTTCCAGGTATCTTTCTTTAAAGATTTTATTAATATATAGCAAATACTTACAAACACAAAGAAACTAGTTAGCCAACCTGCTTTGTTTTTGCTTCTGTTTTTTGGTGCACCAAATTAAAATCAACAGTTGTGCACTTTAAATCCAGGTCTTTATGCTCTTCTTACTCCCTACCTTTCATATCAGACTGCTCTAAAAAAGAATCGAAACCACATCCAGAAGCAAGTGACTATCTTAACAGTCACTTAAAATGGCCAGATTAGGGGCGCCTGGGTGGCTCAGTGGGTTAAAGCCTCTGCCTTCGGCTCAGGTCGTGATCTCAGGGTCCTGGGATCGAGCCCCACATTGGGCTCCCTGTTTGGCGGGAAGCCTGCTTTCCCCCCTCTCTCTCTGCCTGACTCTCTACCTACTTGTGATCTCTCTACTCTCTGTCAAATAAGTAAAAAAAATCTTAAAAAATAAAAAAAATAAAATAAATAAAATGGCCAGATTAATTTCTAGCCACATTTAAGAGTTCAAAGACAGGGACCAACTGCTAGAAAATGTACTCTTCCAATTTCTAAAAGTTTAAAAATCAAATGGCCAGAACCAGTTAATTGTGACCAAGATAAGAAAAAAGCTTGACAAATGCTATCAAGTGAGTTCTTAAAAATATGGAAAGACTTAAACCAGCAACAAAAATTCTGCTGGGAGTACAAACTCCATGTAAAGGCAAACAGGAAGTCGGCAGGGTTTAATACAGTGGAGGCCACAAACTGTATTACTAAAAATTCATTCACTACTCAGGAAAGAAAAAGGTAAGAGTTGTGGTCAATTTATTTGACAAATGAATGTAAGGCAACTACATAAACAAAATCTAAGCTTATCATGTGGTTTGCATGTCAGTTAAGAATCATTTATGGTCGAGAGAAAGGATTTACTTATGAAAATAGTTTGAAACTCAGTAATTTTCATGTCTTTAATACTGAAAGAATCAGAATCCATTAAAAAATCAGTCCTGTGGTTCTTTAGGTAATAGATTTATATGTATCCACATAATATATACTGGCAACACAGGTCTTCCCTATTAGCCATATTTATTTCAATAATTGTTTCAATGATAGAAAGCTATTATATGGATTGTGTAAAAGCTGCCTATCTCCCTCATCTGAGAAAGGGGAAAGGGGTGGGTTGGGGGACCAAAAGTACTGAATCCTTTTTTCCCATCTACCATTCCCACACTGAACCCAGCTGTCTGCTCAAGAGGGCGGTGGTTTTCAGACCACCCGTATGTCAAAAGCTACTCAAGAGAGTAGAAGAAGTGCATTAATAACCAAGGAAACAATATATTTATTTACTCAAATCAAGATTTAGGGCTGAGAGTAGAAATGGGAAAGAGACAGGGGAGAAACACACAGCCCAAGAGAGAAAGTGGAGCAG
This sequence comes from Nasua narica, assembly GCA_028533885.1. Lineage (NCBI taxonomy): Eukaryota > Metazoa > Chordata > Mammalia > Carnivora > Procyonidae > Nasua > Nasua narica. Next base: position 174,902,331 of record CM052800.1, read on the forward strand.
TGGGATGTCAGATCCCAGCCCAGTCTGGGGCCCGGGTAATCCAGCCTAATGATCAGCTAGGTTTTTGCAGGGACAGCTAATCTATAGTGGCATCAGCCAGCAGGCTCTAGGATGGACAGATCGATAAGTCTGCAACATTCCTGAATATTTTGAAGGATTCTGAATAACACACACAAATGTCTTATCCAATCGATGCTAATCTGAATCAGCTCAAGTCATGAGCTATAACTGGATGAAATAACTATCATCACAGTCCAATGTGTAAATATAATAATACAATCATTACATCAACATTTTATTTTATTTTAAAGAAATAAAACTTCACAGATACAACTAAAGCTGTCCTGCCAACACTTGCCCATGGGGTGGGCAATGAATTCAGGTTCATTTACATTAGTTATTTATTGTACTAGGTATGCAGATATCATGAACAGTTGTTTGTTCCTGCATTTTGAAATCTTACATAAATGGCATCATACTCGATGTATGTGTACATACGGTATGTGTACTTCCAACACAATGTTTCTAAGATTTATTAAGATTATGTAGATCTAGGTCATTCCTTCTCCTTGAAAACCAGGGCTTCGGGCACATTCTCGTCTCTAGGTAAGAGCATCGAAACCCCAAGTGTGGCCACTGAGGTGCCGATGCAGACCCGCCCCCTGCCCCCGCTGCTTTGCCAGGCCGCTCCCCTCTCCCTAGTGAGCACACCATTATCGCTTTCGGCTTCCTTTTCGTCTCTAGGACTTAAAGATTTCCTTTTTGTTCAACTCCCCTCCGTCTGGCCCCCTAAGTTGCTAGAACCGGAAAGTAATCCAACGAGAGTTATCCATCCATCCATCCTTCAGTGTTTCGACTTCTCCAAGTTTTCCACCGTGCTGCGGTGGTCACCAGATCAGGACCAAGGAACACGTGCTATTCATGTCTATGGGCGACGGGTCTTTCCACACAAGGAAAACGGAGTACCACAGCCCGTAAAAACATTTGCCATATGGAACTAAGATTTGACTTGGGTAAAGCTGGGAAACCATCACTCTCATCCGTCAGTGGGGCTCATTCTATACCCCTGAATATTTGCATGTGTCTACTTAAAATGCACGGAATGTGACAGGTAGCTTAGTCAAGTGTTTCTAACGCCACGGTGAGATCGAGCTGGGGTTGCCTCGTTCCTAATTCCTTCTGCGTCTTACTTTCACAGGCTGGTGGTTTGATGCATGCGGTCCCTCCAACTTGAACGGAATGTACTACCCACAGAAGCAAAACACAAATAAGTTCAACGGTATTAAGTGGTACTACTGGAAAGGCTCAGGCTACTCACTCAAGGCCACGACCATGATGATCCGACCAGCGGATTTCTAGACCCTGCTCACACCTGAGGAGTGGCGGCTGATGAGGCTACTTTCCGAGCCCTAAGCCCGAAGCTCTAAAAGACAAGGCTGCATACGGTGTTCCCTTCCACCTCAGACAGGCAGCACGCGCTCAGGGAGCACAGGGATCCACGTGCTCCGGCCTCGAGCCCTGTAAACCTCCTCACTCGCACCTGCATCATTCATGCACAGCCCTGGTGTTGTGACCCGGTAGGATGCCCATGTGAAGACAAATCGAAGCCTGCGAATTTAAGACTGACAATTTACAGACTCTGTTGTCACAACCAAGAATGTTGTGCCGAGTTCATCCGTAAATAACTGGAAAACAGAACACTTAGGCTATACAGTAGAGATAACCTTGGAGCTACATTTTTCTAAGCCCTGTTTATAGATTGTGTAAATATTCATATGTCCTGAAATCAGCATCACTATCGTAATTGAAAGGAAGAAAAAAAATCTCTAAGCCATAAAAATATACTATATATTCAGGGATTTTTCTGGGACGTGCTTACTTGCAGTTTAATATTTGGAGAAGGAAAAAACATAGTTAATGCATTTTTGCTCCTCCTCTTAGGTGCTTTAAACTTTCATTTTGAAATCAGCATATTTACGAATGTGTTGATAGCGTAGTTTTAAGTTAATGCTCAAATATATATTTCAAGTTTAAATGGTGAAAACTTCCAGGATCTCTGAAGTTCATAGAAATGTGTGTTCTTTCAGTTTATATGAAGATTGTACTATTTTTTTTTCTGCCTGGCTGTTAAATATGAAGGTATTTTTAGTAATTAAATATAAATTATTAGATAATTACATTTAACCTTTATGATAATATTTACAATTTTGTGATTTGATTCTGAAACAACCGATTGTGCCTCGTGACAAGGAAAGATATGATTTTTAATGAGGAAGAAAATTAGACATTTAATTCCATGACAAAGAGACTTTATTATCTTTTCTTCACTATCCTATTAAAAAGATCTTTTTTTTTTCTCTTCTAGTAAGATATATTTTAGAGACATAGGCTACAGATTAGCTTGTGGTTGAAAAAACCTTCTATTTAAAGCACTTACAAAGCTAGACTTCTCAAGCTAGAGTCACCCCTAAAGTCTTTTTTTTTAATGTCCACTAGCAAACGTTAAAAAAAAAAAGGCATTTTGGAGTGCAAAACCAAAATCTGATGTTTATAGTAGATTCAAATCTTAACAGAAAATTTACGGAGCATGGATTTAAGCTCAGGGCTGCAAAACTTTAAGCCCCTAGAGTTTTAACTCCATTTGAAGTTTTCATAGTACAATTAACACTAATGTACATTGTGTAACGCTTTATAATTTGAAGCAATTTCTCACATATTTGCCTTAGAGTCAGCTGCTGCCAGGAAGCTTAGGGCCAAATTTGAAACCGGCATTTACCTCATGTCTGTCGTTGCCTTATGCTGTTCTACTACTATGTTTTTTCTTTATTCCATTTTCTCTTGTGTAATTTATTTTACCGCTATATGCCCCCACCCCAACCCCATTTGAGAACGGTAACGTTTACTGCATGTCTCGAGTCCGTTTATGGACCCCAGGGGAGTCAGGCACGCCACTTTGCCCACTACTTTGCTGCGCTTCCCCAACAAATATATTGAGTAAAGAACCTCCCCATCTTTGAATGGTCTCTCCTGTTACATTTAAGTAGGCTTTATAAATTCGACAGAGCATGGCTTTGTACCAAGTTAAAACATTATCTGGTCATAAGAAGATATCTCCCCTACAAAAGAAACCATAAGTCTCTGCGATGTCTCAACAACCACACAGCAGACACTGAGGTAGAGAAAGGACAAGACGGGAAAACTGGCAACAACATAATTGATACCGTGCGCCCATGCAGGCAAGTGAAATGCATTTCAAAGACAAGCCACGCTGTGTTACACAGAGTTACCATACTCTCTTAAGACAGTAGGGGGATTTGTGTCTTTACACTTCAGTTCCTTACATGGTATATCAAACAGAGTCTTGCCAAGAGGAATGTTCTTTCTCTTTAAGAAAATACTTGTAAAGCGGAGGGAAAAATCAAAACGATAATCTTAAAAATGAAAACAAAAGCAACCGACATCCTAGATCAATCAGGGATGAGAGAGCAATGTTCTATGTATACTCCAACAGCAAATAACAGCAAATAACACCAGCCCTGGCCACAGATAAAAACTGCCACTTCTCTTTCATGTATTAACCTTCCAAAAGAATAAACTGTGTCACAAACCAGTTAATTTTTTGAAAATGAAAGCCAACATCTACACAATCCTGTTTCCAATTAAATCTGAAATTACCTATTTAATTACTACTTAATCTTTTAAAAAATTAGAACTTCCATTAAGCACTCGAGATATTTAAAATTTAAAATGCAGTAAAGCTGAAGCTGCATTTGGGAAGAACATCGGAATGTCGCACCATCACGTTGCTCGCAGGCCATGACTTTTATACCCATCAGTTCTATCTCCACGAGCAGCAACAGCTTGATCTCTTGAAGCATTAAACAAGATATCATATCACCTCTTCAAGAATCTAGTCCTTTTTAGTTTCTCGTTTTTCTCGATCCTGAGGACTTTCATAATAAAAATTCTTTAAGATTTCATTCCACACAATTTTTTGCAGAATATTCTCCCATTCCTGTCTTTGTTCTCACAAATGGATAAAAAAGTATTTTGAAAAGTTTTTAACTCTGAGCCTAATGGGTCTTGACTTAATAAAACTTGAGTCCATATCTATGCAAACAATAATATCCCGAGAATTCCAAATTGTATTTACCATAATAAAATAACATCTGACTTACAGGAGCTGCAGGGAAGTAGTTAGAAAGTTCAAACGGTTCCTCGGAAATCCAGTGACCCAGTTCCAAAGACCACAGTACCTACAAGTGACACAATAAGCAGAACATTTATTATAGATTCATTAGGCTCTCAGTGGATAATAAACCACTTTGAAGATATAGCCAAAACAAAACAAAAAAAACCCAGCAGTGACTACACACGCCATAGATCTGAACCAGATGTGTCTTACACACCAAAGTACCATCAGAATCTTCATGCCGCATCAATCTAATGAATAATAAATGCTTTTCTTTAAGGAAAAAAGTTCCAATGACTAGAAACCTGGGTTATTATCCTACTGAGGCCAAATACTAAACACCACCCCAATAACATATGAAATACCTTTTTAAGAATTCCAAGTTTCCAATTTAAGGAGTCATTATAGACAATCCTCATTAAACATTAGAGGATTTTATAAATTTTTTTTAAAAACACATTTATTAGGAGAAGATAGATCATAAGCTTAAATTTAAAAAGCAGCCCTTCTGGCATGTGACTTTGTTTCTAACATGGACTAATATTTCCAGAGGCTCTCCTAAAACATTTGAAAATCCTTCCCAGGCTTTGGAAGGATAAAATGTTTCATAAATAAGCTTTCAGTATTATTATTATTGTTATTTGAACTCACATATTTTAAATGATCAAAATGATGTTTTTAATTCAACAATGTTCAAGATTCTATAGTCATCTCTACTTGATGACCAAACTTCCTGAAAATCTGTTTCTATTTCCATGCACCAATAGAATTTTATAACAAAAATAATCAAACTGAATTACATATCCCATATTTATTTTTCATCTGCAATTTCATTTCTCACATTCGTTGAGTCCACTCTCTTTTCTAGAGTCGCTACATACAGCTCAAGTTCATTTTGGTGAATTACTGGGGATGAGGAGGAAATTTTCATGTTTGGTAGTTTCTAAGATTCAGACCCATTTATGGGAGCTTGGTCTTAAATATTTCTAAGAAAAAGTGAGCATGCTGGTAGAATAAAGACAACAGAATCTACATGACAATTCTCAACACTGGTCTGGATCTTACTTTAAAACTGATGCATTTATTCTCTCAACACTGTTTTCTTCATCTCACTAACCGCATGTCTGTGAACAATGTATTGAGAGCCTGCTGTGAATAAAAACCCACGCTAGGTCCTGAAAACACAAACCCAATCCCAGAGGAGTTCACCCTCTGGCAGGAGGCATGAAGGCAAACCACAAATGGTGATTTCTCAAAACAGCTCTGTGGGAACCTATAGGAGAAGCAAACTAATTCAGTCTAGAAGAATCAAGGAAAGGTCCACAGATGACATTTTAAATGGAGTCTTAAATGTTGAGTAAGCGTTCATCAGGCAAAAAGAGACAGAGTGAGGAAGGGAGAGGACATTCCGGCACAGAGAGAATGCCACATGCCAAGGCAGGATTAAAGTGGGTTCTTTTTTTGGCTGAGGGTGCTTTGGAAGAAGTGGTAAGAAAATCAGGTTGGTTAGACTCCTATGGTGAGGTATAATAATATACCCTGTTTCTATCCCTGTATTTTCAGGGGCATTAGCACATGGCAGAAGAACAATCCAGAAAAGACAGGAGAAAGCTCTGAGGGTGCTGGGCCCCAGATGACAGAATGGGAACGGAGTATAATGCAGGGCAATGTGTCTTCTCTACAGAGAGAAGAAGTAATGAGTTGTGTTCCTCAAAGATCCTAATTCCATCTTCACTTATATCTGTGTGTACATGAGCATTTTGTCAGTTAAGTCTCTTTTCACTTTACCCTGATTTTACTGGCCAACCAAGATAGATGGATGGATGGATGGATGGATGGATAGATGGATGGATATACAGATAGATAGATATATAAATATCTTCATATGTTCAGTGAAAGAGGGTATGAAAAAAATGGTACAGTGAAATCATGTTTCTACCTGGCTCTGTAGAGGTGGTTAAAACATTTAAATGACACAGTGTTTCCCTTGCTTTTATCAATGTATATCATTTATAGAGAAAACACTAACAACATGTGTGTGGTTCCCTACAGATCTGTGATTAGCCTAGGAAGTGAAATGTAAAAAGCTTCAAAATCAGGTTCACATGAAACAATGTGAAAGAATTAGGACAGTGAGAAACATAATGTACCAGTGAGAGAATCCAAGGAACCAGTCTTAAAAATGTGTGTGGCATTTGAATTCAAGTGTAGTCCACATTAAAATGTCAACTGAACCTCCTAGAGAAAATTTATGTTCTCTGAGTTTGTCCCTTTCTAAATGTTATAAAAATAAAACCATAAGGCATCTATAATAGAATTTTGGCAAGTGAATTAATAAACTGAATTTATGTAGGCATTCCAGGAATTAATACTGAACAGAGATAGCAGAAAACACTGATTTGATTTTAATGAAATCATCAAATCAGAAACATAGTGCAAGCTTTTTGCTTTAGTTCTTTCATTAGCCAAAGTTATCTTTAGCTTAGTAGAATGTTCAATATTGGGAATATCTATTCTGCAAGATCACAGTTAAGGCTGTAAGTGAACTAAAAGGTTAACCCAACATATTTCCCATCATTTATATGATAAAATAAAAATAACTAAGATACATTTGAGTTGCATAAATACAGAGGATCAAATCCCATGTTTATAGCCCTTAAAATAACGGCTGAGTTATTTCAGCATCCATTGTGAATGGATATGATATTTTTGACATTTTAAAACTGTTGTCCATGAAACTGAACCTTGATGATGAATTTATTTTTTTTTATTTTTTTTCTCCCCAAATATGTTTATTTTAACTTTTCAGTGTTACCAGATTGATTGTTCATGCACCACACCCAGTGCTCCATGCAATACGTGCCCTTCTCGATACCC
>CM052800.1:174909899-174973301 GCA_028533885.1 Nasua narica
GGGGGGGGGGCGCCTGGGTGGCTCAGTTGGTTGAGCAACTGCCTTCCGCTCAGGTCATGATCCTTGAGTTCCAGGATTGAGTCCCACATCGGGCTCCCAGCTCCACGGGGAGTCTGCTTCTTCCTCTAACCTTCTCTCCTCTCATGCTTTCTCTCACTTTCTCTGTCTCTCTAATAAATAAATAAAATCTTTAAAAAAAAAAAAAAGAACTTATTTATTTGACAGAGAGAGAGAGATAGGGAAAGAGAGAACACAAGCAGGAGGAGTGGGAGAGGGAGAAGGAGGCAGCCCGCTAAGCAGGGAGCCTGATGAGGGGCTCAATCCCAGGACCCTGGGATCATGACCTGAGTCGAAGGCAGATGCTTAACCAACTGAGCCACCCAGGCATCTCCAAAATTAATTTCTCTTCACATTCATCTGAATTTCCTTCTTTGTGGGACATAACAACAATATTCTTTGTGTATGAAAAACTTCATATTGTTCAATGAATCTGCTGATTAAAATCAAGTCTGACAGTCAGAAACTTATGCCTCAGGTGTCACCTGTGGGAACCTAGTTAATTTCAAAATAGTTCAAAAGTATACTTCATTCTCTACTTTAACCACTGCGCAGAGATCATCCTACTCATCCCGCCCCCACCAACTGTGGTAGAAAACTTAGTTGTAAGAGTTTATGGAGGTATAAAAACATAACACTCAGCATTTGCAAATCTCTTCTTTACAGAAGAGGAACAAAAATAGGAATTGCTTAATTTTTTTGCTATTTTAAGTTAACAAGAAGACAACACAAATCAAATTACAAATATTTTTCTCATCAGATTTTATAGATTGTCTCAGTTATGAGTAATTAATTTGCTCAAACAACAACACCTTGAGAGAATTTGCTACTAGTACATTGTTTAGACTTTTCCTACTGGGAGAATAATATTTGTGTTTTTTCCACAACTACACACTATAGGAGGATACTGGTTAATACCACAAAATCCTGGCAACGGGGTTCAATCAATCTCCCCATCTCTCTGTGACTGTGTGACAAGAGGCAAGTTAGTTAACTTGTCACATGAAAACATTATACGTCATTATAAATGACAAAAGGACTGTGTAACTAATGAAATAGTGGTGGCAATGAAGGTATTTCTAGGTTACACTTCTGGATTAAAAAGTTGGGAATATCGATGGTATGGTTTTTAATAACAAAAGAATAGGGTATAGGGGGCTTATGTCCCGAACACTTTGGAGGCAGAAAACAGAAGAGGTCTGGTCTTCTGAAAAGACTGACTTGGACTGGCAGAATTTCAAGGCAATAATATTTGTTCCAAAATAAGCCATTCCTCTGCATTTCCAACACATCTCAGAACATCAGGAAATGCTTTATATGATTCCATAAAGATATTTTAAAATATAAACCCATTCCATAGATGTAATGCCTCTCTCAACGAGGCAATTTTCCGTAGATGATTTTTAAAAATCGAGTTGATAATAATATATGCAAGTCTATTGTACTTGCAAACATCATAATATGCAAGTAACTGGGTCGAAGTGTCCAGTTCAGTGGCATCTGGTATATTCACCGTGTGTGCCACCACTTCTTCCTGGTTTCAAAACAACTTAATCATTCCAGGAGTGTGACCCACGCCCGCCAAGTAACCACCCCCCGTTCCCCCTTGCTCCACGCGGCCGCTGCCAACTGCTCATCAGCCGGCCGTCTCTGCGGACTTGCCTAGTTCACGTAAACTGCAGGAGAGGAATCAGACAGTATGCCACCTCCTGTGTCTGGTTTCCTTCTCTTAGCATAACGTGTTCAAGGTCCATCCAAGTTATGGTTTGAATGATGGCCAGGCGTGAGTGTCAAATGCTTATTGAATAACAGTAAGTGATCCTTACTTTAATTAGATGGCCTTTCCATCGTTTTACAGATAAGGAAACCGAGGCTGAGAGAGTTTAACTGTTTTACTGGTCACACGGCCAGTGAGTGACAAGGTGAACATTAAAACTCACTGTCGTATCCATTAACCTTCAAAAACACCTAAAGTGGTGTGCAGCCGCAGGATAAAGAGACCCACGTTTAAGGTAGCAGAAGGTAAAAACATTCTCTAGGCTATCTCTAGAAGTAGATGCCAGAAAGAATATGGGCAATGAATTGAGGAAAGGCTGAACTGGACTGAAACTCAAAATTCAAAACTGGACTGAAACTCAAAACTCGCTCATTTCAAGCACGTAGGCAACTTTTGGAAACTGTTCAAGTCTCCGTGTGCACAAAGGACACAAAGGAGTGTTGTAGTAACGAGCTCAGAGAGCCAAGGTCAGTCTTCTTCCAGGGTGGCCCCACTCCTTACATCTTTTGTGCGACTACTACCCTCTGCAAGCAGCCCCATCTCCCCCTCCACGTACGGCTGGTTGGTCTCTAGAACCTTCCAACTCAGGGCATGGTCTTAGGGCCAGCGGCCTGCACATCACCTGGGAACTGGTAGCCAGTGAAGAGGCTTAAGACCGAGACCTACTGAACCACTGTCTGCATTTAATAAGCTCTCCAGGGGATTCATATGTGACTAAGTGCTTCAAAAAGCACCAGTCTGGTTATCTCAAAAAAAGTGGCAGGAAACCAAAACCTTAATACAGCCTATTTAACCAAGACAGATAAAATAAGCAATAAAGTACTAAAAATAGGTAGTTAAGAACTCTTTTTCCTTTTTAAGAGATAGTAACTGACAGAGACTAAATACCAGACTGTAAGAGGAAAAGGATGCCATACACTGATATATGCTCAAATATTCTTACTAAAACGTTCAGCTATATAGTATATGGGCATTTATGTGAGACTTGTGCTGCTTGTAGTCTACCTAATCTTTTCAGCCAGAAAAAATGAAAATGGATTATTCTTGGATTTTAGAGCACTATGGCCCACTATTAGCTACTTTTTACATATCACTAAGCAAAGACCAGGGTGACCTAGCATTTCACCAGCATACTTACATGTGAAGTCCAAACATCTTTATAAATAACAGAAGTTTGTACTTTTCTTATCAAAATGAAAACAAAGAAATAAATATAACACATTCCAATGTAACTAAAACAAACATCAGGAACATCACTTCGCTGTATGAAAACACAGTAGGAATTATTATTACCATCAATAAGCCAACTATTATGACTACTCACAGCAATCACTGTTTCTTATTCTTTCTGCGAATTTGAGTGAAAAAGATTTTTTTTTCTTACACGAGCATCAGGCCATTTTATTTTTGATGAGCTTTAACAAGAAAATCATGAACTACATGGATATCTTCATAATATATAATGATGCACAATGTTTTTAACATGACATTTTTAGCTCATCAGAGGCAAAAACAAATTCTGAGGTTTCTTTTTTTTTAAAAAAAAGATTTTATTTATTTATTAGAGAGAGAGAGACTGAGAATGAGAGGGGAGAAGGTCAGAGGGAGAAGCAGACCTCCCGCAGAGCCGGGAGTCCGATATGGGACTCGATCCCGGGACTCCGGGACCATGACCTGAGCCGAAGGCAGTCGCCCAACCAACTGAGCCACGCAGGCGCCCAAATTCTGAGGTTTCTTAAAGAAATAAGTATATTTCATCATGTGCCTATGCACTTACTCCTTCCACAAGTAAGCTCTGTGTTTCAGTTCCATCCTGGGTCCTGAGCCGGGTGAGAAAGGACAGGTGTGGTCTCCACCCTCAAAGAGCTTACAGTTGCTAAATAACGAGGGTCTGTTAAAGAGTTTCTGCTTTTCTGCTTGAAACTTTCTTTATTTTGCCCTAGTCCTTTGTGCCAAGGAGGGTAGGGCTATCTCTTAAGTAAGTCTTACCACTAAAATTAGTGTTGACAATTTAACAATTGAAACAAATGTTCTACTACAATAAAGTGTACACCTCAGATCCGAAATACTTGAAGGTCAAATGGTACAAACTTGCAGCTACAAAATAAATAATTCATGCTAAAACTAATTGCTAAAAGAGAAGATCTTAAAAGTTCTCATCGAAAGAAAAAAATGTTCATAACCGTGTGGATGTTAGGTAGACTTCCTGCGGTGATCGCTTCCTAACATACGCAAATCTCAAATCATTACGCTGTATGTCAGTTACACCGCAATTAAAAACCTGTGAATAAGATTAAGGATTTGTATACTATTCTTTCTTGTTTTGTTATTATCTAACAAAACCAAAATCAGAAACAATTATATAAGGGGGGAGGGGGGTGCTTGGCTGGCTCAGCCCACAGAGCACATGAGTCTCGATCTCAAGGCTGAGTTTGCACCCCATGTTGGGTGTAGACACTACTTAGAAATAAATCTTAAAAGAATCACATAAAACAAAATTCGGTGGAGAGGTGTTTCTCTGTGTGCTGAAGGACACTCTCCAGTGGTGAGAAGAAAAACGAACTCAAAAGAACTAAGAAATAGATCCATCACGCACCTAAGTCAAGCTGTTATTTCAGTTGACAAAACCACTTTTAGTTACAAATTTTTCATTCTCTGGTAAAGAGAACCTAAAAGATTTCCTCTAAAGAACATTGCAGGGCAATGAATTTTAGGAGAAATGTATTGTGTGGATCATACATAAGAAGTATCAGGTAGCAAAATCTACAATGTTGTCAAGAATAGGTTTGAAGAAGGTATGCCAGTTGTCTAAAATCCTGTTACTCAGGGGTGTCTGGGGAGCTCAGTTGGTTAAGCATCTTCCTTCAGCTCAGGTCACGAGCCCAGAGTCCTGGGATGGAGTCCTGAGTCAGCTCCCTGCTCAGTGGGGAGTCTGCTTCTCCCTCTGTCTGCTGCTCCCCCTGTTTGTGCTTACTCTCCTCTCTCTCTCTCTCTCTCTCTGTCAAACTAAAAATCTTTAAAAAATAAATAAATAAAATAAGATAAGATAAAATCCTGTTATTTCTTGTATCAGCTCTCCTCAAAACCCAGTATTATCACGCCCAGCTCATCGGGATAAAATCGAACTGTCGAGCACAGGAATATCGTTTCTCAACTAGCCATCTTGCCAAGCTTGAATCATATCTGATATTGCCCCAGCCGGCTACCAAGACTGATGCCTCTGATCCAGTCACAGCAACAGACCTAGACGTAGTCGTGCAGTTTCTACTTCTTAGCGTACTGCTTCCAAGACTCGTGACAACAAACATCTAGCCAAATCCAATGGCTGTTTCTCTGCCTTCGTCATATTCGTCTTTCAGGGGCCACGTGGTCACACTCCCATGATCAAACGCACTCTCCTTTCCGGGACAGTCCCTCCTCTAACTGAGCATCCCATCCTCCCGCTGCTCTACCTCATCACCGCCTGATCTTTCTTGGTCTCCCTTGCTTGATCCTCCTCCTCGTTCTCGACTTTTAAATGTTAGCATGGCCCAGGGCTCAGTGTTACAGTTTGTTCCTCTCCTCCTCATACACTCGTCTCCAAGATACCATGGCTTTAAGTTCCATCTATGCATAAATGGTTCCCAAAGGAATATTTACAGTCCTAACCTTTGCTCTGAACACACACGTACACACACTTAATGTGGTATGTCATAGCTCTACTTGAACGTCTAATAGGAAGCTCACATCCCGTATGTGTTGGTCAGAATTTTTTTTGTACATTTTTCTGCCCCAGTAGTCCCTGCTTCAGTAAATGCCACCACCATCTACCCTCAGGTGCTCAAGTAACAAATTCAGGAAGGAGCCATCTTGACTTCTCTGTTGATACAAGCCAGTGTTACCAAATCCTATTAGCTCTTCCTAAGAAATACACCAGGCTGATCTCTTCTCTCCACCTGTCTGCCACTATGCTAGCCGTGGCCATTGTAATTTCTGACCTCGATGATCTTAACTGACTTCTTCTGGTTGCTCTGCTTACTCTTACCTTCCTGCAATCCATTCTTTACACAGAAGCCAGAGAGCTCAAAGCCTGTCACTGTCTAGATCAAATGCTCCAGTGGCTTCCCAAACCCCACATCGTGACCTCCACGTGCCCTGGTCACTGAGAGCCTCTCCAAATACCTATCCTTCCTCTCCTCAAAGTGCGTTCTTTCTCACAGTCCTGTTCATGAATCTTCTCAAATGTTCTCGTGAAGGGCCACACTGAAGCCCTCAATTTTCCAGGGCAATCACTTTCTCCCACCTATCCTGAACCTGGAGTCCCCCTGGAGCTAGGAAAGCACAGTGTCTCCAACGTGGAAAAACCACACCCGAGGAACTGCCAGAATAAAGCAAAGGGATGGCAGAGAGGAGGGAGGACCCGAATGGGCCCACCCACGTCCTGGGGCACCAAGGGAGCTTGCCCGAGGTCCTGTGGAGGAAGAGTGTGGACATTTTCCAGTAACTATCTCGGTGAGGGGAGCAATGCACTACAGGCCATAGGTTTCTCCACAAACGGGATCCATTATTTTAATAATAAAAGTTTATAAATTAGGTATACTTTGAGACGACTACTTACAGTCACAGTCTTCGGACAATGCCTTTATCAAGACTGTTTGAAAGATGCGCATTCAAATCAGGTTATTTTTCCTAGTATCTCCATCACTAAACACAAATGCAAAATCTGTGCACTAAACACTATTACAAAAATGTTCTGTAAGGACTCAATGAGACAGTGGGTACGAAAACATGTTTTAAAGCGGAAGTACTTTATTGAGGTATAATTATCTGTGGCACAGTAAGAAGGACTTTGGAATCAAGCCAATGTGGATACAAAGCAACAAACAGGAGACCTTAGTCAGCTTGGTATTTTAAGTGCCTCGCACATGGCCGGAGCCAATAGACGCTTGCTAGAGAGAACTTAAGCAAACAGCTCAAAAACCCTAGTGATAAATGTGGTACGCCAAGCATACTTTGCTTAAACATTATTCTTAGAATGTGCTCAGAAGTTAAGGTTAAAAAGAGAGAATGGTTTTCAAGATGATTCTCTTCAGTCTTGGGAAGACAGCGTGAGGGACTAGAACACCGGTGACAATCCTGGACTCCGGGTCCCATTCTGCCACTGGTCCTAATTCTAGCAGAGCAACTTAGCCTCCTTCACCAGCAAACGAGAGGTCCAGGCTGCATGAACTACAGGGTTCTTTCTAACTCTGGCATTTGATTCTATGTTCACACCAAGGAAATCAGACTCACCACTTACTGAACCCAGTGTGAGAGAGCCAAAATTGCATCCCATCACTTGCAAGAAAATTAACTCACTATGACATCACTCTTTGATTTATGACACACTTGATTATGAAGTGTTTTTTGTTCTTTCGTTAACAGTTAAAATGTCTTGAAATTTGGCTGTGGAGCTGTCCAAGCTCCACATTTGCATTTACAAGTGAGTTAGCTTTCAAACTCTGAATCAAGCCCTGTTCCTAAGCTGTTCGGAGTTAATGTGTTTCGACCTGAATGTGGGCTGAATCACTCCTCACTGCTATGCGGTGTCTTTGAAGCGGAGAAGCAGCTCTATGTAACAGGAGCCAGAAGGAAGAAGCCTCGGTCACAGGGCATTCTGCTAGCTTTCCCTGAACACAAAGCAGTAAAAAGGCAAAGCAGAATTGTAGATAAGTCAGGGGAGAATGGACGAAACACCAAATAGGTGAAAGTTAGAAGATAAGGTCTCTAAAGAATTCAAATAGCACTATGCTTAAACACAATAAAAAAAAAAAAAAAAAAAAAAAAAAAGCTTTGGTCCTCAGGGATCCTTCAGTCAAATCAATTTCTTTATTTTTCTGTTGTGTTACTTCCTGTCTCCCACGAATCGGAAACAGAGCAACTCCCGACACGGTTTTCTATTTCTCTGAATCTGCCAGAAAATTTAGTCACAAAGCAGGAAAAACACAAGTTATTCTCCCTGCTGAAAACAGCAGGGTTAACAATGAAAGTAGGAACCGCTATAAACATGTACAAATTGCCAACATGGTTTTCAAAAAAAGAAAAAAAAAATTTTTTTAAATAAAAATTCAAACTGAATTTTGTTATAAAAATCACCACAATTTTTTTGATTTGAGTAACTGGGCCACGTACAACCATCTAATTTTGAAGAACTGCTACAAGGCTCCTTTACAAGCAATTTCCAGAGAATACCACACAAACCCTGAAATAAAAACATTCTCAGTAATGTTTTTCTTGGAGGCAAGCTCATACAGCTAGCCAAAAGGAATATTTTAAGAATCCCCCAAATTGCATTGGGGACAAGGAAAAAGGAGGGGAACCAGAGAGAGAGAGAGAGAGAGACAGTCATTCCTTTACACAAAGATAACATGGTCCTTGAAGTGTATCATATGGACACTTCAAGTCTTGGCCCTTGAAGAAACTACGTTCTGCGGAATTCATATCTAAAAGCACACACAAGTTGCAGATGAACATTAAATTGTGCACTGAGCTTTAGACATTATGTCGCTTGTCTTTATAAATGACAATAGCCGCTATTCTCTCTCAAAAGAGTTTATCGTGCATGAGTTCAAGCCCCACACTGAACACAGAGATTATTAAAAAAAAAAAGTTTATGTTTGAGTAATTGCATTTTTTAGACAATTAAAGGAGGGAGGCCATGTAAGAAGCAATAATCTTTGTCTTATTTAAGTGAGATAAACAGGGAAAGAGATTCGGTTCATTTCTAAACTTTTTTTCTCTTAAGAGTACAAGTCAGCAATAATCTATTAAAATCAATAAGCATGCAACACCAGTGAGAGGAAACATTCGACAGACATCACAAGTATATCACAAATAGATAAACAGGAACTTGACACCGCCAACAGGTCGGGTCCTTTTCAGTTTCCCAGGAATTGGTACTTCTCACAAGTCATGAAATGTTTAGGCATCACTGGTAGACCAATGCCTGTCGCTGCTTTCAGAGAAAGATACTAACGCCAAAACTAACATTCTTAAAATCTGAGTGATCACTTGCAGCAGGTTAAATATATGGCTAAAATATACGAAAATCAGTACTACAGTGGCTTTTACAGAAGTGGGGTTTCCAAGACACTGAATCGCCTCCAGATACCCCAGAGTACTCCTCTTAGGTCCCTCAAAGAATGAAAGAGGACGCGCTTCCCGTGGCCCGCCCAGACCCCACCGTGTTTCCCTCTCGTCCTCGCTGGAGGTCCCCCGGTCAGACCCCACCGACTCTTCTCCTATGCGCCCGCCGCATTCATGAGCCTTCCTGGTCATTCCTCAGTACCAGTGAGGACAGAACAGACGGCAAAGTTTCACTCTTCCAGAGAAAAAGTATCTTTCTTAAATTGTAGGGTGAATGCATTCTGTGGACAAGACTGGAGACAGCAGACAGTGAGTGATTCTCACAGCTCTTTGGGGAAGTTGATACATTGTCATCCCTGTTGGACAGCTAACATTTATTAAGTTCTTACTTCCTGCCAGTCACTGATGTGAGCACTGTGCTTGTTTTAACACTTAGCTTTTGCTCAATCCTGTGAAGGATGCAGGGTCCTCGGCTCCAAGTCACAAACAGGGAACCCGCACCATTCTCATTACCCAGTTAGCTGAACGGAGTCTATTCCCATTTACGTGGGGGTGGAGGCTAACTTCCAGCCTGTGAAATCTCCGGATCTGGGACCAGCCAGGCGTTGAACTCTCCTGTATTCAATTATTTTTTCCTGTTGCTTCATGTTATCATCCTACTAACTGTTAAAACCTCAGAAGCCTGGATCTTGTGTTATACTATCATGGGTCTTCTATTTCAAAATAACCTTAATGTAAATGTACGGCCAATCTGGACATCATTAAGTGATGAAGATAATATGATGGAAATACACAGGGACCTCCAAACAGAGCATGCATGCATGTATTTATGTATGTGTACGGATGTGTACTTTCAGGGTAGTTATTTAAATAGTAATATCCTTTTCATTCCTATTCTCTCTGAATAACAATTTGATTTTGGTCTTCCAAGTAGAAGCCAAGATAAAATATACGAACCTGTCAGAGGTCATATCTTATAGAAGAAACTGGCTTAACCTATGGTTTAGTATGGGGAAAATAATATTAAATTTTCAAGCAGCTGCTTTACCACTATTTAAAATCATGATACTGGTATATTCAATGTGTTATATAAAAATATGAACTGATTGCTTTCATGCACCATCTTCTTAGTGTAAAAACCTTGAGGAAGGCTCTTAGGGTTCAGCATTCTTACAGCTGTCAGTCCCCTCTTTGCTCGTCTTCGAGGTCCACATGCCCGGTCCTCCCTCTCCAGGCTAGCTTAGATATCCACAGCATCACCCAGGGAGCATGAAGGAACATGAACACGAACAGCTTCAAAATAGTTAGAGATCCAAGGCAATCTATTTTATTCTTTTTGTAAGCATTTCTTCTTTATTTTTTTTTTCTGAATGTTCTCTATTTCTCAACTTTCTTCTTGTTTATAATCCACAAAGCCAGTCCTGAAGACAAGAAGTCTTAAATAGATGTATAGGAAGAGCTGGTTCCTTCTGGACACTCTAGGGGAGGGTCTGGTCCAAGGTTCCCTTGGCTGCTGGAAATCCTTGCCATTCCTTGGCTTGTAGATTCATCACTCCAAGCTCTGCCTCTTCACATAGCCATCTATCCTCTGCATCCTTCTAAACTTTCCTGAAGCTTCTCCTTACAGAATTCATACCGATTAAAAGTCATCAACCTGGAGTACAGTGAAGTGGATAATATGGTGCTTATGGAATTAATACCTTTGTACCTGTGGGATTGCAGAATGATGCACACCCTAGAAGCTGTCCACAGCTAAACCCCAGAATCTGTGAATATGTTACCTTCCATGGTAAAAGGGACATTGCAGATGCAATGAAGTAGGGACCTTGAGATGGGGAGCTATCCTGGATTATCCAGGTTGGCCCCATGAGAACACAGGGTCCTTATAAGTGAAAGACAGAGGCAAGAAATCAGAGGAGGTGTGATAAGAGAAGCAGAAGTCAAAAGGATGTGATTGCTGCCAGGGGCCACAAACCAAGGAAACCAGGTGGCCTTTAAAACTGGAAAAGGCAGGAAACAGACTCCCCCTAAAGATTCTGGAAGGAATGGGACCCTAAAACACCTGGGCTTGAGCCCAGGGAAACCTATTTTGGACTCCTGGCCTCCAAAAACCATCAGAGAATAAATGTGTGCTACTTTTAAGCCAATTAATTTATGGCAATGTTTTACAGCCGCCAAGGAAATGTATACAGTACCGCGGACGCCTTAGAAGAAGAAATTATTCAAGGTGGTGTCGCCTTGTACTCATTTAAGAGAACTGTCTCTGGCGGAGTTGGCGGAGTATCTGCCAAGGATCCATGGTGACGTGCGGGCTCCGGGTGCTACCATCACTTGGTCTCCAGCTAGTGGGAGCCAGAGGGAGCAGAGGCCATTGCATTAAACTGGCAGGGTCCCTTCCGCCAGAGTCACATCCAGGCACTCCAGGTGCTGGGATGGGACACGCCATCTTGGCCACATCTTGTCTTGGCACTGGTTTCTCTGACAGGTTCATGACGTCTGTCCTGGTGCCCAGGATGAAGGGGGAGCCCACCCTAATGTGTTCCTCTTAAATCATAAAGGATCTTTGTTAAACAGTCTTTGTAACCTTTTTTTTTTACGGCTACTCAAGTCACCAACACCAGCGCCATCTGCGAACTCCTTCTCACGCCCTGCAGCCTACCCACGGAAAAGCCACCGAACTCCGGCCTCCCTGCATTGTCCAAAGCAGAGCGTGTCCGCCGCCCAGGCTCAGCTGCAGTTTTCTCTCACTGGAAAACTAAGGAAACAGTCTGCCAGCAGGCTCCCTGGTGCCACTCCTTGTCCCCCACAGTGAATTCTCCATGCAGCAGCCACTATCCTTTGAAAAACACAGCTCAGAACATCTCGCTCCCTGGATAGAAACCTTCTGCTAGTGCATCATGACACGAGAATATTATCCAAACACTACCATGGCCAAGCTTCCCTGCACCCACTGGCTCTCTTGTCTCCTACTTCTTCTCTTGGTGAGCCCCCAACGAGCCTCCTTAATATTCCTCAAACATACTGGTCCTGCCTGCGGGATCTGCCCTCACTGGAGCACTCAGTGCCTCGAAGACTGGACCTGGAGCACTGACTTTATAGGAGCTATCTGGGAACTCCAGCAGCCCGACACGTGGAGGCCAGGCTTCTGCCGGGAGATGGGGGTGCCCCTGGCGGGACGGGAGCTTGGGCAGCCCTGCAAAGGGAGAAGAGGACCATCCTGTGCTGTGGTCAGCTGGTTTACCAGCAGGGAGTCCACAATGCAAGAGATTCATCCAAGCTGGGGCAAGAATCACGGTGTCTTTTTTTTTTTTTTTTAAATAAGATTGTATGTGTGTATGTATGTACATATTTGAGAGAAAAAGGGAGAGAGAGAGAGTGCAAGTGGGGTGAGGGGCAGACGGGGAAGAAGAAAAAGACGGAAAGAAGCACAAGCAGGCTCCATGCTGAGTGCAGAGCCCGAAGCGGGGCTTGACCTTACAACCCTGAGATCATGACCTGAGCCGAAACCAAGAGTCGGACACTTAACGGACTGAGCCACCCGGGCATCCCTATCACAGTTGTCTTTTATTACTGAGCAGTATTCCACAGTATGAAGTTTATTCATCCCTTTCCCCACCAAGGGACATACGTGTTGTTGTCAGGTTTTGCTGATTATAAGCAAAGCTGCTACAAATATTCATGATACTCACGTCTAGGTTTTTGCGTGAGCGTGAGCCTTCATGTCTCTAGGGCACACACCTGGAAGCAGGGCTGCTGAGCAACACGGTGAGGACACACTTCCACCACATAAAACTTCCCAGCTGTGTTCTGGAGCCACCTCCCACCCTCCCCAGCCGTGTGCGACGCTCCACGTCTGCTCTAGAGGACTGTCGATGTACTTTATAATCTAGCCATTCTGTTAAACACGGGGTGGTATCTCACTGTGGTTGAAAATCATATTTCTCTAATGATGTTGAGCATTTTTCATCTGCATATAGGGCGTTCAAAAAAATGCTTCTGGCTATTTTTTGTTTGGGTTGTTTCTTATTTTTGAGTTTTGAGAGCTCTTTATATATTTTAGATTTAAGTCTTTTGTCAGATGAGATATGCAAATTTTTTCTACTGGCTTTCTTAGAGTGTTTTCCATGGAGTGGAAGTTTCCACACTGCCTTCGACTCAGGTCATGATCTCTGGGTCCTGGGATCGAGCCCCGCATCGGGCTCTCTGCTCAGCGGGGAGCCTGCTTCCCCCTCTCTCTCTGCCTGCCTCTCTGCCTGCTTGTGATCTCTCTCTCTCAAAAAATAAATAAAATCTTAAAAAAAAAAAACTTGATGAGACGTGACACTTGATGAAGTATCATTTATCACTTTTCCTTTACACATCATGCTTTACATGTTGTATCTAAGAACTCCAGGGGCAGCTGTGTGGCTCAGTCGGCTAAGCATCTGACTTTGGCTCAGGTCATGATCTCAGCATCCTGGTATCAAGCCCTGCATCAGGCTCTGTGCTCAGCAGAGAGTCTGCTTCTGCCTCTCCCCCTGATCATGTTCTCTCCTCTCTTCCTCTCTCTTAAATGAATAGATAGATAGATACATAAATAAATAAAAAAGAACTCTCCACGTAAACCTGGGTCATATCCTATGTACTTCTAAGAGTTTTATATTCTACAGTGTAGTCTGATTCATTCTGAGGTAGTCTTTGTATATGGCGTGAGGCACAGGTCCAGTTTTGGTCTGCAGATGTCCAGCGCCTTTTACTGAAAAGACTCACGTTCCTCCACTGAATTGCCTTTGGTTCTTGGTCAAAAACCAGGGGTCCACATTTGTGGGTCTATTTCTGGACTCTGTATTCTGTTTCATTCTGTCTGTCTTTTCCCAGACACTGATTTTCCTTGATTACAGAGGCTTTAAAGGATGCCTTAAAAATAAGATCGTGTTCACTCTGATATGAAGAATTGGAGAGGCAGGGCAGGGGGTCGTGGGGGGTGGGGAGAGAAATGAAACAAGATGGAATGGGGAAGGAGACAAACCATAGAGACTCCTAAACTCACGAAACAAACTAAAGGTGGCTGGGAGGTGGGGGAGGGGTAGGGATATAGACATTGGGGAGGGTATGTGCTGTGGCAAATGCTGTGAAATGTGTAAGCCTGATGATTCACAGACATGTACCCTGGGGCAAATAATACACTATATGTTAATAAAAAAAATCAGATCATGTTAGTACTCTTTGTTCTACTCTTTCAAAATTGTTTTAATTATGCTAGTTCCTCTCTTTCTCTCTCTCTCTATATTTTATATATTTATTTGTATGTATTGATATACATTTATATATAAATGTATATAGTTATATACATATACAGGTATATGTATATGGTTCAGAATCAGCTTATCTATATCTTCAAAGAACTCTGCTGAGGTTTTAATTGGGAATGTATTGAATCTATAGACTGTTTTAGGGAGGAGTAACATTTTAATTATGCTGAGTCTTCCAATCCATGAACATAGTATGTCTCTCCATTTATTAATTTTTTTAACCAGTATTTTATAGTTTTCAGTATACAGATCCTGCACATATTTTTATGTCAGATTTACACTTGAGTATTTCAGTGTTGACCCTATATTATTACATCTTTGTATCTTGGCAATTTGTTCTAAGAGGTTTTTTGTAGATTTCTTATGATTGTCTATATGGGCAATCATGGTGTCTATGAATAGCCACAGTACCATTTCTTCCTCTCTAACCTAAATGTCTTTAATTTCAATTTCTTACCTTATTGCAGTTGTACTTCATTCATTCACTCATGTGACCATGTGGCCCAGATTCTGCCTAAGCACTGAAAGTTCACCAAACAACGTGTTCCACTTCCTGCCTTTCTCCTGTGTAGTGGTTAATCCCACATATAGTTACCATATGCTAAATTTGCATCTGGCTCTGTTTCTATGTATGATTAGTGGGAGAATATTGGCAGTACACCGAGTAGAAACACGGAGGCATCAAGGGAGTTAGTCTTACACATGGCAACAGTAAATACTGATTCTCATATCTGACCTCTCTGCTCAAAATCCCGGAAGAATATATTGGGTACAGAATCAAGCACAGATGTATATCCTCATAAATGATCATAAATGATTAAGAACGTTTCTTCCTCTGAGACATGAGGGAAGGAAGAGCAGACTGATAAAGACCCAGAAACATTGTGAATTGGAGAAAAGGAATACAGGGTATTCACTCATGGAGTTATAAATGATATTTCTTACAAATAAATGGGAATCAGTACAAACTTATAATTAGGTAAGGTAGTCCCCAATTGCTACCAGTGCAAATAGTACTTTTTGGGAGGGAATTTCAAATTTTTCCACTTCATGACTTTAAGCACTAATGTCACAAACATCTTAAACCAGAGAACTGCAGGGTTAAGTCATGACACAGGAAAAAGACCACAGTTGTTCTTAAAAATACATCTGTAGTTTGTTTGCGTATCATAATTCTACTGGTTTAAATTAATACAGTATTAATATAATACATTCTTAGGGGGAGGAGGAAGGAGAGTGGATATGTACATTTTCGATATAGTAACTCAAGTAAGAAATGACAGTTCTCTCATCAGACATCAATGCTTTGGAGGGACCATAGGTTGAGGATCAAAGTAAAAATAGAAAGAGTAACAAACAATCTCAATTCTATGAATAATGAAAACAGATTTTTTAAAAAAACTACCTTTAATGCACAGAAATAAGGGCAAGTAATGTTACAGATAGATATGCGTAAGATAAAACATATCCAAATGGGATTAAATGAACATGTTTCATCCTAAGTAAATCCATCTGTAAAAACAATCACTGAATTCTTTTGGCTTTTTAAACCATCACTAACATAGGTCACATTATTTCTTGGTCAAACACAGAAGAAAGTTCATTTGACTGTGAGAACACGCATTTTGTGTTTTCATTCCAAGCCTGTTCTAATCTTATTTCTGCCAGTGGCTGAGCTCTGTATTCAGAAGGCCACTCTTCTGCTTTCGGTCCTCACCACACTCCCGTTCCCAAGGGACCGGCAGTGGCTGGAAGGGCTGGGCCAAGGGGAGTAGAGTTCAAGGAGAGAACAGGAATGGGACTCACCGCTCACAGGCAAGTGTGCAAATTCACACGAATGCGAATCTAGTGATCTAGTGTCACCGCTCGCGATGACCACATCTATGCAAACACCTTCTGCTTTCATGGATGTGCTTGCAACATCTGCCGACACGAGGGCTTACCCATTCATAAGAGAGGATCCAGCAGCCACGCGCGATTCCCAGCAGCACATTCAGGGTACGCAGAGGATTCCCGGTGAGCACGTGAGTGGTAGTGTCACACACCTCCCGGGCAAATGAAAAGCCCTTCAGTTTATTCACAACCTGGATGACGATGTTCTGCTTTCTGACACAGAGGAGGAGAAAAATCAACAAATTACTATGTTTCCTACATACGAACATCAAGGTGATTACATTGAAGAATAATTTTTTTTAAAAAAAAAAGGAGAGCTAAAATTCTACATTGACCTCAGCTACGGAGCTCACATTTTAATTTCTTTATAATCGATGCTTTAAAATATGGGAAAATAAAAAAACTTCAGTTCTCAGCTCCAACTGCCCATTTTAAAACCTGACACAGCTGCCCCAGGCCTAAGTGGCCTCACCAGGTGCCCACGGTGGGGACACAGCCAGCGTCAGGAACGGCCCCAGCTCCTCCCCCGACTGCTACTTCTCAGACAGATCTGAACCAACCTGCACACAGTCAGGACCAAGCTGATCGCTCGCCTATTTTATTTGAAATATAACATTTATTTGCATTCACAATACAGTTTTTTCTAGTAAGAGCAGGGAAAAGGCCCTTCTCATTACATTATCAGATCAAAACTTAGAGCTAATTTGGCAGAGGCTCCTTAGTTTGGCAACACCCATCATCGTTTGTCTTCTGGTCTGTCATTCCATTAGTGCCTTGAGGACCTTTTAAGAAATATATATTCTTCCCATCTAACTTCCTCACCAAATTGCTTACCATTTTTCCTCTCTTCCCTTTATGATCACCTTACTAAAGTCCTTGGTTTGGACACATTGCATTTCCCTCTCCCTCCCAGTAAGTTTTGGAAATCCCCAGTGAAACAAAAAGAACATGTTGGGCTTTCTAAGTCACACAATAACGTACACAGTGAGCTAAGAGATAAATTTCTCTCCTCTCTAAAAATTGCTATGAAGAGAAAGAGGCCGTCCTGGCCCCCGCCTCGACCACCTCTAACAATGCCCCACAGGCTCCACAGTCCTTCCCGGTTTTATCTCTACCATCTTGGGCAGGTCATCACAAGAACTATTTCTTTACAAGTGAAATGAAGGGGCGGTACTGAATCACACTTTAAATTCTCAGAGATCCCTAGGGCAAAAAAAGACAAATGGGTCAAGACTCAGGCCCTATCACCACTTCACCCAGAGAATCTGTGCTTATTGGAGTGATGGAAAATATTAAATTGGGGCGGGGGGGGGGGGGGAGGAACCCAAAGAAAACAAAAGCGTAAGGAAGTGAAAAGCTCTAAACCATAGGCTTGCCAGAACCCTTCATCTCCACACATCGATGATTTTCCTATTCCAAGTCTGGCAGCTGCCTGCCATTTGTTGGATGTGTTAATCAACCACAAGTGTCTCTTCGAGACACAGCTAATCAATGTGGCATCAGAACGTCTAGGTCTTGTTCTTTACTTCAGACAAGAAGTACATGGAGGAGGGGAAAGAAAAATAAAAAGAGAATATGGCCTAAATGAAAAGTTTGATTTTCAAAACTTCGATGGAGAAAATAACTATTTACTAATGTGTTTTATATTGGGGGCAAAAATATAGAGTTTAAAAAATATCACACCCACCACACTCAATTTTCGCTTCCATATTAGATGATTTAGAATGTTCGGTATATTTCATAAGAGATTCACAAAAATTGTGAGTATGCTCCTTTATCACTAGCTAATGTGCGGTGTGTGAACTATCAGTCCTTTTGATTTCATATGCCACGGGTGGAAAAGGATCCTACAACAGAAAGTATTGTAAGCACGCACTGTTTTACAGGCTATTTTTCACTGAAATGTCCCAATGTTTTGACGAATGCCTTACAACCTTAAAACATATGATTGATTAAAAAACAAAACAAAACAAAACATGGTTTTCCCCTTTAAACAGGAATTCAAAAATCTGTTACAAAGAATATGGTGCTGTATTTTTGTTGGATGTACTATATATTGTGTTAAATGTTTAAGGAAGATGATAAGAGCGTGCCAGCAAGCTATTAACTCTTTCCCAAAATGTGCAGATAACGGCTTTAACAGCATTGTAAAAAGCTTCCCAGCAAAGTGTTCCTTTAAGAACTTTGAGGGAATCAGCCAGTGATGCTCCATTTACCGGACTTTCATGGCGTAGAAGTGGTGGAGACACAGAGGCAGTAAATACGAAGCAAGCACAAGGAAGAGCACAACACTAGAATACCTCTTAATGCCGTGTAAACAACTCAAAAAGTCTTCAACGCTAACCTGCTTGTAGGCTTCTAACCACCTTTCTTTTACTTCCAGTGTTCTTCTAACTCCGACACCAATCATACAGAGAAACGGCAAAACAGCGCAAAGCTACGGGCTGCCTTAAACGCGCAGCATCACAGGATATGAAAGAAAAATCTAAAATTTTACATTGAGTAGAAAGTTATCAAAACAATGAGTACTTACTCAGATGGCATGCTTGTCATGACTAATGTTCTCGTTGGCTAGAGATTTCAAAAGAGAAGGAACAAAAAACAGTCAGAAGTATAAAAAACATTTTTTCCCACAGAAATTAACTTTAATACATTTTTTGAAAAGTTACATCACCTAAAAAGTAAACATTTAAGCATACATCAAAGTAAAAAAACTTCATATTCCTGGAAAAAAAAAAAAAAAAGCCCAAGAGATACAAACTCAGATACTATCCCCAAACCAATCCAAAATAATTCCAGAACATGAGGTAGAGGAGCAGGGGAAAAAAAATACTTTCCTCCAGAAGGCCATTCTCCTGGTTAGCTAATGGACCTCTCTAAATGTGCCATCCTGCTTTAGGGACGTGTGAGGAAGAAGAGGGTAAGAAGGCATTTTTTTGCAGGCTGAAGAGCCATTTTCCTAAGATTTCTACACAGCTCTAGCCCTGCCTCAGTCACACATACACAATACTGCTCGTGGTCCTGGTGCCTGGGTCCCTCAAATGCTTTACCCTCTTGCACCCAGAAGCTCAGATAATGGGACTGCTAATTCATGGGTTAGCATCTGCTATTAATTGTAACTGTAAAGTTTCTTTTTTTTTTTTAATAAGTTTTTAAATACTTTTTTTACTTGCATAGACACATGCTGATGGCATAAAAAAACATTTATTAAATGCTTTGGAAATACATCATTAGAAATATAAATTCCCCTATAACTCTACCATCCAGAAAAGACTATTGTTCAATAATAGATATTCTGCCAAATGTTCTTTTCATGGGAGCGTGTGTATATAATTAAAATAAAATGGACTCACATTATCCATACATTTTTGTAACTGAGATGATACACTTTGAACGCAGCCAACTGTGTAGTGTGACCATGAACTAACCACCACACACTTAGTGTGTCTTGAAGGACCATGTGCATAAATGAGAAGAAGGAACAAAAGGCATTCAAAGGACCCCTGTAGACATGCACAGCGGACCTGAAGGAGCTTGTGTACTGTACGGGTATATTTGGGGAAAGTGGAGGAAGGAGAATGAAGAAATAATATGAATCAAAAAGATACTCGTGATTATCTGGTTTGGGGGTTAAGTTTGAGGAGTTCTTTATAGATCTTGGACATCAGCTCTTTGTCTGTAGTGTCATTTGCGAATATCTTCTCCCATTCCGTGGGTCGCCTGTTTGTTTTGTGGACTGTGTCCTTCGCTGTGCAGAAGCTTTTCATCTTGATGAAGTCCCAAAAGTCCATTTTTGCTTTTGTTTCCATTGCCTTTGGAGACACGTCCTGAAAGAAGTTGCTGTGGCTGATGTCGAAGAGGTTACTGCCTACACTCTCCTCTAGGATTTTGATGAATTCCTGTCTCATGTTGAGGTCTTTCATCCACTTTGAGTTTATCTTTGTATAAATGAGAATGGTTGAGTTTCATTTTTCTATACATAGCTGTCCAGTTTTACCAGCACCATTTATTGAAGAGACTGTCTTTTTTACAGTAGGTATTTTTTTCTGCTTTGTTGAAGATGATTTCATCATAGAGTTGAGGGTCCATACCTGGGCTCCCTATTCCGTTCCACTGGTCTATGTGTCTGTTTCTGTGCCAGTACCATGCTGTCTTGGCGATCACAGCTTCGTAGTAAAATAAAAAATATATAAAAAATAAAAAGATGCTCGACATCACTAGATAGGGAAATCCAAAACAAAACCTCAAGGACATAGATACCCCTTCATACCTGCTAGGTTGGCTATAATCCAAAATGTGAAAAAAAACAAATGTTGATTTTTAAATATGCTGCCAGTATTGTGGAAAACAGTTTGGTGGTTCCTCAAAAAGTTAAACCCAGAAACGCATACAGTCAAAACACTTACTCCAAGGTATATACCAAAAAGGACTGAAAACAGAGACTCAAGTACTTGTGGGAGAGTTGTCGTCACAGCATTATTCACAAGAGCCAAAGGGTGGAAACTGCCTACGTGCCCAACAATAGATGAATGGATATGATTAATCTGGTGTTTACGTGCACGACAATATTATTATGCAGCCATAAAAAGTAATGAGGCTCTATAACATATGACAACATAGATGACTCTGAAAACAGTGTGCTATGTGAAAAAAGTCAGACATACAAGACAAACATTGTAGGACTCTATTTATATAAAATATGTAGAATAGGTAAGCTCACAGAGGCAGAAAACAAAACAGACTCCCAGGGGCCAGGGGTGGGGTGGGGAACGGGGAGTTGTTGTTTAATGAGTTCCAAGTTTTATTCGGGAGTGAAGAAAACTTTTTGGAAAGAGATATTGACGATGACTGCCTAACAGTGAACACTGCCACCGAACCATACGCTTAAAAATGGTTGAAACAGCAAATGTTATGTTGTATGTATTTTATCACATAAAACAATTCCACTACCACTCTCTCCCCAGCCCACTCCTTCCACAGCCTCACGGGTTTAGTGGCAATTCCACTCCTGCTCAGGTCAAAAGCATTGTCACCATCATTCTCGTCATTATTTTCTCAAACCGCACATCCGATCCATCAGCTCATCCTATCACCTCAACCTTGCAGATGTATCTAGAATCTGACCACTTCTCATCAACTCCACTTGGGACATGCCAGCATCTCACGTGGGTCCCTGTCAAAGCCACTTACATCATCTCCCTGCTAAAATCCCGGAGACTTTAGTCATTGCTCAACGCACAGCCAAAGCTACACCGTGGAAACACGTTCGATTGCATCACTCTAACTCTCACAGCCTCTGGTGGCTACACGACTCACTCTAAATATATATGAACATGTGAATATAATTAATCTATTACTATCACACAAAAAGAGAAAATCGTGAACATGACCCCTGTTAAGGCTGAGTGGAGGAAAGTCACATAGTTAGGTCAACCAGAAGCTTGACAGCTGGGGGACATCCCCCCCGAGGCTGAGGGGATATACAAACGGTCATATATTAGGAAACTCAACCCCCAAACTGAAAGTCTCAATGAAGAGAAAAAACATAAAGAAGGCAAAACAACAAACGATCTGACTTGTTGATGTTGGATAAGAGCTCTAGAAGACGAAAGGTTCATTGACACGGTCCAGCCCCAGAACCTACAAGAAGAGACAAGCTTCCCCTGGAGTCCCAGGCTAACAAGTGCCATGATAGAGAGCTCACATTCAGACTGGTGTGACAAATATTCCTGGCCTGAAAAACAGTGATGAGATGAAAGGAGCAATGTTGTTATTATGAGTAGGCATATTTACTTATCTGTTCTTACAAATTACGCATTAGAAAGCACGTCCAATAGAATTCCCTTGATTCCTCAAGGAAACTCCTTATACAATGATATGGATTGGTATGTGCAACTTCTTTAAAAATGAAGAGCAAAATAAGATGGTTACCAGAGGGAGAAAGAGATACCTGATAAAGTAAATATTTAACAGAGTTGGTTGTGGAATCAAGGCTGGAGGAAAAAATGGTGAAATATTTTGAAATGGAACAAGAGAGACACTGGGTGTGCCCAATGCACACTTCTGTGTTGTTCAGCACACACCCTTCAGGGTTATCCACTTCTGTGGGGGGTATGCCTTTTGTCGTCTTTGAGCTATTTTACAACTCTATTAGCTGTGGAAAATTGGTAAGAATGCTAATTATTCTTGTCCACAGAAATGCAAAGTCTGTCCAGTGGACATTCAAGTGACTTCCCTCTCCCAAGGTGATGAAGCCACGTCCGCACTCCGAATGATCCATTAACATGTCCCCTCTGGGGATTCTCCTTTGAAGAGGACAAAACAACTTCCTAGTCTCATCATTAATTAAGGAGTTAAATAAAATCTTTAACACATATTCATTTTCTATTAGAGTGAAAGTTACCATGTATCTTTAAAAAACTGTCTTTTAGCAGTTATGAAGGTTTTCTGCCACGTTGCCCAACAGACTCTTCTGTCCGACGGAAGCTAATCTTTACCACCAGAGAACACTCCACAGGCGGCCCGAGCCCGGGAAGGTCCGTTATTGGCTCCCTGAGCTGAATGCCAAGTGGCGAGCCAGAACTTTGCTGGCTCTGTTTCTCTAATTTTAATTTTCCTCTCCGCTTGTCTTGTTATGTTTCATTAATGGATGAATTATTCGCCATTAGTGGAAGCAATGCTTAGGAATTTGGTTTTATGGTCTGACTACTTTGTGTTCTATATAAATTAATTAATGGATTATAGAGATTTATTCTTTTTTGGTAAGAGACCATAGAGGACTAGGTTTATTAGCCTTTTTTTTTTTTCTGCTTGCTTATTTGCCCATTTTGGAGCTAAAATCAATTAAGACATTCATGCCCACAAGGAAGGATAATAGCTTCCTGAAATCTGGACTGGTTTTAGTATTTCTGTCTTTGTTCTTGACCAGTGACTGAAATTATAACTAACTCAGAAATGTTTTAAGAATTCAAATTCACGGGGCGCCTTGGTGGCTCAGTGGGTTAAAGCCTCTGCCTTCGGCTCAGGTCATGATCTCAGGGTCCTGGGATTGAGCCCCGCGTCAGGCTCTCTGCTCAGTAGGGAGCCTATTTCCACCTCTCTCTCTGCCTGCCTCTCTGCCTACTTGTGATCTCTCTCCCTGTGTCAAATAAATAAATAGAATCTTTGAAAAAAGAAAAAGAAAGAATTCAAATTCACATAGTTAATGTGTTTGGAAATTACTATTAGTTTAGTAATTTTGGCTTAATGAAAACAGTTACATCTTATCTGAATTCTCCATGTTAAGTATAACATAAACATACATTTTATTCTACTTGAGTTTATTTTCCCTAGACTTAGACAGGTTTACTGGTCAAATAAAATAACATTATTCCTGTATAATGTTTAAGACTTAAAAAAAATTTAAACCTGTAACAAATCATTATTCTAACAAGCTTTTTATATCAATACTAATTGTATTTTGTAATACATCAGTGTGAAGATAATTTCTAGGATCTTTAGCGTTAAGTTAATTCAAGGAGGCCATTGGACTAAGGTGGCTCTAAGACCTTAGCAGCCTATGTAAGCAAACCCAAACCAGAGCCTGTAAAGCCCTTAAGGTTAAGCAATCAAAACCGAAGAACAACCAGTCACAAACAGCCAACTAAGCTTTCCCACATAAGGCGACCTCTTAAGAGCCTCAACCTCTTAAGCCAGAGCCAATCAAGTAATTTCCCTGCTTTGATTCCACCTCTTCTCTGTAAGTCTCTCCCTTAGTTCATGGCCTTGGAACACTCCTATTTCGGGTTTGTCAGTGCCTAATTCGAATCAAATTTTGCCCAAATAGGGCGCCTGGGTGGCTCAGTGGGTTAAAGCCTCTGCCTTCGGCTCAGGTCATGATCTCAGGGTCCTGGGATCGAGCCCCACATCGGGCTCCCTGCTCAGCGGGGAGCCTGCTTCCCCCTCTCTCTCTGCCTGCCTCTCTGCCTACCTGTGATTTGTCAAATAAATAAATAAAATCTTTAAAAAAAATTTTTTGCCCAAATAAACCCTTAAAATTTTTATTTTTATTATTTTTTTAAGATTTTATTTATTTATTTGAAAGAGAGAGGTAGTGGGAGAGAACCTGAGCAGGGAGGAGAGGGAGGGGCAGGCTTCCGGCTGAGACAGGAGCCCAAGGCAGGGCTGGATCCCAGCACCATGAGATTATGATATGAGCTGAAGTCAGTCGCTTAACCCACTGAGCCACCCAGGCACGGCCCTCTTAAAATTTGTAATATGTGTCAAGTTATCTTTTAATATTAAGTAACATAAACCTTGAACAGATATTAATTAAAAAATGGTTGGATGCAGGGCACTTGGATGGCGCAGTTGGATAAGTGACCAACTCTTAGTTTTGGCTCAGGTCATGGTCTCAGTGCCTTGAGATCAAGCCCCTCGTGGGGCTCTGTGCTCAGTACAGGGTCTGCTTGGGACCTTCTCTCCCTCTCCCCCTCCACCCACTTTCTCTCTCTCCCTAAAATGAATAAATCTTTTTTTTTTAATTATTGAATAACTCAGTAATTTATAAGAGAATACTGAAACATTGATTGCTAAGTGGAGTTCTAATTTTTTCTATATTTTTGTTTATTTTTATACGCCATACAGAAGCTCTGTCTTTGGGTCACATCAATGAACATGTTCATTTCTGCAACTTTAAAAGGGTGTAAAAGAGACACAGGGGTAGGACGGTGTAATGGAAGCCTTACTGGTCTGCGAACACACCTGTGTAAAATGCACATTCTGCAATTGTTCAGTTTTCTGTGAAATGGAGCTTAGTAACTTTGGCTAAAAAATACAATTAATATGAATGGTTAAGGTACACTAAGAGTAATAATAACAGAGGAATACAATTGTGCATGAGTCTGTTTTTCAAAAAAATATATATATTTCTTAAGGCAGTGGTTTTCAGGTTTTATGATCTCTGGACTCCTTTATACTATTGGAACTTATTGAAGAACACAAAGAGTCCTTGTTTTTGTGGATTATGGCCATCAATATTTAACATCATAGAAATTAAAACTGAAAACCTTTAAAAATATTTATCGACGCACTTAAAGACGGCAAGAACACACCACCTATTAGCAGAAATGACATCTCAGTGTTCCTATTCAGTTGTTGGGACCACATGAACACAGCTCTGGCCTTAAGCAAAGTGTCAGTTTGCCACAGGACAAGAAAAGGCATACTGAAGAACAAAACTTGGAAAGTTCACCTAGTTTGCTTTAGTTTATAATTCTTGAGTCTGAAGGAAAGCTCAAAATGTGCTACAATTTTAGTCAGTTGTGCCTGATGTTGATGGGCTTTTTTTATGGTTACAGATTATTGCCTATAACCAAAAGACCAGTCTTAATTTTCTGCATAATCTGCTTAAAAAGCAAAGACTGTGTTTTAAGAGAATAATGACCTCTCCTTTATCTTGAATATATGATGTCTGTGATTAAGGAAATAAAATTTAGGTCACTCAGGTTACAGCGTATGCTTGTTTTAAATGTTGTCTCACCACCGTGACGAAATAACGTGCCCAGTATGGTTTCTCGGGCATACATGATCTATGTGAATGTCGTCTGGTGACTTTGACTTTTGCCTTCGTGGATCCTAAATATATAGAAATAAAACTTAAAGGATATAACTCACACCTAAAACTAGGCTTAAGTTTTCTCCTTGGAAATCACAAAAATATGTTTTTCACTTGTAAGAGAACTACAGGGTAATTAGGTTGAATGTGTCACTATTGCCAAGTTCTGTGTGAAATCAGAAGGGCCACTCAGCCTGTCTAGGTGAGTCTTTAATAGGTACAATGTTACCAATAGAAATATTTCAGAATCATAGGCTTTGAGGAAAATCCTTGACATTGGTTATTGACCTTATCATCCATAATGTTTTTACCTTCAGGGAAAACACTGGCCAGACGCTTTCCTAACAGCTGTGTTGTTTTCTTCTATTTAGGGTGTTCTGCTAGAAGACAAAGTACGGTGTTGTAATCTTAGTTATTAAATCGTTAATTT
This sequence comes from Nasua narica, assembly GCA_028533885.1. Lineage (NCBI taxonomy): Eukaryota > Metazoa > Chordata > Mammalia > Carnivora > Procyonidae > Nasua > Nasua narica. The sequence goes on from CM052800.1 coordinate 174,936,047, forward strand.
AGTGAGGGTCCTGCTTCTGTAATTTAAATCTAGCATCTTACAGGCCAGTGGCTTTCAACTGGGGATCATGTCAGACTTGTTTATGATTTTTTTTTTAATAAAAATATAGATGTCGGGCACCTGGGTGGCTCAGTTGGTTGGGCGACTGCCTTCGGCTCAGGTCGTGATCCCGGAGTCCCGGGATCGAGTCCCATGTCGGGCTCCCGGCTCCGTGGGGAGTCCGCTTCTCCCTCTGACCTTCTCCCCTCTCATGCTTTCTCTCTCTGTCTCTCAAATGAATAAATAAAATCTTTTAAAAATATATATATATAGATGTCCAGGACATAACATAGGCTTACTAAATCTCTTAATATTCTGACATGTTGTCAGTATATTTATTTTGTCTCAGGAACATTATACTATATCTCAAGATTTGTTTCCTCCATAAAAATTAGGCTGATCCTCTTGAAATAGAGAAACTGAAGGACTTCATTTTAAAACTCTGCTTTTTGCTGCTCTTCCTGCTTCCTCTCCTGCTCGGATACAGATGTACCCCCACTTTACACATGCCTCAGAATGCAAATAGGGTATGTCCTCCTTTTAAGGGACAAGGAGTGAAGGATTTCTCTAGAATAAAAAACATGTAAGGAGGGACCAGTGGAGAACAAAGGGAGGAGTCATCACATGTGTATTCCAGACCACCGACCCTACAATCTCGACACCAAGAGTGCCTGGCTCCAAGGAAGAGTGAGAACTGACTTACGAAGGTCACCTGGGGCCTCATCTTTGTTCTAACAGGTTCCTGGATGCCTGGGAGGACACATACATCAGACCACAGTCCTCAAGCAAAGATGAGACTCTCTCCTTTCTGCGTCTCCCAGAAGCTTTGTCTGTACCTGCATTCTCTCTACGTCTTCAACAGCTCTGCAATCATCTCCCGCTGGCTTGCATTTTATTTCTACCCTGTGCACGGCCAGGGACCCCCGGGCTGATCCTGCCCCTCTGCAGGTCTGACCTGCCTAAATCATTTTCACAAATGAATGGGGTTTTTTTAAAACATTTTTTAAATCAGAGATAATGCTTAATGACTTCTTTGAAAATAGGTTTAACTGCTTTCCTTAAAGAAATTTTGCTTAATTTTTTGGCAAACATCTTATTATTTTGTTTGGCTTGCCATAAAACAACCAAATTTCCCTGTAACATTACTCATATCAGACCTTTCACATTTGAAAATTAGGAGTAACAAACTGACCCTAGCTGTTTTAAGTCTACAGATAGTTTTGTTTTCTCGAATGGCTCCGCAATAAGCTATAGGCAGAGCCTGTGACCTCAACACGGGACTTGTCAGAACCCCGTGGAAAAGGAAGGTACCAAGGAATTCAAACTCCTGACCCTTCACAGAATAAATGGACTTCTCATGGCGCTGCTTAGATAGCTCTCAGACCAGACCATGGAGCTGGTCCGGATTCCCAGACCTCCATGTAATCGACAGCAGACAGCTTTGTGAGACATGAACTCAAGCTCCCAAAGAACAGAGCTAACTGCACAGGGTTAAATGAGGGAAATTCAGTATGCTTGTGGACTTGGAATTTTGTTGCTATTGCCTAAATGTTCTATTTTATGAACACTTCTCTTTCTTCTTAAGCTATCTGTAATTCAGAAGAATACAAGAGACACTGCTTCTGCAAACTGAAATAAAACATTTTAAAATGAAACCTGATTTTCAAAGACTGCCTCAAAATTTGGAAACCTTTGGGTGCCTGGGTGGCTCAGCCAGTTAAGCAACTGCCTTTGGCTCAGGTCATGACCCCAGGGTCCCAGGATCGAGCCCCGCATCGGGCTCCCCGCTTTGCAGGGAGCCTGTTTCTCCCTCTGCCCCCTCCCTCTCCTTATGCTCTCTCTCTGTCAAATAAATAAAATTAAAATATATATATATATATTTGGAAATCTTCTACGAAGTCCCTTTGCTTTCCATGACAGTATAGATTTTTGTATAGTTTAAGAATATGTTCTGCATCTTACCAGAATATAACTGGAAAACCGGAATAGGAAACCAGGCCTTGTCTAGAATGTCATTTTTTTTAAAGATTTTATTTATTTATTTGACAGAGAGGAGAGAGATCACAAGTAGGCAGAGAGGCAGACTGAGAGAGAGGGGGAAGCAGGCTCCCTGCTGAGCAGAGAGCCCCATGCGGGGCTCGATCCCAGGACCCTGAGATCATGGGATCTGAATGAGCTGAAGGCAGAGGCTTTAACCCACTGAGCCCCCAGGTGCCCCCAGAATGTCATATTTGAGAATGGGGGTCACTTAATCAGGTCTGGCTAGCCTCTTTGAAGGAGTTAAGACTGCCTTTACTCAGGGAGCCAAGTCCTTCTGGGAAGACGGCCCTGGTACCCAGCTTAGAGTCCCAGCCTCACAGAGGCTGTGGAAGCTCACTTCCAGAACAGGCAAGATACTTAGGGTATTTTGAGGACCTCCAGAAGAGAAATCCAACTAAATACATGTGTACTGTGGGTAAAATTTGGTGGAGAGTTGTAAGGCTTGGTATTTCACCTTGGGAGAGCAGATAATTAGTTCTCTATCTAACTAGATAACTAGTTACCAGTTATCTATCTAGTTAGTTATCTGGATAACTAGTTATCTAGTTAGTTTCTAGAGGGAAACAAAGACCAATCCAAAATCACTCGTGAAAATGTTCAGACAGACGTTAATTTTATTTGTTCAGTATAGCATGGCTCTAGGTTTTACAAGAATCCCCCAGATTTACAAGAATCCCCCAGAAGGCCAGCAAACGCCCTTGCCATCCCCGTGTAAACACTCGGGCAATAACTGATTGAGAGCAGCCTCAGTTTGTAATCAAGAATAATCCTTTTTGAGACCATTTGATCACAAAAGAAAAAAGAAAAAAACTTGTACAGAAACATTGCAGAAAAGACGCTGAGACAGAACGAAAGATTACTGGGTGACACAAACTGTGAACTGCTTGGGGACACAACCCTTGAGTTACTAGATTCTGCAAGCCTGATGTTCTTCCACGTCTTTGAGCTGCAGACAGCCCTGTCAGTTAGAGAAGGCTGTCACTGTGTCACATCATTTTTGTCTGCTGACCTGCTAAATCGGCCCGGTGGGCGTCCTTCGGACTTCCCATCCAGTGTGGTAAAGGCCAGTTTTGCACCTAGTAAGCAAAGGCATTTCAGCATTCGTAATGGTCTATCCATGTGTAGACTCACTGGGCTGTCCTTTGAACAACAGCTTTCTGGTTCCTTCCTTAAGACATGAGCTAAATAATGCTATTTTTTGTTAGTAAGAAAGTCGTGATCATTGTCCCCTTAAAAAAAGAGTACCTCACTGCACAATTCTTTTACCCTTTCTCTGCCTAAAAATGCTTCTAAAACATTTTTTAAAATGCAGTTCTGGTACACGTCTTTTAATTGGCAAGACCCACGACCACTACTGCGAAAACAACTCAAATCAAGGTACTACAAATCAAAGTACTACAAGGTACTCAAATTAGGCCCTACAGCCGCCCCGTGTGCAGCTAGATTCAGCATGTTCGGTGGAGCTGAGTAAAATTTCTACATATGAAAGTTAATATATTGTTCATCTTCGTAGGAGGCTATCAGTACTGGAAAATGCACAAAATGTAACAATGGACTGTGCAGAAAGCATATGTAAAGTACATGAAATACGATCAGCTGCCAGCAGACCCAAACGAGGTCTTTCTGCAGCCCACTTGTCAGTGTCTCCATATTTGACAGGGCACTTGGCCTGTCCTTATCTCATGGGTCTCATCTAAGAAAGGAGATAATGAATTACTCCCAGAGTGCCACACAATTAATAATTCTGTTGAAAGTAAATATTAATGCTAGCAGTTTTGTAAATTATAACCCTCACAGTATGTAATTTCATGAGAATACAAACCATTTCTTAACTTAGTCCTTTATTTATGTAACCTTTGCTGTGTGTCACATTTCACTGACGGTAATAAAGGCAGGGAGAAAATCTGGCCACTTTTTTCCCTTTAATGATGGTAACCTGATGCTCCTCCAACCCACACCATTCCCCTCCCCGTGAAATCTGTATGTAAGGTGATATTCAGAGTGTACAAATCTAATGAGAGTAGTAAGCCTCGTTTACCATCACTGGAAAAGTCCAAAAAAGACCAGCTAACATTTATTAGAACCAACCACATTCAGTGTTGAAAAAGTAAACAGCTCTTTACAACTGAGACCTGGATTTGCCAGTCCTGTAAGATGCGTCCCTATTCTATTAAAAGTTGGTTCTCCACAACAGCCTTGAACTTCACTTGTGCCCTGTGCCCCAGAACATAGAGCACAAGTTTAAAAAGGTTCCCATCCTTTTGTGTTCTGAGACAAGTGTCATTGGAAGGACCACCCTTCTCTCTTTCTCAGGCTGCAAGATAGGACTAGTAAAACCACAGGCCCAAAGGACATCACTTGAGCCGGGCCAAGTCAGCAAACCACGTTAATCCCTAACCTAAGTACAGCATGTAGTCTCCCCCAGAAAGGCAGTTTTAACCACGGGTCAGGAGTTTTCTGACCCAGATCAGTGAGGTAACCTGCCACAGAGCTTCCGCAATCCCCCACAGGAAGGTGAGGTTCTCTGCATAAGGCCTACTGCCCCTTCCCATTAAGGGAAGGTGATCTTGCCTGAAACAATCCTTTCTTTTCCTGTGCTAGTAACTTCTTCACCCTAGACTCCTTCCTATAAAAACTTCCCATTTTGTACCACTCCCACGTGGCTCCCCTCTCCCTGCTGGATGCGCGGCCACCCTCCCTCAGGGACTCCGGTAAGACCATCTCCATCCGCATCATGATGACCTAAGACTTGCTACTGACACCCTTCTTATTCTTTGAGACATTCCTCACTGATGGAGACAGTCCCTATAACAACAGTCTGCATACAAAAATTTTAAGTATTTCATGCCACCAAGTACACAGCCAGGCTGAGTTTTGTATTACCATGTTTATGCTTGAGCCACAAGTAAAATTCTAAAATTCAAATTATAAGCTCTGAGTGTCTCTACACATATATGCCTGCAATTCACACACCTGAAATAAGCATCATGATATGTTACCAAATGAGGTATAAAATTTCTTAAAGAAGCTCTATTATAATTGGCTAAGAAGGATCCATAAATTGAATATTCCTAAAGTCCTCAGAAATTACAGAAAGTGAACCCCCAGTATTTTCAACATTAAAAAAAAACAAAACAAAAAAACTATTATAGAAATTCAATTTTTTTTGAAAGCCAAATGTTTTAAGAATTTAAGTTTTTACATATTTTGGTAAATCTCTGGCAAGTGAGATTAGCTGAATATTGTTGGTTTATTAAAAACAGCTATCTCTTCTCTAAATTATCAGATTTAAGTATAATAAAATAGTAACATTTTCATTCTTGTACATGTTCTTCCTAATCTTACACAGGCTTACTGATTGAATAAGTGAGCATTACTTCTACTTAATATTTAAGATGAAAAATTTAAATTTGTATTTAACCAAATTGAATCCTTTTTTGACAAACTTTAACAGCAACTGTGCTTTACATTGTGAAATCTTTAAGATAATTTCCAAGATATTTAGTTAACTTAAACCTTCATCTAATGCTAAACTGAATTAATTAATGGATATTCACTAATCAATGCTTAGTAAGACAGAATACAGAAATTCTACCTAAGCACAATTTTTTATTTTATTTCATTTATTTATTTGAGAGAGAAAAGAGAGAGCATGAGCGAGGGAAGGACAGAGGGGGAGAGAGAAGGACAGTATTTGGTCAGGATTTCCAGAATTCTAGTGGAGACCCAATGTGATCCCAGGACACCGAGATCATAATCTGTGCCCAAGCCAGATGCTTCACCAACTGAGCCACCCAGGTGCCCCAATAACTAAGCATAATTTTAAGGTTATATGCTTTTGATTCTTATTTTTACATGCTGCAGGGACAATAAAATATGCACAAACACTGCACATTTATCCATCCTGAAGGGGTCACTTCGGTAAATAACTTGAGTAACTAATTTTAGAAGTTAGTTACTTTAGTTAAAAATTAAAAATTAAAATTAAAATATGTGGTTTATACTATACTTAGCAGCAATACTTTGAAAGAAATACAACTGTGTACATACTTATATTTTTCAAGAATAAGACTAGCTCTATCCTGAAGGGGCAGATTTTTAGTTTCTGAACCCCACTGCACTCTTCCAGCTTGTCAAAGAACCTAGAAAGCTTTCTATATGGGTTGTTAATAACTATCAACATAGGTCCACTTGGAGATAGCCAACCATAAACCCACTCCATGTAAAAAGTATCTTATTTTCTAATATTATGAAATTATTTCTGACCCTGCAGAACAGCTGAGATTGCTCCTAAAGGGTCAGAATGTTCCAGAATGTGAAAGGGCATCATAAAAGACAAAACGTGGCTTAAACTCCATCCTGGTTTATAATGTTTGAGTCTGAAAATCCACGACTTGTGCAAAAACCTTAGCAAAGCTTGATTCATATTGATAGGTTCATTTCCTTGGTTTACTGCTAATTGCTTTCATCTAAAACTAGAGTAAGTGTCATTCATTTATTCATTCATTTTTTATGTGTAACTTGTTTAGATAACAAAGATTCTGTGTTTTACCAGAAACTGGTAAAACTGGCTTTCTTGAGTATTTAAGAAATCTAGTTATTTAAGAAAAAGGTTGGGGCGCCTGGGTGGCTCAGTGGGTTAAAGCCTCTGCCTTCAGCTCAGGTCATGATCTCAGGGTCCTGGGATCAAGCCCCACATCGGGCTCTCTGCTCAGCAGGGAGCCTGCTTCTCCCTCTCTCTCTGCCTGCCTCTCTGCCTACTTGTGATCTCTCTCTCTGTCAAATAAATTTAAAAAAAAGAAAGAAAAAGAAAAAGGTAAGGCATTTTAAAGTTATGTTAATTCTATGTTTACTTGTAAAATTTTTTCTTATTACTTTAAGGAAGTAATCAAGAACTGTTTTCTAAGTAACCTATGATCGTATCTTAACCAAGTGCTCAAAATTTCATGACAAACTTTTGATATTTTGCTGTCCCACATTCAAATTCCTAAAGCTGTCTTTGAGATTTCCCAGACACCTGCATAATCACAAAGATTTTTTTTTCTTCTATGAAAAGAGAGACGTTAGAAATAATTAGGTCAATGTGATTATGTTACTATTGAGAGGTATGGGAAGAATTGGCAAACCACAAACAATACTTAGTCACCCTCAAAATAAATTTGTGTGAGTAAAATGTTCTTAACACAGATAACTTAGGTCCTACTGCAGACTCCTAGAATCTCTTGACAATCTTGATATATTCTTAGTCTACTCTGGTTACATGTTTAGGATATCCATGGTATATTATATCTTGGGGTTATTTTGTTATACCTGAAGACTTTTTTCTATAAGGATTATGTTCTTCCATTTTTATAATTACATGTAATAGCCACTCTTCTTTGAAAACAGTGCTAACCATTATGCTTGTAGATGCTAACTATACCATTTCTGATTGCCTCTGTCTTATTGTACAATGATGTTCCCTGTCAGCTGCATTAATCTACACTCATCAGACCTCTTACTTTTAGAGTTATCAGTAATACATTGGCCACAGCCATCTAGAACCTTTGTCACCTCCAGGTCCTTATAATTGAAATCACTTGTAATCACCTATAGCCCAGAGTGATTTGTTCTCAAAAGACCCTCTTCAAAGCCCATGGAAAAGGACTCTGCCGAATAGTTCCAGTACAGTCTCCTGATGGCATCATTTAGACAATGCTGAGACCCTAGTAGGGGGTTTGGTCAGGATTTCCAGAATTCTAGTGGAGAAGCTGATGGGCTCCTGAGACTGCTAACCCAAGTTCGAGCAAAGTGAGAATTAACTCCATAGCCCTAAATGAACTACTGAGGAAGGACTGTGGTTTTTATTTGGAATATTTTAATGTTCTACTTTCTGAATATAAGGAAGTCTTTGCTCTTCTTATGCCATTTGTTTTTTTTTTTTAAGATTTTTTATTTTTATTTATTTATTAGGAAAGAGAGAGAGTGAGAGAGAGCATGAGAAGGGAGAAGGTCAGAGCGAGAAGCGGACTCCCCATGGAGCTGGGAGCCCGATGTGGGACTCGATCCCGGGACTCCGGGATCATGACCTGAGCCGAAGGCAGTTGCTCAACCAACTGCGCCACCCAGGCGCCCTTCTCATGCCATTTGTATCTTAAAACAATTTGGTAGACAAAGCTCTGGCAAAAACAAAGGACATATTTAGAAATGGTATCTGGGTTTCCCTCCCCCTCCAGAATTTGGAAACTCAGTATTATTTAGTGTTCTTGCTTTCGGGGCAATATAATTATTTGCCTAGGTTCAACAAGAATCTGTCTTCCTTGTTACTGGGACATAAGTGAAAAAACTGGTTAAGTAACCATGGCTTTGGCTGCAAGATCATATTTGAGAATAATGTTCATTTAATCAACAACGACCAGACTCTTTCAAGAAACCAAGGCAGACTTTATGGCACCAATGCCTGCCAAAGCCCTCTTGGGAAAATAAGCCAGGGACCTGGTTTCCAAGGTTCCCAACTTACAGATGAACAAGAAAGATCAGTTCGTAGGGGCCTAAGAACTGGAGGATATGCTGGGGACCACAGAAGAAAAGAATGTATGCAAATGTGTAGATACTGAAGGTGAAATCTGACAGCAAGCTCTTGGCTTGGCTTCCGAGTCCCAAGAGGCTTTTAAATGTACAATCTAAGATTCCTTATGAAAACTTCCTGCAAACTATTCTTGCTACACCTATGTAAATAAATAAAATGAGACCAGTCTTATTTTGCGATCATAAATAATCTCTCTTTGATTATTAGAGGAGGGACTATGGGAAAAAAAATTGTGTCTCTGTGGGAAACTATGCATTGTTTACACTACACCATTCCAGGATATCAGATCCTAGCCATGTTCACTGTCTGAGTTATTTTGCACCTCTTTGTACACTGCAGGGAACTGACAGATGTGAAAACTCCATTTTCTCTGGTAGAGATTCACTTAACTTCCTTCTCCCCTACAGAAAAACCAGTTTCCATCCCTACCTGCATACTGGCCCCAGCCCTGCTACCGTGCCCAAATTATCAGTCCTTACCAAATTTCCAATTCATGTGGCCCCCTGCACGATCTGGCTACCACTTCCCAAGCTCACGTTCCAAATTCTTCCCCACCTGATTCGGCATCACCAAGAACTAGCACCTGACTGCCCCGATCCGCGTCTGGACTCTAGTGAACTTGAAGCTGACCCTCTGTCCAGGTTTGAAGAAACCCAGAGCACTGAAGCCCTTGTGACAACGATGGGCGGGATCCTCTCTGGACAGGCCACGTAGGAGTGTGGCACAACTCTCGGGTTACACACGCCTTTTAGGACAGGTGACCAACAGGTGACCACACCTGGTTCGAGACCCTCGAGACAATAAGCCACGCTGTGAAACTGCTCCTGCACCAACCTCTGGGACCCACGGATGGGTTCCCCTCAGGGCTCAGCTCCTGACTAGACTAGAATGTAACCTTCTATATAAAGTTCTGCCATTTCTTTTCACTTTAGGGGTCCTTATAACAAGATGCCTGATCTCGAGGACACTGAAACTGACCTTTGCCATCACCTCTCAACAGACAGAACCAATACCAGTCAGAGTCCTCGAGTCGTCCTTAGACTCTAGTTTGCCTCTAAGGTTATAACTGCCTCTCAGTTGTTCAGGAAGGAATGATATCCACTTTGAAAGATGACAACATGAATGTCAAGCTCTGAGCTCCTGGAAAACAGGGCTGGTCCTCCCCCTGTGTTTGAAGAAAAGGTTAACCCCAAAGGACCACTTTGCTCCCCCAAAATCCAAGAAAAGACCCGTCGCCACCTTTTTCCTTCATGACTCAGATAAGACTATCTTTGTCCTTATTCTTGGTTCCCCAAGACTCCCTAATGACACCTTTGCTTACCTGACTATGAAACCCCAGCTTTCACCTTTGCTCTGAGCACTGCTCATTTAATAAGTGATCTCCATATTACAATGCTCTGAATAAAATCATCTCCTTAACTGCCTAGTATATGTTGTCTTTCATATTTCTACACATTTCATTTTAACTCCTAGGAACAAAGGTTTTGTTTTGTTTTGTTTTTTTAATATTTTATTTATTTGACAGAGAGGAGAGAGGTCTCAAGTAGGCAGAGAGGCAGGCAGAGAGAGAGGGGGAAGCAGGCTCCCCGCCGAGCAGAGAGCCCGATGTGGGGCTCGATCCCAGGACCGAGATCATGACCTGAGCCGAAGGCAGAGGCTTAAGCCACTGAGCCACCCAGGCGCCCCAGGAACAAAGTTTTGATAAAGGCTGTGGTTACTCAAGAAGCAATAATCTCATTAGATCTACTGAAGTTTTAATTTCAAATGTCAAGTTCATCCTCTTTGGTCAGTTTGGAATAAAAAGTGATGAAAAGATGAGAAGCCCTTCAATAATCAGGGGAAGCAGAATCACCCAATTCCTAAGAAAGAATAATATAAGATACTAACTGCTCATGGAATCTTTAAACACTAAATGAGCCAGAACAATTTATCCAGCACAAAACCAGATGCAAGTGATACAAGAAAAAAGAATCTTGCTCCAGAGGGGGAATCTAAAGAAAAATGTGACCAAGCCTAGACTTTGAGAAGGAAAGAGAGTTTGGCAGATAGGGGAGAACAGATATCCTAGACAGGATGAACAAACAACACAAAGAAATATTCGTGACATCAGTGGCTCCCTGGGGAATCTGAGAGTAGTCTGTATGGATTCAACAAGATGTCACTCGCAAGATCAATTTTACAAGAGCTTCCTTAAGACAGCAAAGAAGATACATTTCAGGAAGAATTATGAAAAGATAGGATATAAGGTCAAAAGATATAATAATAAGCTATTGCAAAAAAAAAACCAAAAACAAAAAACCAGCCTGGATGAGTGATGGTGGAGGTCATGGGTTTAATTGCATTCATCAGACTTGAGAATAAACATGAGCGTAAAGCATGCATCTTAATATTCCAGTTGTTAAGTATGAAGATCTCAGAAATGAAAAAAAGTATGATAAAATTATATGGACAGACTACAGAAAAGTTGAAATCTTTACCGTACGATTTGTGATATAATAATATAAAATTAAACTTTCCTATTCTTCCACTACTCACATCTACTCCCAAATTCAAGGATATCAATTATAGAATGCCTATTACAGAGGGAGAAAAACCAACTGTAGGGCTCTGTTCCTTAAAAAGGAAAGGCCCTTGTCCAAATACAGTCACACAGCACCAAAGAGGAATCAAAGCAAACACTGAAAGGCAATCCTGTGAAATAATCTACCGAACAGCGAGAAACAAATCACAAATATAAAACACAGCCCTTTCATTTCAGCCAAAGCACCTTCTGGAAGTTCTAAAGCAGTGAGTGGTGGAAGAAAATATAAGTATTTAGGAAACAGTCTGATTGGTTTTGTTTTAGTATTATCAAGGGTAGGTCAAATTCAAGAAACGTACTTGTTTTATCAGTGTCGAAAACATTGTAAAAGTTAACCATTCTCCGAAATGGGTTTTGGGTTTAGGTACCATTTCATAAGTAAACAGTGAAACATCTCTTCCTAAAAAGGAAGTGAAATGAAATGATCGGCACATTTGCCAAGATTATCGATTCTATTCACGAGTATTATAGCTCACAGATATAAACGGGCACTACTGGAATCAGATGTTTACATGAATTTTTAATATAATGAAAATAAAAAAGAGCAGATCAAATATGACAAGAGATAAATTCTGGAAATGTCCTTAAATTTCTTCCTGAGGATATTCTATTCTCTAAATCCCTAGAAGCTGTTTCACTTAAAGTGGCTTAAGAAAGACTCGCTCTGGATCCAAGAGAATGTAGGTTTCTTAAATACGCAGCTCCTTAGATGTATGCTTTGTACGTCTGATACCCCTTTTTAATCTGATGATAAAGTCTGCTCTAAAGCTGGGTTCGTTGCCAAAAAATGAGGCCAAAATCTTTAATTTGCTCTTATTAAGCTTTTCATGACCTAATTGTCCTCCCTTATACCTTTTTTTTCCTTATGTGAAATTTATTTTCCATTAGGAGGATCACAGAGACTTTGTATTTCTAAAAAATATAAGCCCTTTCTAAATGCTCTCGAATAACACAATAATAGCGATCAATAATGCATGAGTATCAACTCTGAACACATACATATTGGAAAAGATTAATTTTTATAGTAAAAAAAAAAGCATAGAGAAAATGTCCAACCAAGTCATTCAATACCCAATTTGTTAAAAAAAAAAAAAAAAGGAATACACATGCGTCACCTCACTTATTGGGATGCTTTATCCAGCAAACTTAATATCTAACAGTGAAATCCTCTTGGAGTCCACACATACACACATCGCCTGGCTCTGAATGTGTAGAACGGGAGGCAGCAAGGCTCCAAACGTAATGAGGACACTGTTCCCGAGTGAATGTTTGTGTCCCCAAAGTCCATATGGAGAAATCCTAACCCTCAATGTGACAGCATTTGGAGGTGGGGTCTTAGGGAGGCCTCCTGCATGGGATTCCTGCCCACTCAGGAGCCCCCAGGGAGCTCCCCTGCCCCTTGGGCCATGTGAGGACGCAGGAGACCAACCAGGAAACGGGGCCCCCACTAGACCCCGAATCTGCTGGACCTTGATCCCAGCCTCCCAGCCGCAGAACTGTGAGAAATAATGTCTGTTGTTTACACGCCACCCAGTCTGGGGTGTTGTTCTAGCGGCCCCCACAGATGAAGATGCCGAATGCCAGACCTTGTATTTACACGGTCCGTTCTCCGCTTGGCGGAGCCTCGCTCCACGGAGAAACGGGGCCAGGGCAGGGAAAGTACATATGAGTGCAGAACACCGTCGTATTCAAGAAAAAGTCGTCCTTAAAGAAGAGCAGAGAGAGTCAGAAGGACAGCCCGCGGGGACCTCTGTCCCCGGCTGAGTCCGGGGCTATGTGAGCATCTTCCTCCCAAAACTCACAACAGCAACGAATTGTAACCTACTAGCGCTACGAGTTCACACGGTGTATGATGGGGGAAGGGGCTCCGAAGGGCAGGAAGGAGGGCAGGGGAGTGGAGGGCTGGTCCTCGTCACATGCCGTCTCCTGCGGACAGAGACAGTCCCTGGGCTTCTGAGCCTGAGCCCTTTGGGGTGACCCTGGAACGAAACTTACTCAAACCACGTCTTAGTGAAGGGTAGAAGCTCCTTTCACAAACCACCCCAAATACAGCCCTAAACTGACCATATCTGGCCCTTAGGAAGCAAATGGGATAGATCTGGGGGAACACGGGCAAATCCGTGGGATTTCCAGGCTAGTGCTGTTATTCTGAATCAGACCCACACGCCTCCACCCTTGACCCACAGGGGTCACACCACAAACTGCAACCCTCCTCAACCATCTCCGATTCCTAGAACCCCAGGAGCTGTGTTGCATTTTGTTAAATCCTCACCCCAAAAACTGGAATGACACAGTAAAAAAAAAAAAAAAATACCAAAAACAAAACAAAAGAGGAAAAAGCCACAACCTGATCAATGTTGGGAAAGATGTCAGTGCCTTTTTAAAAATTATTTATTTATTTATTTGACAGAGAGAGAGAGAGAGAGAGAGAGAGATCACAAGCAGGCAGAGAGGCAGGCAGAGGGAGAGGGGGAAGCAGGCTCCCCGCCGAGCAGAGAGCCCGATGTGGGGCTCGATCCCAGGACCCTGAGATCATGACCTGAGCTGAAGGCAGAGGCTTTAACCCCCTGAGCCACCCAAGCACCCTGATGTCAGTGCCTTTTATTAAACGAGCAGAATTAGATGATAGCCAATGGATTTATTTAAAAGTAAAAAGTGCAAGACTTTGATGCAGAAAAATAAAACCACTTACCTTCAAAAAAAAAATTTTTTTTTTCAAACCGAAAATTACTGATAATGAAGACCAGAATAAGCACTGCTCTAGACCGAGCTACTACGCTTGACGGTCATTCTATATTATATTATGTTCTTTCACAGACTCATCACTGATACATTAACTCAATCTTAACTCATGTCCAAAAGCCACAAAAGCATATGCCAAAATCTATTTGACATGCCTCGTATTTTATTTTTCTTAACAAAGGCCATAATAATGCCTCATTGATTTTGAGTTGTGGTTTTATCTGTCACAATTGTAGTTCACCCCTTTCCTTCTCCATAATGGTGTTTTTCCATCCTTTTTAGAGCTACTAAATTATCCTGGATTAATATCCAATAATTTATAGCTCTAATATTATTTGGAAAGGAATACCTTTAAAAATGAGTAAGAAGACTTGAACAGACCTCACAAAAGGAGCGGTAATAAATGTCTTATCATTGGAGGGGGTTATTGTTCCCCCGGAGAAGACAAGAAAAACCTGCTTGGGAAAGCCACCCACGTTTGCGGTGACATCTAGCCTTTTGGACAAGTGCACAGTTATGCTTCTCTCTGTGTGTACGCTCTCTCCCATCTCAGGAGCATGACACATGAGACGACTTGTCCCTTGTTCACACAGGTCTCTGATGTCAGTGGAAATAAGCCGTAAGATTTGCAGGCCTCCCCCCCTCCCCCGGCTTCCTTTCTTTGGTTCGCTCTTTGGCTTCGTCCTGAGGCTGAGGCATTTCCAGGAGACACATCCAGCCATAACAAAGCTCTGAGGAGCAGGAGAGCATTTCTTCCCAGGGCTATCTCGAGTGAGAAAACACTCTTTCCAGAAACCTCCCAGTAAGACTTCCCTTCGCATCTTATTGGGCAGAAGTGAGTCATATTCCCAAACTAATTGCTGGTGAGAGGAACAGAGTAACCAGGATCAGCCTGGACTAATCGTCTGAGCATCGAGCGGATGCGGGGGGAGGCGAAGGTAGGAAAGTGGCGGGAAGGGGATCAACACGTACGCTTGCACACTTCCCTTCACGCTGACTGCCCAGCAGAGAGTAAACGCTTTCACTAGGGAGACACAGGATTGGGCATCTTTGACTGATCTGCCGTGTCCTTTACTCACAAAGAATCCGTTTGATTTTTTTTTTTTAATGTAAAGACTGAGATTTGCTACTTCAGCAAATTATTCTGACTTTCTGCATATCTGAAAGAGATTAAACCAGGTTACCACAGTTTACTACCATTTAGCAAGCGTGCCTTACAAACGAGCAGCTCGAACTCTTCACACCGGGAACGGTCATCTCCTGTCTGCCTGGCCCGTGGGACGCCTCCCAGCAGCTCATAAACGACTGCTTCCAGTCTCCCCACACAGGGCCCCACAGACCTCTCCTGGCGGGGAAAGCACGATGCGGGCATCTAGCTTTTTGTGGCCCACGGTGACCACCGATGGCGCAAGAGAACGCGACTCAGAGCCATCCTGACTGTCCCTCATTTCCACCACTTCCAATCCAAAACAAAGCACACATTTGATAATGCACGCAAAATCCGTTATTCTGCATTGAACACAGAAAACACGGTAAAGAGAAGGCGGTGCTCTTTGAAGGTTCTTTTTTGATGTTTCCTATATAAATATTTTTTTCTCGTATAACAAGAAAAAAAAAATAACACACTAATGGGAGTCCAGAGCAATGTTACACCATCGAGAGGCAGCTGGTTTTCAGATAGCTTCACAAAGTAACATCTGCCAGGGGACGCCACACCTGTCATAACGAGCACATTCCCGTCACCACCGACTCTGGGTACGCTTTGCCAAAAGTGATCTATCAAAGCAATTACAGGTCATCATTTAAACACCTGTTAGAAATCAAGGGCACCTCCAATCTTTGTAAGCTCACCTATCAAATTATCTGCACTCAAAAGTCCTACACAGGAGATGAGTGCCTATCTGCCTGCATACCGCAGGTCTGAACAATGGGTAATTATTTATGGGGACATTTATAAAGGGTGTCATCCTCGAGGAAGTGTGGCAATTCCCCAAAGCGAGTAATAACAACATACTCATGCTGAATTTTCAAGAAACAAAATAAATATCACCTGTCATTTGGATGAGTCACTGCTATTTCAACTCGAAAGTTACACTTAAAAACAAAACAACCCACAAGATTATATGCCTCCAGCCAAGTCCGCTATCTAGTGGCAAATAGCCAAAGTCCTGGAATTACTGCAAATGGTAGAAGTACATTCATAAAATATCAGAGTCTCCAGAGCGGTGAAGGGCTCACTCAGAAGGGCCTCGCAGAGGACAGACTCTATTAGGGAAAATCTGTCTTCAACAAAAAGTGGCTCACACAGCCCATTTTCTCTATTCAGGAAGGCTTCCACGTCCCTCCATCTGTCTTCGTCCCTGTCCCTAGACAGCCTCTCTTCTCTCCATTCCTTCCTCCAGCTTCTCTCCACTGCAAGCATCCTTTCTTGAGGGAAACCCACGAGCTACAATTCCCTCTCTACCGCATCCACAACCAAGGCATGATCAGAACTCTGCAACATTCTCGCTGGCACCTCCGTGTGAGGCCAAAATAGAAGACTCAGTTTAAATAGAAGATTCAATCTAAAAAGAGGTCATAGTGCTCAAGAATGGCAGCTCTAGGGGGAAACAATTAGCATGTTACATAGAGCTCCCATAGGTCCATTAGCAGATCTTGGTTATTTTCAGATGGTTCTAAAGATATTAGGGGAAAAAAAAAAAAAAACACCAAAAAAAAAAAAAAAAACGTATTTGTTGGGAACTTTGCAGAAGCAAATCCCCAAAATGCAAATCACTCACTACAAACCCATGCATCCTGCCCCCTGGGTGAGGTGATGGGGGATAAATTCACACTAATGACGCAAAGAGATGCAGCCCATCTAACAATCTAACAGTTCTCACCAGGGCGGTTGGCCATCATCTCAGAGCAATGTGGGGAGCTTTAAGAAAAAAAAAAAAAAAAAAAAAAACAGCCCAAATCTCCTTCCCCCTGTACCCAGAGATCCTGTTTTGGCCCAGGCATGACTGTGGCCAATAAATGCAGGAACACACGTTGTTCAGAACATCCTGGAATTTGGAAGGCCATTTTAATTAAAGACACATGGCAGTTTCTGGGGAGCAGGAAAGTGAGCAAGCAGAGTGACAGAGACCTAGCCAGTCAACTTTGAGTCACAGCTTCAGAACAAGGGACAGTCAATATGTGGGCATCACTGTCAGCCACACTTGTGCTGGAAAAACAGGGGCACCTGGGTGGCTCAGTGGGTTAAAGTCTCTGCCTTCGGCTCAGGTCATGATCTCAGGGTCCTGGGATTGAGCCCCGCATCGGGCTCTCTGCTCAGCAGGGAGCCTGCTTCCCCCTCTCTCTCTACCTGCCTCTCTGCCTACTTGTGATCTCTCTCTGTCAAATAAATAAATAAAATCTTTAAAAAAAGTTAAAACAAATGTGAGCAAGTGACATAACTGAATTTATTAGACTCTTTTTGTTCCTGAGCCTGTTAGTTGAAGGCATGTCTACATGGTTCTGCGTTCTTTCCCCTTTCGACCACTTGGTTTATTAATATCCATGACAGGGACACCATCATGCCCTCCCCGCTTGTGTAGCATTTATCACTCAACGCATACAAGAATGCTGGGAAGGGTGGGTCACACAGGGGTTCCCCCATTTCAGGGGCCCTTTAAGGCGAGAGGCTTCATAAGAACAAAGGGACGGACGACACTCCCATCCAGGAGGCACGTCTCTAACCCATGATCTTCCACAGACCCTGTGCAAGGTGATCATCAGGCAGAAGCCAGGCAAGGTCAAGTGTCTGAAATATTAACTTCCAAGTTAAACCACATGCTTTTGTGATCAGTCAGGGTGAAGGATCTTTATAGTAATAAGTGATCAGTGCTAACTGGGCACTTTTTTTTTCTTTATATACAGGCATAATAACCGAGAAAGAGATGAGTGCAGAAGAGCGCCTATACCCCTGGGAGGTGAGAAGTGGGTACTAATATGATAGGGCGTGGCCGTCTGAGGTAGGGGTGCATACGGGCTGCCACGGGAGGCACGGCACTGGGGCAGGCGCGGGGACGCTCGAGACAGCCGGAGCACAGGACGCCAGTGGCCTGGTGCCAACGACACCACTCCCTTGTGAGGGGACTGTGACAACTGTGACAACCTCCCCACAGGTCTCCTGCTCTACTGGATGGGAGATTCCTTCCATCTGGGGAGTCCTGTTTTGTGTTTTTTGGGGTTTTTTTCCCGAGACAAACCAGAAAACATCGGTAAAGAAATCCAAGTTTCTACCACTTGTAACAGACTCCCGAGGCGTCTGTAATTTTAAGTGTCTCTAACCGTAGCCAGTGTAAGGAAGATGTCAATGTCCCTCTTCCTCAGCTGGCACCCACCGCTCGAGTTTGGCCGGAAGACCGGGACGCCCCAGTGCCCTCTATGTGGTGTCCTTGCTTCCTTTCAGATTGTTCCTTCTTTGTCAGGGCCCTTCTCCCATCATGTGGACATCAGGTCTCACCATATTATGTTTTCCCGGCCTCGTATAAATGAGGCATAAGAAAATGAGTGGCTAATTTTAAATTTAAGCCATGAGAGGGCGCCTGGGTGGCTCAGTTGATTAAGCGACTGCCTTCGGCTCAGGTCATGATCCCGGAGTCCCTGGATCGAGTCCCACATCGGGCTCCCAGCTCCATGGGGAGTCCACTTCTCACTCTGACCTTCTCCCCTCTCATGCTCTCTCTCACTCTCTCTCTTTCCTAATAAAGAAATAAATAAAATCTTAAAAAAAAAAATTTAAGCCATGAGAGCAGATGCTGAAGAATCAGAAAATGTTAAATCCTCCTTACGTTATTCACGTAAGCGCACTGTGTGGTGAGAGCCAGCGTCCAGAGCCGAGGCACAGCCACGGGCACCTTTCACTCCGATGGCTAGAAGTCAAGCCTTCATTAGCTCACAAATGAACAAGGTTTGGGTTCTTCCCCTCCTACCTAGTGAATGTTTATTCGGATTACAAAACAATCGTTGGCACAACGGGCACCCTCTGCTTGAGAGAAGCTGTTGGCGTTTTTATAGCAAGAAGTGCATCGGCAAAGCGGTGGCAAAGCCTGTCCTACCAACAGTAACCCTCCATCCACAATGTGACCAACGCTCTCAGGTTTACTGTCAGACTTGGCCAACATCCACCCATTATTAATTTTTTAAATAAAAGTTGGACAGACTAGTTTAAGTGACATTAACCCAGAGTCAAACGTTATGATGGCGTGGCCGCGGAGAGTTTAAAACTGTACTTTCACACACCAACCTTCTGAACGTTCCCTCTTCTCTTGGTTGCCTCATGAGGTCTGGTGCAGTCCTTAGAGGCTTCTAGTGAGCCATCTGCAACATCGTGCCTTGTTGGTCCGTTTTTAACACCTGAAACCCAAGAGGATTTGAAGATTAGTTAGAACTTTACGTGGACTGAATACTAATGCAACTTAAGCAAAATAAAAATTAATTTATGCCTGCTGGTGAGATGAAAGTGCTAGCCCGTTTAAACAAACATTGCACACTTGCACTGCGAGGTCTGTTGAGAGCTTTGATTTTATTCCCCTACAGTGTCCCCAGCAATTCGCTTAACTCAAGGGTCAGAAACAATTTTTGCCTGTCAGGTGACAATGTCCCAGCTCTACAGTATCCCATCTGTCCAGTGGGTAATGCAAGAAAAAGTCTGCCCATACATTAGGCCCTACTCCATCTCCAATTTTTAGATGTTTACATAATGATCAAAAACATCAGAGAAAGCAGTTCTATGTTAGAGGACGTAAGTAATCTTAGCTTTGGGGTCAGACTGACTCTAGAAAACAGTCTTCAGTACAGTACAAAGCTTTAGGTTTCAATCTACAAGTGACAATTGATTCCATTCCCCACAGATTTCCACCTCCGACCGGCATCTTCCCATGAAGACATACAAAGCAAAAAGAAGATACTCATCAAGAGAAATGTGGTTTCATTAGATGCTAAACAGCATAGAAATCCTACGTAACCCATAGTGAAGTGTGAAATGTCTACTTTGAATTGCTACATCTTTATACAGTGCTCCTCATCTCTCTTTCCTCCCAGAATAGTTTGCCTATTATATGACTGAAGGAAGACTAAGAATACCAGCCATCACTGATATAGTCTCAACAGAATAATAGGCAAATGGCAGCCGAGGGGACCTTCATGTCCCAGGCACAGCGAAGTGATGGTGAGCCATTCCACACAACCATCAAGATCGTCCAACTAGTCAGTCACTGATGCTTTTATCAACAATGTCTAATAATCAGGGGTTACCCACTGGAGATGCAGAGATGTCCAAACACTGATCCTACTCTTAGGGAGTTCACAACCCGAAAGATAATGCAGACATTGAAAGTGAATATACCGTAAGGCAAAAATATACTTCATGCCATCAGAAACTAAAATCATACTAAATCAAGCTAAAAATCATGACTGCTTTGTGAATATTTCAGATGAAATAGGATGCTCTAATAAAACAGTGATGATTAACTTTGGATGGTCTGATTTGAAAGCTTTAACTCTTCTTTCAAAAGTAGGATTCTGGTTAAGTGAAAACAAAATGCACAACAACACAACAATATTTTCTTGAATTCAAACTACTTGTCATTTGCAACTTGGACTCTCAAAGTGTGTTAAGGTCAGGTTCTGAATGACCTTACACTAAACCCTAATACAATCCCTTTTAGAGATACTCAAACCAATAACATGCTGCCCCCACTATCTCTTGGGTGATCTTTTATATTTGAGGTATATTCCACTTCTCTCCTGGCAAGCTAACCACAGACCTTACTGAGGAGATAGGCTACTGGACATGTATTCTGCAATTGATAGTTTGTTCTAAGATCCAGCTATGCTAATCTTGAAGATAAGATAAATTCATTTTGAAGGTAAGAGTATCTATCTATCTATGCATTACTTTCCACTATATTCTAGAATCACCGTCTGAAAACGCTGAGAATTTCTCATTTCTAGGGCAGGATATGGATACAAGGTTTCTCATCTCTAAGATCTAAGTAATTAGAATATTAGAATAAATATTAATTGTACCCACTATTCATTTTTTTTAAAAAACAATCTAAAAGTTGACTCAAAGCAAGAGTATATAAAAATAGGAAAAGTAGAGGACTACAGATATTATTTAGAATCCAATGCACTCTTGTTAATGCACCATGAGCAAGTTTCCTGCTTGCTAATGAGTCTATGTCAGAGAAGATTGTTACAGCCACCTGCCTCAGTTCTAGCAGAGAATAGGTTGTGAAACATTCCGTAAACATAAAGATCTAAAAAATGTATCATAACTTCTTAAAACTTAAGACTAATATTACTAATGACATTTTCACATTTTTCTCACCATGTAATCACAAAATGATACGAATGCAGATGTTCTTCAACTTAAGATAAGGTTATTCCAGATAAATGCATTCATTCTAAGTTGAAAATATTGGAAGTTGAAATGCGCTTAATACACCTAACCTACTGAGCATCAGAGCTTAGCCTAGCCTACGTTACCCATGCTCAGAACACTTAAAAGAGGCTACATTTAGGCTATGTTACTTAACACACAGCCTGCGTTATAATTAAGGGTTGACTGTCTCAGGCAATTTAACAAGCAGTGTATTACCAGTGACAGAATTGTTGTCTCTGGGGAGGATGGTCATCAGTGTGTCGGTCATTAACCATCGTGACTGCCTGGGAGCCACGACTCGCTGCCGCTGACCAGCATCACCAGACAGTACAGAAAGAGTGCTACACCCCACAGGCACGTGGTGTATATGGCATAGCGCTTGCCCCAGGAAAGACACAAATTCAAAATTCCAAGTACAGGTTCTACTGAGCGCATGTTGCTGTCCCACAATAGTAAAGTCAAAAAATTATTAAGTCGAATCATGAGTTGGGAATCAATCCCCTGAGTTATGTAAAACAGCATCTCTGCAAACTCAGCTATGGCGATTTGCTACTATGTTTTCTTTAAGGATGTTTCAGTAAACCACCAGCAGCTGAAAATGCAAAGTAACTATAAAAGCTAGTAGGAGAGGGCAGCCAGATTTTATTCCTTGCACAGGCCAGCAGCAAATATTTCCTCCCCATCTTCCTGCTCGCCCACCTCTGATGACTCTTCCTGTTTGCTCAAGTGCTGCAGTTTCTCGAGGTGGTCATCCGCTCTCCTCTCACATCCCAGGGGTGGTCTCATCGTGTCCCATAAAGTCATCACTACTCAACATAAAGTCATCCTTACTCCATATCTCTTGCCAAGAGGTGTGTCCCAGCAAGGGTATGACTTGATATATCCAACCACCTACCAGACCTCTATCTTGAATGTCACAGAGAAATTTCAACCAACACACCCCTGGTCCCTGTTTGATGAATGTTATCAGCCATCTATGGGTCAAAGTTGAAAATCCTAGACTCCTGTCTCTCCCTTCATTGTCATTCCAATTTCATGATACAAGTGAATCCCTTAGTTTTCAAAAAATGGCAGCGAGAAGAGACCCTCACAGGCCAGAACTTTTAGCATTAAGTTACACTGCCTGAGATTTCAGAAATTTGTTTGGGTTTTAACAATATCATCATATACAAATACATCCAGGAAGGTTGGAAAGTGAACTCGTTCACTTCTTGGTATGAATTAGTTAAATCACTACCTCCTCCAGTCACCTAACAGGGATGAGCAGGATTAAGAGATGGTTTTGATACTAAGTGACTCATGGAGGCAAAACCAGGCTAAGGCAGCATAGGAACATTGGTAACCTAAGTGCTAGGAAAGGGAGAGAGGTGGAAAAAATGGGGAGAGATTTAAGAAATGTCCTTAAGGGCCCTGGGTGGCTCAGTTGGTTGAGCAACTGCCTTCGGCTCAGGTCATGATCCCGGAGTCCCGGGATCGAGTCCCATGTCAGACTCCCGGCTCTGCGGGAAGTCTGCTTCTCCCTCTGACCTTCTCTCCTCTCATTCTCAGTCTCTCGCTCTCTAATAAATAAATAAAAAATCTTTATAAAAAAAAAAAAAAAAGAAATGTCCTTAAGACAAATTTGGTCCATGTCGATGTTGTGCTCAGGGCAGAATAGTTAAGAAATACACTCTTATTTTCCACATCTATCCTCCCACATATCCTACTTTCCTACTACCAATACACAGAATTAAGACTAACACTAGTACTAGTAATAAATCTAAACACTTAGTATTCATTGGTACAAAACACTCTGCAAAAAAAAAAAAAAAAACTCTGCAAGATCAACTGTATCAATGATGAAAAGGCTTTTGAAGGTTGATTTAAGAATCCATATATTTAACATGTAAAAGCATATCCCAGAATTTTAACAATATCCCACCAAGAAATGTCTTCTGAGTCCCCAAAAATCTGAATAATGAGTTATTTAAGAACAACATACAATATAAAATCTTAAGACTGTGGAAAGTGCCTTAAAAGACACCTAGGAGAAACCCTTTCCATATATACTTTTGGGATTTGGGATACATACAAGTTATTCATGTGTTCTTTGCAAACAAAACTCAACTAACCAAGGAGGGGGGAGAGTGTGTGTGTGTGTGTGTGTGTGTGTGTGTGTGTGTGTGTGTGTGTGTGTGTGTGTGTGTATTCATCTAACAAGATATCAAGTCACTTTATGAATACAAAAATAAATCTAATCATGATCATCAAAAGATGTGGAATCTTTTCCTTTATAATCGGTGTAAATATCATTAAAATGTGATTTTAATATGTAAACTTGTTTTAATACTATATAACCTTTATAATTGGGAGTAATTTCTCCATCTTTCAAATTCTCTGATACTTGCATATGAATGATCTCAACTGTATCTTCCCTACCTGTCTAAGCTCTGTTAAGGGAAAGACCTAGAGCTTCATATCAACCTTATCTCCCCTTATATTTATCCCAATACCTTGGACATTATAGGTGAATAGCAAACATTAATGAATCAATGAAATAGATGAGCAAGTCTATCGAATAATGAATAGGTTGTAACACCTTCCTTGTAGCCAGCCTTCCTGTTAACGCTTACTAACCTACGCTGTGCTGTTAAGATTGCTTACCTCCAAGTGAGTAAGGCTCCCTGGAGCCTGAGGCAGGCTGCGGAGAAGAGGGTTGAGCAATACCCTTCTCAATACAATACTTGTGTATTACTTGAATTGTTGAAAGGTGTAATCATTACTCTTCAATTTAAAATATTTAAGAAATACACGTACAGTATACCGAGTGACTTGGTACAACAGTAATTCACACTTTCTCTTGAAGAAATACTCAGAATATGCAAAATATTGAATATCTAAATGCTATGACTGGATGGGCTTTAGTTCTTATTAAATATACATGAAATATTTTTTAAGATTTTGTTTATTTATTTGACAGAGAGAGAGAGAGAGAGAGAGCACAAGCAGGGGGAGTGCAAAGGGAGAAGGAGAAGCAGGGTCCGCACTGAGCAGGGAGCTGGGTTCGGGGCTCAATCCCAGCACCCTGAGATCATAACCTGAGCCGAAGGAAGATGTTAAGCCGACTGCGCCACCCAAGTGTCCCCATACTGAGCCATATGAATCATTCTCTAAGCAGACAGTACTATTCATCATGCTTTTTCCTGCAAAGCCAGGATGAAGCCTCATGATCCTTCCCAACTCAGGGTTACAGACAGTGACCGCGGACCAAGGGAAGTCGTCACAGACACATGTGCTCTGTCACAGGACGAATGCAGGAAGACTGAACAACATCCTATCATGAAGGCTGTAATTTAAAATACCTACTGCAGCCAAGACGATACGGTACGAACATGTGTGCTAATTCACATCCACCCAAAACACCCTCTCCGGGAGCGGTCAGCGAGCAGGTCAGCAAATACCCCACTCAAGAGATAACTCCTAGAAATCCTTCTGCCCAATTATTATTAGAAATTTTGCTAACTGGTAACATGGATCAAAGAAATGAGCGATTATTGGTGATGTCATCAGTTTGTTAAGCAGCATGATGGATGTCAGAAATGTTTCTCCAGTTAAATTCATGGATTCAAGAAAACTGGATTGGCTAATATTACGGGGGATCCCTCTCCGCATGCACGAATAACCCAGCATGAGCCGCAGCCATACCCCTGGGGGGACATCCAAGACTTGATCCCTAAACGGTCCTATTAGAAACTGCAGAGTCAAAGGATATCTGGTGGCCTGATGCTGACAAGCTTACAGAAAGAGGTAACCTAGAATTTTGTCTGTGGCTAGTACACCTTTTGGATAAGGTATGGAGGGTTCACCTGAAGGGCAAGACCTGGGACTTCAACACAGAGGTCCGTATCGAGGACAGTGCTCCATCTGCTTGTCAGTAGATGCTTAATGTCTGTGTCTGAGACTAGAAGAGTCTAGTCTAACCTTCACCAACCTCTAATAATTGGTATCTACTCCCTATGAAAAAAAAAAAATCTGATAGTTGGCCACAGCCAAACTGCTGAGATCCAGCATATGTCTGTATTGATGAGTAAAATTTTATCAAGCACAGCCAAGAAGAAAGTTGTCTTAAATTAATACAATGGACAAGGCCCCCAACGTGGGCATGAAAAGGATTTCCCTCTGCTTTTGCCAGTGGCCATGAGGCACCACTGGAACCAGCTCAGCCACCTGTGTCATTGAGTAACCAGCAGGAGCCGACTGTGTGCTGATTCAGCATCAACGGTCAGCTTCTATCTATTCGGCAATGAGAATCAGTCTCCGGAGGTGGTCTGAGGAGCTCTGGTGAGCAGGGCCATGGGTGGTGGAAAGCCGTCTCAACAGGTAAGTAACAACAAGAGCTTTATTATACACTTGTTGTCCCATAGGGTCCGAGGTTAAAAAAGAAGCGGGCTCTCCACTCCCGTGCAAATGGGATGTGGACCTATTTCCTGCACTCAAGCTACCGTTCCACGTTTCTGAGGCCTCTAGGCAAGAACATCCATGCAAGTGCACTATGGAGGACCTCCCACCTAATCTTCACTGGCAGCGATTCATCTGCAACGGAAGAACACGCTGAAAACCACACATCAAGTGAAGACTCTAACGGATAGATTTCCACAAACGGCTTCCATGCAATGAATGTGCTCAATGAAAACCATCTGCTTATGGCCTGATAACCATATCTGGCAGTATCTATCTGTGTGAAAAGGCATTTTCAAAGGAAAACACATAAAATCTTATTGCACATCTACCTCAATAAATTTTAATGATGGGAACACTCACTTTGAACCGCAATTAAATGAAAAGTTATTCTCCCAAAAATAGAATTCTGTTCTTCTCATTAGACTTTTATTACCAAAAAACTGCACTCAACTTTGTGTCAATAAAAGATTTTGTAAAAAATGTCTTTTTTTCTCTTCAGGTAAGTACCTACATATCTTGTGTTTTGCCCCCTGGTCCCCAAAGCCTGGAATAGTTACTATCTGGTTCATTACAGAGAAAATTCATTGACTACCCAAAGTGGATTATATTAAAAAATGAAGTTAGATCTGTTACTCCATATTGATACCAATATGGAAATACCTGACATTTCGAAAAAGCAAATCTTAGGGGCGCTTGGGTGACTTAGTTGGTTAAGCATCTCTTTTATTTGTTTTTTAAGATTTGATTTCTTTATTAGAGAGAGAATGAGAGAGAACGAGCATGAGAGGGGGAAGGTCAGAGGAAGAAGCAGGTCCCAGCTGAACAGCGAGCCCGATGCTGGACCCGATCCCGGGACTCCAGGATCATGACCTGAGCCAAAGGCAGTCACTCAACCAACTGAGCCACTCAGGCGCCCCAAGCATCAGACTCTTGATCTCAGGGTTGTGAGATGGAGCCATGTGGGGCTCCATACTGAGCATGGAGCCTGCTTAAGATTCTCTCTCTCCTTCTCCCTCTACCCCTAGCCCTTGAGTCATTCCTTCTCCCTAAAATAAATAAGCAAATCTTAGTAAGGTAATATAATCCTATATAAAATCCCCTTGAAACATGTACTTGCACCTGTTGTGCATGCATGCATGCGCGCGCACACACACACACACACACACACACACACACACAGTGCCTGGAAGGAAATGGTAGCATTGTTTCTAGCAGACATTCTGACAGGTTTGTTCTCCAGGAAGCATCCCAGGTGACAGGTACCACAGAAATCCAATCTGATGTCTACCCTGCGTAAAAACAAACACACGAAAAAACAGAACCAAACCACTCCAAGTCTTGTCAGGTACTCGAGCCCCAGGATTTGGCTCCCGGCTGCCTTTCTAATCCATTTCTCCCCAGCCTCCTTTCAGCCCAGTGAGAGGCAGCCCCACGCGCCTCTGGGCAGTTCCTGCGGGCATTTTCTACAGTACTCGAGGTTTCCTCAGGCTGAAACGTGATTCGAGCAGTCACGGGGCTCCCTCCTCCCTGGTGCCAGGCCTGACTTCCAGCGTCGCCCCGCTAACTGCACGGTGGTGGTTCTGTGTCACACGGCTCGCGGCCTGACGGTGACGCTCACCTTCATCTACTGTGCCTTCCTCACTAGGCGTGACGTCTGTGAGGGACACACCTGGGCCCTCCTCTGCCATCTCCCAGCAAGCTAGACAGGTGCCCAGGCCACAGCACATGTCAGGGGACCAACAGAAGGAGGTAAGCAAGCGGGAGGACGGGACAATTTCCTCCTCTTAGCAACTTCTGTTAGTGAGCAGGTATTTGCATATTGTTTATAAAATGAGAGAAGTTTAAAAAGAAAAAATTACTGGTTAATGTGATTTCAGAGTTTTTTTTTTTTTTAAATTAACAGTTTCTCCCTCTGTTCCTGTTCTCCTCATATTTATTAGTGAGTCTCTCTGTAACTTGTTCTTGTGACCTTAACTGCACCCTATCTACCTTAGAGGTCGACAAGTGCAACGAGTACAAGTTGAACTGAAACAGAACTGAAAACAGAAAGTGAAAAGGACTTTTATTTCACCAGAGAAGACTTGGAGGTATCGCTTGATGAACAGAGTTTTACCGCCCCACAACTCCAGCACACATGGACTGTGTAAAGGAAGCTGCCGGCTCTACGCCTCGATCTGTGGGAGACCGCCAGACAGAGGTGGGGTAGCAGCTGGGCTGATCGCAGATCATTTAAAACATCAGGGGGTCTTGAGCTGATCACTCTAAAACAAAGCGATCAGGCTTAGGCTGGACAATATCTATGTCTCTCCTGCCCTAAAATGCCATGATCTTCTCTCTCTGTGGAATGACATAAAACAAGGCAACTCTAAAAGATATCTTTATATTAGACCACACAGAATGTCTGCTCCATCTCTGAGTAAAGTTTAGTAGCCGCCGGGCCCTGGCTGCACCCCACTGCCTGACAGCCCCATCATGGGATGCAGAAATCTGAAGTCTCCCAGAAGGCCCAGTGCTGGCCCCTCATGGCCCTCCACGCGCCCCAGACCCCAGGGTACTGTGGACACAGGACTGAGTCCTAGAACATCCTGCTTCCACGGAGAACTGCACTCTTTCTTAACAACACTGGGGTTAGGGGGTGCACCACACTGTCTGAAACCAGACTTTTTTTCACTTAATTTATATCCACACACCATTAAATATTATTCAGAGGCTTTAAAAATAAACAAGATAAAAACGGAGAAAAATGAGAATGTAAGCTTTAAGAACAGGATATTCTTCACTACCAAAACAATTCTATATATCTACTGATTTATATTAACCTTAGAGTCAACATGATTTTAAAATAAATATTTTGAAAATACATACTAAGCCTAACCAACATAAAATACAGTTTGTCAAATTTTATATATTTTCAGAAAGCTAAGATATAAAAAATAAGGTTAAGAACATGCAAAATTAATTCTTTTGTGAGACTATTTTGGGGAATTTATACCCAAGGAAAAGATATCAGTGATTATTTCCACACCCATAATTTTTCCATCTTGAAAAGGGCGGTTAAAATCATGGCGAGAGCAGACAAATAATGAAGAATAAAGTGGGTCTTATGAAAATTTTAGCCTCATCTTTAGGTAAAGACGGTTAAAGTTCAGATTTTATCACTTTTGACTGCTATTTATTTGTGCTTGTAATCTGAGAGTGTGAAATGTTTTCTACTGCTGCTACTTTTGATACAATTACTACAATTACAGAATTATCATGGTCACAATTAAATTACACACAGGAGGAAATCCATTTAAGTGATATGCTTAAAGCAAAATAACTAGAAGCCAAACAAGGCCTGTTACAATGAACTTCTTACCCTGAGCAAAAATGTTCTTTTTCTTTATAACTAATATTGCCCAAAGTTTCTTCAAAATAAATACTGATACTGTATTTCCACTTACTTTTTTGTACCTTCTCTTTTCTTGATGGAATCAATGCCCACACAGCCTTAATTTCCCTTCTTAAATAAAGAGCCTCAAACCCTCTAGCAGAATGCCTCTGTGCACAAGGTCATGTTACGTAAGAGGCTCCAGAGACAAGGAGGTGTCTGCCCTAGTCGACCATTCACATTAGGCATCACTCTCTCTTGGCCTCTACACAAAAAGGCTTGGGAGAGATGCATTCCTAATAGCAGATTTGACCCAAGAGAAATTCCAGAGTGGTAAGCCACCTATCCCTACGGAGTGCATCAATGGGAAATATCACACACACATTCTTTAAAATTAAAAAAAGGGAAAAAGGAACTATTTTAATTATGGGAAGGTGGTGATGACATTACCAGAGGGACACACCAGCACATTCGCCTGCAACAAAGGTACTTGTAAAGGAGATTCACATACTTCCATCGTGTCCACTGGATGACTGTCCCCTTCCGTCTGTAGCTTTGTCCACAGTACAACCACCCACAAAATCGAGCTCATGGTCACGCTGTGTTGCACCGCCAGAGGAGTTCCACGTTCCAGAAGTGCGATCCTCTTTCTGCACGCTTCTCACATCCAGCAGTTCTTTCATTTCCACGCTGCTCCCTTCCAGAGGGGTGAAATCGCCATGAAGTCCCTCCCCTCCACGCCCCTGCGGCACAGCAGGCTCGCCGCCGCCCACCGGAGAGCAGCGTTTCCCATCTGCGCGCGGGCCTGCTCTTCTCTGAGCACCAGCCTGTCGACAACGGCCTGGGGTTCCTTCAGGGGCACACGTTCCCTCAGAGGTCAGGCAACCCCACGTCGCATCTGCCGTGTCTTGTGGAGCTTTTTCAGGCCTGGAGCTGGCTTTTGCTGTTACGTCAGTCATGGTGACCGACCTGGGATTTTTACCAATGCAGGAAAAGTCAGCCATCTGCAGTAGGTTTCTTCTCTCCCTCTGAGAGAGACCACCCCTGCAGCTGAACTGAGCCAGGCCTGCGGATGGCTGAAATCCAGGAAGAGGAGCCTCTGAACTCCTTTCCCTGAGATTGTCAGGTGAAAAATAATCATCGTACGAGGACACCCCGCAGCCGGGAGTCTCGACGGCCGGCCCGGCCGGGAGCGGCAGGTGGAGCCGCGGCTTCCACAGCTGCACCCGCGGCCCGGCAGGCTTCCCAGCGCACCTCTTCTTCTTCAGGCTTTGCGCGGGGGGCGCGCCCGAGCTCTCTGACATTCTTTTTCTCTTTGCTGAGGAGCTCCCAGGTCCTGAAGGTCCCGAAGGGCGGCGGCCGGCTGCAGACAGCACAGGCGACAGGCTGAGTTTCTCGGCAAACACCATCCTGGCCGCCCCCTCGGACCGCTGCTCGTCTGGGGTGACGACCTCACCCGCAGGCTCTCCTGGCCCACGAAGCTCTTCTCTGGAAGGACTACCCATGGGTTTGTGAGGCGTTAACTGACCGAGGTCACCAGGAGATGCTGATGAATGGAGGCTACTTGTCTTCAGCACAGGTGGAGAAACACACACACTTTTAATTTCATCCACAGTTCCTCCCGGTTTCCCTTCCTGACTTCCACATCTCGTGTTTCCACAAAGATCATCAAAAGATGAGTGCAGGTCACCAGCAAAGGATTCATCTGGAAAGTATTAATGAAGAATTGACTTTTTAAATGGTTTCAATTATTATAAAAGTAACTTTCGGTTAACAGATAAAGCAATACTTCTTAAACACAGCTACTGGTTAAAAAGAGTACAGACCATATTCTAGTTCTTCTTATTTCCACCTTTTGGGTGAGCTCTTCTCAGAACACCTTTCGGGCTAGCATTTTTCACTAAGGAACCCGGCATCGAGGGGAAGGCATGGGGGCTGTGGGGAGTTCACTTTCTGAGCATGCATTCACATGCATGTGCATTTTCTTGCAGGAAGAGCATCCACACCTTGTCATTAGATTCTCAAGGTCAATAGTTCTAAAAGGTAAGAACTAATGCTACCCATCTACGTCAAGTTCTAGCCTTCCACGAAGCAGGCCACTTGACTCCCCTGTTCTCCATGCAAGTCCTCACATTGCATTTATACTCAGAAGTGAACCACCTGGGAGACTTCGGGTTCTGACTTTGCACGTTTTACGTATTTCTTAAGAGCACTGCTAAAAAAAAATAATAAAATAAAAAATAAATTAAAAAAAAAAAAGAGTACTGCTAAGCTGCCACCCATCTCCTGAAAACTATACACACCTTTCTACTTCCAGGCCTTGCCTTCACTCCACACTTTAATCTGGGTCAATCCTACTGAAAACCCACCTCGGGTGTCAGAAATCTCTGAATCCTCCCACTTCACCAGGGCTAGTTACACACATCCTCTTCTGTTACGCAGAACCCTGCCTGAAGTTCCCAAAAGCATGTGTCCTATTATTAGTAGTACTCCTATCTGTCCCTCTCACTAGACTAGAAGGTCCCAGAGCACAGGCACTATTTTCTGGGATCTGAAGCCTCTAACCCAAAACTACTGAAGGCTCTTCTTCCAAAGAGCAATGGAGCAGGGAGCAGGGAGCAGAGGGAAGCCCCTGGTGGGAGTGACGCTGTCCCCACACCAAGTCAGGGAGCCTGCGTGTCTTCAAGTGGGGAGCTAGAAATACAGGCGATGTTTAGCATAAGCAACTGAGTAAGTTTAAGACACTTTTCAAAAAGCGGACAAGCAGTGAGGATGTCATGAGGCATAAATTCTGAAGTCAGACTGCCTAATTTCGAATCCCAGTCTAGCCACTCACAAACAATGTCAACTTTTGCAAACTGTTTGACCTCCCTGGCCTAGTTTTCTCATGGACACAATGGGGGTGACAATGGTAGCGAGAGAATTAAATGAAGTACAGCACCTAAGACACACAGATCAGTGCGCAAGGCAGGAAAAATGAAATCTGTGTTAGTTACTACCACTCATGCCAACTTATATAAAATAAGTGCATCAAGTAAAAAATTAAAAGATGGAGATTATTTAAGACAGATGAGTAAATAATTTTCAACACACAACAAAGAGACTATAAGAAAAAGCCACACTCGGGGTACTTGGGTGGCTCAGTGGGTTAAAGCCTCTGCCTTCGGCTCAGGTCATGATCTCAGGGTCCGGGGATCGAGCCCCGCGTCGGGCTCTCTGCTCAGCGGGGAGCCTGCTTCCCCCCCTCTCTCTGCCTGCCTCTCTGCCTACTTGTGATCTCTCTCTCTCTGTCAAATAAATAAATAAAATCTTAAAAAAAAAGAAAGAATAAGCCACACTTGAACAGGAAGCTGTGATTTAAACTCCTGACACCTTCCTACCGTTTGTCTTCTGTCACTGCTGTGGCTCTCAGAGCTCTGCTACTTATCTGGGCCCTTCTACAGGGGAAACTGGGAGGTTATATCACATTTCTTAAAACTTACTCAAAGGAAAGCTATATAAGCATGAAAAAATATCATTTACAGTGAAAAAAGGGCTTCCACATTTAAAACGTATGTAAAACATAAAACTCTAATTTTATTCTTTCCAATGCTCTGGTTCTAGGCAGAAATCCTGCCTTTTATCTTCTAAATTTCTACACATCTCACTGACCCCATCCCAATCACATGTTCTATATTGTCTTTATTCAAGGTGTGAAAGAAGCAGTTTTCATACTATTCTCAGTAATACAGTTTATATTTCATGCAATTTAGTACACAGAACACAAATTCTTTTTTTTTCCCCCCAAATGAGCAATTGAGTCTGTGCCAAGAAAGCAAATCCCTAGGAGAAAAACCACAGGAGCCAAAAAGGAGGTTTAACTCATGCAATTTCTCAGGCTCTAATTGTATTATAATACCTATTTTTTATTTTAATACCTAATTTCAGGGTGAAATTCATGAAATCTTGTTTTTAACCAACTGTTCTTGACATCAGAAGAAACTCCAAATAAGAAAATCATCATATTCTCCTAGTTTAAAAATACCGCAGAAAAGAAAATAATTTTACCTGAACACAAGGTATCATGAGAAATGTTCCAAGAAGCTTCACATGGGGAGTTAGCTGGGTGATCAGGAGACTTTTCAAGCCCCTGCGAAGCTGAAAACATAATCACACACTTCATCAGACACAACTCGGACATGTTAGTAGGTGAAGCCCATGGTAAGCCTACTCATTCTCTCTTCCACCAAACATCTACGCCTGGTACTTCATATCCCAGACCTACTATAAAACAATAAGCACAAAAAACTTACTCAAATCTATCACAGATGATGAGGTTTATAAAAAATAATCTACATATATTAGGTTATAAAAAGGATTAAGTCAGAGGATAATTAAAGTTAGATGAGCTCTTGAGGGGTACCTGGGTGGCTCAGTCAGTTAAAGCACCTGACTCTAGGTTTCGGCTCAGGTCATGGTCTCGGGGTCCTGGGATCGAGCCTCAGGTCAGGCTCTGCACTCAGCATGGAGTCTGCTTCTCCCTCTGCTCCTCACTCCCCCACCCCACTCATGCTTGTTCACTCTCTCTCTCAAATAAGTAAAATCCAGAAATAAAGAAAAACAAAAACTAATGCATGAGATACTTAGTCTAAAGTATATTCCCTCAAAAGAAGAGCCTGATTTAGTTTTTTTTAAAAGAAAACATCCCAAAGATATTAAAAATTATGATGGGGCTATAAAAAATAGGATTCTCAACCTATACATACAAAAACTACACACCCAATAGGTG
Source organism: Nasua narica (assembly GCA_028533885.1). Lineage (NCBI taxonomy): Eukaryota > Metazoa > Chordata > Mammalia > Carnivora > Procyonidae > Nasua > Nasua narica. The sequence goes on from CM052800.1 coordinate 174,970,012, forward strand.
CTTAAATATATGTTTTAAGGGGCGCCTGGGTGGCTCAGTGGGTTAAAGCCTCTGCCTTCGGCTCAGGTCATGATCTCAGGATCCTGGGATCGAGCCCCGAATCAGGCTTTCTGCTCCGTGGGGAACCTGTTTCCTCCTCTCTCTCTGCCTACTTGTGATCTCTCTGTCAAATAAATAAATAAAATCTTTAAAAATATAAATAAATAAATAAAATATGTTTTAAAACTATAAACTCAAGATAGGCTTTAAAAATCTCAATGAGGGCCCCTGGGTGGCGCAGTTGGTTGAGCGACTGCCTTCGGCTCAGGTCATGATCCCCGAGTCCCGGGATCGAGTCCCACATCGGGCTCCCAGCTCCATGGGGAGTCCGCTTCTCACTCTGACCTTCTCTCTCTCACTCTCTCTCTTTCCTAATAAATAAATAAATAAAATCTTTAAAAAAATAAATAAATAAATAAAATAAAAATAAAAATCTCAATGATGCATAAGATTTTCTGGAAGATAATATTAACAAAGTCTACCCAGAAATAGACAAAAATCTGTTAAGCACCAAGAAACAACTAAAATACCTAGGTAAAAAGAAATAAACCTGGGTGCCTGGGTGGCTCGGTGGGTTGAGCCTCTGCCTTCGGCTCGGGTCATGATCTCAGGGTTCTGGGATCGAGCCCCGCATCGGGTTCTCTGCTCAGCGGGGAGCCTGCTTCCCCCTCTCCCTCTGCCTGCCTCTCTGCCTACTTGTGATCTCTCTCTGTGTCAAATAAATAAATAAAAATTAAAAAAAAAAGAGAGAGAGAAATAAACCTTTCCACCACAATTTACTGACCAAGCAATTTGCCTCACTTTCACTTTATAAAATGTGAGCACTTACACGTAGGGGAGAGGTTCTCCCTTTTCTCCTTCATCTCCTGTAATCTCCTTTGCATTGCACTATGCTGACCGCTGCACATTTTAATTGTGGGACTATACATCAATGAGCCATTAGATTCAAATAAGAGAACAGGTACATCATTATCTGAAAATAAACAAAAATTTATTTAGCTAAAAAAAAAAGGGCCAGAAGGTTTACTATAACAACATGATTCCTTTTGAGGAACACCCCCCTCCCCCCTCAACATCATCACCTACTGCTACCAACGGTCTGTCTTCACCCCACCACCCCACGAGCAGTGACACTGGCACGGAAACCGCTGGCTAATGTTTGCTGAGAAACGTCCATGCACCGGGCACTGTGCATTAATAAGCACACTACGTGCACCGTTTCATTCAATCTTTCCCAAACCCAGTGCATCGGCTTATCAGTCTCCCCACGTAAAGATGAAGAAACCAAGACACAAGAGTTAAGTAACTTGTTTATATCCAGGATCATACAACTAGTGAGAAGATTAAGCTAGAATGCAATCTAGTTCCTTAACCTGATGAAGAGCAGCAGAATGTACCAGCCCAAAATGCCACTTTGGCATAAGGATTATTTTGAGCAAAATGCACTTTAATCACAGAAGGTGAAAGAAAGGTGTCCTGACACTCCCCCTGTCCCTAGCCCAAGCTTCTTCCTGAAGGCAGAAGGTAAAACTCCCCTTTGAAAGATGCACCCCCTCCACTTTATCACCAGAGATGGGGACCTGAAGCCAAGAGGATTCTGTAAAACAGATCTTGTTAAAGGAACTCTTATCCTACTTTAGGTCCCCTTACATCTTACTTTTCCACAATTGCCTCTCCTGTTCAACATAAGCACTAAAGTTCTACCACTTCTTTGGGATTTTATCTCCTTTGAGAGTCTGCATGTCACAAAAAAATCATGCTCTCTCCCATTCATCTGTCTTTTTATAACAAAGCCCCAGCTGGGAACCTAAGATGGGCACAGAGGCAGTTCTGCCTCTAACAGCAGTGTTTACTCTAGGTCTCAGAAACCACCACCACTAGCCAGCCCTCTCTGATCCTGGACAACATACGTATCAGCTTTGGGGTCAGGGGTCCGCCAGCCATGAAATGATGGCTAACCTGGGTGTGGGGGCACAGCTATGTCTGTTTCTGGAATCCATACCTCGCACATGTTCAAGGAGAACTTCAGAGCTCTGACCACCTCCCCTCACCCACCAAAAAAAGACCAAGAATCATTCAGTGATTCATGCAAATCTTCTGCTTTGCAACTCTTACGCCTCATCAACTCTCACCACGCGTCTGCCAACATGCAGACAAGTCAGTTGTATCTGTAATTCCTTGTATTTGTAGTGTTTAAAAAGCAATTTTTATTAAGATATAAATTTGATCCAAAAAGATAAAATTTTTTTTCAGTACCATTTTGCCAAATTCTTTTTAAATACACCATCACTGGTGTAGGAAGAAGGCCCAAAAGGCAAGACTCTAAAGCTGACAGGAGAGCGGTACAGGGCTGACCTGACCGCAGAGGGCGAGCAGCGCCGTAGGGCACATCAAACAAAGGGTTTCTTCCGAAATGCTTTTCCGAACGATGACCGGAGGAAGCAGAAGCCCTGTGCGGGGTGTGCACCGGACTTGTGGTTTACACCCTTCTGACGCAAGTAGGCTGATGGACGGTTAAGGACACAGCGCCTCTGGGGCCCGGTCACCGAGCCGCTAGGAGGGTTCCCACGGCATTGATGCTTAGAGAAGGATCAGTGGAGGAGTCAGGCTACCGTGCAGAAACAGGGGTAAGGATCATGGTGGGTAACTGGCATCAGGCAAAAAGGGACGTCAAGAAAGGGCAAGAGGAGAGCTGGAACAAACTGCTCAAGAATCATGAGAACAGACTTAGGGAAATAAATGACAACATGAAACGCTGCAAGGTCAGAATCATTGGCATCCCAGAGGGGGTAGAGAAGGACAGAAATCTAGAAGATATAGCTGACCAAATTCTACATGAGAATTTCCCCAATCTGGGGAATGGAACAAGTGTTCGTGTCCTAGAGGTTGAAAGGACCCCTGCAAGGATCAATAAATCGAGAAAAACACCAAGGCACATAACAGTAAAATGGTTATATAAATAAACAGTAAATGGTTATATAAAAAGTTATAATTTTAGACAGGAGGTCCTGAGGGCAGCTAGGGGAAAGAGATTCCTTACATACGGAGGAAAGCCCATCAGAGTAACGTCAGACCTGTCCTCAGAAACCTGGCAAGCCAGAAAGGGCTGGCATGATATATTCAGGGCACTAAACGAGAAGAACATGCAGCCAAGAATACTTTATCCAGCAAGGCTGTCATTCAAAATGGATGGAGAGATAAAGAGCTTCCAAGACCGGCAAGGATTAAAAGAGTATGTGACCACCAAGCCG
>CM052800.1:174973801-174998410 GCA_028533885.1 Nasua narica
GCTGCCTTCGGCTCAGGTCATGAGCCCAGCGTCCTGGGATCGAGTCCCGCATCGGGCTCCTTGCTCGGCAGGGAGCCTGCTCCTCTCTCTCTGCTTCTGCCTGCCTCTCTGCCTGCTTGTGTTCTCTGTTAAATGAATAAATAAAATCTTTAAAAATAAAAAAAATAAAAAAAATACAGACCCTATATATAACAAATAATTTCTACATAAAAGCATCAGGGAACTACTGAAGAGACCAGGACCATTGGAGTCAAAATTCTGGAGGGAGGAGCAGTGAGGAGCCAGCTGACAAGCAGTGGATGTGTTTACCCCCAGGAGGACTGATCGTTAAAGCGCCAGGGGGAAGAGGCTGAAAGTCCAGTCTTTGACCAGGCAGAAAGCAGTTGCTTAGAAGCAAACACAGAATTAAGTGTTTATCAGTATCGACAAGCTAAAGAGAAAACCAAAGGCTCTGCAGCACCAAATTCCACCAAGCAGTGTATAGTAGAAGATTGTTCCTTGCATGCATGTGATTTTATTTTCAAAAGAGTTGCCCAATTCTGAAGGTACAAATGGCAGGATACTAAAAGTTAAGATGAATTCTTCTGTGAAACGGTGGAAAGTTCTCTGTGTTCAACAAGGTCAACAGAGATGAAAATAGGAGTTCAGGACCAGTCAAGGAAAGGGATCCTAGTTATCATGCCAGGCTCTCAGTGGAAAGGTCTAGATGGGGGCACCTGGGTGGGCTCAGTGGGTTGAGCATCTGCCTTCGGCTCAGGGTCCTGGGATGGAGCCCCACATCAGGCTCCCTGCTCAGCGGGGAGACTGCTTCTCCCTCTCCCTCTGTCCCTGCTCCTGCTATCCCTCTCTCTCTGTCAAATAAATAAAGATCTTGCACATAATGCATGGAGCACTGGCTGTTATATGCAACAATGAATCATGAAATGCTACATCAAAAACTAATGATGTACTGTATGGTGACTAATGTGACATAATTTTAAAAAAAGGAAAGGTCTAGATGGCCACACTCTGGCATCAATGTCAAATCAGAAGTCTATCAGTGAAGCTCCTATTCAAATCAGTCCAGATAAAGCCAACAAGGCCCCACTCCATCTTCTTAGCAGAAACTTTGTGTCTAAGAAAATAATATTGCCTAGAGCTTCAAACATATTTTATAACTAATGACTTGCCTTCCTTTTTTTTTTTTTTTAAGATTTTATTTATGTATTTGAGAGAGAGAGACAGAACATGAGAGGGGAGAAGGTCAGAGGGAGAAGCAGACTCCCCATGGAGCTGGGTGCCCAATGCGGAACTCGATCCCAGGACTCTGGGATCATGACCTGAGCCGAAGGCAGTTGCTTAACCAACTGAGCCACCCAGGCGCCCTGACTTGCCTTCAATTACAAAAACAAACCATCATTCCTAAGAGGATGTATATGACAAAAAACAAAAGAAAAAAACATCATACAAAATACCAGCAATCTAGATATTGCAGACAGAAGCAAAGAAAGATGAAAGGAAAAAATGTGAATGATTTAATTAGAATAACAATCTATAAAAAAAATCGGAAACCCTAGAACTGCAAAATAAAAGAACCGAAATTATGAACTGAAGAGATGGATTTTATAGAAGATTAGACATGGCAGAACATATTAGTGAACTGTAGGAAAAAAAAAAGGTCAACAGACAATATACAAACTGATGCAAAGAGGGGGGGAAAAGAATTCAAGCACCTCTGTGAACTCCGAGTAGGATATTTAAAAAGAAAACTGGACCAATGAACATAATTCGAACTGCTGAAGGCATAAAAAGCAAACAAAAAGCAGTCGAAGTTAAAAAAAATATATACATTTAAAAGAGCAAAAATACAAAAAAAAAAAAGAGCAAAAATACGATTATGGGCTAATTTGTAAATAGGAATTATAAAAAAATAGGTATTATGAAAGGCCAAAGACAATGAAATGTGTTTCTTCATTTTTTTTGCTTTACTGAGGAATAATTGAAAGACAAAAATTATATTTAAGGTGAAATAAAGGAAAGAATATATTATCTAACATTTCCCTATTCTAGGTAACAAAACAAAAAGACCAAGTATTAGGTAAAAACACAAAGTCAGATACAAAATTACAAAGAAATGAACAGGGATTTATTCTAATAGGGTTTAGTCAAAATCTGTTTTTTCCATAATTGTTCCTGAAAGTAAAAAGTTTCATCGACGTGGTGCGTGACGGAAACTTGGGCCCCAGAGCGCACACCGGGGCCCCTGCAGCCGCGGTCCAGTCCCCTGCAGGCTGCAGCTGCGTCCGCCCAGGTGCCACCGGCCGTCGGGCGCCCATAACAGGTGCACAGGACTGCACGGGATTTCTGGACTCACCCAGACTCCTCTTCTGCCTTTGTAGCTCTGTAGCCATTTTTTCAAATTTCTTCTGAAGCCTTTTATCGTGTTCCGGTGTTTTAGGAATAAAATCTTTGGGCTGCATACACTTGCGCTGTGCAGAAAAAGACATAAAAATGACTACTACTGTACAGCAGCTGCGTAACAAGACAACCTGTTCCCGACGCTTCTGAGACCTGTTACAACACTGCCAAGCAAAACCTGCTGACAGAGGCACTTCTACCGCTGCATGTGAAATAGCAGCATTCTTTCTCCCCAGGCCCCTGTAAGAACAGCTGCAGAGCTGAAAGACTACATACAAGACGGTACACCAAGTAGCTACGTTTTCTGAGGCACTTTCAGGATTCCAGCAATCTTAGTTTCCAGGAAGGTTCTTAAACAAAATTAGTTGTTTTCCTTATTTTTGTTACGCTTACATTATCTCTCCTCCTTCCCCCTCCCCCCAAAATCATAACATGGTAACAAAGTACAATAGCAATTATTTTCTAACTACCAAAGAAAGGAACTAATATTGAATCCTCCTTTGTCTTTAAATCACAGTAATTCTATTCAGCCAGTAAAACCCCAAAACTCATACAAGGTGTGACAAACACGATGAAGCCCGAGGCTAACGTCCAAAGAAAGTCTTGGGTTAACTTTCCCACATCCACACTTGTGTTCTTGACTGAGTATCTTGCTCTCATCCATTATTTAACAAAAATATATGTGTCAGGCACTTGTCTTGGAACTGAAGAAGATTCTTGCTATCGGGAGCTTATACTCTATTAATGCTATTAAAGAATGATGGAAAATAAACATCATTAGTAAGTAAAATAGAGATTGTGTGTGTCAGGAGGGTTAATTCCAGCAGGCCTGGAACTGGCCTGAACTGTTTTCCCCAAAGTACAAGCACAGCATGCAATGTCCTTCTGAACAATGTTGCTTTGTAACCACGAGTCCAGAGCACTTGGGGGCATTTGTCCTCCCAGAGCTGGCCAACTGCTTATCACTAGTGGGGGGGCCCAGCTGGTGGGGGGGTAATGTACTTACATCAGGGGTACACGACCAGCACAACCAAGAGTCTCCCCTAGGCCTCCCTGGTCCCAGGGGGCTCCCCAGATTCTCAAGCATTACCCTTTAGGGTCCTGTGCATCCTCGTTAGCAACTGAACCCTAGCTGACCACCACCGTTATTACAGTACGTCAGAAAGGAGTGAGTCCTCCGGAAAGAAAGGGAAACAGCAGGCGAGTGGGATCTGGACAGCTGGCACAGTGGGAAGGAACCACTCCTGTACAAAGGGTAGTCAGAGGGGGTCTCCCTGAGAAAGGAACTCTGGCACGAAGCCCTACTAAAGTTCGAAAAAGGGTAACGTGCATGAAGTTTGGGGGAAGTGTACTGCAGATAGAGGGAACAGATACGCAATGCAATAAATATTACAAACTAATTTGTAATATATTACAAATATGCTTGGTAAATTTCAGAACAGCAAGCAAGAGGGTCAGGCTGGCAACCGAAAGAATGAGGGAGAGTAAAGCCGAGAACCTTGTCAAAGAGCCCAAAATAATACAGTCTGAAGTCATGTTCGCTTCGCAACTGCACTGAGAAAAGGGACAGGGAATGTTTTCATGCACAAGTAAACATTTAAATGAAGTGTATAAGCAATCATTATTTACGCTTCAGGTCAGGGAAAATGACAGATTAATAATATGCAGCACTAGTCACTGTGTCAAGAAATAGGTCCTCCTGTACACTACTGGTCGAACGATTAAAATCAAAGTGCATATACATTTTGACCCAGTCACTTTATTTCTAGATCATCCACGTAGAGAAATAAACTCAAACATAGTCACATAAATAATATGCCTAGTAAAAACTGACAATGATTTAAGGGTGCATGAATCCAAGAAAGACACACTGATCCCATATAATAAATATGGAAAAGTGAAGGACTACATATACTATCATGAAATGGTCAAACACACACCGTTACGAGCAGAAAAAAGCAATCTCCCAGACAATACGTGTAACACAGAACCTCACGTGTACAAACTGTGTGTGTCTGTGTGTGCACGTGTCTGTATTGTATGTGCACTGAAGACCATCTCATCTACGAGGACCCAAGTCAAACCAAAAATTGCTTATTTCGAGGGAAAAGACAATAAGAGAGGTATCTGCCTTATCTGTATTTACTCAATGTTTTACAAGGAAAATACATTCTTATTATTAATGTGTTATTAAAAGAAGTTCTTTACTCCTAAAAGGGTAGCCACAGCCACTGCTTGGCATATGAGAGAGTAGGGACGTAGAGGCTCTAATTCACGCCTCGTCAAAGGAGACCTGGACGAGACTGCAGTTGTTTGTCCCTGCCCTATGCGAATCCCGGCCTGCCCGAGGGGAATCCAAGACACAGGACGCACATTTACAGAAAAGCTCAGACGCCCACGGGAATGTCTTCCTTAACCTACAGGAAATGTATGGGGCTAGTCTGTCTAATTCGGTTTCGACAAAGTCTGCAAATCTCCTGCCCAACAGCAAACCTCACATGAAAACAAAGCAACGCTGACATTTCCTAGTGAACCAGTTTCCCGCAAATAAAGAAATCACAATTAAAACTTTCAAATAATAAAAGAGTGAAAATGCTATAGATCAAATGTGAACTAGACCTCGAAGGGAAGCAGCATCTTTATGTTTACACTACGGATTTTCCATAATAAATAACTTCATTATTTAATAAGTAACTTGGATATTGGGGCGCCTGGTTGGCTCAGTCCTCAAGCATCTGCCTTTGGCTCAGGCCACAATCCCCGGGTCCTGGGATCGTGTCCCACATCGGGCTCCCTGCTTGGTGGGAAGCCTGCTTCTCCTCTCGCACTCTCCCTGCTTGTGTTCCCTCTCTTGCTGTGTCTCTGTCAAATAAAAAATCTTTAAAAATAAATAAATAAAATAAGTTGGATATTTCAGCATCCAACTTTTGAGATTTTCTAGCTAAACATCAGAACAAAGGTATTTTGCTACCACCGACGTAACAAACCAAATTCCGAAGCAGTTCCCAGTGCACCTGCATGTCTGCTGGTCTCTTGGCAACTTTTCATTTTCCACTGTCCAAACACAGCTCTTCTCCTCCTCACAAATTACATCAAAGTATTTAAAGGATATACGAATGTCTGTAACTTTCTTAAAAACCCTATGTGGAAAGAACAGTATCATCAACTCCAATACTTGAGACACCTCTTGAGTATATTCCACAAAGTGTCACTCTCCAGGAATAAAAGAATGAATAAATTCATAAATGCCACTGTTGAAATCACATACTTACTTTTTTTTTAATTAAGCTTGGTACGTGGTCCCCAGTGTTAGCTGCGGGGAAGAGTGCTTCGTCGACGTGAGCCCCAGCTGTCCGGCATCTGTGTAATTGAACGGACAGAGCAGAATGAGCACTTGCTCCTCTTCGATTCACACAGCACTGCCCCGGCACGTACGTCAGTTAGCAACTGAAGAGATGCACAGGCCACGTTAACAGACATGAATTTTACTTATGTTTTTTAAGATTTTATTTATTTATTTGACACAGAGAGATCAGAAGTAGGCAGAGAGGCAGGCAGAGAGAGAGGCTGAGCAAAGAGCCCGATGCGGGCCTCGATCCCAGGACCCTGAGATCATGACCTAAGCTGAAGGCAGAGGCTTTAACCCACTGAGCCACCCACGCGTCCTCCAGATAGGACTTTTAAAGTAAGTACATTTATAACAAAATACAAAGGGCAATATAAATTCAACTTTCCAAAACAGTCTCTCTACAGTGTTTTTAAATGTAAGAGTAGAAGCAAGAGGCAGTAAGGGAAGCAGTTTTTACACAACTTTAGGCATGCTACAGCCTTCAAATTGATGAGTGCGCGGCGTACATACAGTATAAGCACATGCTGTTAAATGAGCAGGAAAAGCCTAAACAGGACATAAAAGGAGAACTCTAGAGCTAGAAGGACCCTAAAGAAATTCAACCAGAAAGATTATCTTGCCCCTATCTCTGCCACCAGAGAGCAGGGTGGGCCGCCCCAGCTTCTGCCAGCCATGCCCCGCTGGCTGTCATCAGTCTGTCATTTCCAGTCTCCCAAAGCCGCCCTTCACACCGCCCTGCCTATCTTGGGAATCCCCAGAGCATAACCTACTTCTAAGCATTCAGACGCTCAAATCTAAACAATTACAGTAATATTCTAAATGATCTCCTTACCTATAGTTCCTACTCTTCTCATTCATTCATATTATTACTGAAAGATTAAGATTAAAACATTTTATTCATCTCTCCACAACCCAGATCAAAAGCCTTCAATCACTCTTGTGTTTCAGAATAATCTCACCTACCTGTTGTTTCAGTCTTTTTAAAATAGGGCCCCTAAACACATCTCCAACTATATTTCATAAGCCTGTGACTGTTCAACATTTAGTATGCAAATGACAGTTGAAAAGAGAATTAAAATAGAATGCAAAAAAAGAATAGGGCAAATATGCCCATATTCACACAGAAAACTCTCCTAAATATATTAAGAACAAAGACAAAACTTCAGAAACGTTGGGGCGCCTGGGTGGCTCAGTGGGTTAAAGCCTCTGCCTTCGGCTCAGGTCGTGATCTCGGGGTCCTGGGATTGAGCCCTACGTAGGGCTCTCTGCTCAGCAGGAAGCCTACTTTCCGCTATCCCTCTGCCTGCCTCTCTGCCTACTTGTGATCTCTCTGTCAAACAAATAAATAAAATCTTAAAAAAAAAAAACCTTCAGAAACATGAACATGATGCTATATACTACGTATAATACAGTGTTTCTCATTTTAAGCCAAGTCTGGAAGATTACACACCAAACTGACAATACTATTTATCACCAGGCTACTGAATCTCAAAGTGTAGTCAGAAGACCCCTGGGGTCCCTAAGCCCCTTCTGAGGGCATGTGAGGTCAAAACTGTTTCTATCACAAGAAGGCTTCATTTGCCTTTTTCATTTCTCTCTCACGAGCACACAATGGAGTTAAAGCTAAATGACGTGTGTGTATGTACACGCACACACGCACGTGTGTAATCCCAATACACTGCAGAGGCAGACAGGACTGTGCAACTGTCTTTATTAAGCCAGCCATGAAAAAAGTTTGCAAAAATGCAAAAACTAAGAAAAAGAAAAACAACCATAGCATAATAATTATGATAAGAGAACAACAACAAGGTAGAGGAGAAGTCGGAGAGAAAGCGATACTACGAGAGTCAGGAGAAGCTGCAGGTGGGAGGCGACCATCAGATTAAATTTGACGAGGAAGCAGATTTGGGAGGATGCAGATCTTCCGTCTGGAAGACGAGCACAGACAAAAGTGCAGCAAAGCGAACAACAGCGTGACAATTCTGGGAAAAGAGACACCACTTGGTGTGACTGCAGGGAATGCACTGGAGCGAGGGTACCGGGGACAGAAGGTCACACAGGGCACCCTGAGGGCTGTGTCTGGAGGGAGCTTGGACAGGCCACTCTGCGGGATATGTTCCGGGAGAGGGACACTGAGGGCAAGGAGTTCCAGTCAGGGACTGTGGGGGCACGAGATGCTAGAGGTTCACCAAACCTGTGGGACTGGGTGGAATCCTTGAATGAGCAATATTTAGAAATAAAATAGAATGTTCTTGAGCTTAATACAACTGGTGGCCTGAGCGCATAAGTTTTTCTCTCCTGCCCCCAAAATCCCATTCAAATGACAGTAAAGTAAAACAAAACGACACAGACCAACAGAAATAGAGAGTAGATAAGAGATGTCTAGGGAACTGAAAAGCAAATATAGAAAAGGAAACCCAAGCCTGGAAGCTGGATGAGGCAAGACAAGGGACAGAACTCCTCTCCTCATACCTCAAGGGCTCCAGCAGCAAGCATGCGTCTGAGCAGCAGCTGCAGCCCTAACTGTGCCCACAGTCACGGCCACTGGAACCCACTCGCTTCTGCCACTAAAGCAGGTGACAGGCTCGGTTTTCAGACAATTTGGACCAGGGACGTGCTGGACTCAAGGATACCAGGCTGAGCTCAGGTAGGACAAAGTTTCACACAAAAGGAAATGTATTTGTGTGCATTTTCAGATTCAGCTAAAAACGATTTTCCCAGGCGTAATAATGTAAAGCAAAACTGCTGATTTAGCTCATTAGCTGCTGATTTTATGTATGGAATCATGAGAGAAGCAGTGTGGATACAATGAGCAGGTGCATGTACATGGTGTGGGGTCCCCCAGAACGCAGCACTTGGAGAACTAAATTTGCATTTCCAAACTACAAAGTCTAGACCGTGCTGGAAACTGGAAAGTCAAGGCAGCAGGGGAGCCACGGGGACAGGGAAGACAGAGGTCAAGACAGAGCGGCAGCAAGAGGCACAGGTGGAGAGGCATTACCCCTGGGGAGCAGGAACTGGGGGAAGGGGTGGAAAGGGACCACTGTTTCACTACAAGCTTTGTAATAATAGCTGACTTCTCTCTTTCCTGTGTGTGAGGGGCCCTCTCTCCATAACAGGATGAGAACAGGAAACTAGGCATTCTGATTCAAAGGGCTCTGGCTGGCACGACAGGGAAAGAAACGGCACCTAAACCAAGACAGAAAATGAAGTCAGGACACAGTTAAGAGAGGACAGCAAGTTCAGGCCTGGACCTATTTACACATAGGTGCCGTGCTTCATCCACAAGAATTCACCCAGCAGATAGCCCCATGTGTAGGTCTGACACTGAGAGGGCACACTGAGAAGAAAGAGATATGCATAAAATTCAAATCCCTTCCACAGCCCTGCAGGAGCAGGTCCCTGCCTCTAAGCTTCCTCTCCCCAGAGATCCCAACCGCTGATGTTCTGAGATCCTCACAGGCATTGGCATCACCCTGTCACAGGCCACGGCCTCCTATTCCTCAGAAACCTGGCCCCCCAAGTCTCTGAAGACCTAGTTTCTTCACGTTTCTTCCCCTCAGCTCACAGGTCACCAACTCCAAGAGGTCTCCCCAGCCACTGTTTCAGGAGGGTAACCAACTCCAAACGAGTGCTGTGGCTAAGTTCCTCCTGTTCCCTTCAGAGGATTCACTAAACCCTGCACTTATAAACCTTGTTTCTTTCATTAAAACTAAGTTCCACAAGGAGAGTGAATACGCCTGTCTAGTTACAACAACGTCAAGGCCTGGCAGAGAGTAAGTACTCAAAAGATATTTTCTTTTAAAAAAAAAAAAGATTTTTTTTAATTTATTTGACAGAGAGACAGAGATCACAAGTAGGCAGAGAGGCAGGCAGAGAGAGAAGGGGGGAAGCAGGCTCCCTGCTGAGCAGAGAGCCTGATGCGGGGCTCAATCCCAGGACCCTGAGATCATGACCTGAGCCGAAGCAGAGGTTTTAACCCACTGAGCCACCCAGGTGCCCCTCAAAAGATATTTTCTGATGGAGCAAATGTCTGCACTGTAGAAACACTATGACCACATCTTAAACACACACACGTGCACACACGCATGCTCTAGTTCACAGAACTAAACGTAAAGGCCAAAACCATAAACTCCTAGAAGAAAATGGAAGAAAAAATTCACGATTTCGAAGTAAGTCAAGACATTCAGATAGAACATCAAAGACACAAAGCATAAAAGAAGAAAATGAAAAACTGCACTTCAACAAAATAAAAAACTAGTGTTCTGAAAGACACAAAGAAAATGAAAAGTCAGTCATAGGTGGAGATCAGATATTTACAGTATGTGTATCTGACCAAAAATATTGATATGAATAATGTACAAAAATAGCCTGTAACTCAATATTAAAAAGACAAAAACCTCATCTTTACAAATGGCCAAAAGATTTAAATTAAAGAGAGTCACTAAGCATGTGATCTTACATTTAGTACAAGTCATCGGGGAAATACACACTAAAGCCAGAGGGAATCCTCAAATATATGGCTGATTTTCTTTTTAGAGAGAGAGAGGGAGTGTGAGCAGTGATGGGGGGTAGGGCATTTCAAGCAGACTCCCTGCTGAGCGCAGAGGCTAAAGCAGAACTCACAACCCTGAGATCACTGAAATCAAGAGTCAGAGGTTTAACCCACTAAACTACCCAGGAGTCCCTGGTTAATTATGGCAAAAGTCACAGGGAAAGAATCATCTTTTCGACAGTGATGCTGGAAAAAGGATGAAATCAGACCCCTACCTCACACCATGCACAGAAACTAACTCCAAATGGATTAAAGATCTAAACTGTCAGAGCTAAAACTATAAAATTCTCAAAAGAAAATATAGAAGTAAATCTTCCTGATCTCAGACTTGTCAATAGTTTCTTAAATAACATCAAAAACATAAGAAACAAAAAATAAACTGGACCTCATAAAAATTAGAACCTTCTGCTTCAAAGGAAATTGCAAAGGACATATAGAAACAACCCACAGAAAGGAAAAAATACTTATAAATCATACATGATATGGATATATGTGATATAGCCATACAATGGAATATTAGTTTTTGGAGTATTATTTGGTAATAAAAAAAGTAAAATTCTGATACATGCTACAACATGGAAGAATCTTGAAAACATTATTTTAAGAGAAACCAGCCAAGCACAAAGACCACGCGTAAGATTCCACTTACATGACATGTTCAGAAGAGGCAAATCCACGGAGAGAGTAGATCAATATTTACCTTGGGCTGATGGGTATGGAAGGTGATGTAAAGGGTACAAGGTTGCATTCTAGGGTGATGAGAATGTTCTAAATTGTGTTAGTGGCTGTAAAACTCTAATTATATTTAAAAACACTGAATTATATATAGGGGCCCCTAGCTGGCTAAGTCAGTAGAGCATGTGATTCTTGATCTCAAGGTCCTGAGTTTGAGTCCCTTGATGAGTGTAGAGTTTACTTAAAAACAACAACAAGGGGGGGCACCTGGGTGGCTCAGTTGGTTGGGCAACTGCCTTCAGCTCAGGTCATGGTCCCTGAGTTCCGGGATCCAGTCCCGTATCAGGCTCCTGGCTCCACCGGGAGTCTGCTTCTCCCTCTGACCTTCTCCCCTCTCATGCTCTCTCTCTCTCTCTCTCTCTCAAATGAATAAATAAAATCTTTAAAAACAACAACAACAACAACAAGGGGTACCTGATGGCTCCATAGGTTAAGCATCAGAGTCTTGATTTCACCTCAGGGCATGATCTCAGGGTTGTGAGATCCAGCCCCTAGTAGGGTCCAGGCTCACCGGGGAGTCTGCTTGAGATTCTTTCCCTCTCCCTCTCCCCCGACTTGCATGCAGGCTCGAGATCTCTCTCAAATAAATAAATCTTTTTTTTTCAAATAAATAAATCTTTAAAAACAAAAAAAGATCACTGAATGTATACTTTCAATGAGTGAATTATATCAAAAAAACTGCTACAAAAAAATAAACACATGAGATACTACTACAAATCCACAAGAATGGCTAAAATTAAAGACTGATAAATCCCAAGTGTTGGTGAAAATGTGGAGCACATGGAATAGTCGTGCACTGCGAGTAGGAATGTAAAATGACACAGCCACCCTGGAGACCGGTTTGGGTAATAGCCCAAAAGTGATAAAAACATGTAAGGACAAGAATGTGATTATTCATAGCAACTTTACTCATAATAATCAAAAACAGAAAACTACCCAAATGCCCATTAACAGGTGAATGGATAAGCAAACTGTGGTATATCCATATGATAGAATACCATTCGGCTATAAAAACAATAATAATAAAATATTGATACACATAACAACAAAGACAAACTTCAAAAACATCATGTCGAACAAAAGAAGCCAGGCACAAAATAACACATACTGGATGATTCCCTTTATATGAGACCCTAGAATAAGCAAAGCTATGCTACAGGGCCAGAAACCGAGTGAGTGGTAGCCCTATGGTACAACTTTATCAAGAGGACAAGGAGGCTTAGGGCAGGGAAGATGACTGCAAAAGGACACAAGTGAACTTCTTGGGATAATGAAAATGCTCACAATATTTTGAATTGGTAGTGGTGGTAACATGGGTACATACATTTGTCAAAACTCAGTGAGCTGTATACCTGAAATGGGTACATTTCATTTTATGTAAATTACATTTTTATAAGGTTGATTTTTTTAAAAGACAAAGTAATCACCTAAGCCCACAGAAAGTGGATAGTGAATAGGGTAGGCAGAATAATGGATCCAAAGAAAGAAATGAGAACAGGCATCAACGATAAAGCAAACAAGGAGAGAAATATTTCTTAGGAATGCCTCTTTTTAAACAAAGGTCCATTAATGACCAATTTGTACCCTGAGCAGGGTCTACCAGCTTCTTCTTACTCGAGTAAAACATCACCTATTTCCCATTGTTATAAACAACAAAACAGCAAAAGGGGGTGGCCAGGAAGCATCCTGACATAAGACCTGGATGAAAAGAATCAGGATAACCGCACCATCATATACACGATATTTAAGTTACAATCAGCAGCATCATAAAGCTCAGCCAGCTCACCAGAACCTCACGCCAAACCTGGTGGATAAATACCGTCATATTATTTTTTCGTATTTGACAACTGAGGACACTGAAGCTCACAGGAAATCATTTGCCCAAGTTCACAAAACTTGTAAGTATCCTCTACTAGTTAGCAGTTTGGGGAAAGGCTTGATTCAACTGGGAAAAATGCGTGCCCCACCCAGGTGATGAAGAAGATATACTCGGTCCTTACTGGCAATAAGTATTGCAACAATGTATCTGTCACTTGGTAGCGTGGAAAGATGCAGACACACACTTCTGAATCTACCCTGGGTTTGTATATGACCTTTCACAATAAAGAAACAAGTGGCCCGGAATACTGGTGATGCCATTCTATGCATGCAAACAACTTGTGTGTTCACATGTTTAGTAAAATACTGAATAGCACTACATTAAAACCTGTGTTTATCAGGCACGCAATCAAAACCTACTGAATGAATCAAACCAAAAAAAAAGCTCACTAGTTGGATTTCTGCTTTTCCTCAGAAATGTAAAATAACACTATCCTCCCATCTAGTGGTCAAGCAGAAAAGTGTTTCAAGCCATGCCCCTAAAAGCTGAACCAACTTTTTTGATCTTCAATTGCTGCTACTTCAGAGCCAACAGGGAACAAAGCAGCTTGTGTCATCCTTCCCTCTGGGCAGCCCTGCCTGGGCTCCATTCCAAAGAGCTCCTTCTCCTTTGAGAGCTAAGGAATGGTGGCACTTCCCGCTGCAAGCCTGCTCCCGCGGCCCTCCCATCCCGCCCTCAAAAACCCTCTACTGCACCAGGACCAACCCCACTGCTTATGCCAAATGCACCGTGTCAGCAGCCCCATCCCTCTTGCCTTCACTCACTACCTCTTCAAAAGCTGGGGCAATGGAAAAGTATCTGACGTGTAGGAGAAGAAGCCCTTTCAACCGTAAAATGGAACAAGAGGATGTGGAGGACCTCCCTCAGGGGATGAGTGAGGAAGAGGGATGTGTGCACACTAACGCCCCCCCCACCCACAAAGCCAGACCCGCAGTCACAGTGGGAGCTCAAATAGTCCTTGGAAACCATAGACACAATCTGAACTGGGAAGCAGTATTTTGGAATCAAAATCTCTTTCACTCTTAAAAAATTTAAGGACCTCAAAGCCTTTCTATGTGAGTTATACGTATGGATATTTATTGTAACAAACTAAAACTGAGCAGTTCTCAAAAAATAATAAATAAAACAGCAATTCTTAAAATATGTAATTGTTAATTCATTTAAGAACAATAATAATAAAACTCAATACATGTTAACACAAATAACAGCTTTTATGAAAAGTATTTCCTAAAACAGGAAAAAAGTTAAGGAGAAAGGTGGCATGGCCATACATTTCTGCAAATGTCAATAAACAGCTGGATTCTCACGTCTGCTTCAGCATTCCATGTTCTGTGTATGCCGTGCCCCCTAAACAATACTGTACCCTCCTGAGAAGATGAGAGGGAAAAAGGCAAGTAACATCTTACTAATATAAAAAGTTGCAACCCTGCTGACTCCTTACAGGGTCTGGGGACCATGAAGTCCCTGGACCATGATTTGAGAACTGTTGCTCTAAAACTACAAGAAACCCATTATTCTGGTATTATTTAGTGACTGATTTAGGAATATTAGGTCTCATCTTTTCAATAAGCCTATGCTGTCCGAGATAGGAAAAAAATGTCTTACTTTTGAGTCCATGTTTTAATTGGTTAACAGTAGATAATTTGGGTGTTGTTTTGCTTTTAACGAACACAGAACACTGAAAGTTTGCTACAAAGAGAAAAATCTAATTGGCAGGTTTTTAAAAACACCTGTCCTACTAACATAGCTTTTAATCACAGGAATAGGTTTAAGAAACTTCAAAAGTTTAAGGATAATTTTGAACTCTGTGAGCTCATTTCCCACATTCCAGCAATCCGTCTGCATGTGCTCTCAGTGTAAGAGTGGGTAAGAAATCTGCCCTTCCAGTCTTCCCTTCCACCTGCCTACTCTGTCCCAGAGCCACACAGGTGAGGCGAGGGCAGACCCCTAGATTTGTGATATCCACTTTGGGGCTTCCCAGAGCCTGAGGAGGAGGCACCCATGGGGGGGATGGCCCAGCATGGGGTGCTGGAGCTCAGGCAGGCAGAAGAGGGTGTCCACATGGAGAGACGGGCAAGGCACAGTGAGAGGTATCAGAATTTGAACAGGTGTAGAGAGTTCCCACATGTGCGGCCAGTGGCGTACAGAGGACATCTGTGCAGAGAAGAGGCCCAGTGCAGAGGGGACTCTAAGCCTGAGCAGACGAGGGGGTCTGTGCAGGGAAGGACACGGCCCTGGAAAAGACGCTGAGTCACCCACCTACTGGATTAACCGCCCTGCTAACAACAATAATAGGAGTCAGGTTTCTTACAGTCTGAGAACAAAGCTACAAACACTGGCAGAAGAAGATGAGGACTAGAATGAACCCCCTGGTTTGGGACTGATGTTGCAGGTAGCAGTGGGGACCTGGCTCACTGCACAAGGAGCTCTGAATCCTCAGGCACACATTCACACATGTATAACTACCTCTGTCCACGAGGGTGTGGGAGCAGCAGAACCTAATGGAACAGAGAGCACCCTAGCACCCAGACTACCGCTTCAAAATACCATTTCCAGGAAAAGGAACCAGGGATCCCTGGAGAAAAGGCTGAATCCAGAGCTGGGAAGGGAGAAGGTACAAGCAAGCCTGGGTGAAATTGTTGTGCAAGAAAGAAAAGAGGCATTCACAGAATGATGGCATACAGGTAAAATAACACAGAGGTCAACTGGAAGGGTGACCCTGGCCAATCAAAGACAATTTAAACCTTAAAAGGAACAATAATAGCAATGGATTACAACCCGGTAAACAGAGTAAGGAGAGACACACTCACGCACAGAGTGTGATGAGGACGGGTTAGTGATGTAGCTCAAAGTACCTCCCCTCGAATGCCACACTAAACCCGGGAGATGAGGGGCGGGGGGGAGGCATATTTCCTCCCAGTGCAGAGGCCTGACGGGCACCACCCCCACCGAGAGGGTTATTCAGGCAAGAGATGCAGAACCCAGATCATCTCCTCAGGAAGCACCAAGTAATCCCAAACTGAGGGACGCCACACATCGCTACTTACAATCTTCAACAACAGTAAATGCACGAAAGCCAAAGAAAGACGCAGGCATAGACCGAGTGAGGGAGCCGAGGAGCTGGGCTGGCCAGGTGCACGGTGCCCGTCGGCAGGGGGCTGGGAGCCGTCTGCCGTAGTGCGCGGCTTCGACGGCTGCTGAGACCAGAGCGGACTCAGAACTCAATGGCGGTGGTGTCTCTATCAACCTCCTAACGGGAGTGGCCGCGTGGGGTCACGCAAGAAAATGTGCTTGTCCGTAGGAAACACGAAATGCAGGGGTGGTAGGGCATCTGGGCAATGACCCACTCTCAAGTGGGCAAAAACAGATGCCTGTGAACTCTAGTTCCGATGTACCTGTTAGATTAGCCTTCCTCCGCAGAACTCACAGCCAACTTGACCTTTATGGCTTTTGCCTTCACTCCCTCTTTCTTCAGTATAAAATTGTCTAGGGTCCAAAGGAACCGTCAGAATTTTATCGGTTGCTGTTACACAGCGGTCTGCTCTCAGAAAAAACACGCCCAGAAATAGCCCAACAAAATGGGATTCTAGTGCCACCTAGTGACCTTATGCATTTACTGTCCACGTTTTCAGGGGCAAACATGAGCAAAGGCCTGGATAGGCAGTAAACGTAGAAGAGGACATATAAAACAATGGTCAGTTCAGCAGTTACCTCTAAGTTCTGCTGAAAAAAGTTCAAGCTCACTAAAAATCAAGGAAATGCAAATGAAATAAATTTTATTTTTTCATTGCCAAAGTAGGAAAGATTAAAAAAAATGACAACTCAGAGTGTAACAGTTATGGGAAACAAGTGTTCTTTCACACTGCCAGAAAGAAGACAATCTAGTGCACTCTTTCCAGAAGGTACTATGACAGCATTTATTAAAAATTTAAGTAAATAAGCCCTCTGAACTCAAAAATCCACCTGCGGAACTTAAACCTATGGAGAAACTTACACAGCTATTATACATAATGCACACAAAGACATTCAGTGTTGTACTATTTCTGACTAGAAAGAAAAAGATGAAAACTTCCTATTGATTAACAGATCAGTTAAACAAATTAGACTGTATATGTTTTAAAAAATGACATGTTTGTGTGGTGACACAAACATGGAAAGATGTTCTCTAATGTGAACTAAAAAAGCTTATGTGCATTCCATTAAAAAAATAAAACCAGGGGCGCCTGGGTGGCTCAGTGGCTTAAAGCCTCTGCTTTCGGCTCAGGTCAAGATCTCAGGGTCCTGGGATCGAGCCCCACATCAGGCTCTCTGCTCAGCAGGGAGCCTGCTTCCCCCCTCTCTCTGCCTGCCTCTCTGCCTACTTGTGATCTCTCTCCTCTGTCAAATAAATAAATAAAATCTTTAAAAAAAAAAAAAATAAATAATAAAACCTATGTATTTCCATGGAAGTACATATAAATATAGACATACAAATGTTTATGTATGCAATTTCTATGTGTTTAGTAAAATGTCTACATGTTTAGTAAAATATATTCCAAATTCTCAGTGGTAGGTCTTCCTCCAATGAGGGAAGATAAGTCAAGATGTAGATTAGGTGGGGACTTTCCATGTTAAAAATATACACATATTTAAATCTAAATACATTTAATTCAAAAGAAAGCTTGTCTTCAAGATAGCAAGAAATACAAAAATCAGTAATTCTACATAATAAAGTCTGATTGCATCACATCAAACAATAATAAAAAAGAATTCATATTAAAAATGTGATTAAGTTCACTTTAGACGGACTTGATGAGATTGCTTTTGGGTAATAAAAAGAACTTCTCAAACTCAGCACCCAAAGAACAAATAATCCAATCAAGAAATGGACAGATGATATGAACAGACATTTCTGCAAAGAGGACATCCAAATGGCCAACAGACACATGAAAAAATGCTCAACATCACTCGGCATCAGAGAAATACAAATCAAAACCACAGTGAGATACCACCTCACACCAGTCAGAATGGCTAAAATTAGCAAGTCAGGAAATGACAGATGTTAACGAGGATGCGGAGAAAGGGGAACCCTCCTATGCTGTTGGTGGGAATGCAAGTTGGTATAGCCACTCTGGAAAATCCATATGAGGGTTCCTCAAAAAGTTGAAAATAGAGCTACCCTATGACCCAGCAATCGCACTACTGGGTATTTACCCTAAAGATACAAATGTAGTGATCCGAAGGGGCACGTGCACTAGAATGTTTATAGCAGCAATGTCCACAATAGCCAAATGATGGAAAGAGCCTAGATGTCCAACAACAGATAAATGGATAAAGAAGATGTGGTATATATACACAATGGAATACTATGCAATCATCAAGAGAAACGAAATATTGCCATTTGCAACGATGTCGATGGAACTAGAGGGTATTATGCTAAGCAAAATAAGTCACTCAGAGAAAGACAATTATCATATGATCGCTCTGATGAAGAATTTGAGAGGCAGGGCGGAGGGTCATCAGGGGGTAGGGGAGGGAAATGAAACAAGATGGGATCTGGAAGGAGACAAACCATTAGAGACTCCTAACTCACAAAACAAAGTGAGGGTGGCTGGGGCATGGGGAAGTAGGGATAGGGTGGCTGGGTTATGGACATTGAGGAGGGTTTGTGCTATGGTGAGTGCTGTGCAATGTGTAAGCCTGATGATTCATAGACATGTACCCTGGGGCAAATAATACATTATATGTTAATAAAAAATAAAAATAAAAAATAAACTTTAAAATGTGATTAAGTTCACTTTAAAGGAACTTGATGAGATTGCCTTTGAGTAATAAAAATTATTCTGGAGTTTCTCTGATTTCCTTAAGAAACAAGGGCTCAGTGGGGTGGGGGGGAAGAAACGGGTTCAGTGGGAACAGCAAGAAGAGAAGAGATAAAGCAAAAAGGTAAGTAGGGAACACACTACCAATGAAAGCAAGAGGGCAGGATACTCAGGAGAAGAAACTTTGAGATTTCTCTTGTCAGGATTAACTGAGAGGACTCTTTTCAGGGGAAGGGTGCCTGTCAGTTTACATTTCTACCCAAACATTTCCATTAACTTCAGCTTTCAGAAAGGTCTATTTTTCTGTACCGTCCCCCTCCACACATTCCTATATGACCTTTTACAGGTAGCTCACCATCACTTCCCCCAAGAAATTTTCTCGGATATCTCTGGGCTAATCTAAGTGAAGCCTCCTCTGTTCATGAGTTGACAGGATAAATACTTTTTGAGCACCTACGATGAGCCAGGAACGTGTTAGATATTTAGTGAAGACACAACCATAAAACAAGACAAACATGGTGGCTGCACTTAGCGTTTACATCATAATGGAAAGACCAAAATGCATGATTAGGTAAGTAGGCAGGCAGACAGATAAAACAGACAAATGAATCACACTACTGGGTATTCCACCAGAAAATACAAAAATACTAATTTGAAGGGATATATGCACCCCTGTGTTTATTACAGCATTATTTACAATAGCCAAACTATGGAAACAGTCCAAGTGTCCGCTGACAGATGAATGGGTAAAGACGATGTGGTATACATATACAAGGTAATATAATTCAGCCAGAAAAAAGAACGAAATCTTGCCATTTGCAATGACAAGGATGGAGCTAGATAGTATAATGCTAAGCGAAATAAGTCAGTCAGAGAAAGACAAATACCATATGATTGCACTCATATGTGGAATTTAAGAAATAAAACAAAAGAGCAAAAGGAAAAGAGAGAGAAAGATAAACAAAGGAACAGACTCTTAATAATCAAGAACAAACAGATGGTCACCAGAGGGGAGGAGGCTGAAGAGATGGGGGAAATAGGCGATGAGGATTAAAAGGTACATTTATTGTGATGAAAAAAATAAAATTTAATTTGAAAAACCGACAAATGAACAAACTAAGTTCTAATAGCACAAAAAGGAAAGAAGGAGTTGAAACAATGTAACAACGAGGACTGTTCTGTGGGCAATACTAGTCAATTCCACAGGTCTAGCGCAAAAGCAGCCCTTCACAGTGCATAATCAAATGTGCATGGCTGTGTTCCAGGAAAACTTTATTTATGAACACTGAGATTTGAATGTTATAGCATTTTCATGTGTCAGGAAATACTCTTGACTTTGTCCCCAACCTTTTAAAACTGCAAAAACCACTGTGAGCTCAAGGGCCATAAAAAACGAACAGGGTGGGCGCCTGGGTGGCTCAGTTGGTTGGGCGACTGCCTTTGGCTCAGGTCACGGTCCCGGAGTCCCGGGATCGAGTCCCATATCGGACTCCCGCCTCTGCGGGAAGTCTGCTTCTCCCTCTGACCTTCTTCCCTCTCATTCTCAGTCTCTCTCTCTCTAATAAAAAAAAAAAAAAAACGAACAGGGTGGAGGGCTGGGTTTGGCCCACTGGCCACAGATCACTGTCCCTGCTTAGAATCCCGTAATTCTAAGCCATTTTATCTCAGCAAGAACAATATAACTGATCTATCTGTTTTAAGTGTTGCACTTGCTAATGTACAAGAGGTGAAATGAAAGGGAGACCGGTAAGAAGCTACTGACTAACGCAGCAAGGCAATACTTATCTGGACTAAAGGGGACAGTAGACACAAAGACCCACAAGATCTATTTTGAGATACAATCTATAGGCCATTTTAACAGACTGCATAAGGAGAAGAGGGAACTGCTTGATTTGGACCCTTCCCCCACAACCTTCCATAAGAAGACTACTTTAAAAATGCAAGTAATGAACACACCTACCTATGCTTTTACCAAAACTTCAAATGGCACATAAGTAGGAAAATAACGCAAGTTTGAATACAGCTGCAAGTCTATGGATGCACAAAGTGGGGGAAAAGGCTTACAACTCCACAGAGTGGAGGGACCTGGAACATCGGAAGAAGTACATGTTAAGTAACTCTGAAAAGGAGGAAGTTGGCATTAAATGCTGAAATACAGAACAGGAGTGGCTCACAGCACCTGTTACAGGGAAGTGGCCTCGAAGTGACAGGTTCTGAGAAAATGTTAACTCTGAGGGCTCAGCAACTCTACTGAGAGTGGTAACCCTGGGACAAACAGCAGCGGACGAACCGAGAGGAAAATATGCAAGGACCCTACAGAAACAAAAGGCCTCACCATCAACATCATCCACAAAAGGAGCTATGCAGAACAGAGAGCAGGACTGACATAGGACAGGGCTCCGAAATTAGGAACCTGCTCAGAAAATGAATGGGGACAAAACAAAACAGACCTCAGCTGTTAAAAACTGTTCGGAAAAGAAAATGCAAATCAAACCATTTCAGCTAATGAAAATCTACTTGTCATCAAAAATAAAAACAAAGCTGAAGAACGTAACGCAGCTGTCACATCTGAATCAAATACCAGCAAACAAGTATATGGAAAACTACCCATCTATCCATCTGTGTGTGCGAGACAGTTCTTAAATCATAAATATAAAAACTACAAACAACAACAGAACAGGAAGACACTAACCAAGAGTTGAACTCAGCAAATGAAAAGACAAAATCATGTCAGAGATGAAGACTTAATTATAAGAAAAAACAGATTCAAATGAAAATTTAATTAAAAAAAATACTGAAGAAAAACAAGGCAGGAGGGAGAAGGGGGATAAAAATAACATTCAGAAAGAAGTAAAAAGACTCAAGAGTCAAAATGGTTGAAATTAAGGCAGGTAAAGGAGGCCCAACTTACATATAATCGAAGCCCCTGAAGAAGAAAACCAAAACAGTAAAACAGAGTAACATTTAAAACCGTAAGAAAATTTTCCAGAAATAGGAAGGCCCTAATCTTTTGAAAAGGTCAACCCAGAATTGGAATCAACCACTGGATCAATTTAAGACAAAAGAAAACAACTCGATTTTAAAGAGAAAAAAAAACACCTTGGGTCCCCTGGAAGAAAGATCAAATAATTTACAAAAAGAAAAGAATTAGACAAGCCTCAGATGCTTTAAAAAAAAAAAATAGGACCCACTTATGTTTAGTCATTAAAACCAAATCTCCGGGGCGCCTGGGTGGCTCAGTGGGTTCAAGCCTCTACTTTCAGCTCAGGTCGTGATCTCAGGATCCTGGGATCGAGCCCCGAATTGGGCTGAGCGGGGAGCCTGCTTCCCCCACCTCTCTCTGCCTGCCTCTCTGCCTAGTTGTGATCTCTCTCTCTCTCTCTCTCTGTCAAACAAATAAATAAAATCTTTAAAACCTAATCTCCTGCAAATGCACTTTAAGTCATATACAGTCTGAAAATTTTAAAAAGTCATATTTTAAAAGAAAGCAATCTGTGGCTCTACCACATTTTCTGGGTGCTACCCTGCGGTAACGCAGTGACAGGATCTGTGGGAGTTGCTGGTGTTGGACAGCTCCACCTCCAACAGAAGACTTGCTGTCTTTCTCCAAAGGAACTAAGGGAAAGAGCCCTGGCAATTAGGGCCACCAGGGAAATGAGGAAAGGACCAGGGAAACAAGCCGGGGAGGAGGAATCTCAGATTCTGAGCATAAAGGCTCACATCCCTGGCTGATCCCCAACCTACGTGTGCATAAGGCAAACTGACATCAGCCCGCAACCAAGGCTTAAAGAACTGAATGAATCTAAGCAAACATCCACCACAGGTCTTAAAACAACAGTCTGCATTTTAAAGCTAAACAAGTTAGCTGCTTGCTAAAACAAAATCACTCTTCAGAGCAGTATAAAAGAATGCAGAAATTCAAGAATGCAAGATTCCAAACAAAACCCTAAGTTAAAAGGTCACATATAGAGCCAGAAAATGTGACACATTCCTTAAGAAAAAACAATTAACAGATGCCAACCCCGAAACGCTGGAATTATCAGAAAAGGGGATTAAAGGATCTACTGTTACTATACTGTGCAAGAGAATGGAAAACAGATATGTAAGGAAAGAGAAAAAACAAAGGCAGAAATCTCAGCTAAAAAACAAAACACATATAAAAGAACCAAGTGGAAATGTCAGAGGTGAAAAATACATGAATCAAATTTACCAAATGGACTTAATGGCAGAACGGAGTTGATGGAGAAAAGAGTCAATGAACTTGAAGGAAGATCAATGTGAAGAAAAATGACAACTGAAAAATAATGAAAAAAATCAGGGCATTGGGGACAAGGGCAAACATTTTGAAGACCTAGTTACACAGCAGGAATTTGAAAACTACGGGCCAAAGGCCAACCTGGCTCATTACCTGGTTTTAAAATAAACTTTTAGGACACCTGGGTGGCTCAGGTCATGACCTCAGAGTCCTGGGACTGAGTCCCACATCGGGCTCCCAGCTCAGCATGAAGTCTACTTCCCTCTCTCACTCTCCCTCTGTGCTCTCTCTCTCTCAAATAAATAAAATATTTTTAAAAATAAAAA
The DNA here is from genome assembly GCA_028533885.1 of Nasua narica. Classification (NCBI taxonomy): domain Eukaryota; kingdom Metazoa; phylum Chordata; class Mammalia; order Carnivora; family Procyonidae; genus Nasua; species Nasua narica. The sequence goes on from CM052800.1 coordinate 174,997,099, forward strand.
AAAAAATAAACTTCAGGGATGCCTGGGTGGCTCAGTTGGTTGAGCAGCTGCCTTCGGCTCAGGTCATGATCCCAGCGTCTTGGGATCGAGTCCCACATCAGGCTCCTTGCTCGGCAGGGAGCCTGCTCCTCTCTCTGCCTCTGCCTGCCTCTCTGCCTGCTTGTGCTCTCACTCTGTTAAATGAATAAATAAAATCTTTAAAAAAAATAAATAAATAAACTTCTACTACAACACAGCCACCCCTGTTTTTTTGCTTCTTCTCTAGGGATCCTTTCACACTCTAAGAGTCAAGTAATCAAAATAAAGACCACATGGCCCACAAAGTCCAAAATAAAGGCATTCCTCTTCTTAGTGTACTTTGCATTATTGGGCCTCCCAGATATTGTGTGCTTTACAAACTGGAAGGTTTGTGGAAACGCCACACAGAGCAATTCTGTCAGCACTATTTACTCAACTGTATCTGTTAACTTCATGTCCCATTTTGGCAATACTCCCAATATTTCAAACATTTTCATTATTATATTTTTATGGCGATCTGGAATCAGTGATCTTAATGTTACTAGTGTAATTATTCTGGGGCTCCACAAACCACAGCCATGGAAGACCACTGACTTGATAAATGTCTCTGCTCTCATTGCTCCACCAACCACCAGCTCCCCATCTCTCTCCCTCTCCTCGGGCCCCCCCAGTTCCCTGAGACACAATACTGAAATTAGACCAGTTAATAACCCTACAAGGGCCTCTAAATGGCTAAGTGAAAGGAAGAGCCACAGATCTCTTACTTTAAATCAAAAGCTAGAAATGATTAAGCTTAGTGAGGAAGGCACATCAAAAGCCGAGATCGGCTGAGAGCTAAGCCTCTTGTGCCAACCAGCCGAGCTGTGAGTGCAGAGAAAAAGTCCTTGAAGGAAATTAAAAGGGCCACGCCAGTGAAACACGGATGGGAAGAAAGGGAAACAGCCTTCTCACTGATCGGGAGAAAGTCCGAGTGGTCTGGACGGAAGAGCAAACCAGCCCCAACACTCCCTTCAGCCAGAGCCTGACCCAGAGCAAGGCCCCAACTCCGTTCGGTTCTGTGACGGCCGAGGCAGGGAAGGAAGCTGCAGAAGCAAAGTCTGGAGCAGCAGAGGTCGGCTGGTGGGACGAAGGGAAGAAGCTGTCTCCCCAAGGGGAAAGGACAAGGGGACGCGGCAGGTGCCCATGGAGACGCCGCAGCGAGTCATCCGCAAGATCCAGCTCAGAGAATTCGGGAAGGGGGCCACACTCAACCACAGACTGTCCGTGTAGACCAAACAGCCTTCTGCCGGGAGAC
>CM052800.1:174998910-175031756 GCA_028533885.1 Nasua narica
GCCCTCGGGATCCGACTCGGACGGACGAGGGGCGGCTGCTTGGGGAGGGACACAGACGGTGGTTCGTGAGACGGAATCCGTTCCTGGTGAAGACGCTGTGAAGACTGTTAAAATGACGACGCAGGTTCTAGAACATTACATCAACTTAGCTGATAAAGCAGCGGCAGAGTCTGAAGGTCTGACTCCAAAGTTGAAAGAAGTTCTACAGGGGGAGGGGCGGTGTAAAATCCTATCAAACAGGGGCTCCTGTGTGGCTCAGTCCGTTAAGCATCTGCCTTCGGCTCAGGTCATGATCTCAGGGTCCTGGGATAGAGCCCCGCATTGGACTCCCTACTCAGCAGGGAGCCTGCTTCTCCCTCTCCCTCTGCCATTCTGCCTACTTGTGCTCTGTCGAATAAATAAATAAAAGTCTTTAAAAAATGCTATTCAACAGTATTGCCTGCTACAGACAAACTGTCTGTGAAAGAAAGAACCAATCAATGTGGCAAACGTCAATGTTATTTTAAGAAATGGCCACAGCCATCCCAACCTAAAGCAACTACCACTGATGTGCCAGCAGCCACCAACACTGAGGCAAGACCCTCCACGAACAAAAAGATTACAACTACTTGAAAGCTCAGATGATGATTACCATCTTCTTAGCAATAAAGTATTTTTTAAATTAAGGTACGTACGCTTTTTAAACAGAATGTTTAATAGATGTTAATAGACTACAGCACAGCATAAATGTAACTCTTATATGCACTGGAAAACCAAAAACTTGATTTACTCACTTTACTGTGATATTTGCTTTACTGTAGCAGTCTCAAGTTAAACCCTGATATGTCCAAGGTATGCTTGTATCCACTATCTGTCCTTTTACAGAAAAACTTTGCCAATCCCTGTTATGCAGCTAATTAAAGAAACCAGAAAAAGAAGAGGAAATGGGACAGAAAAGATATTTGAAGAAATAATGGCCAGAAACTAATCACATTTTTAGAAAAAAATATATAAACTTGTCCGTTCAGAAAATTCAATGAAAGCTACACAAAATCAACTTAAAAATGCCATACCTCAGGGCGCCTGGGTGGCTCAGTGAGTTAAAACCTCTGCCTTTGGCTCAGGTCATGATCTCAGGGTCCTGGGATTGAGCCCCGCATCGGGCTCTCTGCTGGGCGGGGAGCCTGCTTCCCGCTTTCTCTCTGCCTGCCTCTCTGCCTACTTGTGATCTCTCTCTGTCAAATAAATAAAATCTTAAAAAAAAAAAAAAAAAAAGCCATACCTAGACACTTAGGTTAAACTTCTGAAAACCAAAGACAAGAAAAACTGGAAAGAAGTCAGAGGAAAAAGACCCACTACTTACAACAGAGATATGATTTAAATGACTATAGATTTATCAAGAGACTCCAGAGGACAGAAGACTACAGGAAAAACTTTTAGGCACTGGAAAGAAAAAAGTAAATAAATAAACATTGTCAAATTGGAACTGCATATCCATGGAAAATACATATACAAATAATGATGGAGTAAAGACATTTTCAGACAAAGAAAAACTAAGCTCCATGCTCAGCAGAGTCTGCTTGAGATTTTCTCCTTCTCCCTCTGTCCCTCCCCACCCCATACACTCATGTTCTCTAAAACAAATAAATTAGAATATTTAAAAAGCAGTACAAACCAGCTAGACCTAACATATCTACAGACAGAAATTCTATGCACACAATACAACACATTCTTCTCAAGTGCACACGCAATATTCTCTTGGACAGACAAAATGTTACAGCATAAAACAAGTCTCAATTACATTAAAAGGACTGAAATAATGCAAAATATGTTCTCTGATTACAGTGGAATGAAACAAGGTATCAAAAACAGAATGAAGTCTGGAAACTCACAAATATGCAGGATTTAAGTAAGAATCTCCTAAATAACTAATGGGTCAAAAAAAAAATCACAAGAGAAAGTAGAAAATACTTTGAAATAAATGAAAACAAAAAGACAACATATCAAATTTTATGAGATGCAGCCAAAGCAGTGCTTAAAAGTAAATTTATAACTGTGAACACTTATATTAAAAAAGAGAAAATTTTCAAATCAAGAACGTAATCTTCCACTTAAGGATATTAGAGAAAGAGCAAACTAAACCCAAAGCAAAGCAGAAGGAAATCATGAAAATTATAGAGTGAAAATAAAGAACAGAAAAACAACAAAGGGGCACCTGGGTGGCTCAGTTGGTTAAGTGTCTGCCTTCAGCTCAGGTCATGATCTCAGGGTCCTGGGATCGAGCTCTGTATCAGGCTCTCAGCTCAGTGAGGAGCCTGCTTCTCCCTCTCCCTCTGCCTGCCTCTCTGCCTACTTATGCTCTCTCTCTCTCAAATAAATAAAATCCTAAAAGAAAAGAAAAACAACAGAGAAAAATCAATAAGACCAAAAGTAGGTTTCTTGAAAGGATCAATGAACTCAGCAAATCTTTCCAGTTACACTGATAAAGACAGAAAGAGATTACTAAAATCAGGAATGAATTAACTACTATTACTACTGACCTTATAAAAAGGATTATTACAAAAATACTACAAACAAGTGGATACCAACAAATTAGATAATGTAGGTGAAAGGAACAAGTTCTAGAAAGCCAGAAACTACTCAAAGTAACTGAAGAAAAAGTATAAAACTGAAGAAACTTATAGCAAGAGACTGAATTAGTAACCAAAATCTTTCCACAAAAGCAAGCCAAGGCCAAATGGCTTCCTGGTGAATTCCACCAAATGCTTGAAGAATTAACACCCATACTTAGAAACTCTTCAAAAAATAGAAGAACAGGGGCACCCAGGTGGCTCAGTTGTTTAAGCGTCCAGCTCTTGGTTTCAGCTCAAGGGATGGTCTCAGGGTGGTGAGATCAAGCCCTGCATCAGGCTCTGCACTGAGCATGGAGCCTGCTTAAGATTCTCTTTCTCCCTCTCCCTCAGCTCCTCCCTCCCACTCAAGAAGCATACTCACCTGCTCTCTCTAAAAAAAAAAAAAAAAGAGAGAGAGAGAGACAAAACAAAAGGGGAGGAAAAAAGGGGCGGACAAAACATGCAAGATCCCAACTCATTCTATGATGCCAGTATTGCCCTAACACCAAAACCAGAAAAAGTCATCACAAGAAAACTACAGACTAATATCCCCTATGAATACAGATGGAAAATAAAAATTAAAAAGTACTAGCAAAAAAAAAAAAAAGCAAAACAAAAAACAAACAAACAAAAAAGTACTAGCAAATTGATCCAGTAATTTAGGGGGGAAACACACACACACACACACACAACATGACCAAGCAAGATTTATCCCAGGAATGCAAGGTTGCTTCACCATATGAAATCCATCAATTTAATACAATACATTAATAGAATAAAAGACAAAAAAACAAATGAATATCTCAATAGAGTCAGCAAAAAGCACTTGACAAAATCCAACATCTTTCAATGATAAAAACAAAGAAACCCAAAAAATAAAAACTAGGAAAGAAAGGAAACTTCCTCAAACCAATAAAGGGCATCTACAAAAAATCCACAGCTAACATCATACTTAATAGTGAAATACAGAAAGATTATCTCCTAAGGTTGTGAAAAAGACAAGGATCTCAATTCTTACCACTTCTATTCAACATTGTGCTGCAGGTTGTAGTCAGGACAATTAGGCAAGAAAAAGAAATAAAAGGCATTCAGACTGGAAAGGAAGGAGTACAACTATCTCTACAGATTACAGAGCATCATATATGGAAAAATCCTACGGAAATCACAGAAACATGTAGAGCAATAAACAAGTACAGCAAACTTGCAGGATACAAAAATCAATATATAAAAATCAGTTGTATTCCTCTACATTATACATTAACAACTGAACAATCTAAAAGTGAAATTAAGAAAACAATTCCAGTTATAATAGCATCAAAAAGAAAATTTAAAAATTAGGAATAAATTTAACCTAACAGATATAAGACTTGTACATTGAAAACTACCAGATATCACTGAAAGAAATTAAGAACCCAAGAAGTTAAAACCCATCCAATCAATGGTCACAGATTGTAATATAAAATATTATTATGATAACTTCCCTAATTACAGACTCAACACAATCTGTATCAAATCTCAGCTTTTTTTTTTTTTAAGAAATTGACAAGCTAACCCTAAAATTCATATAGAAATGGAAGGGAGCCAGAATAGTCAAAACAATCTTGAAAAAGAAAACAAAATTGGAGGACTCACACTTCTCAATTTTAAAACTTAACTATGGTTGGTGTGCCTGGGTGGCTCAGTGGCTTAAAGCCTCTGCCTTCGGCTCAGGTCATGATCTCAGGGTCCTGGGATCGAGCCCCGCATCAGGTTCTCTGCTCAGCGGGGAGCCTGCTTCCCCCCTCTCTCTGCCTGCCTCTCTGCCTACTTGTGATCTCTCTCTCTCTCTCTCTCTCTGTCAAATAAATATATAAAATAAAAAAAAAAAAAACCTTTAAAAAAAAACTTAACTATGGGGCACCTGTGTGGCTCAGTTGGTTAAGCATCTGACTCTTGGTTTTGGCTCAGGTCATGATCTCAGGGTCTTGAGATCTAGCTCCAGGATGGGCTTCAAACTCAGCGCTAGTCTACCTGGAACTCTCTCCCTCTCCCTTTCCCCACCATGTGCGGGTTCTCTCACTCTCTCTCAAATAAATAAATAAATCTTTAACCAAAAAAATTAAGTATAAAGCTATGATGGTCAAGACTGTGTAGCACTGGCATAAAAATAAACCTATAGATCAATGAAATAGAACTGAGAATCCAGAAACAAAACCATGTGTCTATGGTCAACTGATTTTCAACAAGAGTACTCAAACGATTTAATGGGGAAAGAAAAGTCTCTCCAAAAATGGTGCTGGGAGACCTGAATAATCACATGCAAAGGAGTGAGACTGAAACCCTACCTCACGCCATGTATGAAAATTAACTCAAAGAAAAACACAGATTTAAATGTAAAGATAAAATATACAGCTCTTAGCAGAAAGCACAGGTGTAATAAATCTTCATGCCCTGGGATTAGGCAGTGATTTCTAGAATGTGATATTTAAAGCACAAGCAACAAAAGAAAAAATAAGTACACTGGATTTAATTCAAATTAAAGTTTTTTGTGCTTCAAAGGATACTATCAAAAAAAGTGGAAAGACAATTCACAGACAGGGAGAAAATGTTTGTAAATAGTATATATAGTAAGAATCTTATATATAGAACATATAAAGAACTCTTACAACTCAACAATAAAAAGAAAAATAACCCAACATTTTAAACTGGGCAAAGTACCTGAATAGACATTTCTCAAAAAAGATAAACAATAAAACCATGAAAAACTGCTCAACATCATTAACTAGGTAAATACAAAATGACAGTGAGACACCACTTCACATTCAGTGTGATGGCTGTGATCCTGAAGAGGGATAATAATCTTCAAACACTGCGGCTGGGAAACGTAAAATGGTGCAGCCAATTTGAACAACGGTTGGGCGTTTTCTTAAAAAGCTAAACATACGGTTTCCACATGACAGCAACTCCACCCTCACGCATGCGCAACGCGGGCTTGACCCGCACGGCACACTTACACAATTTTATGGTACAGAACTGTAACTCTATTTTTCTCTTCCTTAGGATTTTCTTAATAACAGTTCTTTGCTCTAGTTTACTTTGTTGTAAATACATAGCATGTAATATGTTCTAACGCACAAGATAGGTGTTTACTGTCTATGTTATTGGTAAGGCTTCTGGCCAACAGTAGGCTATTCGATAAATTCTGGGAGAGTCAAGTTACACGTGGATTTTCAACAGCCTAAGAGTCAGCACCCACCTCGTTCAAAGACGAACTGTATATTTACTTTAATGACTCAGCAATTCCATCCAAGAGAATTAGAAATATATATTCACACAAAAACTTGTACACAAATGCTCACAGCAGCATTACTCATGAGAGCCAAAAAAGACAAATCTGGAATCTCCATCAACTCATCAACAGAGCATCAAAATGTGGTATATCCATGCAAGGGAGTATTATTCATTCACTCGAATGAATGAAGTACTGATACAAGCTACAATTTGAAGGAAGCTTCAAGCTAATATTCTAAGTGAAAAAAGCCCAATATAAAAGGCCACATATTGTAGGATTCCATTTATATGAGAAATACTCAGAATAGGTAAATTCAGAGATACAAAAAGTAAATTTGTGGTCTCAGGAGCAGTGACTGCTAATGGCCACAGAGCTTCTTTTTGGGTGATGAAAATGTTCTTAAATTAGTAATAGCCACAATAGCCAAACTGTGGAAAGAACCAAAATGCCCTTCAACAGATGAGTGGATAAGGAAGATGTGGTCCATCTATACAATGGAATATTATGCCTCCATCAGAAAGGATGAATATCCAACTTTTGTATCAACAAGGACAGGACTAGAAGAGGTTATGCGGAGTGAAATAAGTCAAGCGGAGAGAGTCAACTATCTTATGGTCTCACTTATGTGTGGAGTATAAAGAAAATCATGGAGGGCATTGTGAGAAGGAAGGGAAGGATGAATGGGGGGAAATCGGAGGGAGTGATGAATCAGGAAAGACTGTGGACTCTGAGCAACAAACTGAGGGTCTTGGAAGGGAGGGGGTGGGGGGGTGGGCGAGCCTGGTGGTGGGTATCGAGAAGGGCACGTATTGCATGGAGCACTGGGTGTGGTGCATGAAGAATCAATCTTGTAACACTGAAAAATTAAAATAAACATATTTGGGGAGAAAAAAATATAGTAGTGACAATTACAATCTCTATGAACAGATTAAAAACTACTGAAATGTACGCTAAAAGGCTGAGTTTGATGGTATGTGAATTTTATCCTAATTAAAAAAAACAAAAGCAAAAAAAAGCAGAAATCTAAACATAATTATTCACATTGAAAGGAAATACTCAGATCTTTAAGAATTAAGAGTGACAGAAATAGTAAACATATGGCTAAATATGAGACCATTTTTTTCTCTTAATTTACTTAAAACTTAAATTCATAACATACTATACACATACACACATAGTAATCAAAGGTTTAAATCTCTTTCTACGTCCTTACTGAAAACACACCCACTTGTATCTTATAATATTTGGAACTCCTTCCGGTCTTGCTCTTGCTCTGTTTCCTCATCTGACTCTAGAAGGTAGGAAATCTGATAGTGGCCACTTTAGGACTGTCTTAAGCTAAAGACACACGTGATAAATACGCCTGGAGAATGCAATGTTCCCCAAAATCCTTATGTAAAAATGTCACACTGCTGCTTTTTTAGAAACCTAGAATAAATTCATATGAAAGAAGCAAAGCAATATAGAGGCACAGACTCTGGTAATGATGTATGGAACTGTTCTGGAAGAATCAAGTCCAGGGCGCCCAGATGGCTCAGTCGGAGGAGCGTCTGGCTCTTGGTTCTGGCTCAGCTCATGATCTCAGGGTCATGCGACGGAGCCCTGCACTGGGCTCTGTGCTCAGTGAGGAGTGTGCCTGAGGATTCTCTCTCCTCCTCTCTCCCTCCCTTCCCCTGCCTTGTGTGTGCCCACCCTCGCTCTCGGCCTGTGCTCGCTCGCTCTCAAATAATTAAATAAATAAATCTTTAAAAGAATAAAGTCCATTAATTTATTTTGACTTAATAACAAGGCATGGCCATTCAACCCCATGTGACGAACTCTGACTTTTTTTTTTAAGATTTTATTTATTTGACACAGAGAGAGATCACAAGCAGGCAGAGAGAGAGGGGGAAGCAGGCTCCCTGCTGAGCAGACAGCCCGATGCGGGGCTCGATCCCAGGACCCTGAGATCATGACCTGAGCCGAAGGCAAAGGCCTTAACCCACTGAGCCACCCAGACGCCCCGAACTCTGACTTTTTAAAGTAACTTTCTCCGCAGCAATGTTGCACCATACAGGGGGCTCCTGGAGCTGGGCTCACTGGGGCCCTGACCATTCATTCCACCACGGCATTTTATTTGCCCCCTCCACTCAGTTATAAATTCTCTGAGGTGCTGTGTCTGTCATCTTTGTTCTAGTTTCCGTCACATTTGTTCTAGTCTCTCTGGAGCACCTGGTACGTGTTACTTTCGAACCGAGAACTACTTCAAGGCTAACTGGCCCTGCAGCAGACAGGGGTCCCGTGAGGAGCGGCTACCGCGGATTCGATTTGCTCAGCGAGCCCTCCACGACCTACATCTCAAGCATCACACTCTCCAACCACATCCTCCTGTCCTCTGAAACGCAACCTCGTGGACACCCCCAATTCCCCAATCCAACCAAGATTTATGGTCTGTTCATCCAACAACATCTCCACCATCCTTTGCTCCCTTCATAACCCCCCTCCCCAGTCGAGCCTGGAGTCCACGGTCCATCATGATCCCGGCCTCCCGCATCCCTCCAACCCCCTTCATGGTGGTTGCCCGGCAAAATCCAATCCTGGTTAAATCCGACACTCGGCCTCCTTCTTGCTTGCAGGTTGCTGGATAAACGGCTGCCCTGTTGCCCCGGGCCTCACGGCCAACTTATCACCACCCTCAAACGAACCGTTAGCCCTGCTAATGGTTACCCGATCCATCCTCTCTCCCAAGTTCCTAGACGACTATTCCATGTGTTTGTGTTCTCTTCAAACCTCCAACACCTCTCATTCTCAGGTCACAGTCTCGCTTCCTCTCACTGAGAAAGCGGCATCAGGCAAGAATTTCCGTAAGACCTGAAGCCACATCTACTCACTTAGCAGCAACTATCCCCTATACTCGGAATTCCCTCCTATCCTTGATCCCATATAACCCACCCTATATAACCTATAGGATACAGAAGATTAACCTATATATAACCTATATGTCTTTTATAACCCATCGGCTTGTGGTTAGAATCTATCCCCTCAGCCCCCTAATAACGCACTAGCATCAGTAAATGTCTCCTCTTGCCTCCGTGTTAGCAAAATTTCCCTCTACTGGATCAGTTCTGTCAGCACACAGAGATGCTGTCATTTCTCTCATCCTAAACAACCTTTTCTACTCCACACCCCCCTTCAGGAACTGTCCCAGGTCTCTCTTTCCCACTGGCGTAGTCTCCATGCACTATTTCCCAACTTCTGCTTGAACAAGTCTTGCTCCCACTAATCTGCTAAAACTGCTAGTCAAGACCCTAGAGATACAACCTTGCTAACTCCAGTGGTGACCTCTTAGACCTGCCTTTACACAATCTGTTTGCCACAGCTGATCATCATCCCCTCCTTGAAAGCTTACTTCACCTGACTTCCAGAATCCCATCCTCACTGGTTTTCCTCCTCAACACCCACCACTAGAGTGCTCAACCTTGGAACCACCTCCCTTCCTTATCCAGATTTACCAAGAGGTCACATCCAGATTTACGGCTTAAAATAACATGTATATGAGGAAGACTCCCACGTGTTTACCTGCAATCTCTCCAAGGAGCTCCACACTCCTATATCCAACTGCCTATCTGACACCTCCACATAGGTGCCTAATATATACCCACAATTCGGCACATCCAAATGGAACTCATAAACTCTCCTCCAAACCTGGTCCTTCTGAAGCCTTCCCAATCTCAGGAAATGGCACATCCATCTCTCTGGTTCCTCAGGCCAACATCTCACAGTCATCCTTGACTCTTCCCCCTTCTCTACAAACTCATAATCAAATCTTGAGGAGATCTAGTCTGCACTACCTTCAAAAATACCTCCTGGATCTGACCATTCCTTATGACCACGTTACTGCCACCCTAGTGCAAGCAACATCTCTAGGCTCTGCCTTTGCCCCTTTTCCCATATATGTCTCTTCCGAATCACACTCCACGAGGCCCTACATCATCTGATGCCCCACTACCCATCACTGGCCTCAATCTCCTCCAAGGCTTCCCCTTGACCACACCTATTATGGACTCAATTATGTCCCCCACAAAGCTCACATAAATTCTTAACCTCAAGTAAGTAAGAATGTGACTGTACAGTTCACTCTTGAACAACGTGGGCTCTAGGGGCACCAACCTCCCCTTTATGAAATCAAAGATCCACAGGTAACTTCTGACTCCCCCAAACTTAATACCCTACCACTGACCAGAAGCCTTACCAATAACAAGCAATTAACACATATTGTTAACATTTTATGTATTATATACAATATTCTTAAAATATCTTTTTTTTATTTGACAGAGAGAGAGATCACAAGGAGGCAGAGAGGCAGGCAGAGAGAGGGGGAAGTAGGCTTCCGCTGAGCAGAGAGCCCAATGCAGGGCTCGATCCCAGGACCCTGAGATTATGACCTGAGCCGAAGGCAGAGGCTTTAACCCACTGAGCCAGCCAGGTTGGGTATTTAAGTATTCTTAAAATATCTTACTTCTTAATTTTTTCAGAATTTCAAGGCTGCACAGTTTACCTATAAGTTTTTTCAAATTGTCACAAATCTCCAAGAAATTTTCCAATGTTCTTACCGAAAAACAATGCATAGATAAGTGGACCTCCACAGTTCAAACCCCTTTTTTTTTTTTCGGGCACCTGGGTGGCTCAGTTGGTTAAGCAACTGCCTTTGGCTCATGTCATGATCCTGGAGTCCCAGGATCGAGTCCCACATCTCCCCCTGCTGAGCATGGAGCCCGCTTCTCCCTCTGACCTCTCCCATCTCATGTTCGTTCTCTCTCTCTCTCTCTCTCTCAAATAAATAAAAAATATTTTTAAAAAAACACCTTTTTGGGGCGCCTGGGTGGCTCAGTGGGTTGAAGCCTCTGCCTTCGGCTCAGGTCATGATCTCAGGGTCCTGGGATCGAGCCCCGCGTCGGGCTCTCTGCTCAGCAGGGAGCCTGCTTCCTCCTCTCTCTCTGCCTGCCTCTCTGACTACTTGTGATCTCTCTCTATATATCAGATAAATAAATAAATCTTTAAAAAAAAAAAAAACACCTTTTTTTTCCTTCAAGTGTCAACTATATCTGGTGATCTAACCTTGAAAGAGATAATTAAGGTTAAATAAGGCCATCAGGGCCTCAGTCAATACAACTGGTGTCTTTACAAGAAGAGGAGATTAGGACACCGACGCACACAGAGACCAGGTGAAGACACAGAAAGGACGGCCATCTGTAAGCCAAGGACAGAGGCCTCAGAAGAACCAACCCTGCCAACACTTTCGATGGAGGACTTTTGGCCTCCAGAACTGGGAGAAATCAGTATTTGTAGTTTAAGCCTGCGGTACTTAAGCTGTGGCAGCCGAGCAGGTATCATCTGCTTCATCCCATTCACCTCTTGTGGTTTCCTGAATGCACCAAGCACAGGTGTCTCGGGGCCTGTGAGGTCAATCTTCCCTCTAAGCAGGGTTAAGGGTTATACCAGGTCCACCCTCGGCTACTGAAACCAAGGCCTGAGGACATTAAATGACTTGCCCAAAGAAGAGGCAGAGAAAACACAAAATCACATTTTATCTGGTTCTGTGATGTATGAGAAATATCTCCACACTCAACCAATACTAGATACTTAAAGAAACCACTTACTTTTCGACCCAGAGCACTGACACAAGCTTCACGCCTCTCTTCTGTGCTTTGTCCCAAGTGCTCTGGTAGCCATCTTTAAACACAACGTGAGTTACTTGTTTGTTAAAAGTTTTTGAAACCTGTAGACAAAAGGCAGAAAATAAAATGTAAATTACCATTTATGAACAATTTCACAAGTAAAATTGATCAAAAAGGATACTTTATTCAATATTTGTCAAAAGGAAAACATCTAAAACCCCTACCCCAGCAATTCCATTTCTCATAATCTGTCACAGAGAACTATGCTAACAAATGGATAATGTCACTTAGAAAACGGATCTGCAGGGCGCCTGGGTGGCTCAGTGGGTTGGGGTCTCTGCCTTCGGCTCGGGTCATGGTCTCGGGGTCCTGGGATCTGGCCCCGCATCGGGCTCTCTGCTCAGCGGGGAGCCTGCTTCCCTCTCTCTCTGCCTGCCTCTCTGCCTGCTTGTGATCTCTCTACCAAATAAATAAATAAGATCTTTAAAAAAAGAAAAAAAAAAGAAAACGGATCTGCTCCAGTTAGGATGGTGTGTTACACACGTTTATTTCTGCTCCCTCTCAAAAAAATCGGACATAAAGAGAGCTCTACAAGGATAAAAGGAGAGGGAATGTGGACAGGAGCTGGTAATGTTTTTTTTTTAAGATTTTTATTTATTTATTTGAGAAAGAGAGAGAGTGAGAGAGAACATGAGAAGGAAGAAGGTCAGAGCAAGAAGCGGACTCCCCCTGGAGCTGGGAGCCCGACGTGGGACCTGATCCCGGGTCTCCGAGATCATGACCTGAGCCGAAGGCAGTCGCCCAACCAACTGAGCCACCCAGGCGCCCTGGTAATGCCTTTTTAATAGAAGAGAAAATGGGAGCTAAGTCAAATACTTAAAGACATTTAAGACTCCTACATCAGACATAAAATTCACAGGAAACAGACAATACAGGGAATACTTATGTAATTAATATTAAAAACATTTAATGTATTTGGAAGAAAATAACATTCATTTAAATCTTTGGAAGATAGTGTGTTCATGAAAGAATATCTAAGATGAAGAGGTCAGAGAACCAAAGAGCTCTTGGAAATCAAAAATATGATGACATAAGTAAAATGAAGTCTACAGAAATGCTGGACAATAATAAAGTTGAGAAATTCTCCCTAAAGACAACAAAAAGACAAGGAGATGGATGCAATAGGAGATAAAGATGTGACTATCAGCTGAACATTAGCTTACAACCAGGAGAACCAAGAACTATGTAATAATAGTTGAAGAAATACAGGAATAGATGGGCGCCTGGGTGGCTCAGTGGGTTGAAGCCTCTGCCTTCAGCTCAGGTCATGATCTCAGGGTCCTGGGATCGAGCCCCGCATTGGGCTCTCTGCTCAGCAGGGAGCCTGCTTCCTCCTCTCTCTCTGCCTGCCTCTCTGACTACTTGTGATCTCTTTCCTCTCTGTCAAATAAATAAATAAAATCTTTAAAAAAAAAAAAAAGAAATACAGGAATAGAGAAAATGGAAAAGAAATAATTTTTTTAAAATCTCTCAAATTAAAGGGAATGTATTCTAGATCAAAAGGACCCCCAACGCCCTGGCACGAAAATGAAAACAGAACCATATTAAGTATATCATCGTGAAATTTCAGTAGAGCTGGAGTAGAGAAAGACTTGACATTAAAAGAGAGGGTAAAGAAGTGAAGGTGGGGATAAATTGCACTCAACAGTGAGAAACTAACTAGAAAGGCATCAGACTTCCCAACAGCAATCTGGAAGTCAGAAAACAATGGAGAACTGCTTTCAAAGAAAAATAATATACACTTAGCATTTTACAATCAACTAAAATATCAATTAGAGGTAAAGAAAGGTATAATAAAGGCATGTTCAAACTCAGGGTGTCAAAAAATTTACCTTTCATATGTAATCTTTCCAGAAGTGGAAATGGTCCAATACATCATTCTTTTAACAATATTTGTCAAAGTAATATATGTATACTGTTTGGAAATAAAAAGGTAAGCACTAAAAGAAACATCTGAAAAAGGCTGCCTTAGAAAAACAGAATGAGAAGTGTAGAGCAAAGTATTGCTCGTTTCTCCTTGTTTGTACTATGAACCTCATGGCACTGCACATTTGCCCTTGGAAGCAACATGTATGTATTGCTTTGATAAAATATAAATACATATCTCTTTGTCTATCTACCTACCTCCCTACCAGAAGGCCCCGAGAGCTACTGAGGCAGTGAGGGATTATTACTGAGCCGGACTCTAGGTACAGTCTGACACAACCAGAGCTTGTGTCCCAGCTTACGGAGAAATGTATAACCTAAAATGCTGTCAAGAGTTTAGCTGCCTTGGCATATAGTTTTTTGGCCAAGAATTCTGCAGGAGTCTTAAACTAACAGCAACCCTTCATACAAGCACATACCCTAGATAACAGCCCCCAGAGTTACGAACAAATGTCGTTTCCCCAATGGCCCTTTGAGCAACCATCTCCTCTGCCTTCAAGGTCTTTCCCCTTGTGTGCCCCTTAGATAAGGTTCTAGAGCTACCAAAACCTCATTCTTTGGTTTGAATCGATTAACCCAGTTCTAGACGAGGAAGCTGAAAGCACTCCACCCATGGACCCTAATAAAGACATATGCCTCAGGTCCTGCCATTGTCTCTGGCTGTACTCTGCCTTGACCTCCTGGTGGGGCTCCTCAAGGGTACAGGGCATCATGCACCTCCTCCAAGGCATGTAATAAATTTGTTTCCATTTCTCTAAAGTCTGTTGTCTAACTGCTGTCCACCATTCAGCAGCCTGTGCTCCACCTAACAAATGTGAATTTAACAATGTCATAACAAACGCATGTACAAAAAGTAAGAAGGCTAAATGTCAAAGCACCCATCTTGAAAAGCTGGAAAAAGAACAGCTAATTAAAACCAAAGAGTGAATTAGAAAATTATAAAAATGAGGTCAGAATTAATAAAAAGAAAAGGAGAATCAAGAACACCAAAAGTTGGTTCTTTGGAAAAACTAATAAAAGCAATAAAACCCAAGTAAATGTTAAAAGGAAAATAACAGAAAAGGCACAAATAACCAATATCAGTATGAAGGGGTCATCTCTATAGATGTGAAGACTTTAAAAAATTCAAACATGTTATTATGAATAGCTCTGATCCAATAAATTTGAAAATTTACATTTCTTAAAACACAAATACCAGCTTTCTAAAAGCACTCATAAGAACAGAAAAAATGCACATCCTATAATTTTCAAACAGATGAAAAACTGTAGCAAAAAAAGTTTTTTAAAAATCTACAAAAAAAACTCAAGGACTAGTTGGCTTCATCAGCAAATTATACCAAAAGTTTAAGAGAGAAATAATGCCAATCCTACACAAACTTAGAATAAAAAAGAGAAGGAATCACAATTCTGCAACTTGTTTTATGAAACCAGCCTATCTTTAGGACTAAACCACATAACAGTACTAAAGGAACAGAAAATGACTAGCCAGTATCACTCCTTGAAATATTTGCCTTAATTCATGAAGAAAACTCTCAGCAAATTAGGATCTAAAAGTTGGTTAAAAAAAAAAAAAAAAAGCATTAGGCTTACGATATCACTTTTACGTGTAATCTAAAAAACAAAACAGACTCATAAAGAACTCGTGGGTACAAGAGGGGACAGGGCAAAACACATGAAAATTAGAAAAGGTATAAACTTCCAGTTTTAAGCCACAGAGATGAAAAGTACAGCCTGAAACTAATACAATATTGTATGTCACCTATACTCCAATTTTAAAAACAAACCAAAAAAACTGCATTAGGTGAAAATGCAAGAAGCTTTCCCTTGAACAGAGGAACCACACAAAGATGAGTGTGCTCTATTCAACACAGGCCCTCACCAGTGCAGTACGTGCAGATAAAGAAATAGAAAGGGTGGGCACCTGGGTGGCTCAGTTGGTTGGGCGACTGCCTTCGGCTCAGGTCATGATCCCGGAGTCCCGGGATCGAGTCCCATATCGGACTCCCGGCTCTGCGGGAAGTCTGCTTCTCCCTCTGACCTTCTCCCCTCTCATTCTCAGTCTCTCGCTCTCTAATAAATAAATAAAAAAATCTTTAAAAAAAACAAAAAAAGAAATAGAAAGGGTTAGGATTAGAAAATAGAGTAACTGTCCGTGCACATACTATTCAATTATGTACATTTTTTAAGTTCCAAAAATGCCATATTCCATGAGTTTGCTAAGTCTTCTGGACACAAGGTAGACATGCAAAAATTCTTTCTAGATACCAGTAACAGAAAAATAATTTAAAAGATACCATTATAAAAAAAAAAAGATACCATTATAATACCATGAAAAATGACCAGAGAAAATCATAAAACATTACTGAAAGAAATTAAAGAAACCAAATCAGCAAAGGCATTTGGTTCATGGGTTGGAAGATTCTGTTTTATAAAAACGTCAGTTCTCTCCATATGGGATCTACTTTTATCAATCCAATCCCATTCAAAATTTTTATTTATTTATTTTTATATT
Source organism: Nasua narica (assembly GCA_028533885.1). Taxonomy (NCBI): domain Eukaryota; kingdom Metazoa; phylum Chordata; class Mammalia; order Carnivora; family Procyonidae; genus Nasua; species Nasua narica. The sequence continues at coordinate 175,014,928 of CM052800.1, forward strand.
TTATTTATTTATTTGACAGAGAGAGAGAGAGTACAAGCAGGCAGAGAGGCAGGCAGAAGGAGAGGGGGAAGCAGGCTCCCTGCTGAGCAGAGAGCCCAATGCGGGGCTTGATCTCAGGACCCTGAGATCATGACCCCAGCCAAAGGCAGAGGCTTTAACCCACTGAGCCACCCAGGCACCCCTCATTCAAAATTTTTAAAAGCTGAGAAACCGATTCTAAAATATATTTGGAAATGCAAAAGGCAAAGAATGGCCAGGACACCTTGAAGGAAAAACAAGAAGACTTAGGAAGATTCATTATAAAGAGCAATTATGACTGTGGTCTGTCATGAGAACCGATAATGCAGATACTGAAACATCCAGTTAGCTACCTGACCAATGACAAGCAAAGCCATTACTTCAGAGATTGGTTAAAGGATGGTCTTTTCGGGGCGCGCCTGGGTGGCTCAGTTGGTTGAGCAACTGCCTTAGGCTCAGGTCATGATCCTGGAGTCCCGGGATCGAGTCCCATGTCGGACTTCCGGCTCTGCGGGAAGTCTGCTTCTCCCTCTGACCTTCTCCCCTCTCATTCTCAGTCTCTCTCTCTAATAAATAAATAAATCTTTTTTAAAAAAAAAAAAAGGATGGTCTTTTCAATAAATGGTGCTAGGAAATGAAACAAGATCGGATCCGGAAGGAGACAAACCATAAGAGACTCCTAAACTCACGAGGGGAGTAGGGGTAGGGTGGCTGGGTTATGGACACTGGGGAGGGTGTGTGCTATGGTGAGTGCTGTGAAATGTGTAAGCCTGATGATTCACAGACTCTGGGGCACAGACTCTGTACTCTGGGGCAAATAATACATTATATGTTAATAATAAAATAAATAAAATAAACGGTGCTAGGATAAAAGACTATTCTTCATGGAAAAAAAATTAAACTATTTCACATGATATATAAAAATCAATTCCAGGGGCACCTGGGCGGCTCAGGGGGTTAAAGCCTCTGCCTTCGACTGAGGTCATGATCTCAGGGTCCTGGGATGGAGCCCCACATCGGGCTCTCTGCTCTGCGGGGAGCCTGCTTCCCCCTCTCTCTCTGCCTGCCTCTCTGCCTACTTGTGATCTCTCTCTGTCAAATAAATAAATGAAATATTTTAAAAAATCAATTCCAGATATACAGTAAATCTAGATGTAAAAGGAGAAATGATAAAGCTTCCAGAAAATAACAGAGGAGAAATCTTCGTGATATTGGTATAGGCACAGTTGTTTTTGTTTTTAAACAGAATACACACAACAAAGCTCGCCATAAAGAAATAAACTATATTCAATTTATCAACAGGATACCATAAAGAAGAAAAGACAAGCCACAGAGTTAGAAAATCGTGCAATTCATATGGCCAACAATGAGGTCAACCAAAAAATAGCGCGAATACTTACAAATCAAGAAGAGAAGGAAAAACCCAATGGGAAATATAAGTTGGAGTCCTGAACAGGCTCCTCAAAATAAATACATGAAAACATGCAGGAAAATACAATTTCAAACCATGATGATCTACCACCAGAAACGCACCAAAGGGCTGAAAGTAAAGACAAAACTAAGTACAAACAGCAGTGGGGATCTCATCCACTAGCTGAAATACAAATAGTTTCCTGCAATGGTGGAATCCATTAGGAACCACTGCTAATTTCCTCAGATGTGATAATGTCTTTTTATTATACAGGAAAATTCCTTGTTCTTGGAGGTTACACACTGGAACAATTTAGGGACAAATTTTATCTGTGACTCCCTTTCAAATAGCTTAGGGGAAAAAAAATGCATACGCATGTAAATATACTGTACAGAAGAGATGAAGACAAAGAAAGTATGTTAAGATGGTAACAATTACTGGGTCTCTATGTTCCACTTTACTATTCGAAAATTTTCTCAATAAAAGGTGAAAAGCAAAAAGATCCAAGAGATCGAAGATCTTCATACTAAGATACAACGGTCTTCCGTCAGCTCCCACACCCCATGGCCTTTTCCTCAGCCAGTCTACCTTGTCTTTTAGCCCAAGCAGGTAGCAGGCATCAAAACAAGGAAACACCCTCTGGTTCCTACCTTCCAACAGATCGGAAAAGAAGGGGTCTTCTCGGGGTCACAAGGGCGCCCTATCCCTACACACTCAATACTCTCCCCTCCAGTTGGCCGTGTCCATCAGGGTAGGGCCCAGCAGGAGCCAGACAAGATTTGGGAGCACCCTCTCGGCCCATGGCTCCATGCCCTCTTCCGCTTTACAGCCTGGATGCCTCTCTCGCCTCACCCTAAACTCTGGCCCTGCCTTCACCGACCTTCTCGCCGCCTCACCCTAAACTCTGGCCCTGCCTTCACCGACCTTCTCGCCGCCTCACCCTAAACTCTGGCCCAGCCTTCACCGACCTTCTCGCCGTATTAACCTCTGCCTTCGCCCAGCCTCTGTCGTGCTCCCCCACATCACCCTCCACCCGCACACAGGAACACACTCTGTTCACAGCCCAAGAGTCTCAGAGCGGCCTGTCTTCACCATCTCCGTTCCTCCTATCGCATTCATTCCTGCGCTAACGTCCAACCCTTTTACCCATTTCACCGAAAACTGTGCTACGGTCAACCGTAACCGTGACCCTAAGAGTTTTCAAACCTAAAGTACACTTGCCAGTCTCAACGTGTCTGACGATTCTGCATTGCTTTAAAATTCCACCTTTGAAGAGCATCCCTCCTCTGACTTCCAGACTTAGTTTCCCAGAATTTCCTGGAATTCCCCCCTTCTCTCTGGCTCCCCTGCTCCCATCACCTGCCCTTCAAATACTAAATAGGCTCCACCGTCAGCCCCTTTCATTCGAATCACCTGAGTCATTCCCACGGCAGTGGTCTCACCTGACGCAAGGTCTCGACCCCCTACAAGATTATCTCCAGCCTCGAGTAACTCAAATTCCAGATCTGTAAATCCAAATGTCCGTGAGGTATTTTCAGCACGCGCAAATGCACAATCTCTCCCTTAAAAACCTTGTCTTTCCCTGTATTTCTCACTTCGGTCACCAGCATCCTGCATCCAATCAGCCAGTGGCAGAATGCACATTTCTAGGCTAGTCTTCCTGCCTCACCCACAAGACCAACTGTTCTAAACTTTTTCTGCATCAGGGTTCGCCCCTCCCCCACCAGGCCGCTTACCCACTGTCTTCTTTGTCCTCCATCCCTCCTGGTCTACATACTAATTCCCAAAATAGGAAAATACAAACCCTTCTCGTTAGGTATCAGAGGACTGCCCTTTGCAGCAATAGTAAAATGAATTTCTTACCTTTGCTCCCATATCCACAAGTTGGTTTGTAAATGTCTTTGAATAATTTTCTGTTCCATTCACTGACCAGACTTCAACATAGGCCACCACATCTGGAAATAAACAAGATATTTGCATGAAATATATTGGAAATTCTAGCATCCCTTTCCAAGGAGTTCAATAGATGTCTATCTTGTTCTATTTACATTAAAAAGTAAATGCAAAGCTTCTTTTATCAAAAGTCCATTCAAAATAGCATTAGTGCCATTATGGTTCTTAAAACTCCAAGGAAAAAACAGCTTTATTCATACCCACCCCGAGGCTTATCTTCTTACCCCTGGATGGTCTTCCCAAATTCCTAAACTAGGCTTGACTTTTCTACTGAAGATTATGTTTTTGTGTAAAGGACCATAGAACCACTCAACTTCCCGTACCAGGGGACAGACAGTGCCCCACACCCCACAGGGATGGCGAGGGTACTGGACTCAGGATCAGCCCCCACCCCCCTCAGAGACGGGGAACTCCCCCACACTTCCCACAGGGGACACCCACAGGGAAGGTACTAGACTCAGGGACAGCCCCCCCACACCCGAGAGGGACTGGACTTGTGGACAGTCCTCCACACCCCACAGGGACGGTGACAGCCCCCCATACCCCACACGGACAAGGACTGGACCGGACTCCGGGACAGCCCCCCACACCTCACAGGGACGGTGGCAGCCCCCCACACCCCACAGGGACAAGGACTGGACCGGACTCCGGGGCAGCCCCCCACACCCCACAGGGACGGTGACAGCCCCCCATACCCCACACGGACTGGACTGGACTCAGGGACAGCTCCACCCACACCCCACAGAGACAGACTGCGGGACTGCGGGACGGCCCTCCACACTCCAGAGGGACAGTGACAGCACCGCACTCGGGGACAGTCTCTCCCCGACACGCTGCCGGGCTAACTTCCCGAAAAGCCAGGCTCCCCTCCCCACGCGCCTAGCGAGCCCACTCCACGCGATCGCGGAGACCTGGGCGCACGCCGTCAAGCCCGCCGGTAGCCGCCAACTCGACTCCCAGAGTGCAAGAAGTCCCCTCACCTTTCAAGACCTGGCGTCCTGGAGTCTCGGGAGCCGCCATGAGAGACCTTGGGATGCGCACCCGTAGCACCGCGCCACGCCAGGCGAGCCAGGAGTGGGTGACGCTGAGCATGCGCGGAGCGGACTCGCGCGCACGCGCGCGCCCCTCTCTTCCGGCTCCACGGAAATCCGCTCATCCACGTTTTCTAAACAGCCCAAAGAAGGTGGGGCAAAAATGTGAAGGCCTCCGCTTGCATTAAAGGGGCAGAGGATTTTTCCAGTCCCCACTTTCGGCTTCGCCTCCAGTCTGTCACTGCTGATCGGCGTTCTCCCCCGCTAGTCTTTCCTGTCTTCTTGGAAACTACGAGGACGGGTGCCCCAGAAAACCCAATCAAGCTCTTCTGTTTCCGTTAGGACACTTAGAAGCTTCCCGGAGCCTCACGTGGTCCACCTGGGAACTGCGGACGGGGAAGGGGCACCGTCGTAGTTCGCAGCCCCTGTGGGACTTGAGAGGTAACTGCTCGGATCTCGACCGCGCGGTCTCATTCTGCGAGCTCCGGGTCCCCGTGCGCCGCCCTGTGGTCAGCGCTCGCAATTACCACTCGGAGAGCGCAACCACTACCCTTCAGCGTCCCCGAGAGCGCCTGCGGGAAGGGCGGGCGCCCCTGGAGACCCCGGGCTTCAGATCCCCGCTGGGGGGACACCCCAGGCCTCAGATCCCGCAGTGGGAGAGCGGGGAGCCAGGTCTCAGACCCCACTAGGGGGACCCCGGACCGCAGATCCCCGCTGGAGAGACACCCCGGGCCTCAGTTCCTCGCTGAGGGGACACCCCGGGCCTCAGATCCCTCAGTGGGAGGGCGGGGAGCCAGGTCTCAGACCCCACTGGGGGGACCCCGGGTCTCAGATCCCCGCTGGAGGGACACCCCGGACCGCAGATCCCCGCTGAGGGGACACCCCGGGCCTCAGATCCCGCAGTGGGAGAGCGGGGAGCCAGGTCTCAGACCCCACTGGGGACCCCGGGTCTTAGCCCCTGAGGGGTGGACCCCGGGCTTCAGATCCCACTGGGGCTACCCTGGACTTCAAACCCCGGCTGGGGGCGGGGGGCGGGGAATCCTAGACCCCCGCCCCCAAGACCGCAGCTGTGGGGGTCCGGCGCTTGGCCAGCTCACTGGAGCTTTGCCGCCCGCAAATCCCGGAGCGGACGAACCCGGGCTGGAGCGTGCAAACCCGGGAGGGAGCTCGTGGGATCCGCTTTCGGAAACAGCCCTGCGAGAGCGCCGCGGAGCCTCCAGGGGATTCAAACCTCCCGCCCGCGGAGCCCCGCCCACGCCTGCAGGTCCCGCCCCGGAGCTGCGTGCACGGGTCCCGCGGGGAGCCGCTAGCCGAGCAGGGGCTGCGCGAGTTCCCGGGTTCCAGGAGAGGAAGGTTTTTAGGACAGCAGAAGTCTTGCTTGGCTGTTTATAAAAACTAGTCTACCTGATATGCCGAATCAGCTGAAGGATCCTTGCCCTCTGTATTAAAGGATGAACCACCGAACGTGTAAAAGCCTTCATTTCCAATGATTTCAATGCCATCCATGTGTTCTGTCGTGTTAAACATATTCCATTCCCAAGCTTAATGAGAAGCACAAGTTAAGGGACTCCCTTGTAACCCAATGGTTAAAATACAGGCTGCATTAAGAAATCAGACTGGACCTGGAATTTGGAGACTAGTATCAGCCACTAACACGAGGGAGATAATGATGAGTTACTAAAACTTTCCAAGCTTCATTTTCCTGTTAAAAAAAAATAGTAATCCTTCATAATAGTAGAAATAATAGCTGACATTTGTTGAGCACATTATTTCTTGAGTAGAAATAGCTGACATTTGTTGATCTGAAGTCCTGGGCTTTAGATATATTATCAAAAGTTAATCTTACCTATGAGGTGAGTGTTCATATTACAATTTACAAAGCACTTGTGTACATGTATGTATTTCCTCCTAGACTCTCATTAACATTCTGTTTTTGAAAGTGTTTATTATATCCTGGAGACCAACAGAGAGACTCATTCTCTGCCTCCCCGCACCCACCTCCTTTACAATTAAAAAAAAACTTCCTGTTATTCCCTACTAAGGCTCACAAAGGCTCTGCTAGAAAAAGTAAGTAGGGGCACCTGGGTAGCTCAGTCCTTAAGCTTCCAACTCTTGATTTGCGCTCAGGTCATGACCTCAGGATTGTGCGATGCATGGAGGCAGCACCAACCCAGTGCTCAGCTAGGAGTCTGCTTGGGATTCTGTCTCCCTTTCCTTCTTCTGCCCTCCCCTCCCCATCAAGTACCTGGTCGCATAGGCGTGTGTGCTCTCTCTCTCAAATATTTTTTTTAATTTAACAAACCAATATAATCCCATTTATACGCATAAATGATCTGGTCCAAGAGAGGTACCTGACCAGTCTAAGGGGACAGAGCCAGGAACTGGTGGTGTTGGTTTGAACTGGAAACCGTACACTTATCGTATTTTTTTTAACCAAATCCAGTGGCAGGGTATATGCATGAGAATATGGACTACCGTCTACCACACGGTGGTCCTTGGGCATATACAGCCCCGAATCCCCACTTCCTAGACTCAAATCTCTGATCAGTAATTATGTCATTATCACAAGTTGTTGACCTAACAAACTCTGAAAAAATGGTAACACCCTTTTTTGGGGACAGTAGCTTAGCTCATTACTGCAGATAAAGCCTTTGTCCTCACCCAGTGATTTAGAATTCAGTAATGACATAATACCCAGTCACCACCCTTGCCTTGTACAGAAGGTGGTATAAAAGCTCAGTATCCAATAGTCTCAGCTTTAAAGTCACAAATATTTTCTCCTATTTCCTCTAGAAATGTTATGGTTTTAGGTTTTATATTTCAGTTTAGGATCTATTTTGAGTTAATTTTTGTATATGATAGAGATAGGGACCTAATTTCTTTCTTTGCGTGTAGATATCCAAATGTTCCAGCATCATTTGTTGATAAGCTTTTTGTCCGCTGCATTCATGCCCTTGTATCTTTGTCAAAATCATTTGTGCATACATGTGTGGTTTATTTTTGGACTTCCTATCCGTTCCATTGATACCAATATTGTACTTTTTTTTTTAAGATTTTATTTATTTATTTGACAGAGAGAGAGATCACAAGTAGGCAGAGAGGCAGGCAGAGAGAAAGCGGAAAGCAGGCTCCCCGCCCAGCAGAGAGCCCGATGTGGGGCTCGATCCCAGGACCCTGAGACCATGACCCGAGCTGATGGCAGAGGCTTTAACCCACTGAGCCACCCAGGCGCCCCAAGTACTGTTTTGATTACTGTAGATTTGTAAATAAGTTATAAGGTCAGGTAATGTAAACCCAAAAACTCTATTCCTTTTTGAAATTGTTTTATATATTCTAGATCTTTTGTATTTCCATATGAATCTTAAGATCATATTGTCATTTTCTATCAAAAAAAAAGGTGTGCTGGGATTTTGACTGGGATTATGTTGAATCTCAGATCTATTTGAAGGAGAATTGACATCTTAAAAACGTTAAATCTGGGGCATCTGATTGGTTCAGTCAGTAGAGCCTACAACTCTCGATCTCAGGGTAGTGAGTTCAAGCCCCACGTTGTGTGCAGAGCCTACTTTAAATAATTTTTTTAAATATTTAATCTTTTGATCCATTAACATTTATTTGTGTCTTCTTTAATTGTTCTCATCAATGTTTTGTGCTATTCAGAGGATGAATTTTTTACAACTTCTGTCAAATTTCAAATTCCAACCTAGGTATTACCATTTTTGATGATATTGTAAAGAACTTTTTACAATCTCAATTTCCAATGGAAATGTGATTGATGTTTGCAATTGATCTCATGTCCTGCAAGCTTGCTAAATTTAATTAATAGCTCTAATTGATATTTGTACATTCCATACAATGTTCTACAGACAATCACTTTGTCTGTTTGGGGAGGAAAACTTTTCTTCTTCCAACTTGAGTCCGGTGAATGGGGGCCTACAGTTAACAACAGACAGATTAACAGGAGAAAAAACAAGACTCATTTTCATGTGTTTTCTGTACATGTAGAAGTACTCAGTGATGCATCACTCGCTGAATAGCCAGAGATAAAAGGTTTATCTACCAAACCTAATAAAGTTTTGGGTTTTATGGGAAGGTTATGGACAGTCCTCTTGGGCTTTGCGATGCTCGTGGGACTTGGCAATCTCTTTCTCTGGCTGCTGAATTCATAGAAAACTCTCTCAGAGGAGTGCTAATGGCAGGTGTATTTTCTGGAACCTCTGCTTTCAGATAAGGGAAGCTCAGACAAGATCTGTTTCTGCATCTTCTTTAGCTTACACGTCTTCACTTTAAAATAGTCTTTATGCCAATTCTGGGGGTCCAAGTGGGTCCCCAGATCTCCAGATAAAGGCGGCATGGCTTCCTGCTTTTCTTTTCTTTTTTAAAGATTTTATTTTTTATCTGACATAGAGAAAGACAGCGAGAGAGGGAACACAAGCAGGGGAAGTACCCATGTGTGTTACTGTGTGATCGGGCAAGGTTGCATTTTACAATCTCTGGGGAAATCAGTAAGCAATTAAATATTGTGTAACTATCAAAATAATAAAAGCGGGGTGCCTGGCTGCCTTCGGCTCAGGTCATGCTTCCAGGGTCCTGGGATCGAGCCCCACATCGGGCTCCCTGCTCAGCAGAGAGCTTGCTTCTCTCTCTCCTTGCCGCTCTGCTTACTTGTGCTTTCTCTCTCTTTCTCTGTCAAATAAATAAATAAAATCTCAAAAAAAAATAATAATAATAAAAGCAAATGAAAGAATAAAATATAACCCATTCCAAAAAAGCAAAGAAAGGATGAAAAATATGTAGCAAGCAGGAGAATGAACATAGGAGAGATTTAAACCCAAATTTGTCAATAATGATATTTTTGAAAAGCACCATTCTTGATGGAAATACTCAAGAGAATAGGAATTTGTTATTTCTTAGCATATAGGCATACTCCTAAAGCCAAGATCTTATTCAATGGGGTAGCACTAGAGGGATTTCTACTAAGATCCACGAGAAAGCAAAAATGCTGCCCTCAGTCTGCAGAGCTATTCCCCATTATACAGTGGACATGCTAGCTACCCCAACTAGGGACATCAGTAAGTGGCCAAGAATTTTAAAATAAGTAAAACTATTTTTATTGCAGAGGAAATAGTAGTCCGTGTGGACATTTGAAAAATCGTAAAGGTAGCGTCTCAAATCACTGGATCAAAGAGAGATTTTTGGTGTCATCGAAAAAAAAAAAACAAAATTAAATCAATATCTCTGACCATATGGAAAAATAACCCTAAAATGGATTGGGGACTCTGAATGTAAAAAAAAAAAAAAAAATGCAAACATGTAAGTTCTAGAAGCACGCATGGGTGAATGGCGAATTCCGATATGACCTGGGTGTAGGGAACAGGCTTTGTAACGATAGCTCAAAACCAGATGCAATAAAAGAATGATTAAAAACAACACACCAGGAACAGAGTCAAAAGGCAACTGACAGAGATCCGAGTCAGAGATTTGAAGTTGCTGGCAAGGACAGAGGAAGGGGCACGGCCCCACAGACACCTTGTCTTTAGCCCAGGAAGACGCCTCGTAGACTTCTCTTATCACAACTGTAAGATAACAAATGTCATGTTTTTTGGGGGGGAGGGGTTTGTTTGTTTGTTAAAGATTTTATTTATTTATTTGACAGAGCGAGAGAAAACACAAGCAGGGGGAGAGGGAGAAGCAGGCTCCCCGCTGAGCAGAGAGCCCGATGCGGGGCTCGATCCCAGGACCCTGAGATCATGACCTGAGCCGAAGGCAGCAGTTTAACCAACCAAGCCCCCCAGGTGCCCCAGAACTGGCTGGTGTTTTTTTCACGTGCATAGGGATGGAGCAAGGGCAATAGAAGATCTGCTCCAGGCATAGATGCGTATGTGGTTGTTGACTGTGCGAGCGTACGTACGTCGTCTCTGTCCTCCGAGAGAACTGAGATGTCCCAGTGAGAATGCGCTCTGGCCCCAGCTTTGGTTTCTGAATACCCTTTTCAACTAACAAAATTCAGGTTCCTTGATAAATAGTGATATCGACAGATTATAACCCATGCCAAAAAAGGGGGGGGGGGAATCACAAGTCCATATTAATACAAGTGAATGAAAAAATGAACGAAAGCAGGAAACTCTTCATTACAGTAGTATTCTACCCTAAATCTGAAAAAATGATGGAATTAGACTATCCCTAATAGGCAACCTTGTGAGCGAGAGTATAATGAGAAACGGGGCATTTTCATACACTTCTAAGTATCTCCTCATATCATTTGTATTAATTGCAAAGGAAAAAAGCAGTAACTTTGCAGTAGGGAAACATAAAAGTCACCACCAGAGAAAAGTGATCAGCTGTCCCCATTACAGAACAAATAGACATCCACGCCTCATGCTTTGATGAACCGAGAAGGACACAACATCACCCCTGGGCATTCCTAACAATGATGTGTAACTTGGATCTAATTCTGAAGAAACATCAAGCAAATCCATACTGAGGGGTATTCTACAAAATAACTTTCCTGTTTGCTTCAAAAACATCGAAGTCATGGAAAACAAGGAAATAGGAGTATTCACGCCAGAGCAGAAGAAACTAAAGAGACGTTTAGCAACTACATACAGTGTGTGATTCTGGATTGACTCAAGGACTAAATCCAATTATAAATGTTTTTTCTATAAAGAATATTGCTGGAACAATTGGTGAAATTTGAAAAAGGCCCTTAGATTAGGTAAGACTATTAGATAAATGTTAATTCCCTACTTGTGATTATTGTACTGGGGTTAGTGAGGAAAATAACTTATTTTAGGGAAATAAACACTGAAGAGTTTAGAGTAAAGGGATGTCATGTCTGCAGCTTCCTGTGACATATTTCAGAGAAAAAACACCTGCACGCTCACATCCATTCACGCTCTACCATATAAGAATGATTTTAGTATAGAATTCTATGTATTCTATGTATAGAATTTTATGTCAGTATTTTCTAATGTCTAGAAAATACTGACATAAAATACTATATTTTTTAAAAAAAGCTTTTTCCTCATATGAGCTGGAAAGAGAGTCTCAAGAGTAAAGGTATTTTGATTTAGCACTGTTTCAAGAGCCCTTTCACAGCTGTAACAAAAAGCCTTGTTAAAACAGATACATAAATAAAAGGCTTCACTGAGCAACCTCACTTTGAAAAGACCCATCCCCAACACAGAAAAGATACTAAAACAATGCTCTCATCCAATTCAACATACTGGTTCTGCAGGTTGGAGAAATAAAGCTAGCAGCTCAACATCACAGGACCCCTTAGATTAGGATCAGCTCTAGAACCCAGGTCTTCTGACACCTTAAAAAGAAAACCACAGACCCAAAATGGAGTCACTTAGGTGAAGTCCCCAAATCAGTAGTCTTAAGACTTACTACCTAACCTAACTGAAGTTTCAGCCTCTCAGAAATGTAACCTTTAAGCAGACAATAGAATTTCCTGGTCATCACAGGACATTTGCTTGTATTGGGATAGTAAAGGAAAGGGACAGACCCCTTCTGCTCCCCTTAGGAGGGCAACTTTGCCTAAACAAGGCATTCTTTGCTAATAAATTCCTTTTCTCTTCTCCTTCTTCCTCTTCTCCTTCCTCCTCCTCCTCCTCCTTCTTTTTGAGCTCTCTCTGCCTTTAAAAACCTTTCTTCTGGGTGCACATGGATGACACAGCTGGTTAAGTGCCTTGGGCTCGGGTTGTGATCTCAGGGTCCTGGGACTGAGCCCTGCCCGGGCTCCCTGCTCAGTGGGGAACCTGCTTCTCCCTCTGCCTCTGCCTGCTGCTCCCCCTGCTTTGTGTTCTCTCTCTCTCTCTCTCTCTCTCTCTCTGTCAAGTGGATAAATAAGCTTTGAACATATGGTAATGAACCTCTCCCCACTGGATTCAGGACCTCTTCACATCAGAAGGAGAATTTATCACCTAAGCCAAGGACTGCACATCTCATTAGTAAGGACAAAGTTAATTAAAACTGATGCACTCAAAGAAATGTGACCTTTGCACTGATGCGCTCTACTTTTATTTTTTGTCACTGCATTTCTATTCAGGGTTTTGAATAAAATAATATAATGCAAAGAAAGGATCTCCTGCAGTCTAAAATAAGTTATCTGTGCTCCTTCTACTCTCGGCAGAAGGATAAAAGATGAAAGCCCTTTTTCTGTGCCAATACTCATCTGCAATAAAAGGGATATATACTAGAAAGCCCTTTCATACACACTCAGGACAAAGGAAAAGCTGAAAATATTGACGTCTGTGGGACGCACACTTCAACACAGCGGGCGGTGAGCCTGTCCGAGGTTTCTGTTTGACAAGCCAACAGTTCTTAGACATGAATCAAGATGCGAGCATCTCTGAGAAGTCGTGGCAGCCAAGTCCCATAAAAGGCTCCATGCTTCAGAAGGGAACTCTGGTGCCCAGAGTCTCAAGTTCCCTCTGGAATGTTTCCTTCTCAACAGCATGCATGAACATTTAGGGCAGCCTTGGGTCTGGGTTTTCTAGGAGCTCATGAATTTCAGAGGCGAAGCTCAGACTGCTGAGTTACGTTTTCCTTTGTAGTATTTCTCCCCCCAAAAAGAAAAAAAAAAGGTGGGGAGAAACTTGACTAGCACCCATAAATCTAATAGAAGACTATAATATTCTGGTGAAAACATAACTCACATTATTAATATGAGAAGAAATGTGGCATTTTCTTGCACAATAATAGCAAAATGTGCTCCTTTCAAACTTAAACTTTTCTTTTAAATAAAGGTTTTACATGTGGTTTTTTTTTTTGAAGATTTTATTTATTTGTTTGAGATAGAGACAGTGAGAGAGAGCATGAGAAGGGAGAAGGTCAGAGGGAGAAACAAACTCCCCATGGAGCTGAGAGCCTGATGCGGGACTCGATCCCAGGACTCCGGGATCATGACCTGAGCCGAAGGCAGTTGCTCAACCAACTGAGCCACCCAGGCGCCCAAGGTTTTATATGTTTTAAAATGGGACTATTTTCTGATAATACGCGATAACTACCATGCTCCTAATGGGGGCGCAGAAGGCAAGCAGAGGGCAAGGCACACACTGACACCCTGCAACTCTCACCCCCCCACGCCCCACCCCTACCCCTGGGGGGACGAGGGTGACATTCTTCGGGCACCCTGGCTGCCCAAGAGCAAAGGAAGGGGAACAACAAACGGTTAGCTGATAGGGATCACACAGGACATGAGTCTCCATCAGTTGGCAAGTGTCTTAACTATTTACAAGGGGGAAAAAAGCAATTTTATCAATAGCTAGACCTCCAGAAACCTATAGACTCAATTTCCTGGGGCCCTAACATCACCCTCTTCTCCATAGGATAGAAAACCTTATATAATCAATCACTCCTCACACATAACAATGCAACTTTTTCTGCCCACAGGTCCTGTCCCTGTGCCATAATAAATAATAAATTTATATTTATAAATATTATAAATATTTATCAATAAGTATATAAATTTTATTTTATTTTAATTATTTTAAATTTTTTATAAATAAGTATTTACAAAATTTGTAAATAAATGTATATTTATAAATGAATAATAAATTTAGATTTATAATAAATTTCTTGGCACCAAAAAATGTCTCAAGAATTCTTCCTGGCAGGTGGCTTCCACACCCCACTCCAGACCACATCACTGGCTCTCAGAAACGTGGAAAAAGTGTAAAACCCATGAATACGTGAACTGAGAAAAGCGAATGTCTGGAAAGCAAAGAAAAACACGCAGAGGGTGTGAAAAACTGAAGAACTAGAATTACCTGCAAGAGTCATCATGGATTATTTTAACTTCGTGTCTTGGTCGTGTTTTCTCCACCGCGGTTCACGTGGAATTTTAGAGCTGACTGGAGCGGTAATATGCTTATCCCGATAAACTCAAATGTGAGTTCGAATGAGAGGGGGGATTTCCCACGAGGGAAGCATCACCTTGACTGAGCATTTATGTCTTTTAAGTGCCAAGAAACATACCCATTGTCTGTGTTCCTACTAGGATCTAGGCCAGACTCAAGCAGAAAGCCCAGTGCTGCTGCCCTCACGTGTGTGGATGAGGTGAAACATCGCAGGGCGGGCTACCAGGGAATTGCTTCCAGAAAAATGCTAGTTCTATGTTCCCTTGAGTTACCCAAGTCATCCTAATTGAAGTAGGTTAGCTTCTCTCGCCACCCTTGTTGTTTTGACTGCACTCAAGTGTCCCCCTCTCCCTTCTTCATGTCCATAGAGCTTTATCTCCCAAGGCCAGGGATCCAGGCCCCGTGGAAGGATCCAGGATGTGACAGTGAAGCAAACAGACTTACAAAAGGGAGAACATGCGATTAGGGGCAGGTTGCTCCAAAGAGTTTTCTGTGGCCTGAAGACTCCCCCAACACTGTCATCTGGTTCAGAACTAAATTACCTTAAATCCGTTCTGGAAGCCAAGAGATAAACGCAGACTGTGCCCAACGTGGAAAAATACTCACCATCGACTGCTGAACTGAAGAAAGTAGGGCGCCAAACTGTATTTGGTAAGGGCTCAGATTTGTTAGAAACTCTGTCCCGGGCCCGGTACTCAGCCCAGGACACATTAGCACAGCCACACTGGTTCCTGAAGGTTGGAATACAGCTGGATCCTCGGAAAGTAGCTGCTGTCTCGAACTGGGCTGGGGTTTGCCGGCCCCGCTCCGCGCCGCTCCAGCCCCGGCCCCCTTGCTTCCCAGGCCCCGCGGGTCTGCGCCAGACCTCCGCTGGACTGCCTTCTCACTGGCTGCTGCCTCTGCCATGCTGGCTGGCAAATAGTTTCTCTCTTTTCCCTGTTCATACGCAGAAATCATTTTTTTCTAATACCCAAGCTGACTGCGATTACTCGTGCCTCCTAAGACAGATTTTAATTTTTCTCTGGGGTAAAAATGCTTTTGTTCCTTCACCGTCCCTTCCTCCCCCGTCCCTCAGGCCGGGGCAGCTGGAGAGAGCCCTCCTGGGAGAGCACCAGCGGTGCTTTGGGCCCTGAGCCCACGCAGAGCCTGGAGAGTCAGAACCCCAGCAAGGCGCGGGGCGGGGGCGGGGTGGGGTGGGGTGGGGTGGGGTGGGGCGGGGCGGGTGGGTGGGTAGGGCGGAGCGGGGGATGGAGGCCTGGGTTGAGCATGAAGAGCTCCTAGGGGCCAGACCCCTACCTAGGCTGCTGGTGGGGTAGGGTGGGGAGCTTGAAACTCATTAAAGACAATGGGAATCTGGTGGAAGATTTCAATCCCCGTGCCCAGACTAAACCCAGTGCGATAGATCCTTCTGGAAGCTGTGTGGAGATTGACAGGTGATAAGGGCGAAATCGGAAGATGAGTTAGGATCTCATGACGCTGAGATCATGACCTGAGCTGAAACCAAGAGTTGAATGTTGAACCAACTGAGCCACCCAGGAACCCTTGTAGTTGGGCTTCTTAAAGGGTAGCTGGCTTCCCCGAAGCAAGTGTTCCAACCCCTGAGCAGAAGCTACATAGTGTCTTTTGTCCTGGTCTCAGAAGACACACTGTGTCACTTTCATCACATTTTACCGGCCAGCAAGGACTCATAGGACCAGCCCAGATTCCAGAGGAGGAGGCTGCACAGGGGGGTTGAGTACCTGATGGGGCGGAGTGGGATCTGAAACTTGGGTGGGAAATGTCTGCACGGATGGATGAACGCTCTGGGCCCGAGGTAAGAATTGTGCAAGGCCTGGGGTTTTATTTTTTGGCAAGCTGACAAATTAGCCTGAATTGTTGCCAGATGCCGACAGAAGGCACAAGACTCTTGAGTCAGGGACATAGGACTTTTTTACTCACTGCCAAAGCACTAGCCAGAGCTCCATGTTGGTTGGCACTGGTTCCGCATGCCCTCTGGCTCCCACAGCAGGGATGCCAAGGACCCGTGATGGGTGTTGGCACTTGCCGTGGGTTGAGTCGTAAGACAGGGACACAGAGTGATGGTGATAGTTCTCCTATAATCTTACATTCTGTTTGTCCTAGCGGTTTCTGAGAGGGGTGAATGCAAATCTCTCACTTGGGTTGTTAATTAATTTATTTTTCCTTTCATTTTGTGAATTGCTTCTTTGAGTATTTGGAAGCGGATTCACTCATGGAAAATTCTCCATTCTATTTTAAGGCTTTGATTGATTAGTTAACCCCTATGGGCTTACAGCCTGTGCTTATTTTCCCTGTCGAGCTCCTACCGGTCTTTTGGGACAAGTTATACAAAATGACCAGGTAGCAGCCACAGTTTAAAGCTTAGCATGACTCTTACTGTGCCCCTGATTGGAAACATCCTCCCTCTGGGAGCCGAGACCTCCAGACCCGGAGAGCCCAGAACTGCATGGGATAGGACACACAGATTCCCTAGGGGAGTCCCTAGGAGTGGTGGTGAGCAAGGCTACCCCTTTGGTCTCAAGTCCAGATAGT
>CM052800.1:175032256-175066251 GCA_028533885.1 Nasua narica
GACTGAGCGACTTACCCAGGCACCCCCTGAGTTACTCTTTTCAGGCTGAAGTTCACCATGAATATCAGATCCTGGGACAAGAAAAAGAGTTCTGTTATAGTCTAAATGCTTACGTCTCCCCAAGGTCATACAGTGAAACTTCCTGTCCAAGGTGATGGTGTTAGGAGGTGAGGCCTTGGGAAGGTGGTGAAGTCACAACACTCATAAATGGGATTAGTGCCCTTATAAAAGAGGCCTGAGAAAGCTCCCTCGTGCCTTTCACCTTGTGAGAACCCAGAGAAAAGGCACCATCTATGAACCAGAAGCTCTCACCAGGCACAGACTCGACCAACGCCTTGACTTTGGACTTCCAGGCTTCAGAAGCACGAGACACAAATGCCTGCTGATGATAAAACACCCAGTCATGGTATTTCGCTACAGCAGCCCAAGCAGACCAAGACATCTACTTGCTGGCCTAAAGGACAGGACAAGACTCCAAGATCTGGGAGTGCAGTGGGACCTGGAAACTCTGAGTAGAAGACAAGCCACAGGCCAGCAAGAAGGTGCCGATTCAGAAGCCAGGATGGGCAGAGACCAGAGAGACCAAGCAAAGGATCAGCTGAGATGTAATGGTTCAAAGCGGGTGATGTCGGGGTAGGAGGTGCAGGGAAAGCACGGGATGGATGCTTGGAGATGTGGCTATTGGAGAGTGTGCCAGGCACACACGGCATTGGTCTTCGATGCAAACCCCAGCTGCCCAGAATTCTTGTATTTACCAAGTCTCATATCAGAGGGACAATGGGGAATAACGGCAATACCATCACACCCGCCAGCATTCGTCTTTCACGTCCAAAGAGATGGCGAACGGGCCGTAGGTAGCTCCCGGTTTCCTTATGGAGGAAATGGAAGTGCATACAGTTCTGCAAACAAATTCAGCGAATTCACCTTTTTTGAAACACCCAAAGCTTCTGACCACTTGTCCCTATTCTTCTCCAATGGAGAACTTACCCGACTCCTACTTATTGTTTAAAAGTGGGCCACCCTTTCGGGGTAGGGGCACTTGGCAATGTGTAACCAAAGTGTTAAAAAAGTGCATGTCACCCTGCGGATGATTTTTCAGTTTTAAAGGGAAAACGATACCTTCAGAGTTGGAGAAAACCCAGCAGACAACCTTACCCACAGGACCAAATTTAGCATCAGCCATAATGGGACACACTGACATCATGATTCCTGATATGTTAACGTGTGGACACAGCATCACTTACTAAACATCGATGCTGGAAAAGGTTTAACTGGAATGGAATTATGAGCACACAATTAAACAGATCTAAACGGAGGGGACTTCTGAAAAACATCTGGCCTGAAAAAGAGTAATCACTGGAAGCAAGTATCTGGGGGTAACTGATCTAGGTTCAAGGAGATGCAGATACAATGCATGATCTTCGATGGGCCCATAGATAGAGTTTAGGAACAACTGACAAAATTTGAACATGGTTGGCAAGTTACATAATAGTGTGGTATTGATACTAATTTTGACTTTAATCATTTACTGTGGTTACGGAGGATATCCTTGCTCCTAAGGGACAAAATGGTAAAGTACAAAGGTGTGAAATGTCAAGAGAAAGAGACAAAGAGAAAAAGAGAGAGAGTGGCTGGGGGTCAGGAGGAAGGTAACAAATGAGGAAGAAATGCAAGTAAGTGTGGAGAAATGTTAACAATGCATGACTCTAGACAAAGGGTATAAGGATACTTGTTCTATTCTTACAATTTTTCCATAGGTTTGTCATTTCGCTAAATAAAACACTAAAAAAAAAAAAAAAGGAGGGAGAGATGTTTCTGTAATTTTACTTCCATGAGTTTATCTTAAGGGAATAATTACAAAGTTGCATAAAGATATATGTGTAAGTACATTTATCATAGCCTTTATTATAAAAACAAAACACTTTTAAATAGTCTAAATTTCTAGCAGTAGGGGATTGCTTAAGCAAATTATGGTCTTGTTTTTCAAAATATATGGAAGAGAATATTAGGCATTCATTATAATTACTTTAAAGGATACTGTTTCTTGACATGGAAAATAGTAATAATGTATTGCTAAGTAAAAAAAGCAATTAGCAAAAACATGGTTGTATAACTCTAAAAATACATACATATATATTATCACGTGCATTGTTAAAGATATTTAAAATATTAAAAGGACATACACAGATATTAGTGACATTCTCTTTCAGGCTGACATTATAAGTGATTTTGAGAGGAAGTGTTTTTCTGGTTTGTTATTATTTTTAAAAATTGAACATATATCGATATTCAATTTAGGAAAAAAATTCTCGAAATATGTTTAAAATCTTTTTTCCAGTTATTTTTTTAAGATTTTATTTATTTATTTGTGTGAGAGAGAGAATGAGAGGGTCAGAGGGAGAAGCAGACTCCCCATGGAGCCGGGAGCCCGACGTGGGACTCGATCCCAGCACTCCAGGATCATGACCTGAGCCAAAGGCAGTTGCTTAACCAACTGAGCCACCCAGGCATCCCTTTTCCAGGTTATTTACAACATCTCTCAATTGTTGAAAGTTGCATTTTCTTTGCTATTTGGATACGTTATCATTTTGTGTCAAATCTCCTAAGATTTTTATGAAACACTGTATACTTTACTTATTCTACCCTCCCCCCGCCCCTGCCCCCAGCTCTGTACCTTTTCCTGGAGGCCTTTATTTGGTACCATAGACTAAAAAAAGCGCATAATGATGCCTTGGTTTATTAGTGCTGACACACCAGGAAATAGATACATAAAGAGGTGTTTCCCACTCGGCCAGCTCACACTTATCTAGTCGGGGGAGTTAGTACCGAGAAGGGAAGATGTGACACATCCAAGTGAAATGGCTTAAATACCAGGACAGGCCCCCCTTGCTAAGAACAATGTTGTCCAGCATGTAGGCGATTCCTGGTGTTGAGAAGAAATCAGAGCTGGGTCTGAATCACCACCTTCATGAACACCGTTACAGCAGTAACTCCCTCCGTAGTGCTCCTGCAATGGTAGGCGGGTCACAAAGCCTTCCTATAGTGTGACACAGATGGTAGGAGGTCCTAGCAGGAAAACCTCGAAAAACACCCCTCTTCCTGGACCACATATGATATTAGTGATGCTAATATTAAATTAAAAAAAGGGGAACAAGAACTCCGTACTCATTTAACCTCATTTTGTCCTCTATGAAAACAAAGGGTGAGGTACCTGGGGGGCTCAGTGCGTTGAGCGTGTGACTCTTGATTTCGGCTCAGGTCATGATCTCAGGGTCATGGGATTGGGCTCCACGCTTAGCGGGGATTCTGCTGGAGATTCTCTCTCCCTCTGCCCCTCATCAACTCCCCCTCACTCGTGCTTTCTCTCTCTCTCTCTCTCTCAGATAAATAAATATATATTTTTTTAAAAAAGGAAAACAGAGAGTAATATCAAGGAAAAGGGACTCCATGCCCTACTCCCACCCCACCAGCATGGAGCCGCCAACGATGGAAAGGCCTCGTCACCTTTAAAAGGGGAAGATGCTGCTGTGTGGGACATGCCCTTTCCAGGTCACTAATACACATTTTGCACTAAGCCAACTCACATTATTATTAATGAGATTCCCTACTTGTGGCTTAAGAGAGAAAAAATTTTGCATATTTCTTTCGGAGGAAACACCAAGCTCATTTACCGAAGACCCAGATTTTAAGTTAGTGTTCCATCTACCCTATGGGAACTTGAAAATGTCACTGGGGTGACACGCTGCCCGCCCCCCACCCCCATTGTATCCCCTCTTCGGAAGGTCCTGGATGCAGGCCAGGTTCACTCTGCTCCAGGCAAACCGAAGTACTGTTGTCCGTGGGTGATGGTAAGAGCCTCTTCGTCATCTTCAATGTGCTGTTATCACTCCTTCCTCCCATGGCACATACCATTCTTCATCATCATTGATTTTTCTCCTGGCTTGTCCTCAAAATGGACTATCAAGCACCCATCACAGTGTGAGGTACACAGTAGGCACTTAAACAACAGTTACTGAACGAATGAGCCCACCCACCCCCCCAATGGTGCTTAAAAGCCGTCTTCCACTCTATGTGCCCTGAGCAAGAAACACAGCGTTCAAAATGGAAAGTACTTATGTTCTTATTTTTCTTTTTAATTGTGGTAAAATATACAAAACATGAAATTCACCTCTTTAACCATTTTTCAGTGTGCGGGGCAGGGGCTTTAAGCACGTTTATATTGTTTTGTGACCATCTCTACCATCCATCTCCAGACTTGTTGAATTCCTCAGCAAGAGGAGATAGAATGGAATGTAGACCCAATATAGAATGGAAATTCTATATCCATTAAGCACCAACACCTCATTCTTGGAACTCCCGGAAACCACCACAGTACCGTCTATCTCAATGAACGTGACGATGTTGTAATATGCCTGTAACTGTGAGTGTGGTGACGGAATGATGCACTCCCCCGTGGAGAGTCTATTGTTCGGGCACCATTTGTAGAATGACCCATCCTTAGTGCACTGATTATTAACACATAGAGCAAGACCTAACCGATGGTCTTTTCTTGGATTATGTTCATGGCGCTTCAAAGGGAACTTATTTTCTATTATTAGGGTACAGAATTTAAGATACATCAGGAGGGCATCCCTTACTGATTATGTAAGAGATATTCTATATATATTGTAATTATTGCTAGGTTTATTTGACCCAGAAAGGTAAATGTAACATATTCCACACCAAGAGAAGGACTTCTGGTTCCCAGTCTATTGGTAAGAAGCTTAGAAGGTCTTCACTCCATTCTCACAATAAATAAATGGCTGAACAAACTGAAAATCAACAACTCTTCTTGGATCTGTAAGAGAAGTGAGGTCACCCAGCAAACCACTGTCCCCAAATTTGAAGAGACCCACAGGCAACTCCAGAGAATCAGAACTCATCAGAGCAGAAACCCATGAGCCGGAATCTCTGTGGGAGCAAGCGCTGGGGATCAGAAAAGATTCATCAATTGATGAATTTCATCGGAAAGCCTGATCTGTAATTGATGAATTGTGGAATGCTCAGAGTGGATAAGACCCAGTCATTGGAGAGATGCTTTTGTCAGTCTTAACCTTGTGAAACTCTATCAAGTTTTCACTGGGAACACAGAGAAAAATCCCTTCGTGCCCTATTATGGCAGGAGGAGGGGGAAAGGAACCACTCTGGAACGTGCCAGAAGTCGTTCTTTTTAACACTGCCTGCTCTCAAGGGAATCTATTTAACGAGAATCTACAAAATCAGGAGGAAGGGAAATACCCAACTCCAGCCCCTTCTAACATCCTGTTCTACCTAAGGGGGGACCCTCCCGCAAGCTGAGAAGCATCTGTGAATTTCACACCAGAAAATTCACAGTGCAGGCTCACTAACAGACTGAGACCTAATCACAGGTGTTTCCCCTCCCCCACACCTCACTGACATCTTCCTCGGGGACTACGCCTAGCAGTCTCACTTACCCAGTGCATCTTGTCCAGCTATGAAGAAAAAAATGGTAAGTCATACTAAAAGGCAAAACACAGTTTGAAGACTCAACTCAGCTATGGTAGGGATGTGATGTTGGAATTATCAGACGGGATTTACAACAGCTATGATTAATGTGCTAAGAGCTCTAATGGATACAGTAAAAACATGGTAGAACAGATGGGCAGTGTAAGCAGCGGGATGGAAATCTCAAAAAGGAACCAAAAAAGAAAGCTGGAGATCAAACACCTAGTAACAGCAGTGAAGAATGCCTTTGATGGGCTTATTAGTAGACAGGACACGGCTGAGGAAAGACTCTGAGCTTGAGGATATGTCAATAAGATATGTCAACCTCCAAAACTGAAAAGAGGAAAAAGACTGAAAAAAACTGGAACAGAATATCCATCCGTGCGACAACCCCAAATGGGATAACGTATGCATAATGGGATTAGAAGGAGGGAGAAGACAGAAAGAAAGAGAGGAAGTATTTGAAAAAACAGTGATTGAGAATTTCCCCTAAACCATAGATTCAGGAAGTTCAGAGGACAATAAGCAGGAAAATATGGAAAAACCACGACTAGGCATATACTTTTCAAATTATGGAAAATCAAAGATACAGTATCCCTACGGTATCAAAGAAGTATACTACTTCTGTCTACTCTTGTGCCCTCTCTTTAATTTTACTTTAGAACTTCTTCCACTAACTATTTGGTACGTTGATGGTCACAACTGGTTTAACTTTACCAGGCATTCTACCTTGTAACGGTGTGAGTGCCTCCTTTGGACACTCATAGTTTTCCATTATCCGAATGTCCTTTGAACACTAGGATTGAGATCTTGGCATTGCATTTGCTTGATAGTACTTTACCCCCATTTTTGTATTATAATCTTCCTTGGTTTCACTTTGTGATCCAATCTGAAACTCTGTTTCTTATAACAGGTGAGCTAAGCTCTTTTAAATTTATTAATATGAAAGTGAATTTTAGTCTTGGTTGTATCCTATTGCTTAATGTTTTGCTGTTTCTATGCTTTAAAATATTATTAAGATAGTTTTACAGTATCTTATGAAATTAAATTTACTCTGCGAGCTAGAAATTGTGCTCCTTGGTATCTTCACAATGAGTTGACACTGAGGTACACTCAGTAACTTGCACATGAATGCTTAAAGTTAGGATGCTTTGTTTGTAATTGCCAAAACTTGGAAGCAATCAAGATGTCCTATGGTCTATGAATGGATAGATAAGCTGTGGTCCACCCAGGCAAGGGAATATTATTCAATTCTAAAAAGAAAGAAGCTGTCAAGCCATGAGAAGACAAGGAGGAGACTTAAAGCCATATCAATAATTGAAAGAAGCCAATCTGAAAGGCTACAGACTGTGTGATTGCAACTATAGAACATTCTAGAAAAGGCAAAGCTTGGGGACAGTAAAAAGATCAGAGTTTGCCAGGAGTTAGAAGGGAGAAAGGTTGAGCAGAGAGGGTTTTAGAACAGTGGAAATACTCTGTCTGATGCTATAATGTTGGGTCCAGGTCATTACACATTTGCCCAAGTGCCAGGAGCGAACCCAGAGGTAAACCATGGGCTTTGAGGGATGATGTTGTGTGGGTTTATCAATTGTAACAAAGGCACAGGGGCTGCTCTTGATAGCCTGTGAGGGGGCAGAGGTATCTGGGAACTCTCCCCACTTTCCTTCCATTTTGCTGTTAACCCGAAACTGCTCTAATAATAAAGGCGATTAAAAATACATTATTAACTACGTGACCTGTTTGCTTTGTTTCTCTGCTTGGTTATTTTGATAATTAGAGAAAGTTGGTATTTTTATTCAAAGGTTCATTCCTTTTCCACCATTATATAAGTGACTCAAAACTCTCTTTCCTTAAATAACATGTTAGTTCCCTTCTAAGAACAATGCTACAGTTAGCTTTTTCCCCCTTTCTCCCCATTCCCACTCCTCAACCATTGATTTTATATTTATTAATATTGTTATTCACAGTTTTGTTTTTTTGTTGTTGTTGTTATTCACAGTTTTGTCTTAGTACTATTATCCGTGTTTATGCTTTAATTACTGTACTGGCTGCAAGCAGTATTTTAAAATTCCCAGCTATTGAGGATTAAGCCATGCAATAAATTTCATTTAATTTCCAACCTTCTGCCTCACTGTGACATTTCTACCTACTGAATCTTTCTTCTGTTGTCGGGGCAGGTGACCTAAGCACCCCAGTTCACCGTCTTAGTCCTTATATTTATGTCTCTACCCTCGATTTAAAGGCAGTGGATTTTTTTTTCTGGTTATTTCCCTAACTTGTCTGGCTGAGAGGCAGCCGTTCCTAATTCCCTCAGCAGTGTCCCAGGGGCCTCATGAGTTGTGGTACATTTATAGGATTGTGGTGGGTTATGGCTGTCACCCAGGCAGACGGCCCATATGGCACATCCAGGTGCTCCGTGCCTTTTGGGTTTACCTGTTTACCTGAACCCTCTGAACCACGGGCGTGGGTTCACGAAGGCACACACACCTGTTGCCTCCAGCGGGCCCTATCCCTTATCAGGTACAACGGTGCTGATGCATTTCAATGTTCCCTCTTTTCTGCAGTCCCTCCTGAGCGGCTTTTGCCCCAGATCTGTGGGCTTTGCAGCCTTTAGATGTAATTTGTAGTCTGTGGGTTATATCTGCTTCCTAGTTTCACTGGAGGAAAAAAAAAATGAAGCCTCCACAAATGGCTTTGTTCCCCTTATGGCTTTTTTATGATTTCCAGGAGAGGAGAAAAATGCTGACTCACAATGCTTTGTTTACACTGGTGCACAGAAGCTTTTAAGTTCTAAATAGATGGCTTTCTTTTTGTTGTACTTTTGGATATTTACTTCTAATTTTATTGCTTTGTGGTCAAAGAACATGGGCAGTACGATATTGATCCGAATCAATCTACTGAGAATTTCTATGCAATTTAGTGCACGGTCACTTTTTTTGACTTGGAAAAAATGTATCTTCTAATTGCTGGGTTGGAGTTCAGTAGATGCTCATGAGGTTAAGCTTGTTTATAGCTTTGCTTATATTTTTCTTTGTCCTTTGTTATTTTTCTTCTGCTTCTATCGTTCGCTGAGAGTGGTGTGTTAAAATCTTCACCGTGACTGGACCATTTTTCCCTCTTACTTTTTCAATACATGTTTTCCTGGTACAGATTTTTTTTTTAAAGATTTTATTTATTTATTTGAGAGAGAGAAAGCATGACTGGGGCACGGTGGGGAGGAGGCAGAGAGAGAGAGGAGAAGCAGACTCCCTGCTGAGCAGGGAGCCCAACACAGGCCTCCATCCCAGGACCCCAATTATGTTGTGAGCCAAAGATAGATGCTTAACTGACTGAGCCACCCAGGCACCCCTTGGTTGTAGGGGTTTTGTGTAGGTTTTCCTATCTATATACATCGCGAGGCTGTGTTGTTGAGGTCATGAGAACAACAATGGTGCTAATTCTCCCATTGAGTTGCTCCTTTCTTCCTGATGTGATTCTCTTGAACTCCCCCGTTGTTTTTTCATTAAAGCTATTTCCTCTGTTCAGCATTATCTATGACTTTACCTCAACCTGTCACTTCACTTCAAACTTCCTCTGTCATTGTGTTTTATTTTAGGTGAATCTCTTCTAAATGACATAGAGCTGTTTTTTTTTTTTAATTTAAATTCCAGTTGTGTCTGTCACTGAACTTGTAAGTATAGTCCTATTATTGTGATAGATGTTTGGATTTATTTATATTTCCTATTTATCACTCTTTTACTTTACTTCTTATGTGTATTTTTCTTTTCTACTGGGTTGTACTTTCTTTATTCACCTCTTTTCACTGATTAATAGTGTACTTATTCTGTTTCTATTCTTTATTATATTTTAAAATATGCACGCTGTATTTAACAAAGTTCTAATGGTAGTCAGTGTTTCTATCCTACTGAACCATATCAAAACTTGAGAATATTTAACCCTGATTTTTAACTTCCTCTCTTACATATGTTTTTTTCAATATTTTGGTTTCAACATGTTTTTAATTTCCCCAAAAGTTTTACTCTGTTTTAAATAGTTAGTGTTTGTTTAAATGGACCCACAAGCTTACAATTATTTTTCTTTTTCCTAAAGCCCAGTGAGGAGCTTGATCTCACAACCCTGAGATGATGAGCTGAGCCGAAATAAAAATTCAGACTTAACTGATTCTTAACTTACCCTGACTTGTTTACTCCTTCCTTTGGGTTCAGTATCCTTCTTTCGGGTGTGTGTGTTTTAGGAGTTCATTGATGAAGGACGTCTGTTTTGTAGATTGTTTTAGTCTTCCTCTGAAATATCTTTATTTCCCTTCACTCTATGATGATGGTAGCTGCTGTAGCCTTTTAGCTGGACAGTATTCTCTCTCAGCATTTATTGGCCTGTCATTTTCCTGCATATGAATGTTAGCTTTCATTCTTCATAGATGCTCTATCTTTTTCTTTTCAGTTTTTTAAAAACACATCCTTTTTGTGTTTGCTCTACCAGACTTTCACAGGGAAGTGGTCCAGTGAAGATTTATTTTTATTTATTGGGATGCATATTAGTTATCTAATGTTGCAGAACAAACTACCCTAAAATGTAGTGGTTTAACACAGCGCATGTGTATTCCCTCGTTGTTTCTGTGGGTCAGGAATCCAGGCATTCCTTAGCTGGCGGCTCTGCTTCAGAGTCCCTCCCAAGGCCACAGTCAAGGTCAAGTCAAAGTTGGTTGGGACCACAGTCATCTCTCAACTGGGGAAGAATCTGCTTCCTGACCCTGATGGGAGGCTGGACTGAGGACCTCTCTTCCCTGCTGGATGTCGGCCCAAGGCCGCCCACAATTCCTTGTTAGGCCGACTTTCCCACCCGAGCAGGTTGGGGAGAAGAGCTGGAGAAATGATGTGACAGCACAGAAGTCATAGTTTTTTTACAACCTAATTTTGCAAGAGGCACCGAATCACCTTTGCCATATTCTCTTTTTAGAAATAAGTCATTAGATCCAAATTGCACTCAGGGATGAACTACATGACACAGGATGTCTATACTGGGAGGTGGATATCATTGGGAACCAATGTAGAAGATAGAACACAGGACATGTGATTTCTAAATCTGAATATTTATGTTTTTTCATCAATTTTGGAAAATATTCATTACTAATACTTTTTTTTTTTCAAATGTGACTCTTCTTTTTCTTTATTCTCTGTTTTAGGATATCCTATAAAACAAATGTTGGAGCTTCTTATTCTATAATCCCTTTGGCTTAATCTCTCTCTTTCACTCTCTCTCTCTCTCTTTTTTTTTCTTTCTCGTATTTCTAGGTTGATTTCTGTCTGGGCTGCATTCTGCAGCATTTCTTCAATCCTATGTTCCATTTCACCTCTTTGCTCTTCAGTGATCTGCTACTTAACTCATTCAGTAAATGTTCAGTCATTTACCGTATATGTTAACATGTTTTATTGACTCTTTTAGTAACATTTTTGTTTTTCAAGTCTGTTAAGGAGTTTTCAACTATTTTTTTTTTTAAGATTTATTTATTTATTTATTAGAGAGCGAGAGACTGAGAGTGAGAGGGGAGAAGGTCAGAGAGAGAAGCAGACTTCCCGCAGAGCCGGGAGTCCAATATGGGACTCGATCCCGGGACTCCGGGATCATGACCCGAGCCGAAGGCAGTTGCTCAACCAACTGAGCCACCCAGGGACCCTTTTTTTTAAGATTTTATTTATTTATTTGAGAGACAGAGAAAGTGAGAGAGAGCATGAGAGGAGAGGTTAGAGGAAGAAACAGACTCCCCGTGGAGCTGGGAGCGCGATGTGGGATTTGATCCAGGAACTCAAGGATCATGACCTGAGCCGAAGGCAGTTGCTCAACCAACTGAGCCAACCAGGCGCCCTCAACTATTTTAATTCTATGATATTTTTAAGATTATCATTGTGTTCTCAGATGTGCCTGGGGATGTTCTTGCTCTTGGGAATTATTTCCTCGTGTTTTACGAGCTTTGGTTGTACGTTCATCTTTAGAGCCTGATCCGAGGGAATCCTATGTGGAGGGGGCTGGGAATTTCCCTTGAGAATGATTTTGTCTTTCTATCTGCCTGGGAGCCCAGTGACACCAAAATCCTGAGGCTAATTTGGGCGTATTAATTTCTCTGTTTGGACATTCTTGGACCCTCATGTTTTAGTTCAGAGGTTGCCAAACTTTATACATACAGGGTCAGATAGTCAATATTTTGGGGTTTATGGGCCATTCAATCTCTTGCATTACTAGCTTTGCCTTTGTAGTGGGAAAGCAGTCATAGATAGTAGGTAAGCAGATGAGCCCAGCAGTTTTTCAATAAAATTTTATCCAATAAAAACCGGTGGACGGATGGATTTCTTATGTGTGCCATAGTTTCCTGATGCTCGCTCTAGTTAGATATAAACTCGGTTTTTCAATTCTTTTAGGAGATGTTTACATTTTTTTTTAAAGATTTTATTTATTTATCTGACAGAGAGAGAGATCACAAGTAGGCAGAGAGGCAGGCAGAGAGAGAGGGGGAAGCAGGCTCCCTCCTGAGCAGAGAGCCTGATGCAGGGGCTCAATCCCAGGACCCTGAGATCATGACCTGAGCCGAAGGCAGAGGCTTTAACCCACTGAGCCACCCAGGTGCCCCTGGAGATGTTTATATTTTTTAAAATTATTTTTTAACCAGAACTCAGGAAGAGACCAATTGGATTGCTGTATTTTTGTGGAAAGAGTGGATTTCTTATGAGTGACCTCTTCATGAAGGGTTCAGCCATTTGAAGATTTTCCAGTTTTTAAAAAGATTTTAATAAAAGATTTTAATAAGATTTTATTCATTTATGACAGAGACAGAGGCAGAGAGGGAGAGGGACAAGTGGACTCTGTGTGGAGCACAGAGCCCAACTCAGGATTGGATCATGACTGAGCTGAAACTCAGAGTCAGTCATTCAACCCACTGAGCCACCCAGGCGTCCCCAGGATTTTCCAGTTTTATGCAGGGGTCTCAATACTAGCTCCCTGCACTGAGGAACCAAATCCTCATGGCCTAGTAGGATTGGGGCTGGCTAGCCAAACTCTATTATGCAGGGTGTTTTCAGGTGTTTCACAAGCATTTGAAATAATTTCACTGAAAAAAACCAATGCTCTTCATTTCTTCTAATTTTTGCATTTCAGATTACTTATTTGTACATGTGTCACCAAAAAAACCAACGTCTTGAATGTACTGATATATTTCAGAGATAGGGAAAGCTCACTTTCACCAAAGCTATTCTGAATATCACTTACAAAACCTAAACCTATTTAACTTCTGATAACTTGCATCGTCAAATGTGCTTTATCGCCCAGGTATTAGCATATTGGAGATCATTGATGTACTTTTCAATGTCACCAATTACTTTGGAATAATAAGTGTGAAAATATGAAATTGAAAATTATTTAAAAATAATACTAATAAAATGATGCTTTATCTATTTTATTTTTTAGGGTTTTCCTAAGATTCTATTTGAAAGGGTCCTGTTGCTAAATGAAAGGTTTGAACCTATCACTTTAGAGAGAGTGCATTTCCTTGCACTCGTGAGCTGGACGCACATAGGGTCAAAGTCGAGAACATATTGGTGCTATAGTGTCAAAGGGAAGAGGTGAACAAGAAAGAAAAATGTGCTCTGTTTTAGTTTCCACCCTAAGTGAGTGGACCACGATCCGCTTCCCACACTAACGATGTTGAGTGTTGGAGTGCAGTGCAGAGATGGGCTCAGGCCTCAACAACACAGTCCTTACCGCTTACCTCTGAGACAAGCTATACCTGGGTGTACCCAGGCCATATCAGCTTCCAACCAACTGGCTACAAATTTGGGGTTCCCACACCTCCTCAGGTTCATGAACTCCATGGAACCACTGATAGAACTTGGGACAACACTACTCTTAGCATTAGGGTTTTATTAGGAAGAGCGCACTAAGAGACACAAAGGGCAAGCTCTGGGGGAGTCCTGGATACAGAGTTTCCGTGCTCCCTCCTCCTGGAGTCAGAATGCAGCTCCCTCCGGCAAGGCACTGTGGTCCCAAACCAGGAAGTTCACTCAACTTTGCTGTCTGCCGATTTTACTGGGATTTAAGTGGTTAATGAACTCATTGGCCACATGATTGAATTCAGTTTCCAGATTCTCTCTCCTCCCAGGAGGGTCGGCCAGATCAAAGCTCCAAACCTTTGCTCAGGTGCTCAGATTTCTGGGGACCACCCCCATTCTTGGGGCTATCTAGGAGAACAACCCCAGTCACCTTATTAACATAACAGAGATAACAAACTGAGGGTTTTGGAGGGGAGGGGGTGGGGGGTTGGGTGAGCCTGGTGGTGGGTGCTGAGAAGGGCACGTATTGCATGGAGCACTGGGTGTCGTGCATGAACAATGAATCTTGGAACATTGAAAAAATAAAATAAAAGTTAAAAAAAATAATTAAAAAAAAAAAAAAACCGATACAAAACCAAACAAGCCAACAAAGAAACTACTAGGCCCTGGGAAATTCCAAGGGATTTTTTTAAGTACCCTGCTGGGCACTGGGGAAAAACATCAACTCTGTCTTGATTATACCACAGCTCCTTTGTAAGATTTTCTTTGGAGTCTCATTTTGGATTTCCTCTTCTCCTCTCTCTGTGACACAACAGAGCCCATGGCTTATTCTCATTTGAGAGCTGGCATCAACTTTCTCCACTTTCCTTAGGTGGCAAGTAGAAAATAAAGGGGAATTGGGGGGAAAGGAGCTTACAGAAGGCCATTTCTCTTCATTTATCCTTTCTTTAGTTCAGGTAAAAGTATTTTCTGATGCCTGAAATGGATTGGCTCAGTTCCCAGGGTAGGAAGTCAGAGAGCATGATGTGGGGGCAGATGTGGGGACCACACAAGAGGGCCAGTGTACCTGGACTTAAGAGTGTGTGTGTGTGGGTGTGTGTGTGTGTGTGCACACGCGCACGTGCGTCCTGGGATCTGCTAGGGGCTGGACATAAGATTCGGTGGTTCAACATCCTGGCACCCGACAGGAACCCAATACACACGCTGAGGTATTTGTGTTGTTTTTCTAAATTTTCTCACTTTTTTTCCAGCAGCTTCATTCCTGCAGATTGGTCTATTTTCCTCCATTTCTATCGAAACTAATTTTCCTGTCCCAATTCTTGCCTTTGTCAGATTGTATCTCTCTTCAGTGTTTCTTTCTACGATCTTTGAAAGTTCCAAATAAAAGTGCATGTATTTATGTGGCGTGAATAATGCATGAATCCATTCCTTTCAATGCATGAAATCGTGTTCCTTATAAAGTCACTCATTAATCTATATGGCAAAACCAGCGGGAGAAGGTCGATAGGGTTAAAGATAATTAGCAATTGATTAGCACCTGAGAAGCTAAATAAAAAGACACATTTCCCCCCAATGGCTTAAGTTGATAAAAACAAGAATTCTTGTTTGAGGCAAGTCATGGTGTTCTGGCCTGGGAGGGAGAAAAATCTTTAATATGAGCATGAATCAGGGTAAATATTTATTTGGGAAAAGAGACAGGAACCATTCCCAAGTATTCATTATAATGTATTTTGTTAAAGAATATCTGTCACCAGCAGTCTACAATCTTTACAAACATTCAGTGGTAAAAATTTGAAATATGGATATTGCAACACCAATTAAGCTTCCTGTTTTTTCCCGATGTATTTGGTCTTTTCAAGGAAGCTGTTCCTCTTTGGAGTCTGTTCAGGTAGAGTTACAAAAAGCCGGACTCTGATGGGAAGTAGATTTGGGCATCTGAAGGGCTACAGGGCAGGGGGGCGGGGAGCTCAGACGCCAGGAGCATCCTGCCCCGTCCTCAGGTGTCTTCCCACGGCCTAATGCACACGTGAACCGTACCGACACCCAGTCCTCGTGAGAAGACCGGATGCGGACATTCTCCGACAAGGTCAAGGGCTTCAACCCGGGCTCGCTTCCCCTTTGGTATTTTCTGCACTTCCATCCCCACCACCGCCTCTTGTCTCCTTTCTCTTTCCTTCGTCCTACACTCGGCCCCTCCTCCACGTGGCTGAAACAGGTGGACGGTGTGGGCTGCAGCCTTCTTCTGTCCGAAAGTTCCGAGGCCTTCTCCCAAATCGGGAAGCACAGATGATGGGCGTGCTCCCCCTGGAGGAGGTCCCGGGGAGGACGCCGCCGCCGGGGGCCGGCAGGGGGCGCTGGGAGGGGCCCCGGGTCACAGGCTCCTCCCACTTCGGGTGCGCACGCTCCGCGCTGGGAGGGGCTCACAGGCTCCTCCCACCCCAGGTGCGCACGCTCCGCCCACCGCACAGGCCGCGGTGCTGGTCCCCGCCTGCGGCTGCTGGGGCGCCAGGACCGAGCCCGGGGAAGGCCTCGCGGGAAACTCTCCCTGAAGTGCACAGAAGTGTTACTTAGGTACAGGTGAGCTGCAGTGTGTAGTTTCGGGGCACAACGCAGCCGTTGCACAGTGAGGATCCCGGCGCGCGGGAGTGGAGCCCCGCCTGACTTGTGGCGGCGCCCCAGGTGAGTCCCCCTCGCCCCTTCAGCCTGCGCCTCCCCGGCCCGCTTGCGTCTCTCTCCTCTCTTCTTTCCCCCGCGCACGCGCACGGCGCTGGTCCGTCCAGGGAACTCCACCTCCACGAGAACCTCAGGTTCGGGGCGCCGGGGGGCTCAGTCGTTAAGCTTCTGCCTTCGGCTCAGGTCCTGGTCCCAGGGTCTGGGGATCGAGGCCCGCATGGGGAAGCCTGCTCCTCCCTCTCCCACTCCTCCTGCTTGGGTTCCGTCTCTTGCTGTCTCTCTCTCTCTGTCAAATAAATAACAAAACACAAAACCACACCTTCGGTTCGTTAATAATTGTCAAGCCCGTCTTTCCAACACAGGTTAACCTGCGGAAATACCCGGGCAGACAGGTGAAGACTTGAACTGCAGTGTCTTCTCGCCCCTCAACTTCCCTGTTCTCTACCGTTGTCACCCAGTAATTTCTGACGGTGGAATAGCCTTCCTTGATCGAACATTTACTACTAATCAGGCTCTTACTGCTGATCTTTGTGGATTCCTTCAGTCCCCCTGGGGAGTCTTTTATTCATTACAGAGTATTTGATGATCTTTTAGGAACTGGGCTCTACTCTCACTGCCTGCCTAATATACCGTCCAGAGGTTTCCCCTATGGTGTCAAAACCACTTCAGTTTCGTAGAGAATCATCTTTGCTTTCTTAATCGTTTCTCTCACGGGGGCGGCCTGGAGGACCCGGGTAGGCAACCCTGCTTCTGGCTACATAAACAGCTATCGTTTTGCTGCTGCCCTAATGGGACCTCTTTCTGTAGCAAGAAAAACATAATTCGATCAAATCATACCTCCTGTTCCTTAGTCACCCTTTGGTCCTCTGCTGACACTGCAGATTGTGGCCTTTAATGAAATAGGATCCTAAGAAAAACTTGTCTGACAGTGATCATGATACACTTACGTCTAGTAACGAACTTACATCTTGTAGTGCAGTCCCTGGGAACATGCTTTAGGCCAGCCAGCATCCCTAAGCCTGACGACAACATTCCCATAGAAGCATATCGGTGTTTCTTTTCACGGAAGAGGGGCTGTGGCTCCCGGAGACCACGCAGTGAGGTTCCATAACCAGGGATCCCCGATAGTGATCATCTAATTGGCTCTCAGGCACCCTTGGGTCTAAATCAGCCTTCTTCACTCATTTGTCACCAGCAATTTCTTTTGTTTTTTTTCTCCAGATTTTATTTATTAGAGAGAGAGAGAGAGCGCGAGCACACGTGGCGGCAGGGGGGGGGGAGCAGCAGGCAGAGGGAGAAGGAGAAGCAGGCTCCCGCTGAGCAGGGAGCCAGACATGGGGCTCGATTCCACGATTGAGTCCACAATTGAGATCGTGACCCAAGCCAAAGGCAGACACCCATCTATCTGAGCCGCCCAGGTGCCCCCAGTCACCAGGAATTTCTTATCTTTACACCTTCAAGATGAAAGACCTGGCTAAAGACTCTTACTCAACAGTTAAGAAAAAAAGTCTTTATTACCGTCTGTATGTAATAATCAAGCCGCAGTTTGTCTGTGATCATTTTCCGCTGCTTAATATGCACATTAATCACAAACCTATTTTTGGAGAGATCACTTCTCATAACTTGGGAAGATTCTGTTGGGAAGGATGCTGCAATCTCAGTGGAGGGGCTGAGTAGGTACACATGCAGTTACAGGGGCTGATTGGGTTATAGTCGGACTCCAAGGTCAGGAGGCCAAACCTGGATTCAGAGACCACCGGGGTTGTGTTTAATTTGGGTTTGTGTCTGTGTCTGCGGGGATCTGGTGTGGCGGGGTTGGTTCAGGGCACATCTGCAAACACTGGTCAGTGATGGTATTTGGGAGGGGAAAGGGCTTATTGTCACTGGTGTGTGAGCTCCCCTGGGGCTAATAGGGCTGTCAGAGACAGGCTTGGAGGCGCAACCTAGCCCCTTCTTTTGAACTTGGGGTGCTCGGGATGAGGGTCTCCAGGCATATCTAGGTATTCTAAATACAAGTCCCTGTTAATGGGTAAGGTGGAGGGAGACGAGCTAAGTTCATGGCAGGGCGCCTCTCCCACGTACCATCAATATGAGAAACGAGGAAGAGGGGTCTTCATCAGGGTTGAGCAGATAGGATGGGAAGGAAGAGAAAGCTGTGATTCCATGGGCAAGTCAGGGCTCGGGGATTTCTCCCGCTGCCCCATGGCTCACTCATATCAGCAAGACCAATTCTCGACACCTGCAGGTGTGAAGGGGTCTCCTCATTGTGCAGCTTCTTTCAGAGGCCTTGTAACATGAAAGGGCCAAGTCTATACACTGAAGTCCTTGCTCACAGTGGGTGACAACCCCCGAGGGAAAACCCGGAGCTGCTGACTCGGGACATCCGAACCAACTTGTGCATTGACAGGGAAGCTAGCTCACCTAGCAAGCCTTCACTGGCCTCCCTTCTGAAATCAAACAAATCTCAACATGGTAAACGCATCATGCCAAGCTTGGGAAGCAGTCAAAACCCTATTAAAAACAATTGATTCCATATATTTTCTTGGGAAAAGTCAGAATTTTTTCCCTAAGAGCTATTGGTATTCTGCTCAGTGTTCCCTTTGAATCCACGGTGTTCTCTTAGACTCTGAAGTAACAGTAAGTTTCTGTCTCTCTCATGAATTCTAAAATGCACACGGGATAACTTCTAGTAGTCCATACAATTGAAATGAGCCCAAAACAAGTCATTAGAAAATACCACAAAATGCCTTAAGAAAGGAGTGGCTATATCTTCGTTTTTCTTTTTAAAACGGGCTCTGGTCTGGGAGAGCTTTGTGATATTAGAGCCCCCTCAGTGTATCTGGATAGCCCGCAGAATGTCTCGGGCTGTGCGCGTGTTCCTTGACTCTGGGGTAAGGAGCCGGGAATCGGGGAGTGGGGGGTGGTTGGTGAACTCGTGGAAGACATAGCGGAGTGGTGTGGTGTCTGGTCGGTAAACGCGAGGACAGGCATGGGACTTACCCACCTCGATTATCCGGTGCTTAGCACAATGCTTGGCCCATCACGTGTGTTTGATTCAACTTTATTTGATGAGTGGGTGGATCCAGGAACCTAAGGCCAGAGCCCTGGAATGGTTTCCTGCAGTCTGGACGGTCCTACTAACCTGCCTGGGATTGACCCGATACTTCATAGTCTCGAGGGAGTGGTTTTGTCTTGCTGTTGATTCCTTCCGGTATTTAAAGGTCTGAGGTCCCTTCTTTCACGAGAGATCCCATGGCAAGGCTGGAGGCGTTTTCTGATAACTTTGGAGCCCCAAAATATTCTGGTTATCTATTATCGCATTACCATCTACCCCAAAACCTAGTGACTTAAAATAACTGTGTAATCCTATCTGAAGGTTTTATGGGCCAGGAACGTAGGCATGGCTCAGCGGGGGCATTCTTGGGCTACGGGTGGCCCTGACTGGAGTTCCCTTCCCACCTGGCTTGAAGGGCCCGGGCGTCTCTCTTCGCACATCTGGTGCCTGGTCTGGGATGGCTGGAAAGTGGGCTCAGCTGGTGGTGTGCACAGGACGCCTGCATACATGTAGCCTCTGCAGCTTGGTGGCCCCTGGCTGAGCAGGAAGGGGAAGGCCTCCACTGGCCCGGTCTGGGCCTGGGTGCGAGCACATTTCAGTTCTGCTCTGCTGTGTCAGCGAAGCAGCTCAGGAGCCCGCCTAGATTCCCCGGGAGGGGGCATCAACCCCACCTCTTCCTGGAAGGAGTATCCAGGAATCTGTGGCCATCTTTACTCGACCACAAAGAACCTCAACTTGGAAATGAGTCACAATAGCCAAAGGTAGGAACAACCCAAATGCCCATCCATGAGTGACCGGAGAGACAAGATGTGCTCTTTGCTTGCGATGACGCATTTTTCAGCCATAAAAAGAAAGGACACCTTGACACCTGCCACAGCACGGATGGACCCCAGGGCCGTCGCACTGAGCGAAATAAGCCAGTCACAAAAGGACAAGTATGAATCCCCTTATGTATTTATTTTTTTAAAGATTTTATTTATTTGAGAGAGAGAGAGAGTGAAAGAGAGGGAGGGAGGGGGAGAGGGAGAAGCAAAGCCCCTCCCCCGCTGAGCAGGGGGCCTGACACGGGGGCTGGGTCCCAGGACCCTGAGATCATGACCTGAGCCCAAGGCAGGTGCTTGACCCACTGAGCCACCCAGGCGCCCAGTTAGGTGATTTGTGAATGTCATTTAAAATGTAACTACATTGAAGACTTTCTTATGTCCAGGCAGGTTTATTCCTAAATTATTAATGTTAGTGCTTTTTTTTTTTTTTTTTTTTTGCCTTATTAAACCAAGTAAAAGTGAGTTAGGAAGAATTTTTTTTTTTTTTTTTTTTTTAACTAAGAAGTACTTTAACTCACCTGTCAGCATCTATCAGAATCAACACAGGATGCCTCACCCACCTTGTCTGTATACATTCAAATTAATTCAGTTTTTCCTTGCAGTTGTAACTGCTCTGTGACAGAATTACAGACCTGAGGGGTTTAAGGGAATCAGTAGTAGCACTCCATCTTGAATTTACATTTTTTGCTGTCTTTTTATCCCTAGTGACGTATCATTTATTGCCCTGTATCTTCTATAATGTTTGTGTTGATAATTTTGTGGCAAATATAAGCATAGCATATATTCAGAAAAGTGCACAGATCGAAAGTGTGCAGTCAAATGTGTTTTCATGAATTGAATCCACCATGGAATCTGCAGCTACGTCTGGAAAAAGAACACTTCCCAAAGCCCCCCCTCAGGGGTAGCTTTGCTCTGGGCATCTGCTGCCTCCGATGCAGTTTCCCTGCTCTCGAACTTTCTACAAATGGAATCATACAGTAGTTCCTCTTTTTGCATTGGCTTCTTTCAGATTTATGTTTGTGAGATTCACCCTTATGCAGTGGGGTTGTAGATCATTTTATTTTCACCAAAATATACCACAATTTATTTCTCCATTCTGCTAGTGGGCATTTGGGTTATTTCCAGGTTTTTTGGATAATATGAAAAGTGCTGCTATCAACATCTTTATACAAATCTTTTGGTACAGATGTGCTGCCAATTGGCTGGATTTATACAGAGAGGTTGAATGACTGTGTTGCAGGGGATGCAAATGTACGTGACTTGTACCTACCCAACACGGTCCTGAAGCCGGTTATATCAACTTATATTACCGTTGTATAAAGGTTTGCTTTGCACTACATGCCCTCCAAACTGGGAATCGTTGGCCTTTTTCATTTTCACCGTCGGGCAGAGGGTAGTATGTTCCTCTTGTGCTGTTTGCCAGCTAGAGAACCACTTTTGTGTGATGCCTGCTCAAGTAGTTTGTCCATTTTTTCCTAATGAGTTGTCTTCCTTTTCTTACTGATTCATAGGCATTTTATAAATGTCTTCTGGATGGGAATACTCCGTTGGATAGATTTATTGCAAATATATTCTCCCATCCACTGGATTGCCTTGTCACTGTCTGAATGGTGTCTTTTGAGGAATGGAAATTCTTAATTTTAATGTATAGTAGTAAAACATAATTAAAATTTTTTTTTTCTTTTTGCATAAGACTTTGTGTGTGTGTGTCTTATGGAATGTATTTCCCTACCCCAAGGGCAAGAAGAGAGTGTTCTCTTAAGTGTTTTTTTCTTAGACTTTATTGTCATATCTTTTAATTTAATTTGAGATCTGCCATATTATGATGTATGATGGTTAATTTGTTCTTGGATGGTATTGTCATGTAAATCAGTGAACTTTGATTAAGCAGATTGCTCTCCATTGTGGGGGTGGGCCTCATCCAATCAGTTGAAGGCTGAATGGACCCAGATGACCAGCCTTCTTGAGCGAGAGGGGATTTTTCTTTCTTTTTTTTTTTTAATTTAAATTCAGTTAGCCAACATATAATATACGTATGAAGTTTTAGGTGTAGTGTTCAGTGATTCCTCAGTTACATATACCACCCAGTACTTATCACATCATGTGCCAAGAGGTGATTTTCCAGCAGACTGCCTTCAGACTTCAACCAGACCATTGGTTCTCCTGGATCTTGAACCACAATGGCCCTGGAGATTTTGGACTTAACCAGCCTTCATAATCACATGAGCCAATTCCTAATAATAAACATCTTTCTGTATATACACATATTTATTCTGTTTCTCCAGAGAATGTTAACATATGGTGCAAGAGGGAGGTCAAGATACATTTTTCAGTGCCCTGGAGTTCAACCCCAGAGCCCCATGGGAACCCAGTTTAATATTAGTTGTCTAGAACTCCTATATAAGGCATTCTATCGATGTACCATTTATGGCTACTTCTAGCAGCCCATTTTTCCTTAGAGTCAGTTTGGAGTCTCTAGTATGGGAATGAGCCTCAAAATGGGAGAGGCTGGCCTGTCAGAGGGGCTGCCATTGACATCTGAGCAGGGACAGCCTCCCATGAAGCACAGTCAGGTGTGTCAAGAGCAGGGGCCATGAAGAAGGGCCATATGAGAGGAGAGAGGTGAGCTGTGGGGAAGCCAGTGGAGGAAAATCTGGAACGTATGGCCTGGGCTCAGTGGGAGAATGGCGGCGGGGCTGATGGAACCTGGGAGCCACGTTAGCTCGGTGCTGGGTAAGGTTGTCGACACGGTGACTCAGCCACACCCTCTGACGCTGCGTCAGAAAAGGCATTCAGAGTCCTTTGGACTCTGATTTGTAATTGTGCAACCCTGTCCTTTGGGACCTGCAGGCACCCCAGGGAAAACTGTCCTATCAGGTAATGCATTTTTATTATCCTTCATCTCACACCTGAGCTACCCCATTGAGTCTGCAATTTGTTACATAAATTGTATGGGCCTTTTTGGATTTATTGACTGCAAGGTTGGAGACTAGTATTTGCGTGGCATGCACTACTGCAGTTTCAGATCCATTATAGGTATTGGAATTCTGGAGCGTGTTTCTTTTAGACTTAATTCAGCCAGGGAGTATCGGTTAGTATAAACAAGGCTCTGATGAAATTTCCCATCGAGGACGAGTTATGAAGTATACTCTTGAATAAGATATCACAATTCATATAGGTGCTTACTTGATTCCTGGAAAGGCAAGGACTCTGCAGGATTCGAATGTTAGTCAAGTGTCCTTTTTATAAATCCTCTCTCCTTTCTCCCCTTTTTTGGCTTAAGTGATTCAGTAGAACATGATGAGGAAGATTTTTAAATTGCATCATTTAAGTCTAGGTTTTATGTGTGATGTGCATACAGCCAGACTTAGGAAAGGCACGTTTATTTTTGGTTACATGCAGAAGACAATATATATTTGTTAACCGAATGAGCAAAAATCACAAATATTACTTTTAAAATAAAAAGCTCTCATTTAAACTCTGCATTGTTCCCTGAGTGTTAAGTCCTGGAAAAAACAATCCCTTTTGTGAATATCTAGTTATTCATGCTGCGTTCTATCACTATTTTAATCAATACACAATTTTTAGGACAATTAAACTGCTCATCCTCATGAAAATTTATCCAGTTGTTACTATAGCTACCAAAGTGCAAGAAACAAAGCAAAGCAAAACAAACGGAAAAATCTTTCTCTGTTGTGAAGACAACAAAAAATGTCAGCATTGGAAAATCCTTGAAGCATTGAAACTCTATGTAAAAGAATCCACAGTTATTATTAGAGAGGTCCTTCTCCTCTGACCTCTCGTCCTCAGGAGGACTACCAGATCGTTTTTTCCAGCATGTGCTGCTTCTGCACTCCTTGGTGGGGGATGCTACAAAAAGGGCAGCCAGAATCTTGTGCTGAGGGAGCCATCGGCTTCTTGATGCTGCGGCCTTGTACTTGGACTCCAGTAAGTGACGGATTCGAGAGTATTATTTGATGGCAGATAGAAAGTGTGAACACACAGGGATACTCTATACAATGGCATGTTAAGTTGGCTCCTGGCAGGCTCAAGACTCAGGTATGCTGGTGTCCCAGTACAGATCTAAACTCTGTCTATTGGATAATCCTCTCTTACACAGGGGAAGGGGTGGGTCTTTGCTTCTGTTTAGGCCTTCAACGGATTGGTTGAGGCCCACCCATGTTATGGAGAGCACTCTGATTTCCTCAGTGCCCATCGATTTAAATGCTAATCTCACCTAAAGACACCTTCCCAGAAACACCCAGAATAATGGGTTCCATAGCCCAGCCAAACTGGTATGTAAAATGACCCATCATGTAAGTCTGGATAATAATACATTTTTGAAAGGTGGAGCCCTTCTTCCACAAGGTAGAGCAAAGTGAGTGTGCTTTCGGACAAGAACTTTCCCTGATCCATATACCATGTATGATGCTAGGAACATTGCACTATTGCACCCCAGGGGGCATGTGTATCCGACTGCCTTCTTTGTCGAAGTGGGGGAGTCTGGCAGAAAGACTCTGCACTCTGTTAGCGGGCTGCATCGTGGGCCTTTGCGATGTCAACTGCTAGGAAAAAAAACAAACACTGAGGGAAGTGAAGAGCTTTTATGATCAATATTGAGAATGCAAATATATACCCTGGGAAGTCCAATCTGATTACCGTCTCGACCTAGATCAGCCTGAGCTGTTTGCATATCATCCCCTCTTGTGTGTCCGTATGCAGGCTCTCGATCTCCCCAGGGTGTGAGGCCTCTGTGAGCAGGACAGATACCCCCAGCATGATGGGGGGCAGAGAACAAAGAGTCAGGGTCCTGCCTGCCTGGTGTCTCTTGGGCTGATCGAAAGGCACAGCTGCCGAGGACATCAAAGGGAACTGCCATCGGGCATGGAGGAGATCAAACGCTGGCATTTAGCGGTTTCCTTTTATTTTCGAATGCTTACCAAGGCCTCGGACCCCTGCAGGTGGATTCATTTCAGCCTTAGTAGAGGCTCGCATCCGGAAGTGCCTCTGTTTGCCTAGGACCGAAGCGAGCGGAAATGGGTGTGAAGACATTGATAGGCATATCCAGATATCTTTCTGTAATCCTCTAGCTTTCTGGCTATGAACGAAGTCATGTGCTTCGGAGAAGACATAGAAGAAACAAAATAATAAAGGAAATAAATCAAAGCCACCCAACATGAAATAATCAATTAATAGCGAGTATTTGGGTGTGTCGGGTACTATGCTCCAAAAAACTGCTAGTAAGACACATACATTCAGTGTGCCGCAGAGACGTCCATACAGATGAATCTCTACCATGTTCACCCATGGTATCCTCTCGGTCTTTCTTTTCGTGTATGTGTGTGTGTGTATAAATTGTTAAAAACCTATCTGTGCATGTATGTTCATTTTTTATTCAAAATAGAGGAATTGGGGATGCATGGGTGGCTCAGTTAAAGTGTCTGCCTTCGGCTCAAGTCATGATCTCAGGGTCCTGGAATCGAGCCCTGCATCGGGCTGCCTGC
Organism: Nasua narica; assembly: GCA_028533885.1. Classification (NCBI taxonomy): domain Eukaryota; kingdom Metazoa; phylum Chordata; class Mammalia; order Carnivora; family Procyonidae; genus Nasua; species Nasua narica. The sequence continues at coordinate 175,057,635 of CM052800.1, forward strand.
TCATCCAGGAGTCTGCTTCTCCCTCTGCTGCTTCCCCTGCCCGTGATCGCTCCCTCTCTCCAATCAATCAATCAATCAATCAATCAATCAAATCTTCGGAATGGAGGAAGTGTTTGTATGACTCTGGATATCGCCTTTTCACTTAAAAATGACTTGTGAGCTTTTCTTCGTGTCATTAATATGGAGTCATGTCATTTATTTAATTATGTCTCGGATTCAATATTTAGGTTGATTTTAATTTTTTGCTGTTAGAGAAAGTGTTGTTATGGTCTTTTGGGTACATGCACCAGTGCTTATTTTTTGGGGGTACAGATTCTCAGAAATTTGAAAGATAGGAGCCCAGAGGAGGAGCAGTGTCAACAGCTTTTTCGCCGGTTCCCAAGTCGCTTCTTTGGATATGTCCACTGATGGAGAGCCCCACTAGCGGTGCACGATGTCATTAGTGCTCTCCTCGTTAATTAGTATTGACTGGTATTTTAAAAATTGCTTAATGAATACAGGAAGGAAGAGAGCACATTTTAATTTGCATTTTGTGTTGCCTTGCAGAGATCCTAGTGTCTGGGTGAGTGCCGAGTTATGCTGTGCCTGGGTCGACCGGAGGGGGCACCCCTGGAACCGGGCGGCACAGAGTTGGGATGGGGTGTATATGTTTAGAAAAGGTCTGTTCTCAGATTTTGTGGTAGGGAGAAAGTGAAACAAAGCGTGTGCGGGGGGAATCAAATGATTGGAAGCACTAAGCAGGGAAACGGGGCGAGGAGAGGGCGACGGGACGGGGTGACCAGTCACTGTAGAGGAGGATTCCGGTCCTCCAGAGACTGACGACGGGCTCTGAAGTCAGAGGGCTGCGTGCGGATCCCAGCTCTGCATCTGACCCTGGTGAACTTATGTAAGCTTCCTGTGGCTCGGTTCTTCACCTCGAAATAAGGATGACGAGAATACTTCCAAGAATTTTGGGGGAGATCCAGTGATGGATGCGTCAGACTTAGAATCCTTAAGACAGAATCATGCCTGGCTTTTGGTGGATGGGCAGCAAATGCAGCCTGTTCTTCCAAGCACTCACGGACGTCCTTCTGGGGACATGTTCCCCAGCGAACCACACTGCATTGGACACCAAGTTCTGGTGTAGTATTCCCCGAACGTGGATGGCTTTGCAGTCTCTGTGTACTCTCCTCACGTGGATTTTCTTGTCTCATCTCCCTCCCTCCCTTTCATAAATATTTCTTGTGGACTTCCTGTTGCCACACACTGTCCTAGATATATGGAGTAGGGTGGTATCTCAGTCTGGGCTCTTGTGACAGAAAGACCACACACTGGGTGGCTTCTGTGGCTTTATATCTCACAGTGCTCGAGGCCCAGCAGTCCAAGTTGGTGGCGCTATGATCTGGCGTCTGGTGAGAGACTGCTTCCTCATACGTAGCTGTCTTCCCGCGGCAGCCTCACTTTGTGGAAGGAGGCGATAGTGCTTGGAGGAGGATCCCTGTTATAAGGGCACTAATCCCAGGCCTGAGAAGTGCACCCTCATGACCTCCTCATCTCCCAGAGGACCCGCCTCCTGACACCATCCCATTGGGAATTAGGATTTCAACATACACATTTTAGGGGAGACACACACATTCAGTCTGTAGTCAGTGGTAAACCAACCAGATGAAAATCCCTGTGCTCATGGACCTTAAGATCCAGTGGACGTGTCTTGTACTTGCTCCATGCTTTCCGATTATGTGATTATTCATGTGCTCCATGGAATGCTCTTCTTTCTCGTTGTTCACCATGCAGTCCTCTCCTTCCTTAACATCCAGCTCAAATTTTATTTCCTTCCTCCAAGTCACCCTTGACACCTTCAGCTAGAATTCAGGGTCACCTATGGATTGGGCATGTGGTCTAGAGGGAGCCCTAGTGATGGTTTCCTTGAATGTGTAAACCTCTCATTCTTCACCTCCCTGCTGACACTCATCAGTGGTTATTTATGTTAGTGACCCTTCTCTCCTATGAAACGTAAAACTTTTTGCAGATAATGTCCAGGACTTATCCATCTCTGTCTTCCTCGCATGGCCAAGCACAGGGCCATGTGTGTAACTGATGATTAATAAATGTTTTTTGAAGAAATAAGTGGAGGAGGGAGCTGGCATGATTAATGTTGTTTCATATGGACATACATCAGGCACTAACCAGCTGACAGAAGAAACAAAGTACTGTCCTTAGGACAAATGGATGAGGGTCCCTCCCCTTGAGTCCTGGGGACAGGTCACTGATGGTGTCCTGGGATTCTTCGTGGTAACGGCATTTCAGGCATGAAGAGTGACCTGTGAAATTTGATTACCCCCAAGTGCCTTTTCCAAAGGGTTGTCCAGCTCGTCTTCCTTGGACACTCAGATAGTGTATGAGTTTCTTCTGGCTGCTGTAACAAATTATAAAATTCTGGCTTAAAATAACGCAAATTTATTATTTTACTGCTCTGGAGGTCGGAAGTCCAAAATGGGTTTTGGTGGGCTCAAATCAACGCCTCGGGAGGGCTGTGTTCCTTCTGGAGGTTCTAGAGGAGAATCTGTCTCTTCCCTTCTCCAGCTTCTAGAGGCAGCCCCATTCCTTGGCTCATGGCCCCACGGCTCCAACCTCTGTTTCTGTTTTCACATTTCCTTCTCTTACTGGACCCTCCTGCGTCTCTCTTGTTATGGATATTAGGCCAACCCAGATAATCCACATTATCTCCCCATCTCAGCATCCAAAACATTTCTATCTGCAAAGTCCCAGCTGCCATGTAAAGTGCTATATTCACATGTCCTGGGGATTAGGACATGGATGCCCTTAGGAGGATCATAATTCTGTCTATCATAGATGGTAGTGTCTTCACTTCCTTGGTTTCCAGCTCCCCAAATGGGGCTGGAGATGGCAGATGGAAGCAGGGTCTTGCTTGATATTATAAACGAGTTAGAGCATGAGGCCTGTGGGTATTCTGATTTAGAACAGCAGGTGCTCATGACTGTAGTGCTCATCCTTCCTGATTCAGCATTCTGCCATGACAGCCCCCGACTTGCAGACCTACTTCTTGAATGTTCTACTCTGTTTTCCATACTTCTGTTCTCATAGCCTAGAATAGTAGGAAAATAGAATGGTGACCCTGAAAATCAATTGGGATGGTTTTGAGGGTAAAGGTGGAGGAGAGTTGGGGAGAGAAGTGAGGGATGGTGAATAATTCATAATTATGCGATTTTAATTTTTGTCAAGATGATGGAATATCTTATTAGGCTAGTTTGCCCCCAAACTATTAAAAAAATTTATTTTGTTCCTGGGGAATGTTGTTTTTTTCTTAATATTATCATATTTGGATCCTATACTTGTGGGTTTTTTCCCCCCAGGAATGTAAAGTATATTATTTGGAAAAGCAAAAAGAGATTATCTATAGGGAGGGGTGTTTAAATAATGACATTTTGAAAATCATACTGCAGTGGACTGAGTATGTCTCTCCAAAATTCATGTGTTGAATTTCTAACCCCCAAAGTGATGGTGTTAGCAGGTGGGACTTTGGGAGGTGATTATATCATAAGAGTGGAACCTCATGAATGGGATTAATGCCCTTATAGAAGAGATCCTATAGAGCTCCCTCCTCTTGCCCCATGTGAGGACACAGGTGAAGTCAGCTATCCACAAGCCAGGAAGCTGCCTCTTATCAGATAACCAATCTGCCGACACCTTGACATAGGACTTCCCAGCATCCGGATCTGTGAGTCACGGATAAACATCTGTTGTTTAATCCACCCAGTCTACGATGTTTTTGTTACAGTAGCTGGAGCTAAGGTGCATACTTAAATCAGTAGCATGTTGGCACCCTTTTGTGTTTCTTCGGCTTTCCTTGTATACTTCTTTCCTGATTAGAACTTGCAACAATATCTGCCATGTATGACTGCTGAGTCACCCACTACTGGGAGGTGATTCTACTGCTTTCATTTTGAACAATTACATATGTTGTTTTTTTTTTTTTTGAAGATTTTTATTTGTTTATTTTACAGAGAGACACAGCGCGAGAGGGAACACAAGCAGGGAGAGCAGCAGAGGGAGAGGGAGAAGCAGACTTCCCGAAGAGCAGGGAGCCTGATGTGGGACTTGATCCCAGGACCTTGGGATCATGACCTGAGTCGAAGGCAGATGCTTAACGACTGAGCCACTCAGGCGCCCAACAATTACATATGTTAAAAGTAAAATATTAGACTGGTCCATACAATTTATTCCTGTTAGTGGATGACTGACTTTTGTCTGCATCATAAGACAAATTTATCATGGTCTCCTTGCTTGTTACCGCAATAACTTAGTTTCTCTTTTGTGATACCAGCCATTAATAATTTATTTACAAGCATTTCCTCTGAGAAGCTATCGATAGCACAAGAAATATTACACAAACATTATATGAGAAAATTTGACAGTTGTTCCATTGACATTCTCATGGAGCTAATTAGAAAGTTGGCAGGGAATTAACTGAGAGAAGAGACGCTGTCCATGAATTACCCTGACAACACAAATAGCAGTTTATTTCAGGTTTATTTTAGAAGCACATGTTTGTTCCTCCTTACATTATAATCTAGGATAGGCTTGTAAGTCTGGGAGAAGAAAAGAAAAATGAAAAGGTCATAATTGTAGTTATGCGCTAAGTATTCAAAAGAAAATTTTGATTTCATTACTGTTTGGAAGTGAAACTTATTATGCTTATTAGGTATTTAATATCTGTGAATTAAAAATTAATTTGTAATACTAAGTCAATCCAGGTTATTTACTTTATTTATTTTTTATTAACATATTATGTATTATTTGTTTCAGGTCAGGGATACTGTGATTCATCAGTCTTACACAATTCACATACACTCCCCAATGTCCATAATCCAGCTACTGTATCACTCCTCCCCATGCCCCAGCAACCCTCAGTTTGTTTCCTGAGATTAAGAGTCTTTTATGGTTTGTCTCCCTCTCTAGTTTCATCTTGTTTCGTTTTCCCTTCCCTTCCCCTATGATCCTCTGTCTTGTTTCTCAAATTCTTCTTATCAGTGAGATCATATGATAATTGGGTTTCTCTGATTGACTTATTTTGCTTAGTGTAATACCCTGTAATTTCACCCACATCATTGCAAATGGCAGGATTTTGGTTTTTTGATGGCTGCATAGTATTCCATTGTGTGTGTGTGTGTGTGTGTGTGTGTGTGTGTGTGTGTACCACATTTTCTTTATCCATTCACCTGTTGATGGACACCTAGGCTCCTTCCATCGTTTGGCTATTGTGGACATTGCTGCTATAAACATTTGGGTGCACGTGCCCCTTCAGATCACTACATTTGTTATCTTTGGGGTAAATACCCAGAAGTGCAATTGCTGGGTCATAGGGTAGCTCTATTTGCAACTTTTTGAGGAACCTCGATGCTGTTTTCTGGAGTGATTGCACCAGCTTGCCTTCCCACCAACAGTGTAGGAGGGTTCCCCTTTCTCTGCATCCTTGCCAACACTTGTTGTTTCTGGACTGGTTCATTTTAGCCATTCTGACTGGTGTGAGGTGGTATCTTACTAATTTTGATTTGTGTTTCCCTGATGCCAAGTGATGTTGACCCCTTTTTCATGTGTCTGTTGGCCATTTGGATTCTTCTTTGCAGAAAGCAAGCATGTTCATGTTTTCTACCCGTTTCTTGATTGGATTATTCTTTGGGTGTTGAGTTTGATAAGTTCTTTATGGATTTTGGGCAGTAGCCCTTTATCTGATATGACATTTACAAATATCTTCTCCCATGCTGTGGGTTGTTTATGATTTTGTTGACTGTTTGCTGTGCAAAAGCTTTTGATCTTGATGAAGTCCCAGTAGTTCCTTTTTGCCCTTGTTTCCCTTGCCTTTGGCGATGTTTCTAGGAAGAAGTTGCTGTAGCTGAGGTCGAAGAGGTTGCTGCCTGTGATCTCCTCAAGGATTTTGATGGATTCCTGTCTCACATTGAGGTCTTTCATCCATTTTGAGTCTATTTTTGTGTGGGGTGTATGGAAATGGTCTGGTTTCATTTTTTTGCATGTGGCTGTCCAATTTTCACAACATCATTTGTTGAAGAGACTATCTTTTTTCCATTGGACATTCTTTTCTGCTTTGTCAAAGATTAGTTGACCATAGAGTTGAGGGTCCATTTCTGGGCTCTCTTCTTTTCTACCAGTCTGTGTGTCTATTTTTGTGCTAGTACCACACTGTCTTGATGATTACAGCTTTGTAATAGAGCTTGAAGTCTGAAATTGTGATGCCACCGACTTTGGTTTTCTTTTTCAACATTCTTCTGGCTATTCGTGGTCTTTTCTGGTTCCATATAAATTTTAGGATTATTTGTTCCATTTCTTTGAAATAAATTGATGGTATTTTGATAGGGATTGCATTAAATGTGTAGATTGCTGTATTTAGCTTAGACATTTTCACAATATTTGTTCTTCCAATCCATGCGCATGGACTGGTCTTCCATTTCTTTGTGTCTTCCTCAGTTTCTTTCATGAGTACTTTATAGTTTTCTGATTCCAGATTCTTTGCCTCTTTGGTTAGTTTTATTCCTAGGTATCTTGTGGTTTTGGGTGCAATTGTAAATAGGATTAACTCCTTATTTTCTCTTTTTTTCTGTCTTGCTGTCAGTGTATAGAAATGCAACTGATTTCTTTGCATTGATTTTATATCCTGACACTTTACTGAATTCCTGTATGAGTTCTAGCAGTTTTGGATTCGAGTCTTTATGTGGGTTTTCCACGTGAAGTATCATATCATCTGCAAAGAGTGAGAGTTTGACTACTTCTTTGCCAATTTGGTTGCCTTTTATTTCTTTTTGTTGTCTGATTGCTGAGGCTAGGACTTTTAGTACTATGTTGAATAGCAGTGGTGATAGCAGACAGCTCTGTCATGTTCCTGACCTTAGGGGAAGAGTTCTCAGTTTTTCCCCATTGAGGATGATATTCACTGTGGTTTTTTCATAGATGGCGTTTAATATATTGAGGAATGTACCTTTTCTTACACTATGGAGGGTGTTGATCAGGAAAGGATGTTTTACTTTGTCAAATGCTTTTTTAGAATCTAGTGACAGTATCAGATGGTTCTTGTTCTTTCTTTTATTAATGTATTATATCACAGTGATTGATTTGCGGATGTCGAACCAACCTTGCAGCCCAGGAATAAATCCCTCTTGTTTGTGGTGAATAATCCTTTTAATGTACTGTTGGATTCTATTGGCTAGTGTTTTGGTGAGAATTTTTCCATACGTGTTCATCAAGGATATTGGCCTGTAATTCTCCTTTTTGATGGGATCTTTTTCTGGTTTTGGGACCAAGGTAATGCTGGCCTCATAAAATGAGTTTGGAAGTTTTCCTTCCATTTCTATTTTTTGGGACAGTTTCAGGAGAATAGGTATTAATTTTTCTTTAAATGTTTGGTAGAATTCCCCTGGGAAGCCATCTGGCCCTGGACTTTTTTTTTTTTTAAGGCTTTATTTATTTATTTGACAGAGAGAGACAGTGAGAGAAGGAACACAAGCAGGGGGAGTGGGAGAGGGAGAAGCAGGCTCCCCACAGAGCAGGGAGCCCACCGCGGGGCTTGATCTTAGGACCCTATGACCTGAGTTGAAAGCAGCTGCTTAACCAATTGAGCCACCCAGGTGCCCCTGGGCTCTTGTTTTTTGGGAGATTTTTGATGACTGCTTCAATCTCCTTCTGTTCTGTTCAGGTTTTCTATTTCTTCGTGGTTCAGTTTTGGTATTATGTGTCTCTAGGAATGCATCCATTTCTTCCAGATTGTCAAATTTGCTGGTGTATAGTTGATCATAGTATGTTCTTATAATTGTTTGTATTTCTTTGGAGTTGGTTGTGAACTCTCCTCTTTGATTCATGATTTTCTTTTTTTTTTTTTTTTTAAAGATTTATTTATTTATTTATTTATTTATTTATTTATTTATTTATTTAACAGAGAGAGAACACAAGCAGGCAGAGAGGCAGGCAGAGGCAGAGAGAGGAGCAGGCTCCCTGAGGAGCAAGGAGCCCGATGCGGGACTCGATCCCAGGACGCCGGGATCATGACCTGAGCCAAAGGCAGCTGCTCAACCAACTGAGCCACCCAGGCGTCCCGATTCATGATTTTCTTAATTTGGGTCCTTTCTCTTTTCTTTTTGATAAGTCTGGCCAGGGATTTATCAATCTTATTAACTCTTTCAAAGAACCAGCTCCTAGTCTCGTTGATTTATTCTACTGTTCTTTTGACTTGTACTTCATTGATTTCTGCTCTGATCTTTATTATTTCTCTTCTCCTGCTGGGTTTAGGCTTTCTTTGCTGTTCTTTCTCCAGCTCCTTTAGGTGCAGGGTTAAGTTGTGTATTTGTAACCTTGTTTCTTGAGAAAGGCTTATATTATTATATATTTTCCTCTCAGGACCACCTTTGCTGTGTCCCAAAGATTTTGAACAGTTGTGTTTTCATTTTCATTTGTTTCCATGAATTTTAAAAATTCTTCTTTGATTTCCTGGTTGATCCATTCATTCTTTTTTTTTTTTTTCCCCCAAATTTATTTTAATTTTTCAGTGTTACAAGATTGATTGTTCATGCACCACACCCAGTGCTCCATGCAGTACGTGCCCCTCTCGATA
>CM052800.1:175066751-175096810 GCA_028533885.1 Nasua narica
GTTGTATATCCAACTGTTGTATCAACATGGACAGGACTAGATGAGATTATGCGGAGTGAAATAAGTCAAGCGGAGAGAGGCAATTATCTTATGGTCTCACGTGTGGAACATAAAGAAAATCATGGAGGGCATCGTGAGAAGGAAGGGAAGGGTGAATGGGGGGAAATCGGAGGGAGTGATGAACCAGGAGAGACTGTGGACTCTGAGCAACAAACTGAGGGTTTTGGAGGGGAGGGGGTGGGGGGGTGGGTGAGCCTGGTGGTGGGTATCGAGAAGGGCACGTATTGCATAGAGCACTGGGTGTGGTGCATGAACAATCAATCTCGTAACACTGAAAAATTAAAATAAACATATTTGGGGAGGAAAAAAAAGTAGAATGAGTTTCTTGCAGACAGCATATTGATGGATCTTGTTTTTTTTTTTTTTTTCCTTTTCTTTTCTTATCCATTCTAATATCATGTGTCTTTTGATTGGGGCATTTAGCCCATTTGCATTCAGGATAACTATTGAAAGATATGAATTTAGTGCCATTGTATTGACTGTAAGGTGACTGTTATTGTATATTGTCTCTGTTCCTTTCTGGTCTGCTACTTTTAGGCTCTCTCTTTGCTTAGAGGACCCCTTTCAGTATTTCCTGTAGGTATGGTTTGGTGTTTGTAAATTCTTTTAGTGTTTGTTTGTCCTGGAAGCTTTTTATTTCTCCTTCTATTTTCAATGACAGCCTAGTTGGATATAGTATTCTTGGCTACATATTTTTCTCATTTAGTGCTCTGAATATATCATGCCAGTCCTTTCTGGCCTGCCAGGTCTCTGTGGATAGGTCTTCTGCCAATCTAATATTTCTATTGTTGTAGGTCACAGGCCTCTTGTCCTAAGCTGCTTTCAGGATTTTCTCTTTGTTTCTGAGACTTGTAAGTTTTACTATTAGATGTTGGAGTGTTGACCTATCTTTATTGATTTTGAGGGGGGTTCTCTGTGCCCCTGGATTTTTAAAAAAATATTTTATTTATTTATTTATTAGAGAAAGAGAGAGAGAGTGAGACAGAGCATGGGAAGGGAGAAGGTCAGAGTGAGAAACGGACTCCCCGTGAAGCTGGGAGCCCGATGTGGGACTCGATCTCGGGTCTCCGGGATCATGACCTGAGCCAAAGGCAGTTGCTCAACCAACTGGTGTCCACCTCCTGGATTTTGATGCCTGTTTCCTTCCCCTAATTAGGGAAATTCTCTGCTATAATTTGCTCCAATATACCTTCTGCCCCCTCTCTCTTTCTTCCTCTTCTGGGATCCCAATTATTTTAATATTGTTTCATCTTATGGTATCACTTATCTTTCGACTTCTCCCATCGTGATCCAGTAGGTGTTTATCTCTCTTTTTTTCAGCTTCTTTATTCTCCATCATTTGGTCTTTTATATCACTAATTCTCTCTTCTGCCTCATTTATCCTAGAAGTAAGAGCCTACATTTTTTTTTATTGCACCTTATTAATAGGTTTTTTGATTTCAACTTTGTTAGATTTTAGTTCTTTTATTTCACCAGAAAGGGGTTTTACTTCTCCAGGAAGGGATTATCTAGTATCCTTACGCTTTTTTCAAGCCCAACTAGCATCTTTATAATCATCATTCTAAACTCTAGTTATGACATCTTACTAATGTCTGTATTGATTACGTCTCTAGCCATCAGTAAGGCATCTTGTTCTTTTCTTGAGGTGAGTTTTTCTGCCTGTAATTTTGTCCATAGAATAGAGGAATGAGAGAACAAAATGCTAAATGGGTAACAATGACCCCAGAAAAATAGTAACCAAATCAGAAGATACCCGAAACAGAGGGCAGAAAAAAGGGGGAAAAATGATTAGGCTGGTGAATAGAACAGAGCCAAACATTTGATTTTGGGTGTATTTTGGTCTGTTAGAAGAAACTGCCTCCCACAATTTTAAGGAGAGAACATGATGAAGGAACGGAATATGAATGTAAAGATGAAAATTCAAAAATATTTTTAAAAAGTTATTGATAAAAAGTTGGTTGAAAAAAGAAAAAAAAAAGGAGAGAATGTGATCAGGGTGGAGACTAGAACTAAGCCATATGCTATATTTAGGGTATATTTTCATCTGTTAGAAGAAACTGTATCCCAAAATTTTGAAGAAAAACTCATATGTATACAAAAAATAAGGTTAAATACAATGAAGGGATAGAATATGACTATAAAAATGAAATTTTTAAAAGATTTTTAAAGCGGTATCGATAAGATAAAATAGTTAAAAATGTTAAAATAGGAAAGTGGAAAAATAAAAACAATAGAATAAAAAAAATAAAATTAACTTTGAAAGACTAAAGAATCATGGGTAAAAAAGAAACATGAATTCTATATGCTGAGTTTCCCTAGCTCTGGAGTTCTGCTGTTCTCATTGATTGATGAACTTCATCTTGGCTGGATGTTCTTGCTGATCTTCTGTGGGAGGGGCCTGCTGCTGTGATTCTCAAATGTCTTTGCCAGAGGCAGGATTGCACCGCCCTTGCCAGGGGCCGGGCTAAGCAGTCTGCTCGGGTTCGCATTTGGGAGCTTTTGTTCCCTTAATGCTTTCCATACAGCTGTGGAGGATGGGAATAAAGATGGTCACCTCTCAATCTCCGGCTGAAGGAGCTGAGAGCTCGGGGCCCCATTCTTCATTGCGCCCTCGGAGAAGAGCCGTCAATCCCTCCTGTCTCTCTGGTCTCCATCTGCACTCTGAGCTCAGCCTGCCTGTGACCAAACATTTCTATCTCTGTCACACAGCCCCATTTGGTGTCTCCAAACCCAGCAGATTCCTGCAGCACACTCCCGTGCTGCTCCTCCTGGGGGAGGAAGAAGGGGTTCTCCCCAGATCTGCCACTCGTGGGGTCCTTGCTCGAAGAGTAATGTCCCGACTGTGCCTTGGATCACAGTTTATAGCAACCCTGAGCTTTAAGCCCCTCCGGCTCCATCTCTATAGCCTGCTTTCCCGCTCTAATACCTGGGGGCTGTGATCACACTCAGGCACCCCGGGTCTTTCTCTGACCCCGAGGGACCTGAGGCCACGCTGTCCCATTGATGAGTTAAACCACTGCTGTAGCCACTGGAGTGATGTCCCTCCACAGAGCTGACTTCTGAAAGCTCCGATTTTGTTCTCTGTGGCCCTACCACTTGCCAGTCAGTGGCTGGCAGAGGCTCCCTCCCCCCGCGGTCTATCTTCCGGTATATGGCCTTGGATTTACTTCTCTGCATGTCCTACCTTCCAGAAAGTGGTCACTTTTCTCTTCATAGAATTACTGCTCTTCTTCTCTTTGATCTCCTGTTGAGTTTGTAGGTGTTCAGAATGGTTTGATAACTATCTAGCTGAATTCCTGGAACCAGAGGAAATTTAGGTCTCCTACTCCTCTGTCATCTTACTCCTCCTCCTAGGTTGTTTACTTTAAATAGATAATATATGTTATAAAGCAGAGGTGCTATCCTAATGGAGACTTGGAAACAGGCAATATTTTTGGAAATCATCAGAGATTCTTTTTCAACTCTGTATTCTCTTTAACCTTGAGAAATACATTATATTAAAGAACATATTTTTTCTTTGGTAGAGTATGTAACTATATTGTCTAAAATAATACCTTCTATCTTCTCTACAAATGGAAAACAACTGTAAAAATGTTGGCTTTTAATTTGTTTCTGACATCTAGAAAACAATGAATTTTAGCCTCTCAGTTGAGTGGACTGGATTTTATTATTGGTGTAGTCTTCTATTTAAAATGGGTGAGGACAGGGATGCCTGCGTGGCTCAGTTGGCGAAGTGTTTGCCTTTGGCTCAGGTCATGATCCCAGGGTCCTGGAATTGAGTCCCACATCAGATTCCCTGCTGCCTGCTCAGTGGGGAGCCTGCTTTTCGTTCTCACTTTCCCTTCTGCTCCCTCTGCTTGTGCGCTCTCTCTCTCTGGTAAATGAATAAATAAAATCTTTAAAAAAAATAGGGCACCTGGGTGGCTTAGTCAGTTAAGCATCTGCCTTCAGCTCAGGTCATGGTCCTGGGGTCCTGGGATCAAGTTCCATATTGGGCTCCCTGATCAGCAGGGAGCCCATTTCTCCCGTCCTCCTTGCTCGTGCTCTCTGTCACTATCTCTGTCTCTCTCACTCAAATAAATAAATAAAATAAGATAAATAAATAAAATAAAGAATGATAATGTAAAATGGGTAAGGATCCAGATGGTTGCTTGTAGGTTGGTTGGTGTGAGCTCTGAGTTTCTGTTTATGAACTGTGATTGGGTCTAGCAGAGTAGCCTTCTAAGACAGCAGGTGCCTGAAGCCCTTTTCACATATGCCTGTAACTGGGGCAACCCCTCAATAAGGGCGGCACCAGGGAAAGAGACACCTTCTGACCTCATCAGCCAGTGGTCCCAGGACTGTTCCCCAAACGGCTACCTCTCCTCCTGGGGGGCGAGTCTCTCCTCACCAGCACTTGCTTCTGTGCTCACCTCCTCCTGGGCTCCTCCTCCTGGCTGACTCACAGCCCTTCCTGGAGACCCTCAGCTTCAGCTTTGATGGGCCCCAGAGTATTAACTGAACCTAACATCTCCTCAGTGCTCTGGTGAACAGCCCCACAACCCTGGTTTTCATTTTTCTATCTCCCGTTATTGTGGGAGGCGTAAAAACTTATTTAGTGCATGGTACGTCTGAATTAGAAGAGAAACTACAAGCATGGAACCAAAAGATACTTGATGAAAATCAAATCCATGTCTTCAGCTGATGAGAAAGTTTCCAGGACACTAGGGACCACACTGTGTGGGTTACATACAGTGCTTCATCGAATGTACACAACAGGTTTATGAGGCGAGCATCAGTATCCCCTTGTTACAGCTGGAGAAGTCAAGGCTTACGGAGGCAAAGTAAGTTACTCAGCGCCTTGGTGGTGGAGTTGAGATTTTAACCCTGGTCCTTCTTGCCCACATCCCTGCTCTTTATGGTAATAGCCACCACTGACCTGCTACTTGGTGTTCCAGCCATTATCCCGCACGCCTTACCTGTATTAACTTGTTTACTTCTTCCAGGAAAGCCGTAAGGTAGATACTATTATCATCACTGTATATCCCTTTTTCAAGCTTGAGAAGATGAGGCAAATGAGTGCTAAAGAGAAATGAGCTAGCAAGCCCTCAAAAGATATGGAAGAGCCTTAAATGTGTATTAGTAAGTGAAGGAAGTCGGTCTGAAAAGGCTCCATGTTGTAGGATTCCAAGTCTGACATGCCGGAAAAGATGAAACTGGAGACAGTAGGAAGGTCAGTGGTTGGCATGAACTGAGAGGAGTGGCAGGAGGATGAAGACGTGGATCACAGAGGGATTTTAGGGCATGGAAACTGCTCTGTGGGACAGACACTATAGTGATGGATACACATCGGTGTCCATTTGTCCAAGCCTGCGGAATGTACAAGAGTGACCCCCAATGTGAACTGGGGACTCTGTGTGGTAATAATGTGTCAATGTAGGTTCATCGGTTCTAACAAAGGAACCATCTGGTGGGGATGTGGATGGCGGGGGAGGCCGCATGTGTGGGGGGGCGGGGGCATATGGGAAGTCTCTGTACCTTTGCCTCAATTTTTCTGTGAACCTGAAAATGCTTTAGAATGTAAAATCTTGGGGCATCTAGCTGGCTCAGTCAGTAGAGCATGCGATTCTTATCTCAGGTTTGGAAGTTTGATCCCCATGTTAGTTGTAGAGATTATTTTTTTTTAAAGATTTTATTTATTTATTTATTAGGAAAGAGAGAGAGTGAGAGAGAGCAGGTCAGAGTGAGAAGCGGACTCTCCATGGAGCTGGGAGCCCGATGTGGGACTCGATCCCGGGACTCCGGGATCATGACCCGAGCCGAAGGCAGTCGCTCAACCAACTGCGCCACCCAGGGGCCCCTGTAGAGATTATTTTTAAAAAATAAATAAAAGATAAAGTCTTAAGAAATCTATGGAAAAGGCAAGAAGAAAAGAAAATGAGGCCCACAGAGGTTAAGTCATTGCTGAGTTCTTACAGCCAGCAAGTGGCAGAGGCTGGATGGCCCAGAACCCTATGCTTGTAATCCCTGTGGTATGTGGTCCCTCAAAACCTACCATGTACTTAGCCCTTTCCTGAATGTGGTACCTGTATTAACTCATAAATCTTCTGTGATCTTTGTGTTAGGAAGACTAGGTAACTTCGTCTGTTTGGGGTGCTGTAAGAGATTCTTGTAGGCCAGCTAGCTTCAACAACAGACATTTATTCTCAGAGTTCTGGAGGCAGGAAGGATTAGATCATGTTTATGACAGGTTCTGGTGGGGGACCTGGTCCTGACGGCTGGGTGCTCACATGGTGGGGAGAGAGGAGGCATGAAGGCCACTCCCGTATTCTCTTATAAGGGCAATAATCCCATCAGCAAGGTTCCCTCCCAGAGGCCCCACCTTCACGTATCCTATTGGGAATGAAGGTTTCCACCTGTGAATTTTGGAGGGACAGGAGTATCTAGACCATAACTCGAGCTCACCATAGCCTCTGACTGGTGTTCGGGTCTTGGGATCACCCATCTGGTTTGTCCTGGACTCAAGCTCCCAGGGTGGGGATCTTAAATACTAAAACCAGGAAGGTCCCAGGAAAATCAGGACAGGTTGGTCCCCCACACCTCACCATGCTTACTTTCAATCTAGTGACATTTTTTCACACCGTGTAGTTTCATTTATCAGGTGACCCTCTTCTTTTTTTTTTTTTTTTTTAAGATTTTATTTATTTGACAGAAACAGATCACAAGTAGGCAGAGAGGCAGGCAGAGGGAGAGGGGGAAGCAGGCTCCCTGCTGAGCAGAGAGCCCGATGTGGGGCTCGATCTCAGGACCCTGAGATCACGACCTGAACCGAAGGCAGAGGCCTTAACCCACTGAGCCACCCAGGTGCCCCAGGTGACCCTCTTCTTTGCCCTGTGGGTGACTGGTTCACATTTCTGCATCTGTGTGTGTGTGATTCCATCTGCCCAGAAGGTTCTTTGTCTCTCTGTGCTTTCCCAGCTCTTCAGTTGTAATACAGGTCCCCTTCCCACCGTTGTCATGACCGTGCCAACCATGCCAGGTACCTCGTGGGACCTCAGGCTTTAGTGGGCTCACCAGGGACCCAGGGACTACAAATAATACTGATTCTTGGCCACATGTATTTCCTAGTCTTTCCCTAGAATGGGATGCTATGGAAATAAGTCTCCAGAAGTAAGTGTTCCTCTTACCAGCCCTTCCACCATTATTGAACATGGTGCCTGTGGTGGTTGGCTGCAGATCTGTGAGGAGAGGGTCAGGTGGCATTGTTAACATGACGCATTGAGGCTGCGCCTTTACTTAGCTCCCCACACCGCCCTGTCATGGTGGTAATGCATGGGCCTCTGGCATTAGCTCAGTGGGACGATGGCGATCAGTGTCCATGCAGCTTGTCCTTTCCTCCCAGCAGGGCTACCTCGATGTGCACGTGTGCCAATAAAGACGCAGTGCCAGGGCAGGGAGAACCTACTGTGATACAGTCAATCTTCCTCCAGGTGCTAGAAACCTAGGAAAGAAGGACGCTTGTCTGCTTTCTACTATTGCAATTGATGGAATGCATTGTGAAAAATGTATACAAAGAAATTGGATAACGACAAGGAAAATTAGCACCACTCTAGATGTGGTGAGACACAGCCACACATGCAAATGACAAACAGCAGGTGTTCCGGAGGATTTCTAGAAAAAGGGGTAGATAAACCCATGGCTGGGCTTGCCTACAGAGGGTGTTCTTTGCATGCACTTGTTTGTTGTTGTTGTTGTTGTTGTTTTTGCAGTTATTTGTTTGAGTCAATTTCATTGACATATTGGAACCTTATAGAATATGTGTGGTGTCGGTGCTCTGCCCTGACCTCCTTGGGCAGACTTCTTTTTCCTGTGTAAGTGTGTGTGCATGCATGCATTTGTGTGCATGTGCAAGGGTGTGTGTGTGTGGCCTTGAGTATGGCTTTGCTCTTAGCAGCGGTGCCTAGACCCGCAGGCTTTTAGAGTTGGCACAGCCTGTTCATGCAGAGAGCTCAAAGGGCACTTGGTGGGTCATCACCAGTATGCGGCTGGTGTGTGAGCCTGCAAATCCAGCCTCCTTGCCTTGGCTTGGGACATTGGGAGGTGCCGTGCTCTGTGGATCAGGCTCGCGCCCTCTCGGTGGGCATTGCTGGGTCCTTCTGTCTCTGCTGCCTTCCTCTGCTTTTCCTGCTCTCTTGCCTGTCACTGGTTTCCCCTTTCAGGATCTGCTTCTTGGAAACCCAACCTAAGACACAACTAGAATTGACTGAGTAAATTGTGGGGTCCCCCCCACCAAAGGGCTATGCAACCATCAGAAGTGATGACTTAGAAGTATAGTTATGAATTCACAAAGGTGTGGTGGCAAACACAATTGACCATTCAGTGTATATGGTATTTAACATCTGTAAGAAAAAGGTGAGGACAGTGTTATGGACTGAGCGTCTGTGTCCCCCTAAAATCCATGTGTTGAAGCCTACCCCCTGATGTGATGTGTTCGGCAGGGGGGAGCTGTGGAAGGTGAGTAGGTCATGAGGGCGGAGCCCCAGTGAATGGGATGAGAACTCAGAAATGCCCCTTGCCTCTTCTGCCACGGGAGGACACAGTGAGAAGGAGGTAGCCGTGCGTAATTTGGGAAGTGGGCTCTCCATACACACTGAATCTGCTGACATCTTGATCTTGGATGTTCCACCTTCAGAGATGTGGGAGTAAATGTCTGTTGTGTAAGCCACCCAGCCAGGGGTATTTTGTTATGGCGGCTCAGTCTGCCTAAAGCAGATGGATATACCTCAAAATGTGTGATAAGAATTATGTTCAGGATAAAGTGTAATTTTCATGTTCTTCCATTAGTTTGCTTGTACCCCCTAATTTTTTCTATATTAAAAATAACAGAGGTGCCTGGGTGGCTCGGTTGGTTAAGTGTCTGTCTTCAGCTCAGGTCATGGTCCCAGAGTCTTGGGATTGAGCCCCAAGTCAGACTCCCTGCTCAGCAGGAGCCTACTTCTCCCTCTGCTTCTCCCTCTGCCCTTCCCCCCAACTCTTACTCATGCTTTCTCTCAAATAAATAAAATCTAAAATTAAAATAAAATATATACTGGCAGAATTTTGATCAGGATGGCATTGAAAGTACAGATTGCTCTGGGCAGTATAGACACTTTAACAATGTTTATTCTTTCGATCCATGAGCATGGGATGCTTTTCCACCTTTTTGTGTCTTCTTCAACTTCTTTCATGAGTGTTCTGTAGTTCCTGGAGTACAGATCCTTTATTTCTTTGGTTAGGTTTATTCCCAGGTATGTTATGGTTCTTGGGGCTATAGTAAGTGGAATCGATTCTCTAATTTCCCTTTCCATATTTTCATTGTTAGTGTATAAGAAAGCAACTGATTTCTGTGCATTGATTCTGTGCATTGATTTTAGTGTATAAGAAAGCAACTGATTTCTGTACATTGATTCTGTGCAGTCAACATTACTGAATTGCTGTATGAGTTCTAGTAGTTTGGGGGTGGAGTCTTTTGGGTTTTCCATGTAAAGTCTCATGTCATCTGCAAAAAGAGTTTGACTTCTTCTTTGCCAATTTGAATACCTTTTATTTCTTTTTGTTGTTTGATTGCTGTTGCTAGGACTTCTAGTACTATGTTGAACGAGAGTGGCAAGAGTGGGCATCCTTGTCGTGTTCTTGATCTCAAGGGGGAGGCTGTCAGCTTTTCCCCATTGAGAATGATATTGGCTTTTCATAGATAAATTTTATGAAGTTGAGGAATGTTCCCTCTATCCTTATACTTTGAAGAGTTTTAATCAGGAATGGATGCTGTATTTTGTCAGATGCTTTTTCTGCAATTTCACAGTGCTGGAACAAACAATCTTAAAATTTTTGTGGAGCCAGAAAAGACCCCGAATTGCTAAGGAAATGTTGAAAAAGAAAAACAAAGCTGGGGGCATCACGTTGCCTGATTTCAAGCTTTACTACAAAGCTGTGATCACCAAGACAACATGGTACTGGCACAAAAACAGACACATAGACCAGTGGAACAGAGTAGAGATCTCAGATATGGACCCACAACTCTATGGTCAAATAATATTTGACAAAGCAGGGAAAAATATCCAGTGGAAAAAAGACAGTCTCTTCAATAAATGGTGCTGGGAAAATTGGATAGCTATATATAGAAGAATGAAACTTGACCATTCTCTTATACCATACACGAAGATAAACTCAAAATGGATAAAAGACCTCAATGTGAGACAGGAATCTTTCAAAATCCTAGAGAAGAACATAGGCAGTAACCTCTTTGACATTGACCACAGCAACTTCTTTCAAGACACGTCTCCAAAGACAAAGGAAACAAAAGCGAAAATGAACTTTTGGGACTTTATCAAGATAAAAAGCTTCTGCACAGCAAAGGAAACAGTCAACAAAACAAATAGGCAACCCATGGAATGGGAGAAGATATTTGCAAATAACACTACAGACAAAGGTCTGATATCTAAGATCTATAAAGAACCCCTCAAACTCAACTCTCAAAAAACAGATAATCACATCAAAAAATGGGCAGAAGACATGAACAGACACTTCTCCAAAGAAGACATACAAATGGCTAACAGACACATGAAAAGATGTTCATCATCTTTAGCCATCAGGGAGATTCAAATCAACACCACACTGAGATACCACGTTATATCAGTTAGAATGGCCAAAATCAACAAGACAGTAAACAACAAATGTTAGAGAGGATGTGGAGAAAGGGGAGCCCTCTTACACTGTTGGTGGGAATGCAAGTTGGTGCAGCCACTTTGGGAAACAGTGTGGAGATTCCTTAAGAAATTACAAATAGAGGGGCACCTGGGTGGCTCAGTGGGTTAAAGCCTCTGCCTTCAACTCAGGTCATGATCTCAGGGTCCTGGGATCGAGCCCCGCATCGGGCTCCCCACTCGGCGGGGAGCCTGCTTCCCCCCTCTCTCTGCCTGCCTCTCTGCCTACTTGTGATTTCTCTCTCTGTCAAATAAATAAATAAAATCTTAAAAAAAAAATATGGGGCGCCTGGGTGGCTCAGTGGGTTAAGCCTCTGCCTTCAGCTCAGGTCATGGTCTCAGGGTTCTGGGATCGAGCCCCGCATCAGACTCTCTGCTTGGCAAGGAGCCTGGTTCCACCTCTCTCTCTGCCTGCCTTTCTGCCTACCTGTGACCAATCTCTCTCTCTCTCTCTGTCAAATAAATAAATTCTTAAAAAAAAAAGAAATTAAAAATAGAGCTACCCTATGATCCTGCAATTGCACTACTGGGTATTTACCCCAAAGATACAAATGTAGTGAAAAGAAGGGCCACATGTACCCCAATGTTCATTGCAGCAATGGCCACAATAGCCAAACTGTGGAAGGAGCCTAGATGCCCTTCAACAGACGAATGGATAAAGAAGATGTGGTCCATATATACAATGGAATATTATGCCTCCATTAGAAAGAATGAATAGCCAACTTTTGTATCAACGTGGACAGGACTAGAAGAGATTATGTGGAGTGAAATAAGTCAAGCGGAGAGAGGCAATTATCTTATGGTTTCACTTATATGTGGAGCATAATGAAAAAAATGGCAAACATTGTGAGAAGGAAAGGAAGGATGAATGGCAGGAAATCAGAGGGGGAGATGAACCAAGAGAGACAGTGGACTCGGAGCAACAAACTGAGGGATTTGGAGGGGAGGGCTTGGGGGGTTGGGTGAGCCTGGTGGTGGGTATAGAGGAGGGCATGTATTGCATGGAGCGCTGGGTGTGGTGCATGAACAACGAATCTTGGGACACTGAAAAAATAAAATTAAACAAAAACAAAAAACAAAAACAGCTAACATTGATCAAATGCTTACTGGTGCAGTGATCTGTGATAAGTACTCTATACATTGCTCGATCCTTACAACACCCCAGGAAATAGACATGGTTATGGTATGTTAGATTTGGCAACTAATGCACGGAAAATTCAAGGCACCACCCTGAGGTCACATAGCCAGTGAGTGTGTGAGCTGAAATCCATTCTAGTTGGACCTCGGAGCTCATCCTCTGAATCACGGCCATCTATTGTCTTCCAAATGATTTTGCCTTACCATGCTGTCAAGTTCTAAAAGTTTAAGATTGAAAAATTTCTCTTATATTCTCATGTTTGTAACAGTATAATCATGCACATCAGTGGATGAATGGATAAACCAAATGTGGCATACAGATACAGTGGAATATGATTCCGCCTTAAAAAGGAAGGGCAGTCTGACCCATGCTTCCTACACCAGGCATGAACCTCGAGGACATTATGCAGAGTGAAATAAGCCTGTCACAAAAGGATATGATTGTCTGATTCCACTGACAAGGGTCCCTAGGGTAGACAAATTCACAGGGACAGACAGTAGGGTGGTGGCGGCCAGGGCCCAGGGGAGGGCGGGTGGGAGTTCGTCTTAAAGGGTATAGCGGTTCAATGTTGCAGGATGAAAATGTCGCAGAGGCGGGTGGTGTGGACAGCTGTGTGAATGCACTTCCCATCACTGAGCTGTACACCTAAAAATGGCTCAGGCGGTACATTTTATGTCTTGTAGTTATGTGTATTTTACCACAATAAATGCACAGTTTGGACTGAAGGACTCTGGAGCAGGTTGGCCCCTGAGAGTCTTTCTGGTACCTTTCCGATTCTACAGGGACAATCTTAGCCCCACACACCTCCCAGTGACCGACCTCCCTCCCTCCCGTTGGGGCTCTCATTTGCCGGGCGCTTTTGTACAGGTGTCCTCTTTGCAGGTGACTGCTGTGGGCACGGGAGCAAGGGTCTCTGTTGGGGTTTCCTGCATGGTGCTGGAACCTTGATCCCATTGGCGTGCTTCCAGAATGATTTTATGTGTCCATGAGACGCGGCCCTGGGATGCCGAGAGAAGTGGTCACATGCTATGAGATTGTCCGTGAGCATGTCTCGGGATGAGATTCTTATTGCAACAGGTGGATTCAGCAAAGCAGATTGTCCTTTGCAGGGTGGCTGGGCCTTGTCTGGTCCATGAGGCCCTAATCTATAAAGATCAGGAGGCAGAGGAAGGGAGAGTTCATGCTCTGTGCCTGGCTGGTAGCTGGCATCTCCGTCTTCTCCTGCCCCCCGGCCTGGGACTTACACCGCTGTTCTCCTGGTTCTCAGGGCTTCAGGTGTGGACTAGAGCTCCACCCCCACTGGTCCCAGGCCTCTGGCTTGCAGACAGGAGATCGTGGGACTTCTTGGCCTCCATGATCCACGTGAGTCAGTTCCTCCTAAGAAATCTCCCTGGTAGCTATATTCTATTGGTTCTTTTTCTCTGAACCCCCCGATTGGTACATATGGACTGTTGCTTTTCCTCCTGAATATCTAATGGAAGGAAGGTGAGGTATAAGGGATGTGATAGTAAAGAATTTGAATATAAAAGAGGCTTCGGGGCATCTAGGTGGCTCCATCGGTCGAGCATCTGACTCTTGATTTCGGCTCAGGTCATGATCTCAGGGTTCTGGGGTCAAGCCCTACGTCGGGTTCCCCACTCAGTGAGGAGTCTGCTTTTCCCCTCCCTCTGCTCACTCTGTCTCTCTCTCTTAAATAAATAAATCTTTTTTTTTTAAAGATGGCTTCAGAATGAATAGTTTTAAATCTGTCTGTACTAAAATTTGTTCGTTCACATTTTTTCTTCATGGAATTGTTAGCTGTGTATTTATTTTCTGCTTTAATGGGTTTCCTGTTCTTATTTAGAAAGAAAATAAACAAAACCTTGATTTTATTAGTCTGATATTCCTGTGGCCAGATGGGACCCGTTCCCTCCCCGCTGAACCGTTCGGTGCTCCTTGACCTCACACCCCAATGCTGACAAGATGAAATATTCCCTTGTGGGGTATGAAACCATGGACTCTCTCAAAGAATTTCCTTCTGGAAATAGAAGTGCTGATACATGCGATGCTGGTCAACCGTGAAACAGATTTTTCCTTATAGTAAACGTTTCATCTAATTTCCCATCCATTTTAGGCTTCTGGTGTATCACCCAGTCCCTCAGTGTGAGGTCATCCTCGGAACCTGCATTATCTTGTGAAGTTAGTTGTAGGAAGCCCCAAAACAATGAAAAATAATGACTTACCAGTGGCAAGGGCTAATTGGGGCCCAGCTGGTTTTATTATCTTGGTATACACTCACTTTGCCTATTATTTTCCTGGGGTTGTGTAGAGGCTTTGATACCACATGGATTGTGCCGATTTGATTTACCAACCCTGGAAACGGAATCCGAGTAAATGCACTTTTGGGGGAAATGATTAGAAGCATTACTGTGGACTCCGGGTAGCTGTAGGAAATAAGACATTTCAGTGTCAGGGCTAAGACAGTGGCCTTTTCTTCTGACAAGTGCGTTGAACACACACTGTAAGTCTTCCCAGGGAGGATGGAACATCTCTAGGACACAGTGACTGTACTTCCTGAACCCTGATATTAGCATGTGTGGAGTTAGTCTGAATAATTTTGGATTTATGGTCATGAGTCTGGGCCCAGCAGCTGTTTTATACCCTGAATTCTCATTCATAAACCTCCTTCTTGTCAATATTGCCTGAGAACTCAGAGTGCGTGCATTTTCCAGCCATTAGAGTAGGTGATTGGAGTTATCCCAGATGCCGTTGGCTCATTGCCCATATGGTGGCAGAATTGGAGAGCACACGTATAGGGAATGTTCCAGGCGGTGCTTGCCAGCTCTGGTCTGTGCTGGACATTCCCCTGATCCTTTAGAAGGGACGAGTGCCCCTGTGTTTACTGCATTTGGGAAGTACTTGCCAAAGGAACACTCTTCTGAGAGGATGGGAAGAATTTGTAAGTTGTAATTGTGGCCTCGATAGTCTTTATTTATTTTTATTTTTTTTAAGATTTTATTTATTTGATAGAGAGAGATGACAAGTAGGCAGAGAGGCAGACAGAGAGAGAGGGGGAAGCAGGGTCCCCGCTGAGCAGAGACCCTACGTGGGGCTCGATCCCAGGACCCCGAGATCGTGACCTGAGCTGAAGGCAGAGGCTTTAACCCACTGAGCCACCCAGGCGCCCCCTAGGTAGTCTTTATATAATTGCGACTTGGATTTCCTCAAAGGCCACCAGCTGGTACATACAAATAAGATATTATTTTTAATATCTACCTCCCTGTGATTCACTGGTCTCACCTGTCCACACAGAGGAGTCCTTCGGTTGTCTCACGGGTGAATGCAGATTTGCTCCCATTCCTCTGCTTTGCCCCTGCGGGAAGCTCGCTAGTGTGTACCTTCTTCCAGGCAGGCACTCTGGCCTTGCTAATTCTGCACGTGTCTCTGGGAGAGTGCCACATCCTTGTAAGAGCTTGATATGACCTGTCAGGGTCTTCTGGCTGACCCCATGGAGGCAGGGAGTGTGGGCCTAGGGGCCTGTCCAGGCTTTGGGTGGAGCAGTGCATGTCCAGGCCTGCTCTGTCCCCTCCTCTGCCTCTGAGCTTCCTCTGTTTTGCTGTTGTGTAAAAGTCTCCACCATGAGCTAAAGCAGAGGCCCCCACTTCCCCACCGCAGGTGTCCAGCTGCTTGGGAAAACGGGGTCTTACATGGGGGTCTTCACTTACCTCATCTTTCCTGAACTTCAAAACCCTGTATGCTACTGTTGTCTCCAACCGAACAGGTGAGAAAAGTTGACGCAGGAGCGTGGAGTGACTTGGGGAAGGTTGAACAACTGAGACAAGTCGCAGATGAAAGTTGAACACGGTTATTTGGACTCCCACTTGGCGTTCTTGGCCCTGTAGGAATTGTGGCCCCAGTGTGGGGTCCAAGGTCAAAGCCGGGCCAGGCTGCATTTTGAGCTACGCCATCCTCCTGAATCCAGTTCACATCACACAGGGGCTGCCTCTTTAATTTTTGGTGGCTCAGGCTCTAACACAGCTTCTGGAAAAGGCAGTTGGTGCTTAAAACCAGCAGCAGCTAGCACAGAAGATGCATCTTTATGGTATTTATATTGGTAAAGGTATTATACAAATACAAAATATGAAATTGGATACTCTTAGTCTGATTGTAAAGGAGGGACAGGAACCTAGTTATGTATCACAAACGTGGTTACTAGTTTTCTTAGACCCTGTGGTCAGTAACTTTTGTTTTCCTTTGTGCTGTATGCAGTCCTGAGAGCAAGATGGGCCTGGAGGAAAGTGCGTCTTTCGCTCTGAGATTAGCATAAAAACATGTCCTTATGGGAACAGCGATCCATCAGGCTGTTTGCTTAACCTCTGCCACAGTTCAGTGTCTCTCTCCAGATTCATAAGTGATGTTCTTCAGTCAAGAAATGTATCACATGCTGGGGTTGTCTGTGCAAAAGTTAAGAGAATAAATAAAACGAGATGTTTTGGGAAAGGAGTAAGACAATTTCTGTCATCAGATTTGCTAGGGAGACAAATAAGCAGGCAAGCTTAGTTGATAAAGGAGCCCAAGAATAAGCATAAAAGAAACTTTTTTGTACTGCAGACATGGCTAGAAAATAATTATGCTTTTCCTTTTGGGAGCAGTTACGGCCCATCACCCGTGACCAGTACAGTGGATGGGCTCATGAGAAACTCCTTGTAATTTGGTTTGCCATCTTTGCCTTTACCTTTATTTTCTTGAAATAGATCACTGGACAATGTCTTTGGTACCTGAAGGGACGAAAATAAAATTCTTGTGGCAACAACTGATATGTAGACGATGCACCTCTAGCAAGTGTGCCCTCAGTTACCTCTCGCCATCAGCAACCCCTTTGATAGACAGTAGGGTCCATGGAGCCCTTTTGATTTGGGGCAGCACGACTCAGCCAAAATGGTGAAGATGCAACTATTTTGGTTCTTGTGATGCTGAGACATAGTCAAAAATGTGTCACACTGAGTCTCGGACAGACACAGATGTCTACATGCTAATTTGCTTGGGTTAATTGGCACTGCCTTGTGGAGACAGGTGCATGTGTTTATTGCCCTGCCGAGGTCCGAGGAAGGGGGACCAGGGATCCATTTCTTGTTAAGGCACATAGACCTGCCATAGACAAAATGTGACAAACCCTGACTTGACGGCCCCCGCTGCATTTGAGACGGGCTGCCTCCTCCCTGCATAGGTAGTGCTGCACAGGCTTCTGTTTTTCTGGGACTCATTCAAGCATTCAGCAAGTGAGGTTCCAATGAGCTGGAACCTCTTCCTTCAGCAGATGTTTCAGCAAATTGTTTTCCTGCTGCCACCACTCCATAAGGTTTTTCTAACTCAATAGACGGCTTAACTGCCTATAGAGCTTATGTGTGCCCCTCTTCCCCCTGTCCCTGCAGGCTGTCGCTCCCCTTCAAGGCGCAGTGTGGCTCACCTTTATGGTGGGAGTGGCCCGTCACACTTTTTAGACCATCCGTCCAGCTCCCCGTCACCGAGGTCTCACCCCTCCGTCGCTCTCAGATGTTGTTACAAACACTAAAATGACTCCTCAGGTCTTCCCCCTGGAGACTGAGCAATAATCCACTTCCTATTTCTAATCAGGCCACCTGTTACTGTCACAAGAAACCATCCCAAAGGATGCTGCAAAGCTGTCCAATTGGAAAATCACTCTATATTCCTTCCTCTGACATGGGATTCTTAGCTGTTCTTGTATAGATCACGCTGATGCAGTAATTGAGTTTTCCTCTGGTTTTAGACTTCCTTTATTTTTGTTAAATCAGAGTCACCTTCTGAACAGAATCTTTCTGTTGTGTATGATCAGCACCTGCGTGACTAGATTAAAAGAAAGGTGTTTAGGGAAGCGGATGTGAGTCCCGTGGTTACAGGGTGGATAAAATGCACACGGGTAGAGAGTCGTATTTTTTATTCCATAAGTTTCCGTGTTGTTCATTTATCTGTACCATAATGAGACACCACATTTCTAATAACAAATAAAGGAAATATTTTCACAGTGCACACAAATAGTTGCCAAGATGGTTAAATTGGCAAATCAAGATCAGTTATGCATCTCAGGTAGAGTATCCTTTGAGCTATGGCTTAATTGAATCAAAGTCCAATTCAATGTTTTGATTTGTTTTCTGGGAGTCCTAATTCCCCTGTAATAGAATGGTAGTGCGATCCACTGGGAATTACCTTTTTTTGAGTACAAAACTTCAGGGAGTGGAAAAGAGCTCTTCCTGCATCTGAATGCATTTGTTACACATATTCGGAAGTGAATTTAAAGACTTATTGAAAATGTGATATTACTTCTGCTGTGTTTGAATGATTTTTAAATAACAATCCACTTGAAAACTTTGAATTTGCTCTCATGGTTTAATGTTTAGTATTTCTGCAGTGTGGTATGTTATGCCCAGTAAAAAAGTCTCTATGTAAACAGATACAAAATTATGCCACCTTCAGAATGACCCTAACTTGAAGAAAAAAAAAAACCACCCTAAAAACTAATAATGAGAGACTCTAGCCATATCTTTGTATAGATCTTCTTCCAAACATTTTGGTCAAGATGTTTTTTCGGGACACAACCACATAGCTGGGAAGAATGGAAGTCTTTTGAGAGACAGTGAACCTTCTGGAAAATGTTTGATTCAGTGAGTGGATTCTTTTGGTTGTAGGTGAAAGAAATTCAGGTAGCTTAAGTAGAAAAGGTAATGTCTTTGCTCATGAAACTAAGTATGGGTTAGGAGCATATATGTGATGAGTTTTAGTTGTGACTCATTCCAGGAACTCAAACAATACCCCCGGAGCTCTATCTCTTTCTCTCCCAACGTTAGCTTGTGTCTTTTATATGTTGGCTTCACTCATAAGCATGTTTTCTCTTCATGATGTGAAAGATGACTTCTGGCCACTGGGCCAGAACTTGCTCCAAAAGGAAGTGAAAGCCACTCTTTCTCCCAGAGTCCCTATAACACATCCCAAGAAAGATTCTTATCGGCCCTGCTGAAATCATGGGCTCATCTTTGCCCGGGAGATGGAGTTCACGGGTTACGGACCAGGCTGCATTATGTTCCCACAGTGGTGGGGTGGGGTGGGCACGATGGTGAATAACCGACCAGGACATGGAGTGGAGGGAAGGTTGTTCTCAAGAAGAAAAGTTGTTGGGTGGACAAGCTATGGTGTCTACCACAGAAGATCACTTCCCCAGGATCTGGTAAATTCACCAGCACCTGGAGAAACTGCCTAAAGGAAATTATATTCAGGCATTTGATAATTAAGTGGATATTGTATCCTCTTCAACTTTACTTCTAGGCAAGCAGTTGTAAACAATTACTTAGTTATGATTCACTTAGAAATCTTAGGAAAAACTATTGCTTAGATCAACTTACATCAAAACTTTGTTGGAAATGCAAACACTACATTTGGATTGACTTGATGACCCTTGCCTCGAAAATCTTTTTCAAATTCGCTAAAATCTCCCTTATCTAAACGACCTTATTTTACCTCCTAAAAATCTAGGTCAGGCATGAAGTAATTATACTTATGATGATAATGATGGTAATAAATGTATACCTTTTATAAAGCGTGTATTATTTTCCAGGTATCAAGCAAAGCTTATCAGATGCCTTCTCTTGGGATAACTTGACCAGCATTCTGAGAGATAAGTTGTGAAGTCCTCCCTTTTAAAGTCAGTTTGGTGGAAACAGACAGCTTACCTGAGATCGCAGTGTATAGCGGAGTAGGGTTTTGGAGGAGGTTCGTTTAGATCTGAGGCCTGAGCTCCTCACTGCTGGGTTGCACAGCCAGTCTGTCCGAGTCAAGTACAAGAAGGTAAAGCAATTAAGGGGCTGAGCGTGGAGCTGCAGAGAGTCACTTTGTTTTGCAGGGAGAGATGATTTGAGGTCTTAAATGACTTAGGGGCATCATTACTGGCTTCATTGACTCGTTTTCATTCATATCATCTTTATGCATCCAATTTTCTTTTTTTTTTTTTAAAGATTTTATTTATTTATTTGAGATAGAGACAGTGAGAGAGAGCATGAGAAGGGAGAAGGTCAGAGGGAGAAGCAGACTCCCCATGGAGCCGGGAGCCCAATGTGGGACTCGATCCCAGGACTCCGGGACCATGACCTGAGCCGAAGGCAGTCGCTCAACCAACTGAGCCATCCAGGCGCCCCTATGCATCCAATTTTCAATCGGAGAATGTAGCCACTTAATTTCTATATGTAAAACATAAAAATAATCTTTATTAAGGAGATGGTATCCTGGGTGAAACCCAGTATCTTTCACCATCAATTGCTCCATTTAAGTTTCAGAAGAGCAAAATGATAATTTTTCTGCACGGTGCTTCATAGTTTGCTTGTAATGTGATGGGTCAGACACTGGCATTTCTCTTTTACTGATGAGAAATCTTAAATTTGGAGTTTGTGTGACTTCCTCCCAGTCTTCTGACTCCAGATCTCATGCTCTATCAGTTAAAATTCTTTAAAAACAATTGAGTGGTGGTATAGGAAGGTCAGCAGAGCTGCCTCGTATCAAAAGGGGATGATCAGTTGTGGTGGAGGTAAATTGCCAGGGGAAGGAACTGTAATGGGGTTATTCAATAGCTATTAATGATTTCCTTTTTTTTTTTTTAAGATTTTATTTTATTTGAGAGAGAGATAGAGCATGAGCAAGGGGTGGGGCAGAGGGAGCGGGATA
Source organism: Nasua narica (assembly GCA_028533885.1). NCBI lineage: Eukaryota > Metazoa > Chordata > Mammalia > Carnivora > Procyonidae > Nasua > Nasua narica. Next base: position 175,087,377 of record CM052800.1, read on the forward strand.
AGCAGACTCCCTGCTGAGTAAGGAGCCCTATGCTGGGCTCGATTCCAGGACCCCAAGATCATGACCTGAGCGGGTCAGAAGCTTAATGGACTGAGCCACCCAGGTGCCCTGATTGAGCTCTTATTTTTATTATTTTCTTCTTTCTAATATATTTATGTTTAATTTTCTGTGCTTTTAACTTTTACTTCTTTTGGCAAATACATAGCTCGCTGATTTTTCAGCTTCTTTCATCAAATATATACTTTGAGGCAATAGATTTCACAGTGACTTCAGCTGCATTCTACATTTTAGTTCTGAAGGATTCTATCTTGCTATCATTAGGTTCAAAATAGTTTCTTATTTCTGTTGTAAGTTTTTTCTTTGATCCGTGGGTCATATAGAAAAGAATCGCTTACTCTGAAACATTTGGGAATTTGTTCAATTATCTGTTTGTTAATGATGTTCAGGCTAATTTCACTATAGTCAAAGAACAACTTCTCTATCATTCAGTCCCTTGGTATTTATTTTGGTATTTATTGAATCCTACTTTGTGCCTCATCATATAATCAATTTTGGTAAATGTTCTCTATGCATTCTTTTTTTTTAAAATTTTTTAAAAGGGAGAGAGAGCTAGCAAGAGAGAGCATGGGGCAGGGGGATAGAGAGAGAGAGCAAGGGGGAGAGAGAGGGGCAGGGGGAGAGAGAGAGAGAGAGCGAGGGGGGAGAGAGAGAGAGAGCGAGAGAGAGAGAGAATCCTAAGCAGGCTCCATACCTAGTGCAGAGCCCAACGGGGAGCTCAGTCTCATGATGCTGAGACCATGACCTGAGCCAAAATCAGGAGTCAGACACCCAACTGACTGAGCCACCCAGGTGCGCCTTCTCTGTGCATTCTAGGTACATGTGCATTCAATATATGTAGATTTGGTCAAATTTTTTAATTGTGTTATCAAGTACTCCATGTATGATACTTTCTGTTTGACTTTTCTGTCATTTACTGAGAGAGGATCATTAAAATCTCCTAGTCTGTTTGTGGATTTTATTTTTTCAGCTTTTGGAGCTGTGTTGTTTAATTATAATTTAATTTAATTTAAAATGATTTTATCCCTCTGGGAGATGATCTCTTTTAAAATCTTGAAAGATCTTTCTTTATTCCTTTTTTTAAAGATTTTATTTATTTATTTGACAGAGAGAGAGAGATCACAAGTAGGCAGAGAGGCAGGCAAGAGAGAGAGGAGGAAGCAGGCTCCCCGCTGAGCAGAGAGCCCGATGCGGGGCTCGATCCCAGGACCCTGAGATCATGACCTGAGCTGAAGGCAGAGGCTTTAACCCACTGAGCCACCCAGGCGCCCCACTTTCTTTATTCTTATTAATTCTTGCCTTAAGGTCTAATTTGTTTGATATTAGTATAGCTGTACCTGACCTTTTTTGGTTAATGTTCAAATGATACATTGTTTTCAATTATTTTACTTCCAAAAGTTCTGGGTGCCTAAATTTTCTATATTTTAATATGCAAGTGTAATTTATTTTTTTTTAAAGATTTTATTTATTTATTTATTTATTTATTTATTTATTTATTAGGAAACACAGAGAGAGTGAGAGAGAGCTTGAGAAGGGAGAAGGTCAGAGTGAGAAGCGGACTCCTCGTGGAGCTGGGGGCCCGATGTGGGACTCGATGCCGGGACTCCGGGATCGTGACCTGAGCCGAAGGCAGTTGCTCAACCAACTGAGCCACCCAGGCACCCCATAATTTAGTTTTTAAAACTATCATCTATTAAAAAATAAATAGTGGGACAACTTGGTGGCTCTGTTGGTAGTGTCTGACTCTTAATCTCTGCTTAAGTCTTGGTCTCACGGTCATGAGTTCCAGCCCCACATTGGGCTCCATGCTGAGTGTGGAGATTATGAAAGAAAGAAAGGAAGGAAGGAAGGAAGGAAGGAAGGAAGAAAGAAAGTACGTCTACTAATCTTTTTTCCTTTAATTGGATAATTTGGTACTTTTACATTGTTGGCTATTACTGGTTTGGCTCATTTACATTAAGTGTAATTGTTTATACATTTTATTTTAGGTCTAAATCCACAATATTATTATCTGTTTTCCATTTGTTCCATTTCTCTTTTATTTGTTATTTTTCTTAGTGTAATTGTTTGAATTTGGAAACCTGATTTCAGTGACATCTTCACCTGTCCTTCACAGATGTTTTATGCATATCTCCAGTTTCTGAGACTTTCTGGGGTTTATGAACGGCAATATGAATTATCAATAACACTAGTATACTTTTTATTAGTTCATTTCCTTTCTCAGCTATTTTGCACACATTTATTATCCTTCTAGTGATTATTTTAGAAATTGAAATGCAAATCCTTGACCTTGTAGAGCCTACTACAAATTATACTCTTGTCTATGTTTTTCATTTTTTTGAGTTTTTATTTTAATTCCAGTTAGTTAACACATTGTTCTATTAGTTTCAGGTGTACAATATAGTGATTCAGTAATTCCATAGATTGTCTTGTATTCATCATGACAAGTACACTCCTCAATCCCTATCACCTATTTAATCCACCCCTTCACCCACCTTCCTCCGATAACCATCAGTTTGTTCTCTTTCTTGGTTTGCTTCTCTTTCTCTCTTTTCCTTTTTTGCTCATTTGTTTTGTTTCTTAAATTCCACATATGAGTGAAATCATATAGTATTTGTCTTTCTCTGGACTGCTTTTGCGTAGCGTAATACTCTCTAGCTCTGTCCATGTTGTTGCAAATGGAAAGATTTCATTATTTTTTCGGACTGAATAATATGCCATTGTATTCCATATATATATAAACAAACAAATATATATATATATATATTTATCACATCTTTTTTTTAACTGTCTTATTATTTAAGAGAGAGAGAGAATGTGTGTGAGTGGGGGCGGGTGCAGGGGTGGGGGAGCAGAGGAAGACAGAGACTCTCAGGCAGGTTCTGCACTGAATGTAGAGCCTGATACATGATCTCATGACCCCAAGATCATGACCTAAGCTGAAATCAAGAGCTGGACGTTCCACCTGCTGAGCCACCCAGGTACCTCTGTACCACATCTTCTTTATCTATTCAGCAGTTGATAGACATGTGGGTTGTTTCCATAACTTGGCTATTGTAAATAGTGGTATATAAACCTAGGGGTGAACGTATATCTTTAAAGTAGTGTTTTCATATTTTTTGGGTAAATACCCAGTAGTGCCATTGCTGGATATATTGCTGGATCTATTTTTAACTTTTTGAAGAACCTCCATACTGTTTTGCACAGTGGCTGCACCAGTTTGCATTCCCACCAACAGTACACAAGGGTTTCTTTATCTCCATATCCTCACCAATATCTGTTGCTTCTTGTGTTTTTGATTTTAGCCATTCTGATAGGTGTGAGGTGATATCAAATTAGTTTTGATTTGCATTTTCTGATGGGGAGTGATATTGAGCATCTTTTCATGTGCCTGTTGGCCATCTGGATGTCTTCTTTGGAGAAATGTCTGTTCATGTTTTCTGCCCATTTTAAAAATGGGTTATTTTTGGGGTGTTGAATTGTATCAGTTCTTTTTTCTTGTTTTTAAAGATTCATTCATCTGAGGGAGAGAGAGAGAGAGTGGAATGCAAGATATTGTATATGAACAAATGTAGGAGCCTCTGGATGATATGATTTTCTTCAGGAAGGATTTCGTTTCCTTCTGGCATGCAGTTGGAGGAGGGGGAGCTCCCTTGACCCAGAAAGGGGCTGAGTTGAGTGAAGAAAGTTTTGGTCCTTGTGAGATCTGATTTCTTTCCTCTGTGCCCTATTCCTAGAGCATAGCCTGGGATATTTGCCAGGGCTGGTCTTCCTTGGCAAGACTTGAACTCCAGTTTTTGTTTTCCCAACATACAAGACTGCTGACACGCCATTTTGCTTTTTTAGTCGTTGGGTTTCTGCTTTTTGCTTAGCTTTCTAAGTCTAGAGGAATATCAGAAGTCATTTGCTGCAAGTCTTCTTCCCTCCCCACCCCCCAAGAGCTTCTTCACTAAAGTCCTGGCTGTTCTGATAACTTTGAGCTCCAGCCTTTGCCTTCCCGTGTCTGTGAGACTCCTGCAAACCACGAGCTGCCCCCCGCCTGGGTTCTCAGCCTCTTCTGCGGTGCTTCTGCACAGCATTGCCTCTCAGAGTAAGAAGGAAGATGAGTGTGTGGCCTTGATATGTCCTCCTTTTTTCTTTGGCTCCTCAAGCTATGGCTCTGTGTGTTTAGGCAGCATTATCAACATTTTGCTGGTGTTACAGTTGTTGAGCAGTGGGTCTGGTACGAGCCACACTATAGTAGAATGGAAATCTCTTCTGTGGTGATTCTTTTTTTTTTTTTTGGTTCTGTCGTTTGTGTTAAAGATTTGCTTACGTGTGATGGTCTTTTTCTGGCAAGCTGACCACCATGTCCCGAGAGGGGCAGGGCTTTATAACCACATGGCGACGACGAAGGGCTCCTTGTAGGGGTCCCCTCTTGGGTTCCAGCTTCTGGAGGGAGACGCCATGTAGCATCTGCAGGGCGTGTGAGCCCAGACCCAGCCATGGGAGCGCGGGAGGGCTTCTCCGGGCTCTGTGGGCCCCATTTTGAGCGCAGGAACGTGCCCACCTGGCCTGTGGACACACGGCTGCTGCTGCCCTCGTTGCGCGGAGCTCCTAGTCTTGCGACACGAAGGAAGCTGGGGCCGGCCCCTTGGGACGACTTCCAGTCCCTCCGTCGGAGTTCAGCCACGCCCGTGTCACCTCCGGCTCAGAGTCCGTGGGGCCTTCTGAGTAACCCCCGTGGGTGCGTTCACGGGTGGCCGTCCTGCCTCGTCAAGTCGCTTTTTAGCTTTCAGACTTGTATTGCTGCGATCTCTTCTAGTTCTTTCTTCTTTTCTTTTCTTTTTTTTTAAAAGATTCTATTTATTTGAGAGAGAGAGAGAGAGAGAAACAGCATGAGAGGGCAGAGGGGCAGAGGGAGAAGCATGCTCCCCTCTGAGCCGGGAGCGGGACTCGATCCCAAGACTCCCAGGGCTCCAGGACCATGACCTGAGCTGAATACAGTTGCTTAACCAACGGAGCCCCCAGGCGGCCCGATCTCTTCTAGTTCTTTTAGTGCTGTGAATCGGTGTACGTTCCTGATATCTACTTACCGTCCTTTAGTGGGATTTCAGGAGGAAACAGGTTCAATCTGCCTCATTTTACTGGAGGTTTACAGTACTCTTACTAACTAAAAGTAGGAGGCACCTGGGTGGCTCAGTCGGTTAATCGTTTGCCTTCAGTTCAGGTCATGATCTTGGGGGTCCTGGGATCGATCCCTGCATTGGGCTCCCTGCTCAGCCCCTGCTTGTGCTTTCTCTCTCTTCTTCTCTCCCTCTCTCAAATAAATAAGCAAAATCTTAAAAAACATTTAATAACTAGAAATATCTCTTTAAAATTAGTATCTTTAAGAATGAATTCTCTAAAACATTGTGTTTATCTCATATTCTTGGGTAAAAACAAGGAAAGCAACAACAACAAAACCCCCTTCTGAACGTGTCCTGGTGTGAGTTTATTACATGAGTGACTGATCATCATTTCAAACAACACTGTATAGTGTTGGAATTTTGATTTGACCTGGTAGAGAATTTCATTGCTGTTTAAAGTGAAGGAGTGTCTATCTACGAGATTGGGTTGGGAAGGAGAGGATGAGTGAGTAACTTCTATCTGCAGTTTTTCAGCTTCTCTGGGAATTCCAACTGAAGTAGCTAGTGACGTTGACAATGCATCGGCTATTGTGAAGGAGAAGATTGGGTTCTTATCTGGACTGCAGCCTCGAGGAAGGAGTTATGATCCCTCTATTAGGAATGGACAGTGGAGAATCAGCTCAGGGACACAAGGACTTGGAGAATGGTCGAGGTTATTTTCTCAGAAAGGGAAGAAAGATCCTCCTGAAATGGATATTAACTGTGGGCTCATATTGGAGGGGAGAGCCCTCAGATGAGCAGGACGCAGGCCATGCTCTTAAGAAACCCCCTGTGTCCTTAACAGAGCACCTCTGACACGCGCAGCCGCCATGTCATGTTCGAGAAATATACCGTCAAGTATTCACTTTCAGCAGACTTTGGATTAAATCCTGAGTGATTTTTTTCTCTCTTCCTTAGAACCTCTAACAGGTTTCCTTTCTCTGTTTTAAAATCTAATGGATTTCTATCTCTTGTCTTCATGTTTGCTTCTTTCCATGAGCATCTACTGAGAACTTTTTATGTGTGTCCCTCCATATGTTAGGTGGTCTTCCCTCTAGATGCTCCTTCCACTTACGGACTTGGTTTGTCTTATGGATGTGCTTTTCATTATGGACACGCACAGGCCGAATGTCCTTATGTTAGCAGGACAGCTTTGCTGTAAATGAGAGAATCCTAATTCAAATGATTGCATGCCAAGAAAAGAACCCATTGCCTCACGTGATTAGGAAATTGGGGGTACAGCTGGAAGTTGGCTGCCTGGGTCTTGTAGAGCGAACAAACATGTGATCAAGATTGGCTTTTCTTTCTCTCAGCCCATCTTTCCTCTGGGTTACCTTTGTTTCCAGGCACACTTTCCCTGCGTGGTTTCTAAGTACCTTGAGTTTACATCATCCCAAAATTAACCTCTGGAGAAAGAGGTGCCCCTTTCCTATGACTCCAGAAATGTCCCCGGGAACCTCTCCTTGGCAGGGTGGGGCCACCTGTCCATTCCCGGGCCAGTCCTGGTGGCCCTGGAAACCAGTGTTGTGATTGGCTAGGCCTGGGTCCTGGGCTCATTTTTGGTGTCAGGGAGCGGCTTAGCCCCCCTGAACCATGTAAGCCAGGAGTGAGAGAAGGTTACTTCCTGTAGAAGTTCTGAAGGGGAAAAAAAAAAGTGCCCATGCCTTTGAGCAAGGTAAATATTTTCCTTTTTGGGGCTGCAGGCTGATGCAGGCTTCTTACCCCTTCCACCTTCAGAGAGCTCGCTCACCTGGGCGCGGCTTTTCGGGGCCGTGTGTCTAGCTGGCTGTTGATAACAGGGCACATCGTCCCCCCGCCCCCGCCCCAGTTCCCTCTGTCTCCAGGATTCTGCACAGGGACCTCTCTAGGAGAGCTCACAGCACATGCTACCCCAGCCTCTCTCGCTCTCACACATTCCTGCCGCATCTTTTACCTGCCTCCTCCCTCAGATTCTCTTCTAGCTCTGCCCACTGACTTCTGACACTTCTCTGTCTTTCCTCCCCACCTCACGCAATAAACAGTGACCGCAGTTTTTAGTTTTTTTTTTAAAAGATTTTATTTATTTATTTAAATTTTTTATTAACATATAATGTATTATTTGCCCCAGGGTACATGTCTGTGAATCATCAGGCTTACACATTTCACAGCATTTGGCATAGCACATACCCTTCCCAATGTCCATATCCCTAACCCCCCACCTCCCCGCCACCCTTAGTTTGTTTCGTGAGTTTAGGAGTCTCTTCGCAGTTTTTAGTTTTTAAGGCAATCCACAGAACCCCTGCTTATTCACAGAACCCCTGCCTATGAAGACGATGCTTGTCAAGCCCCGTGTTGCTCGCTGGGTGGGACATCACAGGGCTGGAGGCAGGGAGGGGCTGGAGGGAGGTCAGGTTGTGGAAGCCAGTAGGATTTTGTCCCTGCCCTGGAAGAATTTATTGTCCGGTGGGGAATCGAAGTGGAGGGGCTCAGACTCTGAAAAGGCTTCTGGAGCGAGGCTAAAACCCGCTTCTCAGGCTCTGGGGGTCCTGCACCCCTGGCTCTGTCCCGTGTGATCACTTTCACAACCAAAGTGATGCTCAGATGACAGTTTCAGTCCCGAGGCCGCCGCTGCGGTTTTGAGAGCTTTCCCGTTTAGAGTGCCCTCCAGAAGTTCCATCTTTGCAGCATGGTGCAGGCCCAATCTCTGACTACTTTGTAAATCCAGAGTCCTCTAGAGTCCTTGGACAGGGGATGCTGGCTTCCCCACAGGGACGAGTGCTCTCTGGGGACAGGAACTTCACTGCTCAGCCTGCTCTCACTTATTTAATGCCATCACTTGCAAACCGTAGTCCCTCTTTTTTCTTGCCGTGTGCCTTTGAATCCTTCCCTTGCTCTGCAGCGCTTGCAGTCATATTAATTTCAAGGGTGTGAGAGCAAGAGAATCCCTTGTCCTTGTGCCTGAGTGTGTAAAATACTTCCCGTTTCACGCCCCTCTGAGTTACGCCATCACTGAATTCAGAGAGCTGGTGAAGGAAGCGGAGGTCTTAACCGGCTGAAGCACGCAGGGTGTTGGTGGCGGGGAATTAGACGGGAAGAATGTAATTGCCCAAGCACTTGGGTCCAGGGAGAGGACCAGACTCTGGCTGGGACTCTTCCTCTGGCTGGGACTTCTGCGGACTGTGGTGTGGATGGCCACGCGGGTGGCTTCAAGTCACAGCGCTCCAGTGGCCGCGGAGCCGTGATGTCATCATCAGTTAGCGTTAGTCCTGTGCTTACTGATAGGAGGGTTGTAATAAGATTAATTAGTTGCTGAGGCATGGTCTTGTCAGATCCTGTTAAATGATTTTATATCCAATACAGATATCTAAATCTATTCATTGAATTCGAGATGCAATACCACAATGACGGATATTAAATCAAGGTTTGATGTCTTGGCATGGCTTGTCATAGACCTCTTAAAGTTCTGGAAACTTCTACTGCTTTTTTTGGTATATATATCTTTTTGTCAGGGTTTTCAAAGTTGGCTAATTTAAAAAAAAAATATGGACTTCTATATAGTGTGTGTCCTTGAGTAGTTAGGAGGGACGTAGACCCTTTTCAAATGACTAATGAATAAGAAAACTGAACCAGTAACAGGGAGCATTGCTCATCTTTAGAAGGTGAAGGATTCCCGGTATCATTTCCTGGAGAAATGACTTTCTGTTTGAAATCTGCAAAAGAAATCCAGACATAGAGCAAGGGCTGGACACCGGCTGCACCTAGAGGGGCTCTCCTGGCCTGGAGGGTGCTGGGGGCCCTGCCCCTGGCCGCAGGGGAGGAGACGGGGCGCTCTTCATTTCCGCACCCCCTGCGTAGCTCAGCGTCTCACCAGCATTCCTTGAACCGTCAGCAAATCTTCTCAGCTGGTCGGGCCACTACCACTCTTCTCTGCTCCTTGTTCCAAATCCCACCTGCTTGAAAGACTGTCTTTGTAGATGACAGGTGTGAGCTCGCGGCCGGAGCACCAGCCACCGGCCTCCCAGTGGATCTAGGCAGCTGGGATCGGGCATCCTTCCTTCCAGACCGTGTTTCTAGATGTTTCTTCCAGACCACAGGCTCTTTTGGTGAGGAGACAGCCCTGACTCTACGAACCTCACTTTGAAACCTCTTGGGGGTATATCTTGCTTAATGATGACGGGCACTTAAGACTTCCCACAGTTCGTACTTATGCCTTCTCTTAGCCTCTTCAGTGTTCTACCTGCTCACCCCCTG
>CM052800.1:175107173-175123147 GCA_028533885.1 Nasua narica
AACAGAGAGTCCTGTTTTCCTTGAATCATTAAATATTCTCCACACCTTCAACCCTTGTTAAGTTTGTATTTAGCCCCTGTCTTAGTGTGGGCTTCTATAACAGAATACTGCAGACTTGGTGGCAAAAGCAATAGATATCTATTTCTCACAGTTCTGGAGGCTAGAAGCTCAAGGCCAATGTGTTGGATCATTTGGTTCCCAGTGAAGACCCTCCTCCTGGCTGATAGAACCTCTCTCTGTGTCCTCACATGGCAGGGAGAGAGAACTCTGGTGTCTCTTCCTCTTCTTATAAGGGCATTCATCCCATCATGGGGGCCCACCTGCATAGCCTCATCTAATCTTAATTCGCTCCCAAAGGCTCCATCTTCCATCATGATCACATTGGGGGTTATGGCTTCAACATAGGGATTTGGGGATGGACACAAACATTTGGTCCATAACACATCTTGGACCAGATGTTGTTGCATATCTGAGGTGTATCGTCACACTAAAGAGTCTCCTCTCTAGCAATGGCGGGGCCAAGTGGGTGAAGGAGATAGAGAGCCCTGCCCTGAGAAACTCATATATTAAAGAGATGATACCAAAAACATCACGTTTAGGTTAGATCCTGCCAACCAAGAGTTACAACGAAGGAACTCAAAAGTGAGATGAAAATTAGAAAACAGGGTCTTAGAAAATGAATTTTCCAGATGAAGCATGCCTGGGCTCTAATATCCTCAATTAGGGTCACATCTCTGGGCTTCTTGTCCCGGTGGATGGCTCCGTGCTGCATTTCTGCTTTATTCAGTTTGATTATATGAACATAAACGCCCCTCTGTGAAACAGTGTGAGTGACCCCTTGCCAAGGAAATGGCTTTCTGAGCTAGTGAATCACATCCTTACATGACATCTCTTTCTGTTCCCTCTCTTTATTTCCATGTAAAATATTCCAGATGACATTAAGTGTCAAGGGAAAAACCGAGCAAAGTACTGAGAAATATCTGCATATGCAGGAAAAATCATTTGCCAAGTATTAGCACACAAGAGTGAGTAAATCACCTGGGAGGAAGGAAAAGGTTACATTCCAATTTTGTGAAGCAACAGCTGCCGTAGCTGAAAAAGAGAAAAATCAATACCATAAAACACCGTTTGATTTTTAAGGTGTAACAAAGCAGAACGTTTCCAACTATGGTTTTTTGGTGGTGTTCCCAAGATTCTCTTTTACATACATGGATTTGATTGCCTTTGTTTTTTTGGACGTCTAATTTCTAGAATGGTTTCTTCATAGCTGGGGAAGACTCAGTGTGAGGTTGTGGAAAAGCATGGGGTCGGCATCAGTGAGGTTTGGATTTGTAGCTCAGCTCTCTGTACCAGGTAGGATTTGTGGATGGGTGATCAGAACTGCAGTGTCTAACTGGATAAAGGGGCATTTCTCTCTCATGTAAAAATCCAGAGGGGGCCAGTCCGGGAGAGTATGTTGGCCTCGGAGGTCTTGACTCTAGCTCATATCACTCTCGTTGAGCTCACAGTTCAGCACTGTGAATAGGGCACCTGCTGTCCCAAAACCATTTGGGGAAGTAGGTGGAGGAATATGAGAAAGGAATATTTTTTTTACTAGGGGAGGACCAGGGGTGACCGGAGCACGGTTCAGCCCAGAGTTGCCCGGGCACACAGTTAGAGGGGCTGCTCCGAAGTCAGTGAGCAGTGGGTCCACACGAACAAGGGCCATGCTCAGGCCACAGCTGGAGGAACGCTAAGCAAGCCTCAAGGGCCCTGCTCTGTGCGCGTCCAGCTCCCCAGGGCCGTGATCCAGAGATGATGGTTTTGGCATCTTCATCATCTCTTTTAACATTTAGAAGGCTTGCACAGGCGCTTTGCCCCTGCCTTCCCTGTCCTCTTGCTCCTCCCCGCAAATGTGAATGTGGAAAGGGGAGACAGAAAAAAAGTGCATGCGCTAGGTGATCTTTTTTCAAAGCTTTCTTCATTGACACATAGTGCCCATTTACAAAATGCACAGTACAAATGTATGGTTTAATAAGTTACCGTAGAAAACACCATTGTGCAATTAACACAGCATGTCATCAAGTAGATGTGACTGCACCCCATGGCCTTCCTTCCCTTCTTTCATCACCTCTCAGTCAGCATCCCTTTTTCCTTCTCAAAGGTAGCTACTGTCCTGACCTCTTTGACCATTTTAAAATTTTATGTAAATTGACCCATACAGCATATGTTCTTTGAATCTACCTCCTTTCTCTTAGAATATATATTTGTGAGATTTACCCATGTTGTTTTATGTAGCTATAATTAATTTGATTTCATTGCTGTATGCAATTTATTTCTTCTACTGTTGACTATTTGGGTTGCTTCTAAATTGAGGCTATTAAGAGTTGAGAATGTTCCTTTATTTGTCTCTTAGTGCACCTGTGTGAGTATTCTGTTGGGTGTGTGTATGTTCAGAGTGATTGATCAAATCACCAGCAGTGTGTGTGTTTCCTATACTCTGCATTCTTGCCAACACTTGGCATCATCTCTTTCATTTTAGCCATTTTTATGGGTTTATAGTGGTATCCTACTATGGTTTTGTTTTAATTTTACTGATTACTAATGAAATTGAACCTTTTTATCATTTGAATATTTGAATATTCAAGTTGTGAAGTACCTGTTCATTAATTCTCTCTCCCATTTTTCTTTTGGGTTGTCTATTTTTTTTCAGTTGATTTTTAGGGATTCTCACCATATCCTGCACAGCGTTCTATTGTCAAGTGAGTGTTTTGCAGGTATTTTTCTACACTTGATGGCTTGCCTTTTCATTTTTGTAATAGTATTTTTCATGAGAGTTTTTAATTTTAATGGGGTCTAATTTTTAAATTTTTTATTTTGTGTTTTTGCTTTATTTAGTGTTCTATTCATTCTTTCCTTATCTGAAGATCAAGAGGATGCTAATCTCTGTTAGGTTTTTTTGAGCTTTATTTTTTTGTGTTTTGCATTTCACACTTAGATCTAAAATCTGAAGTAATTTTTGTTAATGTTGTGAGAGAGAGATGAAGTTCTGTTTCCATGTGGATATATATTTAATCAAAAAGTATTTATTGAAAGAACTTTCTTGTCTGTGTTGTGCAGTGCCAGTTTTTTTTTTTCTAACTCAGGTTTTATATATGATTGCATGTGTTTGTAACAGCATTCTGTCCTGTTTGTTTATTTGCCTAACCTTGTAGAAATACCACCCTGTTTTAATCAAGTCTTTCTATCAAATCATTACATACAGTAAACCTACCCTCACAATCTTTCAAGAGTGTCTTTTTTAATCTTGGCATTGTTGTTTTTTACATAAAACTTAGAATCAGCATATCAGTTTGCACAGAAAAGTCTACTGGGATTTTAATTGAAATTGTATTGAATCTGTAAATAATTCAGGGAGAATTCTCATCTTTCCCATATTAAATTTTATTTTTCAGAAATATCCACTTTTCTTTCAAAATTTCTCTCAGTAATATTTGGTTTCCTGTGTGATAGTTTTATAGATAGCTTTGTGTATTTCTCCATAGACATAGATATTTTTGAGCCACTTTAAATAGTATCTTCTAAAAATTATATTTCTAAATTTTTGTTGCTGATGAATCAAAATAAGATTTTTGTACATTGACCTTGTTAAATTCACTAATTTTAATAATTTATATGTTGATTTAGTGAGATTTCTTTCTCTCACAACCATGTTGTCTGCAAAAATGACAGCTTTATTTCTTTTCTTCCTTCCACTCTCGCTGCATTTTTGTTTCTTTTTTCTTGCTTAATCGTGCTGGCCAGACCGTGCAGCCCCGTGTTGAGTAGAGTGGCACCAGGAGGCATTTTGTGGGTCTCACGTAGGACCCCTGAGGGAAGCTCTCAGTATGTTACCACTGGGTATAAAGTTTGTCAGGTTTTTGTAGGAGTCTTTTATCAAAGACGTTTGGTGTGGTGCATGGGCTGTAGCGACGAGGCAGTTCAAATGCTGGCCTTGCCTCCCCAGAAGCATGGGCTCTTCCAAGTCCCAGCCTGTAAGGAAGCCATGATTTCTTCCTTCTCTGATGTTTTAGGCTGATTTTTAAATTTATCTGGCTTTTCTCAGACTTGGGCTCTGCATCCTCTCCAGTTCTTGTGTCGCCATATACAAAACGTGCATGATAGCGCTTGCTCACAGATCTTTGAGGGCCAATGGGAGAACGTACTGTGAGTAATGAGTGCAGTGTTCCTATTCTTCTTGTGTGCAATATTGAAAAATTGTTACTTTTAAAACCATGAACTGTTAGCTGCTGAAATTTCAGGGCCCAGAAATTATGAACTTTTGTTTGATCTTCTAAGAATATTTTACTTTAACATTCCAGCATTTGGGGCGCCTGGGTGGCTCAGTTGGTTAAGCAACTGCCTTCGGCTCAGGTCATGATCCTTGAGTTCCGGGATCGAGTCCCACATCGGGCTCCCAGCTCCATAGAGAGTCTGCTTCTCCCTCTGACCTCTTATGCTCTCTCTCACATTCTCTCTCTCTCTCAAATAAATAAATAAAAAATATTAAAAAAAAACAACAAAAAAACATTCTAGCATTTGATGAAGTTATTCACATGGGTTTCAAGAAGTTGGAGGGGAGTTGCCTCCCTTTGACAAAATCTATTACTTAGAACAGTAATAATACTATGTATTAAATGTTTCTCTATGTAAGCTTCAGACTAATAACTTGTTATTACTTTATTCTTTCACCATTAATTCTTCTGATAAGAGTTATAGTTAAAATTTAAGTGTTGCTTTTTTTCAGATTTATCAAGAATGTATAATTCCCATGTATCAAGCTATTGAAAAATTAGCTATGAGTAGTTTCTTTTATTTTATTTTATTTTATTTTTTAAAGATTTTATTTATTTATTTGACAGAGAGAGAGAGATCACAAGTAGGCAGAGAGGCAGGCAGAGAGAGGGGGAAGCAGGCTCCCCGCTGAGCAGAGAGCCCGATGCGGGGCTCGATCCCAGGACCCTGAGATCATGACCTGAGCCGAAGGCAGAGACTTTAACCCACTGAGCCACCCAGGTGCCCCAGCTATGAGTAGTTTCTTTCTGATAATTTCACAAGAGATAACTACAAGCTTCTCAAGGGTCTTTATACCCTCAGTATCCATTTCAGTAAAATACAGGGTCTTACCCTTTTATATAAAGTTGGGAGCAGTTGTGAAGTTGTGGTTCTGCACATTTAATCAGTATGATTATAGATAAGTTATTGGTCTCCAAATTAGACTTTATGGCTTAAAAGGCGTGTTCATAAACAACTGTGTAGTGATGGAGATGTTAAGCTTTTTTCGTGAGAGGCGGACATATGTTTTCAAGCAGGTGTGAAACAGATTTGTAATAAATCTGATGCTAAACAGTGACTGTATTGGTGGAGTTGCATCCACACATACTTGAGTACCTACCAGTTGGCATTCATTCTTGATTTCAGGGTCTATAGTAAATTCCTTAATGTATAGAGCTCTAATTTACTTAAGGGATGCAAGTGTTATAAAATGAGTATAAAACTTGATGTTTCCTCTGGTGGCAGGTGCGGTACTTGGTTCATGCTCGATTTCCAATAATTACTTGATTCTGTGATTCACTGGCCTAATGAGAGAAAGAGAAAGGGGGGGGAAGAGAGGGAGGAGAGAGGTTGGGAGGTAGGGAGAGGGGCGTTGAGGGAGAGATGGAGAGAGACGGGAGGCCAGCGTATCTGGACTGCAATATGAAAGGTCTTCCTCATTGTCTGAAGTTCTTTCTTCACATCTCTTCCCCAGAAGCTGTTTGGGCTCTCCTGTCTTCTGGCTCTTCTCCCTTCTGACTTCTGCAAGTCCCCCTCTAAGGGTAGCTACATAACCTCATTGTTCACGGTTCAGAGAGAGAGACAACACTGATACCACAATGGGTTTTAATCTGTCCCCTACATTCCTAACCCCAAATCTGGTCTTGCACATTTTCCACCTCTGTGAGTAGGTACAAGTGGAAATACATTCGTTGGAAGAAGACAATTAGAGCCTTTTACGTATTAATACCGGTTCTACCATGTACCAGAATTGCGTCCCTGGACAAATTGCTTAACTTTTAGGTCTTATGGATAAAACAAAAGGGTTAAATTCACCACTTGCAACTGGGCTATTGTTATATTCTGGTGTTGTGAGATAAGTTTTCAGGTGTTTCCCCCCAAATTTTTATTTTTATTTGGTTTATATTTTTTGTATTTATTTGAGAGAGAGAGAGGGCATGAACAGTGGGGAGAGGAGCAGAGGGAGAGGGAGAAACAGGCTCCCTGCTGAGCAATGAGCCGGATCCCAGGACCCCTGGGATCATGACCTGAACTGAAGGCAGATGCTTAACCAATGGAGCCACGCAGGAGCCTCAAGAAATTTTTATTAATGACAATTAAAACATTGATTTCGGGGCCCCTGGGTGGCGCAGTTGGTTGAGCGACTGCCTTCGGCTCAGGTCATGATCCTGGAGTCCCGGGATCGAGTCCCACATCGGGCTCCCAGCTCCATGGGGAGTCCGCTTCTCACTCTGACCTTCTCCCTTCTCATGCTCTCTCTCACTCTCTCTCTTTCCTAATAAATAAATAAATAAAATCTTAAAAAAAAAATAAAACATTGATTTCAAGACTGTTCCTATAATGACATCTCTCTCACTTTAGTTCTGATGATTTCCTGCTGGACAGAGAAGGAGGTGTGGTTGCAGAGAATGCACTAGAAATTGCGAACAGCTGAGAGCTGATCTAATGCACGTGTATGTTACAGTAGGAACAAGGGATTGAGAACCTCCAGACCATATGAGTATTTCCTTGCCACGGAACTCTAACACTTGTGATTGATTTTCAGGAGTATCATTCTAAGAACACTACCATCACAGACAGACGTCAAGACAGGGCAAGCTTGTCTTACCTCGTCTATGAAGGACGGTAGCGTCAGAATGAAAACAGTTGGGACCTGAGTGTGTGACGTGGAACAGCCACGTGGTTTTTGGGACCTCTATAAATGGGCACATAAGCACACAGCAGCGTCGTTTTTCTCGTTGGCTAAAAGGGGGATGATACCAGTTTTATCCACCTTGTATTTCACTGGGGATGTGAAAGTGGTTGTAAATCATAAACACTGAGGCTGAGTTGGTTATTAAAAATGGTACCTATGGGGCACCTGGATGGCTCAATTGAAGTATCTGACTCTTGATTTTGACTTAGGTCATGATCTCAAGATTGTGAGATCGAGCCCCACATTGAGCTCCACCCTGGGCATGGAGGCTGCTTAAGACTCTCTCTCTCCCTCGCCTTGTGCCCCCCACCCCAGCTCTCTCTCTCTCTAAAAAAAAGAAAAGAATGGGGCACCTGGGTGGCTCAGTCGTTAAGCGTCTGCCTTCGGCTCAGGTCATGAGCCCAGGGTCCTAGGATTGAGCCCCGCGTCGGGATCCCTGCTCAGTAAGAAACCTGCTTCTCCCTCTCCCACTCCCTCTGCTTGTGTTTCCTCTCTCACTATATCTCTCTCTGTCAAATAAATACATAAAATCTCAAAAGAAAAGAAAAGGTACCTAGTACATATTGTTGAAATGGAAAAAAATAGGTTAATATGTAATTATTTGTGTAATACATTTCACTTTTTATTTTTGAGTTGTTATACATGCAGATAAATTATGTTTTTTATTTCTCAGTTGTAAAACCACCTTACAAATTTTGTAGTATCTTGTTCTGACTTCTTTAGAATCAAGCTCAAGTGGGTCTAATTTTAATATCTTACATATAAACTTTAAATAAGTTATTACCCTAATGGGGATAAAGGGAGATTTTGCTTGAACATTTTGTCTTGGAAAGGGTCACCTAAGTTCTTTTAGCTTAGCTATGTATAAGACCCAGAGCATATAAGGGGCCATATGAAATCTTTTCAAGTGGCATTAGGATAATGGAGTAATTCATATCTGAATTCTGAAATATAGGCATTTCACCTATATTATAATATAGTAAATATGTTATTTATTTTTAGTAATCTCCACACCCAGCATGGGGCTCGAACTCACAACTCTGAGATCAAGAGTCGCATGCTCCTCTGACTGAGCCAGCCAGGCACCCCCTGTATTATAATAGGTCTGAAAATTCAGACCCATCAGATAGGGCCTTAAGTTAATTGAACACAGTGGTTCCCAAGAAACTGTGCTTTGCTGAATTATATAAATATTTTTTATTAAGCCATTTATTGACCTTGTCGGCCATCTGGAAAATATATTGAGGGAGCAGGCTTGCCGAGGATGGTCATGAGCTTCTTGTTTATGGACTCTTAGGGAAGTTTATTTTGTGCCGGATGGTGGAGCGGTTTCTGTAGGAGACACCAGAGTAGTTTTGAATGTTTTTCTGGTAATGCATTATCCTCTGTTATGCACTTGAAAGCCATTAAAATTAGTTAATAAGTTAATATTGAGCTGCTATTCATTACTGAAGTTTAAGCTCTTATATTAGTATTTTACGAACAAGGGTATTTTAATCCTTTTTTTGCTACAATATTGTATCTTACTCTAAATTAACTTTCATCAGTCTTCAATTTTATATGTCATGAGTTCATAAAAAATAAAATTTGATTAACTGTTCTAGATAGATGGAGGCTGAATTTTGTGAAATGACAATGCACTGTTTTTGGAGTGTTTTTTAATTACTTTGGAGTTAAGTCAGAAATTTGTTAGAAATGCATCTGTGCTGTTTTATTAGAGTTTTTTTCTCTCAGGATGAACAAGCTTATTTTAATTTTAAATATGTATTTAGTGATAGCCCTGGGGTGTGAATAATTAGAATGAATTTACCCGAGTTCTCTTAGTGCTGCAAAAAGAAGTTAGGGAACACATTAAGTATATACAGAAAGCTTGTTTCCAGCACTTTGTGTAACTAACAACAACAACAAAATCACTCCTACAGTATTATAAGCACGTGATATAATTTATCCTACACAGTCATAAATGGCTTATAGCCTATAAATCTTCATGATCATATTAATATTTATTTATTTATTTATTTATTTTTCATATTAATATTTAAAAATAGGACTCTTGGGGCTCCTGGGTGGCTCAGTGGGTTAAAGCCTCTGCCTTCAGCTCAGGTCATGATCTCAGGGTCCTGGGATCGAGCCCCGTATTGGGCTCTCTGCTCAGCGGGGAGCCTGTTTCCCTCTCTCTACCTGCCTCTCTGCCTACTTGTGATTTCTCTCTCTCTGTCAAATAAATAAATAAAATCTTAAAGAAAATAGGACTCCCTTAGTATAATTGAGTAGTGTAATGGTGTGTATTGCAGATAACTCTGCATCCTGCAGTTAAAATTAGGAAAATGGACAACTTTCAGAAGGTTTAGCGGGAAATGACCAAAATGGTTAGAAATAAAACATATGTCTAAGAAATCTTAAAAAATGATCTTTTCCTGGCTCTGAAGCCCGGCCCCGGCATAGCTGAGCTTAGCTTGAGGAGCACAGAGGGAGGTGGCTTGTCCTCTCTTGGCCTCAGTTTCCCCCTGTGTCGAGTCAGCTCGAAACAGCCTTTCTGCTCTTTCTTCATCAGAGGCTGGTGTGATATTTACCTTCCGTCTTTCTAATTTCTGGATACATACATTTGAAGGCTAAAAAAGTACATCATTAATGATGAACTATTTGAGCCTCGAAATATGGAGAAAGTAAACAGGACAGTGGGTCCTGCTCTCTATAGTTTTCTCCCTCCAGGGAAGCTTGTCTGAAAGAATTCCTTCACTGTCCTGGGAATACGTTACTCCTCCCGCGTAGTGTATTTGTATTATGAGAAAGATTGGTAGCACACAGAGTATGGAGAGCAGCTTTTCGCAAAGTGTGTCTGTCCACTTGCGTATCTTATACATTGTAATTTATATACGTTACTGTCTTGCCATATTCTCTTCAGTGACCTGTGATGCCTGCAAGGAAGTCTGGTCCCTCCACTCCACTCCAGGCTACTTGTTGGCCTTTGCCTCAGCTCCCCCGCCTGAGGCTCACTCTGGTCCAGCTCTGTGCTCCTGCCTGACGGAGGCACTCAGCCTGCTCTCCTTTCTCGCACATACGGTCCCTCTGGCTGGAGTGTTGCCCCCCCACTCCCGTTTCCTCCATCCCAGGGTCACTCTTACCTGCTCATCTGGGGCTTCTCAGCTGAGCTCCCCAGACACCTTGTGACCTGAGCACTCTCCTTCCCTCAGCCTCCAGCCTCTCCTTCAAAGCCCTCATCATCCGCTCACCTTCTGGACAGTCTTCTGCTTTATTTCATCATTTACCTCCCTTCTACTAGAATGGAAGTTCCACGTCATCGGTATGTTTCATCTCGGTAGACGCAACAGTGCCCGGAGCCGTGCTTGGCAGGAGGGAGGCACTCAGCCGATTGTCGAATGAACGAGTGACGTACTTTCCCCTGTACCTTTGTGAGAGCTTCCAGGTAGATTCTCCATTTCCTTATACTTGGGAGGACCTTCTTCAAGGAAAAGAACACAGCAATTAAACAACAACAGAAAAAGTGGAATAGAATACTTATTTAAAATAAAAAAGAATAAAAGCACATTTCAAATTTAAGAAGGTGAGAAATGCCACACGATCCATAAAAATAACACAATTTTTTTAACAGCCTAACAGACCTCTGTAGCACTTTCCCCCACAATATATGACTCATATTCTGACTGACCCTGTAGAGAGCAATGATTTTACAATATGTTCTACAGGAGGAATAGAAATTTATTTTTTTGGCCTGCCTGATCAAAATTCGTATTTTATTATTGGTAGATTAGATAAGTTTCTTTCAGCCTCACCATTTGTAACAGAGTATGTCGTGAAAAGTTTTAGGGATTTTATCAAATTTGGGAAAATCTTCATGTAGTTTCTTCTATGCATGAGCTTTAGCATGTCAGGATATTTCAAATTTTCTTAAGCAATGACTGATCTTAAATAATTTTAGGCATTGGAGGCACGCATTTCCTGGTATGTTTGAATTTGGGTATGACATATAATTCTGGAAAAATTACGTAAGTTTGGTTACCTAAAATATGCAGTCTTAAAGTTATATAAAAAAGAAAGCATAATCAAAAGCATTCCAAATGTTTGTCCCTTGAGGCAAATGTTGAGTGTCTTTGCATCTAGAACTCCTACACTTCATCAAGATACAATTCATTCAAAGTCACCACATTGTCAAATCTTGTAAGTTGCAGTGTCTGAAATAGGAGACTTCTTCTACAGACATACATGTCTATAGTACTGTGGCAGCTTTGCGTCTTGTAAATGCAAAGTTTGAATAAAATGTATTTTTTATGCATCCCAGCAAAACTAAACAAAAGTTGTATGGTGCATTTGTAATTATATATACTGCATTATCAAATCAAGTCTCCATTCCTGACAAAAGAGAACTTCCACTGTGACTAGACATTTATGAGACTCAGATTTTTTGCTTATAATTTTACATATCTGATGATTAAAAAATTTTCCACTGATTAGCTTTGGGCTCTGTACCTTTCAAACCTCATTTCATTTCTGCTACTCACATCCTCCAACGCCAGGCATATTGGAAGTAGATCCCCTGTAAATATATCCAGCATATCCCTTTTGACCCCTGGCCCTGAACTTTGTGTCTCCTTACCGGGAGAATGGGCACAGTGGGTGGGAGAAGACTTCCAGAAGCCATGCCTACATCAGGACAGCTAGCAGTAACTCATTCCTACAAAAGCCTCCTTACCACATACGTAGGTTCCACAGAACACAAACTGGCTATAAGCCTCCCTTTAGCTGCATGCCAGTGGTACCCACGGAGAATCTAGCGCCTCCAATGGGATGGAAAGTGACAGAGGAGAAGAGGGAGAGAAAAGTGACAGTCATTATATGCATTGTATTTTTAAAACTTTACAAATGCTCATGACTCTCTGATCCCTGGAAGGGGTGTTTTTATAAGTGGGCGCTTCCATCCGGAGAATTCTGATGCAGCACAGGCTACTCAGTTGAAGTAACGTCCTCTCCAACCACAAGCTCCCAGATCAGTGGTTTCCATGGGGTTGAGGAAAATTGATTCAGTAGCTCGGTGTGTTTCAAGCATTCGTGGAAGCAGCTGAGACTGGAGTTTATGGCCATAGTTGAATAACACGTTTTTCACAGCCTCGTCTTGGCACTCTTGATGGCCATCGCTGCCTTTTGGGAGGGTGCTGCTTTTACCCTTAGTGAAGAATATTATTCCCATTGATATGGGTTCACGTTCATGTACCAAATAAGATTAAGCATCTATGATGTGCCAGATGCTATGACAGAAACTGGGAAAGGGAAGGGGCACAAGACCTAGGCTTTGCCCCAAGGGACTTCATACAGAGTGCTTAAGTTCTTCTATTACAAAATGAATCAGATAAAGTGCATAAGAGGTTGTTTTTTGGTTTTGTTTTTTGTTTTTTGTTTTTAAAAAAAGCAGTGTGTAATCCAAAGGAGAAAGATGCTGCATGGAGTAGAGAGACATCCAGGTGTCATTGAGGGGCCATTTGAGGTCATCGTTGAAAAGTAAGAAAGACTTAATAGACGTCGAAGAGAACAAATGGAGGTGGAAAGGCAGGCGGAACATTCAGGACGTAGTATTATGTGTCCAGGGCCATGTATTAATATGTGTGTGTATTAATACGACATAAGACTAGCATCATAGTGAAGAGCATCGATCTTTGAAGTAGTCCTTTAAAAGAGATGATATTTTTAAATACCACAGTGAAGAGATTTACGCTCTTTGATAGGCGGTGGTTGAGATTCTTGAGTCGGGGAAGCAAGATCGCAGAAACAGGTGGGTGATGGTGGCGCCGGCGCGTGGATCAGTTGGAAGGGGAGAGAGGAGAACAGCTGGCAAGCGTCCTGGTACCCGTGAGCCCCGCTGGGGGCGGCAGCGAGGGTGGAGGCCGAGCAGACGGGAACGAGGTCAGTAGCGCGCTAGAGAAGAGAGAAGATGTGTGTGTCCAGCTCCAGAGGCTTGGTTTTCTTTCTTTGCAGGGAAGATGAGGCTTTGGATACTTTGAATCTAGGGCGAGGTGACAGTGCTGATGAGGGAGGCGTCGGTGTCGTTCTGGAGCTCAGAACGGAGCCCAGGGCTCTTGTGAGAAAAAGCAGAGTCCTCATGCTTGTGCGTCCTCGGGAGCGCGGACTGATGCTGGCAGCTACTTCCCTTCTCTTTCTCTCCCCGTCCTTCTCGCTCTTCATCTTCTTGCAGGAGGGTCGGCGCTCTGGAATGCTCGAGTGCTCTATGCGTAAGAGCACAGCGGAGCGTTATCCTTAAAGTCCATGAAGGCGGAAGCGTTCCAGAGGGGGCAGAACTCAGTTTAGGGTGGGAAGTGTGTAGTTTAAAGAAAAACGCCCTGCACTGAGAGTCCCTGCTCCGCTGTGCAAAGGGGACAAGACATCGGGCATTTTTGCCGTGGGCGCTTAACAGACGCGGGATGGTCCTTTCCGATCTCCTGATACTGGAGCAGGTTAATATGAGCAGCACGCTGATGTAACGCACGGCTCTGAGACCTTCGTTGCATCCACTCGTCAGCCGGGGCAACGGGTAGCTTTTAGCTCTCTCGACTCGGACTGTCCGACTCCTGAGCAGCCAGCCTTAATAAATGAATGGGTGGATGGGGGCACCTGGGCGGCTCAGTCTCTTAAGTATCCGACTCTTGATTTCGGCTCAGGTCACGATCTCAGGGTCCTGAGATCAAGCCCTGTGTTGGGCTCTGCGCTCAGTGGGGCATCTGCTTGAGAAGTTCTCTCTTTCTCTCTCCCTCTGTCCCTCCCCCACTCGCTCTTGCATTCTCTCAACTAAATAGATAAATAAATCTTACGGGTGGATGGATGGATAACTGACTAGATGAGCTCTCAACAATGATCGTGTGCTTTCCTGTGCACCAAGCACAGCTTACGGGCGGGAAACTGTTCGGCTCTTTGACTCTAGTTCGCATCACATATGTCTCCTGGCGCCCATGGCCAGTTGTGAGCGATGCTCCCACCTTGGGAGACTCGGCGAGTCCTGTGGAGGCCCCTCCGGAGGGTGACACTTAAGGAAGTGGGCGTGGATCTTCACTCACTCTCCAGCCCGGCCCCGCGGCTGGGCCGTCTGGGAGGTCTTTCTTTTCGCCTTTCCAAAGGGTGTACCAATTTAAAAAAATCCTTTATTGTAATAATAAGATTAGAGTACACCCTCCAAATTAGTCACTGTAATTTTTTAGGAATAACCAGAGAAATTACAGTGACCTTTTGTAAAGAAACACCAAGCACATAAATCTTCAGTAGGCAAGTGGGATCATGGAGGCAGTGGTCTTAGTTCATCCCCTGTGTTTTAAGTTGCTGAGAGTCCTGTGTAAATTGTTTGTATTGCTTATGGCTTCCAGAGATGACAGACTAATCTGAGCAATTAGATTCTTGGGAAAGATCAAGACACTTATTAAATCTTATCTTAGTTACTCCTAATTATAATCATCCATTTATCCCCGTGGAATAAATTACTAATGCAAAGCTCAATTCAATCACAACGTAACTAGTCTTTATTTTAGATGATTAAAAAACCCAACACTATGGCCACATATGCATAAAAGGGATCTATGATTAATTAATGAAGTTAGACCCAGCAGATTGCTAATTGCATGAAAATGCAAAGTACATCTTCCAATTTGCTTCAGAAAGTTACATACACGTTAGCCGCGCATTCGATCGTTGTGCTGGGAAGGGAACGAAGGTCTGTGGGCTCGCGCCACACAGGGGCTCATGTTGAAGCCCTCAGCCCCAGCGGGATCATGTTTGGAGTGGGGGCTCCTGGAGGTGACCGAGTTGGGAGGGCAGAGCTTTCCTGGTGGGATTAGTGCTTTTCCAAGAAGAGGCAGGGAGGGATGCTCTCTGTCCATCAGGTGAAGATACGGAAGAGCTGGCCCGGGAGAGCTCCTTGCCAGAACCCGCCCATTCTGGCTTTTGGGCAAATAGCAACAGATATTTATTGAGCGCCTGCTGTGTGCCAGGCACTGGTGAAGGCTGTGCATTCAGCAGGGAACAAAACAAGGTCCCTTTTCTCACGTGGTCCCATTCCTGCAGGCACAAGAGAGGCAAACATATAGCACATCATTCAGTGCTCTGAAGGAAGATAAAGAGAAGAGTGCCGGCCTGCAGCGGGGAGGGCGTGAGGGGGGTGTGGTTTTAGTGGCCTCATCTGATCTGGAGAGACTTCCCAATAAAATGTTATTTAAGGTGAGACCTGGGAGAAGGGAGAGGAGCCTCCCTGCTGGGAGGAGGGAAAGTCTGGGCAGCCCCAGTGGGGAAGCCCCTTTGGAGCCCTTAAGGAGCTGCCTAGAGAGAGAGGAAGTGGGGGTGGGGGGAAGAGGAAGGCGGGGGGAAGGGGGAGGAGAGGGGAGTGGATGGAAGGTCTTGCTGGCTGTGGAAAGGCCCTGGATTTTATTCTGGAAGGAATGCATGGCCGCTGAGCAGTGTCAGAGAGCTCTAGCTGCCCTTGGATTTTGTATTTCAGGAGCAACCATGAAGGTAGCATCCTAGGGGAGAGCCCGTGGGGGTCTGTGGTGGGGGCTGTGCTGGAGGTCCCTTTGGACCTACTTGGGTGGAACACCAGAATTTGCAGAGAGCTTGGGGTGCCCTGTGGACAAGTGAGGGGGAGGCCGAGGAATCCCAGCAGGCCTGGTGAGTCTTTGTCTCTGCACTTCCAAACCCAAATCAGAAGTAACCTGTTGGGGCGCCTGGGTGGCTCAGTGGGTTAAAGCCTCTGCCTTCGGCTCAGGTCATGATCTCAGGGTCCTGGGATCGAGCCCCACATCGGGCTCTCTGCTCAGCGGGGAGCCTGCTTCCCCCTCTCTCTCTGCCTGCCTCTCTGCCTACTTGTGATCTCTCTCTCTCTCTGTCAAATATATAAGTAAAATCTTAAAAAAAAAAAAAGTAACCTGTTGAACGAGGTCTCTGATGACCCGTTCTCTGCCCTAGGCCTCTGCCTGTCTCACACAGGTCCCCAGTGTTC
>CM052800.1:175123647-175147470 GCA_028533885.1 Nasua narica
GCCATGCCAGCTTCCACCGGGAGCGCCACAGGCTGGCGGCAGGCAGGGAACAGAGTCCAGATGTCCTGAAGTCTGGCCGTGCAAGCTCCTCTCGGAACTCTCTAGAAAATCATGCAAATACATGCTACATAGCTGTCTCTTATTCTGCGTTAGCGCAAGTATGTTTGCAGATAAATATTTGTTTTCCATTCTTACGAGGCAGCACAGTTCTTTGCAACATAAGGATGCTAACTTCAATGATGTCATTTTTGTTTCATTTTTCTCAGTTCTTCCTCTTTTTTTAATTAATAAACTTTCTTTTTAGAGGTGTTTTAGGTTTGCAACAAAGCTGAGGGAAAAGGCCAGGGAGTAACCGTAGGCGTCCAGCTCCCCAGGCAGGCAGACTCCCCCACCATCCACACCCCCACCAGATGCTACAGCCTCACAATGGACGATGCTGCACTTACACGTCAGGAGCACTCAGAGCCCACAGTTCCCGTGTTCCCAAATCCCGTGTTCCACCTGTGCTTCCCACCCTCCCCCAACCACTCATTGTTTTGCTCTTCCCATGGTTTTCCTTTTCCATAATGTCCTACGGTTGGAATTACACAGTATGTAGTCTTATCAGATAGTTTCTTTTGCTTAGCAATACACACTCAAGTTTCCCTTTTTTTGTGGCTTGATATTTCCTTTGTTTGTTTGTTTTTAAGCACTGAAGAATGTTCCATTGTTGTCTGGACACACCGTAGTGTATTCATCCATTCACCTACTGAATCTTCATTGGTTTCAAGT
This sequence comes from Nasua narica, assembly GCA_028533885.1. NCBI lineage: Eukaryota > Metazoa > Chordata > Mammalia > Carnivora > Procyonidae > Nasua > Nasua narica. The sequence continues at coordinate 175,124,419 of CM052800.1, forward strand.
TTTGATGATTATGAATAATGCTGCTATAAACACCTGTACCCTGGTTTTTGTGTGGATGTAAGTTTCAACTCATTTGGGTAAATACCAAGGAGGATGATCACTGGATTGTGTGGTAAGAATGTGTTTAGCTTTTTAAGAAACTGTTACATTGTTTTCAAAGTGTCTGCACCATTTGGTGTTCTCAGCGTTAATGAGTGCGAGTTCCTGGGGCTCCGTCCGCCTCCTCGCCTGCACGTGGTGTCATCCGTGTTCTGGACTGGGGACGCTCTGACACGTGTGTGGGGCTCTCCCGCGGTGGTTTCCATTTGCATTTCCCTGATGACATATTCTGTGGAGCATCTCTTCATGTGCTTCTTGGTCATCTGTCTGTTGTTTCTGATGAGGTGTATGTCTCACTTTTTTATGGGGTTATTCATTTTCTTATTGTTGAATTTTAAGAGTTCTTATATCTTTTGGAGACAGTCCTTTATCAGATGTGTGTTTTGCAAATATTTGCTCCCGTTCTGTGGTTTGCTTTCTACTCTCCTGACGTTGCCTTTTGTGAACAGAGGATTTTTCATTTTCAGAAACTCTGTTTTATCAGCTATTTCTTCCATGGTTTGTGCCTTTGAAAAGTCATATTGGCTCTCTTTTTATGGACACCAATAATCCATAAGTTGGGTTACCCTTATTATCATAAGTCTTCATTCTCTTAGTCTCAGTTTTGTTTATTCACCTTTTGGAGGAAATCTCAAAGCTTTCAAGTCCTCAGGAAGCTGTCCTTTTCTTGAGTTTGTTTTTTTTTTCTTTTGGACCTTGGGTATACAGAATTAACGTAATCATAATCTTTGACTGATAACCCACTCTCCTCATTAGTCTCCCCACATCCCACTTCTGTGCTTGTGTATCTGTGTGTATTCGTATATGTATGTAATTGAGTACTTATTAATATTTATATTTTTAATATACCAATTATTTATAAATGCACTATCTGAAAATCAAAGCTAGGACATTGGTAAAACCCTTCATCTTGCCATATTTCTCACCACTATCCCATCCTCTCTGTCTCTACCAGACAAAGTACTCCTAAGTCCTGCTTTTATCATTCTTTTTTCTCTTATATATGTTTTATTGCATCTATCTGTACTTTGTTGTTATTTTTTATGAGCTTTGTACCCCCTATATTACCACCTTCAAATTAAAAAGGTGACAGGTGCTGACGGTCCCAGATGCTAAGCACTGTAAGACACAGACACTCGTAGCAATATTCATGGAGAAAGACAGGATAATTGTAGTTTAATTATTGAGCTGACTTGAATCACCGAGACTCAGACTGTGTACACACACACACACACACACACACAAACACTCCCTAGTACCTGGTTTCTTATGGGACATATAGGAAATGATTAATACTAGAAATTATTGAGGAACTTTACATTGGTCCTCCAGCTGCAAAGATTCCAACTACCTTGGAATTTAACTTCAGTGTCATACAAGTTTATAAGAATATACACATATTTTTTAAAGATTTCTTTATTTATTAGAGAAAGAGAGAGAGAGAGAGAGCAGGGGAGGGGCAGAGGGAGAGAGAGAATCTCAAGCAGATGCCCCACTGAGCATGGAGCCCAATGTGGGGCTCAGTCCCATGACGCTAAGATCATGACCAACTGAACCACCCAGGTGCCCCAAAGATATTATTTTTCCCAATAACCTAGTATATCCTTACCACCTCATCATCATTCTTGCAGAAATGTTAAGAAAAAGAGGCATCCACTTGTGAATGCTCTAAATCTTGAGTTTTTTTCAGGATGGGTGTATTTTTGTAATGTACTTCTGATGGAGATAAGCCTTAAACTGTGATTTACTATATATCTTTGTGATGGATCATACTGAAAAATTAACAAATTGGGGGGAAAAAATGTTTCCTAGCCCCTGGTTGCCGCCGCAGTTCAGAGATGACTCCTGGGCTGCTCATACCCATAGGTCTTCACAGCGCATGACGCTCTGCAAGAGGGGATGAGGACTTAAAGTTTGATTGATTGATTGGGCTACATACACTAATTTCCAGGCAGCTTCACGGTGTTCCATTTATTTCACTGGCTTGGTTCAAGCTCGCTGAATTATTATTGTTTATGTTCCTGCAATCTTGTGCAAAGGACACATTAATCATGCATTTTACTCCTCTGGAATTTCAGGAGAGGGCCCTGTGCAAAGCACCTCCCCCGAGCTAGGGTCCCCGTGCCCCGCTCTCCTCCCACCGCACAACGACCCCCATAAATACGGCTCTAACGGGTCCTCCTCAGGATTGGTTTCACTGCCCTCATATTTCATGATACAGTAGATGCTTGGGATGGTCACTACCTAACCAGAAAGAATGAGCTTCTGGAGCATGGCCATTTTCCCTGTCAGGGAAAAAGCTTGACTCTAACAAACGAAGGTCTGTGCTGTACACACATTACTACAGAAATATGGGATCAGAACCAAAAGCTGAAGTCGCTCTTCGCTAAAGAACACAAACTCCTCACCCTAACGGCAGCTGCAGTCCAAATGTGAAACCATCTCAAGTAGATTAAGTAGCCACATTTAAAATAACGGCTTCAAATTTCTTTTTAAAGTGCGGTTACGTACAGTAGAGTTGCTCTGTTGAAATTGTCTATTACTCATTCCTTTTCAGTTTGTTCCCATTTAGCTCATCCATATTATTGCTTCTACTTCGCACCCCACGATGATAGCATCAACAGGAATGCATTTCTTCCCTTTGTTTATTTCAGAAACCAGCAGGCTGAGCCACGCTCGGCAGCTTCGAGGGTAGTTGCTCATGCAGCATTATTGAAAACACACCAAAAAAATCCCTCATCTACATCGCCCGCCTATTTGAGGGTCAGAAATTTTTGTCATTATAGGAGGATTCTTTTAGCATTCTGAGATGGCTTTAAATATCAGAGTCTGGTTTGAAAACTGCACATAAGGTCAGAAAGCATAGCAATATAAAGTCGAACGAAAGTACCGGCTACTTCCCCACACCCTCCCCCAACACACACCACGCTATTTTTTGTTCATCTGTCTGTTCATTGGTCATTCAGCCCTCCTCTGTGTTCTGACAGAATAATCCCTTGCATCTTCCAGAACCCACTCACATGCAACCTCTTGCTTGCCAGAGGGGAGGTCGGAGGGGTGGGGGATGGGGTCAGTGGGGGATGGGGTCGGTGGGGGATGGGCATGAAGGAGGGCGCGTGATGTAATGAGCACTGGGTGTTATACGCAACTGACAAGCCGCTGAACTCTACCCTGAAACTAATAATACGCCATAGGTTAACTAAATTGAATTTAAATTTTTTAAAAAAAGTGTAACCTCTCTACAGAGCTTCTGCCAACGTGTCCTAGCTGATTCAATCACGCTCTTCTTTTCCACGCTGACACAAGGCTTTTAGGGCCCCAAGGATGCCACAGTAAGTTATAATGGGACAGGATGGGTGACAGGAGAGCCTACCACCTGGTGACTTTTTCAAGATCCCAGCTCTGAGCATCAAGTCCTCTGCATCTGGACAGGCTGAGCATTGATGCCGCCCCTTCTCATCAGCCTGTAAGCACGAGATGCCCACCAACCATCACGCCCCCCCCCCCACCCGGTAACCCAGTCTGTCCTTCACAGCCGAGGTCACGTGTCACCTCCAGTCAGGTTCTGTCCCTTCCACCTCCCACTGCCCCCTCCTGAGTCCAGTTTCAATTTTAGTTCTCGCGGGCTCCCTCCCTGAAACTCTGTCTAATGGAGAGCAGTGACTTCTTACTCGTTTCTCCCACTAGACTGCGAGTCCATGTACGGAAACCACAATAAATATTTATCCAACGACAAAAATAAATGGAACCGATAAATGGGCGATGCTGGCGTCAGGGAAAAGACATTTCGATCCCTCCTCGAATTACGTAACTTAGGTGGCATCCGGTTTCCTCCCCTGTAGAAACGGACCGAACAATACCCACTCCAGGGTTTTTGAGGAAAGCAAACATGCCTGTGCAACTCTCTTGGACCAAGTAGCCAATTCTTATGTTTGAGTTTTCTTCCTGCCTCAAAAAAGAACTGATGCAGCTGTAGCTCGGACGCGACGGGAGGGTAACCGGCAGCCAGCAGGGGCAAAGCCGTGCGCCGCTGCCCAAGGACAGGCACCGCGCCGAGGGGGCGGGCTCTCTCGGGGCACAGGAGGAATGCAAAAAAAGCAGAACGGGGGTCGGGGGTGAGCGAACCCTCCCTCGTCCACACCAGGGCCGTCACTCCTGCACGCACATACGAACCACGGCATCGCACGAGCTCCGCCTTCCTGTCCTTAGTAAGCCACGCAGAGACCATGTCCTAACGCGTCCTGGGGCCTTGGCTTCAAGGTGCTTTTTCTTTATTCTGTTGAAAAGCATTTGGCTGTGTCGGGAAAGGTACCGGCACAGGTGTGCCTATGTACCTAAGTGGGTGACAACCGTCGGGTGCCTGGAACGTTCCCGCTGAAAAGGGCACACCCAGCTGTCTGGGGCCGCGTTTACTTCTCACAATCCTCTCCCAACACCCGGCAGTGAAGGGAGCTTCTGCAGATTGGCCTTAGGGACCAGAAGTTGAGCAAGGCAGAGGTCAGACCATAAGGGCAAGTGTAAACTCTGTCCTAGGAAAACACGGCGTTAAGCAAAATCCCGGGGGTGGCCGCATTTGAAGGCTCTGACCATTTCCCTCAGATCCTCCGGCAACGGGAGAAGGGTAGAGGGCTCCCATCCCAGGCCAAGGAGACCGATGAACTAAACAAGCATGGATTCCACTGGGAGGGCCACCAAAGTTTCGTAAACTTGGTTTAGTTTACCAAACACTCTACTTCGAGGCAGCATCCAATACGACGTAATAAAGGTATACTTGCCACAGGGAATCTCTAGGCTCACTCCCTCTGCTACGTTGTTCGGCTACCTCCACCGCAAGGATGGAGCAGGATCCCGCCCGGGTACCCAGGTTACCGGTCTGTCTCCCTCCCCTGCCTTATGGGTGACAGCACGTCAATACTGTCAATACAATAAATTAATTGATGAGTCTGGTTATGGGGCATAGAGGAAAAGGTGGCTAGGTTTGATTACAGAGGCTGGGGAGACTTCACTAAACGTGCAGCCACCAGTGGGAACAGGACCGCCTGCAATCCGAAAAGCCCCTAATGCTCCCATGATAAGGGCCAAACGGACGTTTCAGGTCGGGTCTGGGTTCCCTCCCCCTCTCTGCTGGAGTCATTGGCCAACTCGCCGTCCTTGTGAGATTCTTCCCTGCACTGGTTTATCTGGCAGACAAATTCTCTCTGCTGCAGAACCTACCCGACCGTCCCTCCCCACGAGCCCGGGACTCGGGGAGCTCCCACAGCCCCACATCAACCCGAGAGGCCGGGGACGCGGTTCACTTGTGGCCAGTTTGAAGCTGAAGGTACAACCGAAGCTTTCAGCAGGAGCGCTAATCCTGTACAGAGCTTTGCAGTTCTCGAGCTTCCTGACTTATCCCAAACCCGCATTAGGCTCCCAGGCATCGGGCACTCTTCCCACCTCCCAGCCACACACCGGAGTTTGGGTTCTTGCTCTGTTTTCATTTTGTCCATGACTTTCCTCTCCTCGGAACACAACGCCCTTCAGTTTGCCTGGTTTCTGCCTCCTCTGTCAAGGTCGTTCTGACTCGTTACCACTCCCACTGCAATATTTGTTAGTTTCCCAAAACTTTCAAGAACAGTTTGTGTTCTTTTTCGCAAAATCCCCACGCTTCTTATTACTAGAAATTTCGACACATAGCTTTTCAGTCATAGGTCATAAAGGGGTTAGAAACGTAAACGTGACAGAATGCCCGACCCAGCCCGAGCACGGTGAGTAAACCGCAGACATACACGCATTGGTGGCAGGGACAACGTCTGACCACCCGAGTGGCACCGGCGTGGGCCCATGATCCCAACCGCACAGCCCGGTCAGGATCTGGGCGAGTTCACCGGGCTGAAAGATCATCTCATGCGTGGTTTCAGAAACGGGGCTATCCGAATTCAGACGCCAGCCTGCCACTGACCAACTTCGCGGTCCTTGGTGAGTGCTCTCATCGCTGCATGCCACAGTTTCCTCATCAGTAACATACAGATGAGTGAAGCATTTAGCTTCGTTTTTGGCACCCAGGAAAGGCCCAGGAAGGTTCGCCATCACCCCCGAGTCTGTCTCCACTGCTATCTGGGGACGTTTCATATTGATCCTTTGGAAGCACCTTCGAGGCAGGAATGTTTCCTTTCCCCAGCACACCATGCGGGACCCAGCCCTTCTGAGAACGCATGAGAAGGAGTGGAGGAATGCTTATGTGGATGGGTAAACGAGGATTTACAAGGGTGGAGAGAATGGGAGAAAATTCTAGAAATAGTGACATTCATCAAAGGGGCTGTCCAAGGAAACAGAAGAGGAGAGGAGATCAAAAAGATTTAGGGAAAAATGGGAGCATCGGTTCAGTGCAAGTTGAGCCCAAAGAGGTTCTCTGACGGGAGAGCTGTGTGAGCTCAGCCCTGAGAGCACTCGGACCTGGCAGGGAAGCCTGTGCTTCATGTATCTGTGGATTTATTAGTCAGGGAACGGGTCGGGGGGAGATCCAGACCTGAACAAGCATAAAACCTGGGAACAAAAACCACTTCACAAGATAATACAGGGAAAAGTACCTGCACCAGGGACCAGCTTATCTGGGTTGAGTCCAAAATTGGGGATTATCTAATAGCTAGTTCCTACACACACACAAAACAAAAATGAAAGCAAGAGGCGCCTGGGTGGCTCACCTGATTAAGCATCCGCCTTCGGCTCTGGTCATGATCCCAGGGTCCCGGGATCGACCCCGGATGGGGCTTCCTGCCCAGCGGAGCGTCTGCTTCTCCCTCTCCCTCTGTTGCTCCCCTTGCTTGTGCTGTCTTTCTCTGTCAAATGAATAAATAAAAACTTTTTTAAAAACCCACCGTTTATTTCCAGCGTCAAATAAAACTGAACTCCAACCATGTCTGTGTATGTTCTGTAACATAGTTAAGTTACTGTCCACGATAAATGGGTTAGAGGCGAGGTCTCCCACACACTGAGGAGCCCTTGGAGGGGGCATGGGAGGAGGGCAGAACCCAGGCTCCACTCCAGCGTCTTCACCTATAAAATGCAGAGAGTGCCTGCACTCGTGGCGTGTGGTGAGGTGCGTGAAATGATGGGAGACGTGCCCGTGCACGCGGGAGCCCATCACAGCCTTTGGCTACGTGACCAGCATGAGAGTCAGGCTTGACACCAGCAGTGACGGAGGCTAGGCTTTGACCGGAAGTGCAGAAAAAAGCCAACAAGAGAGCGGCATGAAAAGGCAGTAAGATGCACGATCAACACATGGATGCTGAGGCCCCGAGGGACGGCAGGTGCCAGGAAGGGAAGGAAACGCCAAAACAGGAGCGACGGCCTTTAATAACCAAAGGGAAAATCGAGGGTGTGGGGAGAGAGCCCCGCACGGCAAGACTTGAAGACCCCCGGGGGATCTGGGAGTTCACAGGACGAGGAGGGAAGTAGTCTCTCTCTGGGCCTCAGGGGGTGAAGGACGCTCGAGGACCTGAAGTGACCGAGCATGAGGCTGTCCCCAGCTGCAGGGCTGCAGGAGAGGCGGTGCCTGCAGACGACAGCCAGGGCTCAGGGGAGGCTGCTCAGGGAACTCAAAATTAAGTGGAAGATACAGAGCAGTCTGCGAGTCCAGGCAGGGGCTTCTCAGGGAAGGGAGAAAAGGGGAGGCGGCTGGGGCAAATTCGGTGGGCTCCCCGTGGGAGGGGAATGAAGCGCAGATGTCCAGGGCTGAGCCGGGCGAGGTGGGCTGGAAGGAAGCATCCCTCAGAGTCTCAGGGAGAATCCGGCAAGCGGTCCACGCCAGGGTCCTCTTTATAGATGCAGGATTCATCCAGGAGGAGGAGGAGCCTCCGTTCTTCACTGGGTTCGGCTGCGAAGGGAGGGATGAGTTTCAAGAACGAAAATGCCTCCAGGGACGTTTCTCCCTCAGCTCGCTGTCTTTCTTTGTTGTCTGAGGAATCGGAGGGCCAATGTCCAGTTCCTTTTCCTGGGATTTACGTCTCACTTCCCGGTCGGTGTGGTTTGGTCTCCAGAATTTGTCTTTTCATCCCGCTGATATTCACCGCGGGCCTGTCTACTGGGACCGTGAAACACGCGAGACATCCCCTGACCTCGGGGTGTCTACCCTCTAAAGGAGATGGGGCCAGGAATCAACAACAGAGAACTCAGTAGAAAGCCGGCCTTCTTTCCCTCCGCATAGAGCTTTCGACGGTCGTCCACGTCGTGGCCTGTGTCCTCACCTCCTCCCTTTGGATGGCTGAATAATAGTCCACTGGAGGGATGGACGGCCTTTTATTCCTCCATTTCCCAGTTGATGGACACTGGGGGTCGTCCCCACTTTTCGGCTGTAAGATGGTGAAACTGCTCTAGAGCTGACTGCGGCGACGGCCGCGTAACCTTGGACTCGAAGCCTGTACTGTGCACTTTAAGTGAGTGACTGGCGCGCTAACTGTATCTCTATAAAGTTGTAGCCAAAAACCAAAAAACGGTCACAGAGTTATGCACAGGTGTATTATACATACATATATTTTTTAAAACATCTAAAAATCTTCCATACATCACGATATTTTGACATGTCGGCGACCCTGGCCGGCCGGGGAGAGACCACCGGTCACGGTCCAGCCTCCCCAGGAGCGCAGGCAAACCGCCCAATCCAGAGCCAAATCTCTTCTGCCTGGTGCATACACCCCAGGAGGCCACGGTGCTCTTCCCTGGTCATCCCCGGGGCCAGGTATCAAGCTCCCAGAGCCCGCCCCTGTCGTTCAGAGTTCACCAAAATTATCCGAACTCCCAGCCCTAAACTATTCACCCTGCCCCGCCTTTCACACGCAGACCCCAGGGAAGGGTCTCATGTCCCTCTGCCCCGCGCCCTGCCCCTTTTGCCTCTGGGCCATCCTGGTGCTCCCCCGCATGCCCCCCGACCCATGGCCCCTTTCCTGGGACCCATGAGAAACCTAAAGTGATAGTAAAGTCCGTCCTTCCCAGCCTCCTTCTTGTTTCCTCCTGGGATCACACCGACTTCCTCATGCCCTACAGAGCATGTCCATCCTTGAGACAATGGGATATTAAGACAGGACAAAGGAAAGGTACCTCCTTGGAGCTGGTGATTGGAGGAGGTGATTCAGTGAAGCCTTCTCAGAAGAGACTAACTCTCCACTAGGACTTTAAAACAAGCAAGAGACAGCGATGTGGAGGAAGCACGGGCTGGGGGAGGATGTCCCACACTGACCTACAAAGACATAAACCACGACGTTGCTCGTAGCTCCCGGGAAACAATACTGACTTGGATGTTAGGGGAACACGGTGCTGCTGCGGGAAGTGGTAAGCCAAAGCAGCGCGTGGTGAGCCCCAGAGGGCAAAGATCACTCCCCTCCGCGCAGCTATGTGAAAGAAAAACCCACACGAGGTAAGACCGGAGTCAGGGAGACCAGAGAGGAGGCGATACAGTTCCTACACAATCCAGGAAACCCAGAGAGCAGAGGAAATGAGTGGATTTCACATCACTGTGAATCCAGAGACAGGAAAGCATAAATCATGATAATTAGAAAAGCCAGCTTCCACGAAAAGGGCACAAAGCTATCTTTTTCCAAATGACACAGTTCAGCAAGTCAGAAGCCACCCCTCTGAGTAGACAAGGGACAAGAGTCAGCAGTCGGCAGGTAGAAGGGGTCATTTTCAGGATCAGCACTAACAAGCGCATTGTGCACTTTGAGGAATGCCAGAATATCTCATTAGATTGCCTTCTTCTCTCCTGTATCACCGTGATAGGAGAACGTGGGCATCGCATCCGAGTCGGCTCTGTTGGTGGTAAAAGATCAGATTCCACCTCCTGGGTTTGGCGCAGCAAACCTCGTGGGACAAGACCTGCTCATTGGACTCCCAACACTCAGCACTTCTCCTGCTGTAGGGGCACCAAGGACAAGTTATGACACAGCGTTTCCATACGTTAGCACTGGTTCTTGAAGCAAGGAGAGAAAAAGAAATAGAAAGCAATTAATAAAAAGAGCAGGGTATCTCACTTGTCGGTGTGACGACGGATAGAAAAGATAAGACTTTGTCCCCGCAGCAAGCTCGGAATTTTGATTTAAATGAAATCCAAAACGAAAAGAGGCTATTGATGTCACCGAGTGCTTGTGAAAGAGGGATTCATACGTAAGAGCCAACCCACTCCTCCTCTGACTGAGTGACCAACAACAAAAAACTATTTCAGGTTTTCCTCCAATTTCGGTCCATCTCTCAGATAAACTCAGAACACCCAGAGTCTAGAATTCTCTCAAAAGCAGAGTCGTGGCTCCCCCTGTTCCTGCAAGAGCAGTCACCTCCTCCGTGAGGACCGCTCGGCATACCTGGCCTGAGTTAGGGTTAGCAGATCTCCGTTAGTCACCATTTGGAATCATCCTAGGTTGGACCGTGTTACAGGTAATACTCAACTAATTCTCGAATAGTCTCTATTCCACCCCAAATTCATTTTTACCCGTGCCACTCATATACACGGTACATTTTCAGAAGAAGCAGGAAATAATTAACATTCATTTAAAAGTAAAAAAATTAAAAAACAGTCATTAAACGCCCAACGGAGTTCCTTTCTCTGTCAAATAAAAGGAGCAGAGCTATAGGATCGCCGGTCAAGCATGAGCTGGTTCTCAGGCTGGCCCCGGCTCCCTGGGCTGAGCGGACCCTCGGGGAGTGCCTGTCAGAGAAGGAGCCCGGGCTGCCCACCGGGCACCAGAGCTCTGCTCCTAGCCATGCTGTCTTTCCCGCCATTACTGCAAGTCATTAAGCCGTGAGACCAGGTGCCGGTGCATAGGTCATGGAGCCTGGAGCTTATGCAGTTTGGAGGCTGAGTCATCCTGAAGACAAAAAGAATATGAAATCTCAAATACGAAATTCAGTCTAGCATCCTGGAAGGGGCCCTGGCAAGCGAGGGTCCTCGAAGCTGGAGCCCCACAAAGCTCACGTTAAATCCATCCATTCAGCTCACATAATAATGATGAACTCCTTCTTGGCTGCCTCCTCGGTACTATTTCGTTGACTCATTTTTTCCACTCCTTGTTTTAAGTATAATTTAAGGTGACTTACGGAGCTCTATGCAATACAAGATGAACTTCAGAAGCTCAAAGCCAATAAGCGAGGAAGTCCGGACCAAGAAAAAAAATGACAGAGAGCCAGCAATGAGATTCCTACTCAGCATACTTCCTGTTATTTTGCAAGCGAGATGAAGAAATTTAGGTATAAATTTTCTAGCAGGCAACAGACAGTGAGAAACGCGGTGGATTATATGAATCAGACAAGTAGTTGGATAAATCAACGCACAGCTGACGAGAAATGTCTTCCCTGGGCCTTCCGTAATGAGACAAGTCGCGTCCTCAGCCGGACCCTGCAACTTGCCTCTATGAAGTCTGAGCATCAGAGTCAGATCTTAGCAGCACGCGTGACGGAGTCTGGCAAGGCCCTCCACGAACATCCCTTCCCTCTCGTGGTCTTCTTTACAAAGCAATGGACGGCAGCAAGTTTGAGGTTATGCTCCAACCCAAACAGCTGGACTTTGCCCGAAGACACAGCTGACTGATTCTTCTGTGACGGCGGAGAAAGGACCCCTGTCTATTCCAACAGTTAAGTAGCCTGGAGGTTAGGAACCTAAATCAAAGACTAAAGGAGAGCCCCAGACACAGATCATCGCCAACCCCAAAATAATTCTGAGCCCCTTCTAATACCCCAAAGAACTTGATTATCCTAGTGAGTACTATCCCTCTATTTTTACATATTTCTAAGAGTTTGCTATTCCTCGTCTCATTATATTTTACATTATTATAGGACGTTTCACTAAGTTTGACCCACAGAAAGTTAACCTTGGTGAAATATAGAGCAGTAGTTTTCAAACTCCCTTGTTTATTTGACTCCCCAGAATAATTTTGAAAGTCACAGGATGCCCCCATCTCACACGTTTTTTACTTGATATGTATATTTGTTTCCCAAAGTTTAGTTTCAAAAGAATAGCACCCTAATACAAATTCTGGTATGTTACTATAATTATTATTAAGAAAGTAAAGCATTGTATCTCTTTTATATATAAACAGTGGAATTTAAAAGAAAAAAATTTGATACATGAATAATTTCTTATTTAACAGTTGGAAACATAGTTTGTTTTTCACCTTGAACTTGGATTCTATTCTGTATCTCATAAGACGTTCTCCTACTATAAAACATTTTTATGCTTCAGAGTATTTATTGCTCACATACGTACACTGCTCTGATATGTACTTATATTTGTGTATGTATGTGTGTGTGTCGAGAGAGAGAAATTAACTTTTTAAATTTCCTGAATCATAAGATTCTAAATGTTAAATATTTCTTCTAGCATTACTCATTATTATAATTATTTGTAATGATTATTCCAAATTATTCCAATCATTTGCATTTATACAAATAATTCCAAAAAGTGACATACATTTTCATGACTGTTAAGCAAAAAAGCAAAATTTAATTACAAATTGTATGTTTTTAATTTTCAATTAGATTATGTGGCCAAGGCTGAAAATAACTTCCTGCTGGAATAAAACAGGGTTCGGCATCAATTCTACCCCTGTTTTTGTTTTTACGGGTGCGAGCTCTGGGAAAACTGGGTAAGATTCACAGAGGCTCTGGAGTACATCTTTCCTCTACAACATCCAGTTGGGGGGGTGGGGGGAATGGAGGCCCCGCAAGGCGCCACCACCGCAGGCAGCGCCCCTGGGAGGAGGTACAGGAATATGGGGGATGTGGCATTTGCATCCCTGAAGAACATCTATCTTCATTAAACGCCGTTGCATAGCAAACTCAACTTGTGTGGCTCGCGACCCGCTTGGCGGAGCCGGGCCTGGTGGTCTTGCCTGCGGTCCCCGCCCCTGGGCATTCTTCCAGGGCTCATCTGAGACACGGGGGCCCAGGACGGCCCCTCTCAGATGCCCGGGGGCCGGAGGGGTTGCTGGCTGAGGCACCTCGGCTCTGCTTCTCATGGCGTTTCCAGCAGGACAGTCTGCCCTTCTGGCTGGGAAGACGCCACGTCAAGAGGGCAAGTCCTAGTTTGCACTTATGAACCTCCTCTTGCGTCACTTTTTCTGATGCCTCAGTGGATAAAGCAAATGGCACGGTGAGTTCAGACTCCGCGTCGGCAGGGACGGCCCGCCAGCACGGGTGCCGGGAGTGTGACGGTGAGAACCCACCGTGGGCTTCCCCAGGCTGCAGAGGAATGTCTCCCCCACATGCAAAACATGCCGACCACCAGCTAGGACCCCAAATTCTCATCCAATCACAGCATCATCCTGACAGAAGGGCAGGCGGGACACTGGCAGCGGAGTCCGCACAGCTGACACGGGGCCTCGATCCAGAAGAAATACTTCAGTCCTCCCAGCTCTTCTCACTTCAAATGCCAGTCTAAAAACTGTTAGTGGGGCGCCTGGGTGGCTCAGTGGGTTAGAGCCTCTGCCTTCGGCTCAGGTCCTGATCTCAGGGTCCTGGGATCGAGCCCCACATCGGGTTCTCTGCTCAGCGGGGAGCCTGCTTCCCTCTCTCTCTGCCTACTTGTGATCTCTCTCTCTCTGTCGAATAAATAAAACCTTTTTAATAAATAAATAAATATAATAAAACAGTTACTAAACACACCGCGAGGAATTAAAAGCAAGCACTCTGATATCTGTGCAGAAGCCAAAGGGTGGAAGCAACCCATGTTGCCCCCAGACGGATGAATGGACACACAGACCATGGTAGGAACAGACAAATTACCCGGCACCCCCCAGGGAAGCACCACCAAGACAGCACAGAGAGAGAGAGCTGCAGAAGAGGAGTATAGGAATCGGCCCGCCAGATTACGGAGCCCAGCAAATCCCACGACCCGCCATCTACGAGCCGGCCGTCCGGGAAAGCCAGCGGCAGAATGCAGCCCAAGTCTAAAGGCTCAAGAACCAGGAGCGCTGATGTCTGAAGGCCGGAGGAGAGTGAGGACTCAGATCAAGCAGAAAGTAAATTCCCCTTTCTTCTCTTTTTGTTCTCTCCGAGCCCTGGGCGACTGGACGTGGGCGAGGGTGAGCCCCCTCCTGAGCCCAGTTCAAACGCTGGTCCCTCAGGAACACCCTCGTAGACACCGAGGAATAACATTCCATCAGCTCTCTGGTCATCCCTTGGCCCACAGAATGAACCATCGTAACACAATGCACTAGTGTTCAGCCTTAAAAAGGAAGGCCGTTCGGACACATGCTGGGACAGGGATGAGCCCTAAGGACACTCTACGGCGGGGAAAGTAAGCCAGTCGTGTAAGGGCGAAAACTGTATAATTCATGCTTAGGCGAGGTACCTAGAGAAGTCCAATTCATAGAGACAGAAAACAGAGCGGGGGCTCTGGGAGCCGCAGCAAGAGGGTAATGGCAAGTGGTCACGTAACGGCCATTAGTTTTTGGGTTGAAGAGGAAAAGTTCAGGAGGTGGATGGTGGTGATGCCCGCACAGCAGTGTGACTGTCTCCACTTAAAAGGGGCGAAAAATGTAAATTTTACACCCCGATATTTTACCACAGTTTAAAAAATTATTTTTAAAAAAAACGCCAGCGTTTATTGATTACCTACCACGAGTTCGGGAGTCTGCTAGGGGCTGCAGAAGGAGAAAGGGGTAAAACACAGGCGCCATGCTGAAGGACTTGCACAGCCCGACCTGTAATTCCCACAGGTTATCTCGCCCTGCGAGGCACACGGCTTTTCCACATGTGCTCTCCAAGAATTAACACACTCTTTCAAAAGGACCCATCCCTGAGGACATTCTCCTCTGTCACAAAGCGGCAAGACCGGAGTCCCCAGGATGATCCTCTCTCTTTTCCGATGCCAAACCTCTCGCATCAGGGCCAGCCTCCTGCGGGCTCCAACATCAGAGCGCTTCGAGTGGCTTCTAATTAAATCCCCACAACAAATCTGAATTAGCCACGCGGCCTGGGCATGCTGCTTTTAATCGGAGCTCTCTTTCTGCTTATTTGCTTGATAAGAGCAGATTCAAGAAAATGCTGGTTTCGACAACTCACTATTTAGGACCAGGAGCCATGGCCATGGTGCAGGTCAAGGATTCCTAGTGTCTGAGTTTCTCCCTTTTCCAAATCAGACTGGCTCTTCCCACATCAGGACAGAGGCTGGAAGCCAAGGGATGGATTCGACAGAGGCCTTTCAAGTGCAAAACTATGAAAGTATGAAGCACGCCCACAAAGATGAATGAGAATTCCTCAAATGAACAATGAAAGTACTCTCGGCCAAATGGAACTGATACAAAAGCAGAAGCAGTCATGTACCCTGCACTTTGATTAAAAAATAAGTAAAAGGTGACCTCTATACCAATTTGGAAGTTAGAAATGATTTCATTTGTAAGGATCACCCCCTCCTATTTGCTGAAGTGGTCAAAATTCATTCCAGCTCGCGTCTGGGGGCATCCCCTTGTAAGATCCCACCAGGTGACAAAAGCAGCAAGTTTTCCAGCACCCTGCACACTCAAGGGTTTTGTTTTTCCAAAGAATAAGGCTGGTTCTCAGGTAAGTTTCGGCCTGTGCCTCCTTTAAGATTTGTAATGGCCTCCTGCACGAATTCATCTGTTGGAGCCTAACTCCCAGGGTGATGGTGTTTGGAGATGGGGCATTTGGGAGGTGATTAGGTGTAGACTGAGGTCATGGGGTGGGGTCCTCATGTGCAATTAATGCCCTTATAAGAAAAGGGAAAGAGACATCCCAGTCTCCTCTCTCCAGGCACACCCATTAAGGAAAGACCATCGAGGACTCAGCAAGCGGACAGACGCCTGCGGCTCAGGGAGGAAGCCTCACCCCTGTCAGACGGTGCTAGCCCCCATATCTCAGCCTCCCAGCCTCCAACACAGGGACAAAATAAATGTCTGTTAGGTAAGCCCTCCAGGCTGTGGTGTCCCAGCAGCCTGAGCGAAGACAGAACACGTGAGGGATACGTTACAGATACCAATGACTTCAGGGGCACAGAAAGGAATGTTGAGCCTTGATGTCAGGATGTCTCCCCAGCCCCTGCATCTCTGAGTCTTCCCCAATGAATGTTTCTTCCTCCCTTCGTGGGCCACAATGGGAGACCTGGCTCTCGCGAGTCCCGCGGATGAGCCCTCCTCGATCCGCGTCTGGGTGTGCTCACCTCAGAGGCTTCCGGGCTCTACCTGGGGCTTGGTCTTGCTGATGTAAGAAAAAATCAGGTCACACCCAATGATTCGAGGAGTAGAAAAGCATTCTCATTAAGGTCAGACTTCAAGACGTCATTATTATGTCCAATCGCAAAGGATTAACGTCTGAGCCCCATGCACTGTCCCCAGGTCCCTTCACTTTGGCCTCTGTCCGTCAGACCTGGGGAGAGGTGAGACCACCCCCCCAGTGGCCCAGGTGGATGTCCGTGGGAGCTCAGGAAAGAGGTCTGTAGCCTGCAGAGGATGGGAAGTGGCTCTGTGTTGGGAGGCAGAGGGTGGGCTCAGGCATGCATTCAAAGGGGCTCCGAGAAAAACCAATCCCAGAGTCGAATCTTGAAAACACTTAGATTTTAACCAGGTGGAGCATACAGGATACTGTCCTGTATTTCTTTCATTGTTACAGAACAGTTAACTATTGAAAGGAGATCATGGTTCATTCGGGATGTGACTTTTTACTGTACTTTGTCTTGCTGTCTTATCGGGGTAGTTTTTTTTTTTTTTTTAAAGATTTGATTTGATTTGAGAGAGAGCACATGAGGGAGAGGGAGAGAGAGGAACCTCAGGGAATCTGCTGACCAGGGAGCAAGATGTGAGGCTTGATCTCACAACCCTGACACCATGACCCAAGTCGAAATCAAGAGTCGGATGCCCAACACGGGTAGTTTTTTGTGTTTTTTTTAAGATTTATTTTTTATTTATTTGAGACAGAGAGAGAGAGAGAGAGCGCATGAAAGGGGAGAGGTCAGAGGGAGAAGCAGGCTCCCTGCAGAGCAGGGAGCCCGATATGGTACTCGATCCCAGGACTCCAGGATCATGACCTGAGCCGAAGGCAGTTGCCTAATCAACTGAGCCACCCAGGCACCCCCAACCTGGGTAATTTTAAGTACTGAAAAGCCTGAGGTTTTCGAACAAAAAGCTGTAGTGGAAAGAACATGAGAATGGGAACCAGAGACTCTGAGCTCCCATCAGTTGTCAATTACAACATGAGTGATATTTTCCGCGACCTGAGACTTGCAGCACCTCCTTGTGTGTGCTCTTCACCGCCGCCCTCTGAGGAAAGAGTTCCAATCATCTCCTTTCTACAAATGACTGAGCACAGGCTGGGAGAAATTACCTTCACACTCGAGGAGGTGAGCCTGGAGACCTGCCCAGGCATGACCCAGAAACTGTGCTTTCGACCACGGCCGGTGTGCAATGGCTCATTTTCCTCAAGCTGCTTTCTCATCTGCAAAAATCCTAGCTCTTTCACTTTGCCCAACCAGGCATCAATTTGCCCATGTTGCTTTGCATTCTGCAAAGGAAACTTTTGTTGCAGGATCGTTGAGTGCAAAGGTCAAGAAGGAATTCTTGCGACATTTTACCGTGCAACTTAGTTTATTTCACAACATGGGGACCAGAACCATAGGCAGAAAGAGCTGCACTTTTGCTGTTTGCTTATGCTCAGGGGGTTGGGCACCTGCAGGAAGTATTACATCATAAACGTCTTCTCCGAATTTCTACTCCTAAAACGACTCTCCCAAGATTTCCCTGGTGCTCGGGCACCTGGGTGGCTCAGTCAGTGAATCGTCTGCCTTTGGCTCAGGTCATGATCGTGTGATCTCCGGATCCTGGGATTGCCCAGCCCAGAGGGGAGTCTGCTTCTCCCTCTGCCCCCTCCCCTGCTCATGCCTGCTCTGCTCTGTCTCTCAAATACATAAATCTTAAAAAAAAAAAAAAAAAGATTTCTCAGGTGTTTATCATTACTGATGTGACTTCTCAGTGAGACGGACAGTCATGAGCCCCTGTAGGAACGTTGCAACCAGTGGGTACTTGATCCTTATCTGAGCTATGTAGGCTGCAGGTCAGCCTTCTGGGCTAAAGGTGATCACTTCTCTGCTTCCGTCCCTCATCACCTTCAAGGGGGAAGACTATTGGTGCGGAAGCCCCCAAAGCAGAGGGCTGAGAAGACAGCAAGGGAAACACGTGACACCCGGTGACATGCATTAAGAGGAGATGCGGTGAGATGTAGTGAGGACTCCCCAGCAGTGGGACAACGTGGTTGGTCTGGATCCTTTGAGGACCTGAAGCTACAACGCACCACGTCTGCAGATGACCTGTGTTAAACATACATAGTTCAAATGCAGGGCGTCTGCTCAGAGTAAATTATTGCCAGAAAAACGCTCACAAACAACTTAACAAAATTTGTGATTGTGTGGATGTTCTTGTTTGTTGGTAAAACTCGTCCAGATCTTCAGGGATATTGGGTTCCTCCAAAACCACAGGGTGAGACACATAAAGAAGCTCATCTGCCTAGAAGAGGCTAAGTTTACCTAACACAGAAGGCTCGATGAAGCTGAGTTCATGCTGGGAATACAAGACAGCAGTAGGTGTCTTAAGACGAGCGTTGTCCAATGTAGCAGGACCTCCTGATTCTCTTCAACCCACCCTTATACTTTGCTGCCAAATAAGACATTTCATGCATCATACAAGACAGAGGGTATTCTCCTGTTTTGTGGAAAGCACTTCAACACAGGGAAGTCGACTGGGAATGAAACACCCATGTAGCAGCCTGGGAAGTTTTGCAACTTCGGGGAGCACTGGGAGATAGCACATCAGGGTGAACAATGTTCTCCCAGGGGAGCTACCACCAGAGACATTCCATTTCAGTAAGGAATCAGTTCATGCTGAATTACAGAACATCCTACCCAAATGAGACTGAACAATGTAGGAGCTTGACTGACTTACATGACGAAATATACAAAGCAAGTCAGTCCCAGAGCTTCAGGTGAGGGTTGATCCAGCAGTTCAGCCAGGCCATTAAGAGCCCCCTTTCCTTTCCCTCTGCCTTTCTGCTCTGCCTTCCAGTGTCGCCTGGGTCCTCCAATGGTCTCAAGATGCCTGCCAGAAATTCCCAGGGTTTCTTGCTTCCTCACGTATTCCCATCCATTCAGGGAAACCATCATCTCTCTGTCTCAGGAAATGTCCTGTGATGGTTAAATGGTTGGTCAACTTAAATGGCCATGGGCAACCAGATTAAACATTATTTATTAGTGTATCTGGAAGGATGTTTCCAGAAGTTACTAGCATTGAATTGGTGGACTCAGTAAAGTAGATAGCCCCCACCCCCAGCGAAGGAAGCCATCATCCAATCCATCGAGGACCTGAATAGAACAAAAGGCAGAGAGGGATGTAGAATTCACTGTGTTTCCTGCCTCACTGATTGCCCTGAGGTTTCTCATTTCATCCTCTCCGATGTCTGCACTGGGACTTGAACCATCAGTTCCCCTGGTCCTCGGACCTTTGAATTTGGACTGCAGTTCCACTGGTTTTCCTGAATCTCTAGCTTGCAGACGGGAGACTGCAGACTTCTCAGTCTCTATAATCCTGTCACCTAACTCCTCATAATAATTATATATAATACACACACACACAAACATACATACACATCCCAATGGTCCTGTTTCTCTGGGGGACACTAATACACACCATGAGATTTATCCTAATTATATGGCTTTGAGTCACATCCCACTCCAACTAATACATGGCAAGGAGTGAGAATGTGCCAATGAGGTCAGCTGCAGTCCATGATTAATCCCTTAGATTGGGGGTAGAATCCATTTCTCTGAAATCTCATTGATTCCCCAGTCAGAAATTACCAACTATTAAGAAAGGAGAAGACAGGAAGGAACGTCCACAATAAACACTAATGTTATCTGACTCGTCCACGGCACACAAGAACATTTGGTTTGCACACACTGAAGGATAGGTTATCATTAAGTCAATGTTTTGTAACGATAAATATGAAAAGAATTAATGAATTTAATTAAAGAACTGCAAAGTCCCTTCAACAATATGAATATAGGCTCAAATACTTTCAAGAAAACAGGTGCGTATTTTCACCATTCTCTTTTAAGCTCTTCTGCCTATGATCAAATTATTGTTGTTAATTAGTATTTATTGCACACACAGGAAGGGGTGCTGGGCTAAGCTCTTTGAGGGACTCAAAACTGCTGTAGAAATGTGGAGCAAACACAGGCAACCAAGATTTTCAGCTCAATCTTTGTGCTCCCAAAGCCCTGATGTGACTCATTCAAGTGAGCGTGTTAAGTTTCCTTATATCGCCAAAGAAATGACAATTGTCTTATTTCTATATAGTTAATAAGCAGATTTCCCTTCTGACCAGAGTGAATCAGGCAGTCACACGTTTAGGTCAAGGCAACAACGGGATCTCAGTCGTCTGCAAACACTCCTGTCACCTTTGATGAGACCGGAACACTCCCGGGCTACTTCTGGTTAAGGATTTTGGGGGGGTGTCCCATCCTTCTTCAGAATCTTTGGCCTCAGGTAAAAGCCAGATAAGCAACATGCCTTATTTCCTCCAAGGGTTTGAAGGGCGCACTTGCCATTTCAGGTCTAAAGTCACTCATCTGAGAAGTGAACTAAGGGGCCTTCGTTAGAGCAGAGGAAGGGTGAAAAGCAAAGGGCACAGCCATCAGTTCCTACGAGGCTGAATGAGGGGGGAGTTCTGTGTTGTTGTGGCCCAGGCCCCAAACTCGGCTGATACAGCCCTCAAACGTGACTCCTAAGTAGCTGAAAAGGGAGAGCGTGGGGAAGTGCTGAGATGGACAATTCACACGCTGGGTTGTGGCGAGAGGTCCCAGGTCTGCCCATCCTGTCACTGGAAAAAGGCTCTTTTAGTTGGACAATGAGCCTCGAGGCCAGTACCCAGTAAGGTGAGTCCCCGACACAGTGCCCTGGGCCACTTCACCTCGCACCAGGGTTCCCAGACTTGTCTCTTTTCTCCTCGCCCTCTCTGACACTTGCCCTATGTCTCTCACGTGTGCCTTGTGTGTGATGTAATTTGTAGTCACTCGTGAGAAGTGTTCGTTTGAACCCTGACCAAGCCCTAGGTTCGCCTCGACTCCAAAGAGGGCACCAACAGCCAGAGCCTCAGTGCTTAAGTTCAAAAGAAAATGATTTAATTAACCAATTAACGGAATGTAATTTAATTAACTTAATTAAATGTAACATATATATATATATATATTCATTCAGAGGACTGCTATAAGACACAGGAGATAAAGGTTTATTTGAACGTCTTCCTTTTTCTACTATTCCCATATATTAAAAATGAAAGTTAACTATACTTTCCTGGAATTCCTAGTGTATTAAAAGTACTGAATGGTGTAATTTGACACAATGTATGGATTTCTCATTCTGAGAATATTCCATTCCTGGAAACCAGTGGATTGATGCATAATTATCCAATGGCCAAGGTAGTATAATGGATAAAATACCCAGCTCTCTCTGACCTAAGTCAGTCATCTGTCTTGTATTTCCCATATATAAAACAATAGTTATGGTCCACAAATATCTAGTAAGCAATTATGAGGTATTTTTAAATTATTTTAAAAATTTAAAAGTGTAATAAACCAGTTGATGGAGTCCTACCCCATCCATGAAAAAAGGAGACTTTTATTTTCCTGAAGTCTGTACAAATTTAAGAAGATGAGCCCCAAAAGAGTGTTAATAGGTATCTCCCATTTTTTTCATTACAACTATAACTCAACGCAATCCAAGGAAAATTGACTGAATGGCCCTATGTGCTGGGAGTTTGGTTTCTATTCACTAGGAAGCTGGAATTGGGGAGCAGAGAATATTCACGAAGATACACACTTGTCATTCAGGTCCCGTGAACCTCGAAAGGGCGTAGCGGCCTGGAGACAAATGGCTTGTGGAAGGTCACAGCTGCGCTCGGGCCCGTTCCTTCTGCTTTCCTGTGATGCCCCTAAGCGGCCAGGGGAAAGAGGAGAAAACCGAACAGCCCATTGCAGCCCCTGCTGCTCAGGCCGTGCTAGAGCCGCTCTCCGGAAAACACGCATGGCAGTTTCGCTCCTCACCCGCTCCCAGACCGACGGTGGAGCGTCCAGGCTTTGCTTCCTTCCAAACCTGTCCTAGCACACCGCACAAGACACTCCAGATGCCCAGGGGCGTGTCCAGTCCCTCCTGACGGAATCCAGGTCTCTGCCCCTCCCAAGCCACCCACACTGCTGTGTAGACGAGGCCACAGGCTGAGCAAGTGACGGGTGCTCACAGGGAAACAAGGGACTCCCAGCAGACGGGAGGATGACCGGTTTGTCACCTCACTGATTACCAAGGCCGATCGGCTGAGAGCAGTACGCAGGTCCTGCCCAGGAGGACGGAGGCCGCGGGAAGTACAGAAGGACCCACAGAACTGCTCTCAAAAACGGCTTTCATTCGCGGTCATCCTCGCTTACTCCCCAGGCATTGTGCCGCACAACCACTTGGCTGCAAAACCTCCCCGCTCGGAGGTCCACTCGCTGCTGTCCTTCCAAGGAATGTTCCTTGTACGCAATGTGTCTTCAACCTCACTGCACGAACTATGTAACCGGACGGTTCGCATGGGAGCTCCACTCAGGAGCGCAGAACCCTCCAAGACGGCAGGGCTCTTTCCCAGCGGAGCAAATAAACGAGAACAAAACAGAAGAACGTGGAGCGCTGCGGCAGACACCAGGAAGAAAACCACCGTGCTGGACTGACCTGCACACAGGAAGGGCCTCGGGAGGTGTCCTCAGAGGACCTCTGAGTGTCAACTCAGAGGAAAAGGAGGAAAAAGAAAGAAGAGCAAAAGGAGGAAAATACTGCCGTGCAGCCGGGGGAAAGTTCTGGGCGCTCCGAGGCCCAGAGACGCCCTCTTCTGCCACCTCCGCGCAGCTCTCCTCACGCCCACTCTTCCTGCCCACAGTCCCCTGTCACAGCTCCTACC
>CM052800.1:175147970-175167570 GCA_028533885.1 Nasua narica
AATATATACAAGTAAAAATACTGAAGGCTCTAGGTGCTGCTATGATCCATATTATTTGCAGGAGTAAACGAGTACTCACTTACTTATCTGAGAAGGTACCACCCACTCATCCCCATTAGAGCCGCGGATTCTACTTGGATTCCTGGGACTGACATCAGTTTTGCTTGAGTTGCTCCTACCTCTAGCCTCCCTGCCTAATAGGTAGAAGTTAGTTTTCCTGCTTTAGGCCCATAATCCGTTCAAGGCAAAGTGTTTTTTCCCTGCTCGAAGCTAAATAACTCATCCAGGGATCTCCACTTCATTAGCACCATGATTTAGCCAACTGAGCAGACTGCTTCTGATCCATATGTTCACAGATTGCGAACAAAAAGGAGAGAAATTTCTGGAACTCCTCTGCTCTCCTTTATTGCTTTCAGTCTGGATTTACTTAAACCACTCAAGTGTTGGGTTCCTATCCAATATTTAAATTGCTCAGGCAAAGGAGCTTGCCCAGTCTCTCTTTTTTTTGACAGATTATAAAAGTACTATCTATGTTTATCCACATCCTCTCTTCCCATTTTAATTCAAGCCTGGGAAAGACATCAAGGGATACCATTAAAATGAAGCGCAAAATAGGAGTTTTTGCAAAGGAAGAAACCAGGAGAATGTGCAGGCTTCCCCATCAGTCGTAGATCTGAGTAAGGGACAGGTGGGGCTAGGGAGGGAGAGATAGGTAGGGGACTGCGTGACTAGGCTCACCAAAAATCACAGAAATGCTGAGGTGAAGGGAAACCAGAGATAAGGGAACACACCGGATCACCCTGCCCTGGGCATCAGAGATGGCATCTTTTTACTGCCATCACTTTGTAACTAACAAAGAATGACCACACCCTAAAAAGGAAGTAAGCCATTAAAGATGTTATCACCAATCCTTATTCAAACCAAGACATGGCAGGAATGATAAGGCCAAGGCCACAAGCTCCATGGTCAGTTCTAAATAAAAGACTGTCAGTGGAGGCCCATGTTAGCAACCCCGTCGGGAACCCTCTCATTCCTGAGAGCTTCTACCCATATTCTTGCTTAATAAAACTCTATCCCATGGATATAATGAGATATAATCTTCGACTCCGTAAGACAAGAACTGCACTCTCCTGCTTCAGATCCATGTATCTCCCTCTCCTCCCTTTTGCCCACGTGGGACGGGGACAGTGAAATCACAGACATCTAGTAAGTGTCCACTCTGTTTCGGGCCCTGAGCTGGTACTTAATTATTCTGTTTCGTCTTCATCGTTAGTGAAGTAAATATGGCTACTCCCATCTCCCAAGGAGAAAACGGTCTCAGAGTATTATCAGAAGTCACACTTAGTAAGTCTCGGAGGTGATATTTGAAAATAGTTATTTTTAACTCCATGGGCCTGATAGAAGTAAAGGATGGGAAATTAGGAGAGGGGTTCTTAGGGTCTTCGGGGAGCCTCTCAGACACAATCACTGGTGCCTATCTCTGGACTTCCCAGGAGCTGACGGAGCCAGGGTGGGTGGAAAAGCAGGCTGAGAACTAGCAATTCTTTCTAGCACTAAACTCCAAAACTTAGAAATGTGAGTTAAAGTCCTCTAGCATTTTACCTAGATTCTTCCATTCAGTCCATCAAAGCAGGAGATTAGGAAAAGTTACCAATGATGGTATATTAGAGAACAAAAATCATGTGTTTGGCAGGGGATTCTCTATATTCTAATTTCTAGAAAACCCTATATAGCTGAGAAGAGAGTGAGTATATGAGAGAGGGAATGAAAACATTCAAGAAAGTCTTACTTTAACCTAAACACCTTCCCAATACATGGAAATTCCGTATCCAATCATACAGAATAACATACAGCAAGCGAAAGTTCCATCTTGAAACAAGTAGAAGGCTTAGGTAACTACAAAGGAAAATCAGGTATTTAATGTATCAGGGAGCTAAGGACACACAAAAAGGACAGTATGTCCAGAGAAGGAGGAGATGTTTACAGGTGAGCTAGGTACCTACAGACACCCTTCCCGGTAGTGGGCGGGGGTGGGGGGGGAGGTGGGTGGTATCTGCCAAGCCACTGAGAATTCTGCTTTGGCCAAGGCAGAAGCCACAGCTGGAGGAAGAATAAAAAACAGGAGAGACTTTAATGTTCACAGGGGTTGGAATGCCAACACTGGAGACCAACACAGCCAATTTCCCCTCAAGATGTTTGCTGACTTCCGAAGTAGTGCAAAGCAGAAGCTAAGGAAGGAAGTAAAAGAACACAACACAATGCAAAACAAAAGCCTATAAGAGAGCAGAAGAAAAATTCCAACAGTTGCTCTGTTTTGAGGAGACAAAGACTCACCAGGCTCTTACTAAAAATTGCCATTAAAGAAGATGAGGTAGTGACCTAAGGAAAAGTGCAGGAAACACGCCCAAGAAGGGATCCAGCAAGGACAGAAGTGAAGATGAACCCAGGAGAGTGGTGAGGAGAGCAGTGTGGTGAAAACTTCTGGCCCAGGGGAGAACAGAAAAACCTCTAGAAAGGGCTCTTCTGGGGAAAATAACAGAACATCTAGTATTTCAGAAGTTGGAAAAGAATCTTGATAGACACATTCGGCAGATAATCAGACCATTCCTAAATATATTATTGATGGGAACGAAGAAGACTATACCAAAATTGAGGCAAATATTTACCCTATGAAGAATTAAAAGGTGCATGAGCCTACTACTTTGTTTAACCATGGACATTAATAAAATATTAGCAAAAAAACTGTAGTGCAAGCATATTTAAATCATGGAAAGAGAAAAATTGTGATTGAGGAGAATGCAAAAGGAGGTAGATCTTCACCCACACAAGAAAACCAACAAATAATATCTAAAATGCAAGTTTTTTTAACCTAGTAAAGCACAGTATTTAGAAGTAAAGACTTAATAAACCATAGAACAAAAATAATTGAAATCTTTTATTTAGGTAGGGATGAGAGGAGGACAGTGGGAGCAATTACTAATTTTCATTACAAGACTTTTGACACTATTGGCTTTTAAACTAAGCCAATGGACAAACTTAATAAAAAATACTCACCATTTTTTAAAAGCCATGACATTATTTTATAAAGATTTCCATTGAAAACTATCAAAAGAAATTACCATTCCCCAAAAAAGGCCTCTTTCATCCTGTAAAAAGTTTTGTTATGGAGGAGAGCCAAAAGGAATTTTCATATGTGTGGTATATAATCTGTGCATTCACGCAGCACCTGAGAATTAGAAAAAGAAAAAAAAAAAATACTATCCCCTGAATCTCAATTGTAATCATGAATACCTTAGGATTTCTGGGAAATAACTGCTTGCAAAACCAATAAACCACCCAAGACACACAGCATGATTCACAAACCCTGGCTTTAAAAATTGTACCAAGTAATCATGGTTTATTGAAGTCTTCAGTATAATGATACAACTATCTTCCCATGAACTTGTAGACGTTTATCCAACAAATATCTATTGAGCACCTACTAACTGCTAGGCACTCACTAAATACCCAGAGTTCAAAGATGAACTTGAAAAATAGGTCATGCCTTCAGAAAACCCAAAGAAGCTCATGTAGTCTCTCTTGGTCACCATTATCTCAAAGAACAGAGATTGCCAGATGGCGGACGACCTCACGATTTAACCCAGTCGAACCAAGTCAACGTGGACAAACTTAGACAGTGTTCAGGGACTTTGATGTGGTGATTCTAATAGTATCACCACAATTCCTAAACACTATCCAGGGTCCAGAATCCCTACGAGACCAGGACATGAAGTTAGTGGACAAGATGATGACCATATCAATCTGTCAATGGAAAACCAGTTGGTTGCTCCAGCTAAAATGGAGAACATCAGTCCTCGTGGCTGCAAAGTCAGTCTCAAAATGTTTGTAACTATAGATTAAGTCCCCTCTCCTCTCTTCTAGACCCGGGGATAAAGAGCCACCTTAATAATTTCCTCAGCTATGAGGAAATAAGACTGTTTGACCACAAGCCCCATGTGACGACCAGTGGAATATCTTACAATTATATACATATTTAAGGCTGTGTCTTCTCTAAAAAATAAAAATAAAAAGACTAACAAGACCTTTAAGAAGCGAAAATAAGTTAGTTCACTTCAAGTAGAATTGTATATAATGTACTGTTATCAGTAGTAACCATTTTGATAGGAAAACCATAAAAAAACACTATAAACTCATTTCATCTCATTCAAGATGATTCTAACTTTAAATGCTTTTCTGTATAAGGATAAACAATTAGAATGTTGTGATTCCCTGGTTACAATTCACTTTAGTACATTATTAAGAAAAGGAAAACGGAAGGCCCGAAAGGGTGGAGAGGTAGTGCCTCCATCTCGTTGCCAGCTGGTGCTCCCGCGACATAGCGGAGATGGGGAACGTCTTGGGACTGTGCTCCATGGCGAGCTGGATACCATGTTTATGCGGCAGTGCCCCGTGTTTGGTCTGTCGATGCTGTCCTAGTGGAAACAACTCTACTGTAACTAGATTGATCTATGCACTTTTCCGTCTTGTTGGAGTGTGTGTAGCTTGTGTAATGCTGATACCAGGAATGGAAGAACAACTGAATTAGGTTCCTGGATTTTGTGAAAATGAAAAAGGCATTGCTCCTTGTAATATGTTGGTTGGCTATAAGGCTGTGTACCGTCTGTGCTTCGGCTTGGCTATGTTCTATCTTCTCCTCTCTCTGCTAACGATCAAAGTGAAGAGCAGCAGCGATCCAAGAGCTGCAGTGCATAACGGATTTTGGTTCTTTAAATTTGCTGCAGCAATTGCGATTATTATTGGGGCTTTCTTCATTCCAGAAGGAACTTGTACAACTGTGTGGTTTTATGTAGGCATGGCAGGTGCCTTTTGCTTCATCCTCATACAGCTAGTCTTACTTATTGATTCTTCCCATTCATGGGATGAATCATGGGTTGAAAAATGGAAGAAGGGAACTCAAGATTTTGGTATGCAGCATTGTTATCAGCTACAGCCCTGCATTATCTGCTGTCTTTAGTTGCTATCACCCTATTCTTTGTTTATTATACTCATCCAGCCAGTTGTTCAGAAAATAAAGCATTCATCAGTGTCAAAAAAAAAAAAAGAAAAAGAAAAGGAAAACGGGTCAATAAAATTACATTTGAGCCAATCTTCCTTTCTCCTTTCAGAAAATAAACCTGACTTTTATAGTTGTTAGCTTGACCTTTAAACTTAGAAAGAGAAACAACCAATTAAATCTCCCCTCATATACTAACAAGAGTTTATAGAAAAAACACAGGGCAACGCCCCGAGGAAATCAGTAATGAGCAAGAATCAATCTGCATCAGGACCTATCGACTTGGTTCTCAAGCACTTACGATCCCACAATGGTGAGTCTCCTCAGGAACCTCAGTTTGACTGGAAAGAGCCTTCTTTTTTTGTATCATTTTATAAGCCACTCCTTTTAAGAGGCAATATTGCAAAGTGGTTAAGAGCTTTTGGAATGAGACAGTTTGCTTCCTGGTTTTGCTACTTTGTCACCTGAGGTAGGTCACTTCACCTCAGATTTAATTAAAAGAATATAATAATAATTACCATTCTAGAACTTGCTGAGAATTATATAACACTATATATAGCAGGAGACCAGTGATTATTTATTACCACCAGCATTGTAGTAAAAAAGGCATTCCTAATATGTTCTTCTATTATTGTCAACCCCCAAATCTATAGTTATAGTTTCTTTACTTTTGTAACATTACATGTTTTCTCTGGTCTAGAACAGACTTGAAAAAGATCATTCATTCATCTATTCATCTATTGTGTTGATTTTTTAAGACGTCAGTTCATTTTCTGTGTTACTTTATCAAGTAAATCCAGTATTATTTTATTTTTGAGTTCACTAACTTTTCTTGTGTATTTACTAATTCCTCCCATTGAATTCTTTGCTTATTGTGCTGTTTTTCTCAAACGGTTTTTACCTGAATGTTTACTTCATTTACAGGAATTGCTACATTAATATTTTACCTACATTTTTCGGAATAGAATGTTAGAGTTTTTCTCTATCTGTTATAGCCAATGTACTCTTTTTCACAACAACCAAAATTCAGACCTTAACTATGAACCTGCAGAATGCAAATAAACAGCCCTGGGCTTGTGTGCCTCGTCTCTGGCAAACATACAAAAATAAAAATGACTATGGAAGACACAAGGAGACAAAGGGCAGTCATTCTCAACTCAGGCTGCACAACAGAAACACAGTGCTCTCAAAGATTTTATTTTTAAATAATCTCTACAGCCCGTGTGGGGTTTGAATTCATGACCCCGAGATCGA
This sequence comes from Nasua narica, assembly GCA_028533885.1. Classification (NCBI taxonomy): domain Eukaryota; kingdom Metazoa; phylum Chordata; class Mammalia; order Carnivora; family Procyonidae; genus Nasua; species Nasua narica. The sequence goes on from CM052800.1 coordinate 175,154,278, forward strand.
GAGTCTCAGGCTCTAATGACTGAGACAGCCAGGTGCCCCAAGGATCACTTGGAGTCTTTTAAAGTATGTGATACCTCAGCTGAACTCACAGAAATCTGACCGGACTTGCAGGGGACCCTTTATCAGGATTCTTCATATTCCTCTCTTGTCCGCTTCTAACTCATGGCATCATGATTTGAGAATTTGGTCTAGAGGACTACAAAATTTTAGAGGGCACCTTATTACCATCTGTGTACCTTTTATATGTATTAAGTACTTTCTGTCTTAGATAATTACTTACCAGACCTATTTCTGAAACAGGTATATTTAATGTTCCCAATATGAATGCAGCTTTAGCATTTTCTGGATATCTTAATATATTCTAGTGCCATGATGTTCTGAAAATAAAAGTTATCGGACATATCTTCTTAATTAATTTTTATCTCATAAAAATAAAATGAAATGTATATGAGGGAAGGCACTGGCTTTGATGAGCACTGGGTGTTGTATGAATCTTCATTAAAAGCAAAAGAGATGAAAAAAGAAACATCTTTTGTTTAAACTTGGAATGTGGGATGAATATATTTCATAGGACTGAATACTTCTGTCATATTACATACATAGGAATATACATTAATTCTTACATATAAAAGGTACAAAAATCATACAGTGCAATTAATGCCCTTGTACCCATCATCCAAGTGAATCACTGTGTCTTTCTCACTCTATATCCTCAACGTCTACACCTTAATATGCTGAATGTAACGTTTATGGCATTGTCATTCATTTATTCATAATTTCCCTACACATGTATATTAATATTTATCTATCCATATATATATTCGGACATCTTAACATTTGGAGTACTGTTTGGTTTGATAAACTCAATATTTGCCAACCAATGTGGCACAGGCAATACCTTTTGTATTCCAGGTATTATTTTTTCAAAGATTTATTTGCTTATTTGAGAGAGAGAGAGCGAGAGAGAGCGAGTTCACGAGTGGGAGAAGCAGAGGGAGAAGGAAAGAGAAGCTCAAGCAGACTCCAAGCCGAGTGTGGAGCCTGATGTGGGGCTTGATCCCTCCACCCTGGGACCACGACCTGAGCCAAAACCAACAGTTGGATGCTTAACCAACTGCACCACCCAGGCAGCCTGGTATTATTTCTTTAGAGGCTACATCATCTGCAAGTCAAAGGAATACCAGGACAGGGGCGCCTGGGTGGCTCAGTGGGTTAAGCCTCGGCCTTTGGCTCAGGTCATGATCTCAGGGTCCTGGGATCGAGTCCCTCATCCGGCTCTCTGCTCAGCAGGGAGCCTGCTTCTCTCTCTCCCTCTGCCTGCCTCTCTGCCTACTTGTGGTCTCTCTCCTCTGTCAAATAAATAAATAAAATCTTTAAATTAAAAAAAAAAGGAACACAGGCGAGTAGCCAGCGCAGCAGGCATGGTAAGAGTACGGCGATTTGAGCACGTGCCAGAGAACAATATTTCAGTGTGTAACAAGGACTACCACACTATTTTGTGCATTGGCTTCATATCTGCTCTAGGAGTCAAATTATATGTGCTTCTCTGCACATTCCTTGTATTCACTCAGTGTTGCACTAGCACGCGTAGCTCTAACGCATTCATTGATTCTTTGTACCACCACAGTTTACTATGTACTCTGCCATCATTCATTTGTCCATTTTGCTGTTGACGGACATTTGCTCCCGTTCTTCTTCAGTTACAAAGTTGTTCTGAAAATTCCTGTACCTGTCTCTCGCCCTGCACGTTGAAGTACTATGCAGTGGTTTCTTTGCATATTCAACGTGACTCCTCGAAAAGCAAACTGGTTGCTTCAGTTGATACTCGCACTGGCCAAACCTAAGAGTCGCTGTTGCTTCCAGTCTCGCCAACATTTGGTATTCTTACTTTTAAACATTTGCCACTTTCCTGGACAAAACTGTGTTTCTGTACTACCCATGAGCTTGACAAATTTTCATGCCCATCAATCATCTGGCTTCCCATCTCTGCAAAATGCCCATGTTTTTTGCATACCTTTTATTGCATTAATCTTTCTCAACTGATCGAGAGCTCTTTACCCTGGCTACGCATGTGTGGAGTAGATGCACTACAAATATCTCCTTAATGACGGACACCTCCATTTTCATGAGGTTGTATTTCTTGATGAGTAGAAGGTTACAGTTTCTTTTTTTAATTTATTTATTTATTTTATTGTGTTATGTTAGTCGCCATATTGTACATCATTAGTTTTTGATGTAGTCTTCCAAAATTCATTGTTTACATATAACACTCAGTGCTCCATGCAATCTGCGTCCTTCTTAATCCCCATCACCAGGCTCACCCGTCCCCTCAACCCCCTCCCCTCTAAAACCCTCAGTTTGTTTCTCGGAGCCCATAGTCTCTCATGGCTCAACTCCCGCTTCGATTTCCCTCCCTTCACTTTTCCCTTCCTTCTCCTTATGTTCCCCGCGTTATTCCTTATGTTCCACAAATAAGTGAAACCATATGATAATTTACTTTCTCTGCTTGACTTACTCTTTTTTAAGAATAAGAATTTGACTTATTCTTATTCTTTTTTAAAATTTAATTGAGTATATCAATGTTTCCCTGTCATTGTTTCTGTTTTTGTTATAGGAAATGTAGATGGAAAAATCTGTTCTTTAAAATTTTTCTTCCAAGTTTGACTTGGAAGTCTTAAATCCATTTAAAATTGATTTGGGGGGTGTCTGGGTGGCCCGGTCAGTTAGGCATGCAAATCTTGGTTTCGGCTCAGGTCATGATCTCAGGACTGTGAGATCAAGCCCTGCATTGGGCTCCACGCTCAGCATGGAGTCTGCTTGAGATTCTCTGCCTCTCCCTCTTCCCCTCCCCCTGGTCACACACACACATTCTCTCTCTCTCAAATAAAAAAATAACAAATAAATTAATTAATTAAAATCTAAAAAAAAACCCACAAAAAACAAATTCTCCCAGACCATTTTTCAGCATTGACACCTCCTACATGAATAGGTCTATACTGAGTTTTCTATCCTATTTCCTTGGCCTATTTGTTTATCTCTTATCTATCACATGCTGTCTTAATTACTGAAAAGACTATTATCTAGAAAAGCAAGTCTCCCCAATTTGCTCTTTTTCTTCTCAACCATCTGTTTATTCCTAGTCTTTTGTCCTTCCATTTTATTTTATTTTTGTCTTTCCATTTTAAAATTCCTTTGTCAAGTTACATCTTAAAACCTGTCAGAATTTTGAGTAGCACTATGTGCAACTTATAATTTAGGAGAAATGACCTTTATTTTACAGAGTCAATAAAATGTGGAGGTTCTTGGAAAAAAAAAAACCAACAACCATATGATCCAGCTATCTCACTTCTGGGTGTAAATCCAGAGGAAATGAAAGCAAGATCTTAAAGAACTATCTGCACTCCTTTGCTCATTGCAGCATTATTCACAATAGCCAAGATATGAAAACAACTTTTGTGTCCACTAGTGAATGAATGGATAAAGAAGATCTGGTATGTACACACGCACACAATACAGAACATTATCCAGCATAAGAAAGAAGAAAATCCACCTTTTGCTACAACATAATGCCTTGAGGACATTATGCTAAGTGAAATAAGCCAGAAAGAGACTGCAAAATTGCTGCATGAATCACTTATATATGGGATTCAAAAACAAAGAGTCAAACTCAGAGAAACAGAGAAGAGACGAGTGGTTGCTAAGGGCTAGGAGTAAGGAACAGTTGGTACAAGACTACATACTTTCACTTACGAGATGAATAAGGTCTGAGGATCTAATATATAACATGGTAACTATAGTTGATCCATATCTCTTATAGAGAGGGAAAATAAAGAAATTCTACAAATCAATAAAAAAGGGCCAACAGTGAATACATTCTGAAGATCTAATGTACATCATGGTGATTAGACTTAATAAGATTACATTATACACTGAAAAGAAAGGAAATCTTAAATACCCTCACCACACACATACACACACAAAAAGGGGAATTCTGTAATGTAATGGAGATATTAGCTAACATGATGAATGGCAAACATTTTGCAATATACACATGTGAAAAAATCAAGTTTGTACACTTTAAACTTACACAGTTATATGCCAACTATATCTCAATAAAGCTGGGGGAACAGGAGGCAAACAACCCAAGAGAAAAATGGGTAAAATATCTGAATAGGCACCTCACAAAAGAGAATATAAATGTCCAACAAACATAAGGAAAAAGTGCTTGATTTTATTAGTTGATCAGAAAATGCAAATTGAACCCACCACGTGACAGCACGACGTGCCCACGTAAATGACTAAAAAGATGGACAATACCAAATGCTGTTAAGGATGTGAATCAAGTGAAAGCCTCATCCTGTGGTTGGTGAGACTATAAGGCGGTGAGCCCCTTTGGTAAATATTTTGGTAGTATCAACGGAAACTGAACACTCGCGAGTCCTGGGACCCAGCGCTGAAGATTCCAAGGTACGTAGAAAGGCAGCCAAGCGTGCACCAATTCAGGAGGACGAGAACATGCATACAAGGACTGCATTATAGCCCAACACTGGAAATATCCCAATGTTCATCAACAATAGAAGGGCCAATAAATTGTGGTGTGTTATCAACAGAATGTTACAGAGTAGAAATCAGCAAACTACGCCCCCGAGCCAAATCCAGCCCACTGCCTGGTTTCATGAATAGCATCATAGGAACGCATCCACTTCCTTTTGTTTACATATCGTCTATGGCTGCCTTCACACTCCAGCAGCAGGGCTCAGTAGCTAAAACAGCTACCATATGGCTCCCAAACGGAGCGCATTTACATCCTTGGGCTGTACCGGAAGAGAGTGCCAATCCCTGTTACATTCCTAATGAGTCAATGCAAACTAGAACTACTACAACTACAACAAATGGATTAGGAGGATTCTCCCAATATACTGATGAGCAGAAAAAGGCAGACACATATGAATTTTGTTGCATTATTTTGTTGCATTGATTTTTGGCTCCATTAAAACAAAATCTACCAACTATTGTCATGTTATTACAATGTTACGGTGAGAGAAAAGAGTATCATTATAAAAACAAGACAGTAAAATAATTCTGGAAAGTAAAAGCCAGACCATAATACAAACAACATTAGCTTACAATCTTTTCTTATGGCTAAAGAAAATAAAGCCAATAGAGGGTTTTGATCGTCTCAAATAAATTCATCTATTTTCTATAAGAGGGAGAATAAAAACCAATCCTTTGGCTTAAAAATCCAGTTCTTTCTTTACCACAAAACGCTATTCTCCTCATCTACATACAGGAAAGTAAAATAACCCATAAACATAAGTTCTGCAATTTGTTATCACCAATTATCACCTCCATGAAATATCATATCATGATTGTCCATGAAATATCATATCATGATTGTATTAAAGCCCCCAAATATTTTAAAGAACCATTTGTTTGGCCATATATGCTTTCTTTAAAAAAGAACTATAGAAACAGAGATAAAAACATGATCAAAGAGTAGATCAATAACAAGTTAGAAGACAGAACGCACGGCCTCTCCAAGTTATGAGTTTCCATCATCATGCTATAATGAACATAAAAATTCAATTTAAAGGTTTTAAACATTCAATCATAAAATATTTCATATAGGCAGAAAAGACAAAAATAATGTAAGGTACTATCTGAGAGTCTTAGATTCACTAGTTATTAACATTTTGATCTATATGTTTCTGATATTATGCTATTTTTACTTTAAAAAAATGCAGGTAGAGCCAGTTACCCCCACATACCTGGCTCACTACCTCCCCCACTCCCCAGAGTTAACCATTAACCTCAGTTTGGTATTTACGCATGCTGTTATGTATGATTTTACAAATTCTTTATGTACTTATGTCACTATAAAATACTGTTTTATATATTTTAAATTATGTAAATGAATATTCTGAGTGTATTTTTATTTTAGGACTCTTTTAAATAGAAAGTTCTAAATGCCTGACTTCAGAATAATTTTTCCTATGCTTGCTCCTAGGACAGAAATCACTTGACTTTCATCCTCAAAGTGCTTCCAGAGGTGGATTATAATTGCAAAGTCCTATTCTGCCTGTCATATTTTATTTCTTAAACTGCCTACATGTAAGTTCAATCTGGTATCTATGTTTATAATTAATTAGATCCCAAAATAGAAATGGCAGTAGAGAACAGAATCCTGTTGTTGTTGAAAGTATCAGAATTGGCTGAGGTTTCTTGTTATTTCTTTATAGTCGTGCAACCTTTTCCTGCTTTACATGCAATCTCAGTAAGAAAGAGAATTGTTTTCTATTTCCCTCTATTTCAACAAGAAGGTCATTCTTCTTTTATTGGGTCTTTGCAGAAAATAGCTTTCATTCCTAAAGCTTTGATTATTTAGCTTTATTTTCACTCCACTCCATCGTTGGCCAGGAACTCCTGCTCTGGATCATCCCCGACACCCCCACCTCGTCTCCCATCTCCGATTCGGTCTCCTGAGAGCCGGAGCAGCCCTGTCTGCTAACGCCGCTCTTCTCCATCGTCCTAGCCACCTCCTCAAGCCACACCTCCACCCAGTCTCGCCGCCTGCACCCAACAACCACATGGGCTACTGTGCCCTCTAATCTGTTCTCATTAGAGCTGCTCTAGAGAAGAAACAGAAATCTCAGGTTTCTTAGCATTTTTAAAGCTCTGCGTGGTCTGAGTCTCGTCACAACTCCAGTCTCATTAGGAACTGGTTTTCCCTCAGTCTCTACCCTGGAACCAAGATGTACTCTTCCAGGGGCTTAAAGATCCCAAGATTTCATCCCTCCCCAAAGCCTCTGCGCACCCCATGCCCTTGGGCCAGGGCTCTGTCCTCCAGAAAGTTCCCTCTGATGGGGTCTCTGGGTGACTCAGTCGGTTGAGTGTCTGACTCTTGATTTCAGCTCAGGTCGTGATCTCAGGGTCTCGGGATCAAGCCCCGAGTGGGGCTCCACACGCAGCTCTTGGGACAGAGTCCACCTGTCCTTCTCTCTCTGTTTCTACTTTCCCTCCCTGCTCTCTCAAGTAAATAAATAAAAAATAAAATCTTAAAAATAACCAGTTCCCTCTGGCCCCTCTTTTCTCCCCCACTGTACTCTCCCTTTTTCCTTCACAATCTTAGCAGTGTGCGTGTGCACCTGTTCACGGAGCAACACTCCTCGCCCTGATTAGATCATAAGCCCCATCACAGCAGGGACCATATCTGCTGTACTCAATATCCTGCATCATTATTCAACCCTGAATCCGCAACACTTAGCAAACTCTTGACTTACAGTAGGTGTTTGCTGAATAGCTGTTACATTATGAAAACGCACGTTTATATCAACCAACAGGTGAGCAAACTGGAGGGGAACAGCTCCAACATCTAGCACTGTTTGTTTATTTAAAAAAAAAAAAATGAGCTGAAACATAGAAAAGGAGCCCCAACCTTACCCACTAGAGAACCAGCAGCTGGCCCGGAGCTGCCAGAGGGCTATCTGCCCGGTGACCGTTGTGTGCGTCCCCAGGCCCCCGGGGCCCCCTCTCCCCTAACCGGGGCGGACCCACGGCCTCAGACCTTCTCAGGTGGGACGTCCAGTACAGTTGCATGTAACCCATCAGGCTAGCTAACCAAAACCCGACACTCAGGGCCCTGGGGGAGGCGGCAGAGCTCGTGGAGGGATCTCAAGCGGGGTGGGGGAGGCGGAGAGCCTAGAGGCTGAAGACAGCGAGAAACCTACAAAGTAGCTGTGGGGAGTGAACTGAAAACAGAAATGTAATGTGGAAACATTTAGTCTGCTTTTCTCTGCTTTAGCTAATTATTGGGAAGGACGGGAGAGACAAGACAGGTGCACAGCGTCCTCGCACGTCCCACGCGCCCCTGGGCGTCCCTCCAAATGCGAAGACCCAACCTCCCCCTACGTACTGAATCCCCGCCGTTTGCCACAGTAAATGGATCTTAAACCATCTGTAAACCAACCAACAAAAAGATGTGGTGCATCTATACAATGGAATATTATGCCTCCACCCGAAAGGATGAATACCCAACTTTTGTATCAACATGGACGGGACTAGAAGAGATTATGCGGAGTGAAATAAGCCAAGCGGAGAGAGTCAATTATCTTATGGTCTCACTTACGTGTGGAGTATAAAGAAAATCATGGAGGGCATTGTGAGAAGGAAGGGAAGGGTGAATGGGGGGAAATCGGAGGGGGCGATGAACCAGGAGAGACTGTGGACTCTGAGCAACAAACTGAGGGTTTCGGAGGGGAGAGGGGTGACGGGTTGGCTGAGCCTGGTGGTGGGTATTGAGAAGGGCACATATTGCATGGAGCACTGGGTGTGGTGCATGAACAATCATTCTTGTAACACTAAAAAAATAAAATAAACATATTTAGGGGAAAAAAACCTATTTTTAATGAAAACATTCTTATTTTTATTTTTATTTTTTTTTAAGATTTTATTTATTTATTTGTCAGAGAGAGAGAGAGCACAAGCAGGCAGAGTGGCAGGCAGAGGCAGAGGGGGAAGCAGGCTCCCTGCTGAGCAAGGAGCCCAATGTGGGACTCGATCCCAGGACCCTGGGATCATGACCCGAGCCAAAGGCAGCAGCTTAACCAACTGAGCCACCCAGGCGTCTCAACGTTCTTATTTTTAACGAAATGTTATTTTTAACGAAAATGTTCTTATTTTTACATTCAAAAGAAATGAATTAGGGAACATTTTTGTATTCAAATGATCGACACGTACGAACACCTAGGCCGTCCTCCATAATCCTATCTATTTCAAGGTAGGGCAGCATTATGTGGTTTGCCCTTGGTATGTGTTCCAGTTATTGTTAAGGAGTCTAAGAAGCAGGAACCCCTAAGCTGTCTAAAATTATTGCTTTCCTAGGATTGCAAGACATTCTGTCTACATTTAAGGATAATAATAAAGCAGTGCCGGAGGCAGCTTTGACACCTTTCGCAATCGAACAAATAGTAGTATAGTTGTTAGCTACAAAATTCACGGACAAATGAAATTCATTCTAGAGGTGAAACACTTCCAGCCTGGGGCAAAGATGTGTGACAAAAGCAGCCCGTACCAAGAATGTACACAGACCAGGCAGAAATGAAAAAAAAAAGCCCCACCAAGGCAAGTAAGTATATATTAGTATTGCCTTGGAACTCATAGTTGTATAATTCGCTCATACATACCCAGAATAAAAGTGAGCTGAGAATTATTCTTCTTCCAGCCGTCGGAATTAATTGTGAAGTTACATTAACAAAAACAGTAAGGCTTAGAGACAGACAAATGGACACAGTGTCAAACATTAATGGAACCTACCTATAGGACCTTGGTGTATAAAGAGAGGGACATATGAGTTCAGCAAGGTTATTTTTAAAGAGTTGTGGAACATTTGGCTATTATTCTTGGAGGGAAAAAAAATGTAATTAGATCTGTGGTAGTTTATCAAACTCCTCTTTTCTCTCTGTTTTCTTCTTTGAGGGCACAGAGTTAAGCAACCTTTCCCAGCCTGATCTTGCATTTAGAAACGCCTGCACTGTGGCAGGCGGAAGGCGGGCTGAATCAACACAGTCAAGTCCGGGCCTGACCCTCTGAAGACCAGGCCACACGTCAGAGGGGCCTTCCCACTGCTCTGGGAACCTGGCAACCACGTGTAGAGCAGCCGGGCCACATGCAGAAGAGGCCTGGGTCACCGAGCAAGTCTGAGAGGAGGGACACCTGCCTGTCAGAAATACCTATTTTGGACTTATTGGCGGACATACATTTTTATTGGGATAGACAACCGATATTTGGGGTTTTATTTGTTAAAGATAGCATTGCCTTTTCTGATTCACATTTCTTTTTTTTAAAGACTTTATTTATTTATTTTATTTAGGGGGAGCAGAGGGGGAAGGAGAGGGACAAGCAGACTCAACACTGAGCGTGACCCCGACCCATGGCTCAATCTCACGACCCTGAGATTATTACCTGAGCAGAAACCAAGAGTTGGACACTTAACCGACTGAGCCACCCAGACGCCCCTTCACTCAGATTTTTTTAGACCATGCACAACATGAGACCTATATCATTAAAGATCTAAAGGAGAAAACCTCTAGAATAAAAATATAGGAGAATATATTTGTGACATCAAGGTGGGAATGGAAAGCTTAAATAAGACACAAAAGCGAAACAGCAAATTGTGAGGGAAAATTTTAGCCACATTGAAGTTAAAAAGAAAATATGTATTATAGAATACATTACAAGCATTACAAAACAATGTGAAGCAGATGGGGAGAAAAGACTCATGATGCATATGACTGACAAAAGATCAGTGCAGAGATCATTTAAATTCCTGTAAATATTTTTAAACAAAAAATACAATAGAAAACATGAACAAAGGATAAAATAGGCAATTCATGGAATATGAAATCTGAATCGCCAGTATAAATATGAAAACATGGTCAAATTACTACCATATTATGAGTAATTGAGGAAATACCAATGAAACCACAGTGAAAAGTCTGACCAACATTCCAAAGCTGAATAATACCGCATGTTGACAAGTAGAAGGGCTTCCAAGCAACGCTTACACACTGCCCATCAGGACCATGAATTGGTGCAGCAACTTTAATGAGCAGATGGGGGTGGGAATACAAAGCCACTACAATCCAACCAACTCTGCTCCTAGGCATACAATCCGGGGAAATTATCACATGCACATATAAACAAGAAAATTTTCGGTAGATACATATAGTTAGTTACAGAAACCTGGAAATAACCTTTAACCGTCCATCAAGAAATAGGTGATAAATTCTGGAGTGGTCATAAAACAGAATGTTGATTAACCGTAAATCTAATGAACTAGATACATATGTTTTAATGAGCCTAATATAGAGTGAGAAAAAGCAAACTGAAAATATAGTAAGAATGAATATAAGCTTTCAAGACAAAGAATAATACTTCATTTTGTAGAGATGCATTTGTTACTAGAATTCAAAAACCCTGCATGGGAAGGATACAGACCACTTTCATAGGGAGGGTACATGGGGAAAAGGAAGGTGGGAATGGGGTGTAGGTCTGTGACTCTTACTGTCTCTTCACTCTTTTGCATCTTTTCATAAAGGCATCCAAGGCAAATATAATCAAATGATTTGCTAAAATCTAGATCATATGTCTGTTGTATTATTTTCCGTATGTTTAGAATGTTAAACTTAAAAATTAGAAATGAAACAAATGAACAAATATGATTACCAAATTTTAAGAAAACTGTAACCTATTTTGTTTGAATCAACATCCTCCTATGAGGACCCAAAAGCCTTCGCACACATTCCCTACAAAACATAAATGAAAAGAGGAAAGAGGAAAACAAGGACCAAGAAAAAGGTGAAAAAGGGGAATATTTTGTTTTAGAAAATGTCCTTTTTATCCAAATGAAAAGATGACAGTCTATGGAGAAGAAAACACATGCCCAGACAGTGAGGTCACCACTAACGCGCTAGGGATCCGGCCCCTGACTGTTGAGGGTTCTGGCCTCGGCTGAGATGCCTCACCTCTCTAAGGACTGCCCACTGAAGACGCTTTAACGGCATCCACCACCTGACCTACTTCCTGTAACAAGCCTAGGAGGTGCCAAAATTGAGGTGCAAAGGGCTAAGTTGCTCCGGGCCACACAGCTATTAGGGGCAGGGTCTAAATATGAACCCGGGTCTTCTGGCTCCTAAAGCACGTCTTACTCTGCTAGACCACACCTGCTCGGATAACTGAGAGAGGTACAGAACCAGAACGAAATGGCAAGGGCACAGGCCTGGTTCTAGACTCCTGTGCGCTGGCAGCATTCGAATCACCACTTTAGAGTAGCAGCCGTTTTCAACTTCAGATTCCCCCCCAAAGAAATACAGTCACTAGCCCCTGTTAAGAACAAGCCCACAGGCCCCAAATGGGGTTATGGCTTAAGGCTAATGCCCATATCAACAAACAGCTTTGGCTCTCCCAGAAGGGGAAACTTAAACCAGCCCATCGGGAACCTTCTGGTCAGCACTCGTCAGGTAATCTGCCCGATGGTCCCCTGCCGTCCCCCGAAAGAAAGGAACCTCGTGAGAACCAACCCGCTTTTTTATCTGGTGTCACTTCCTTGTCTCCCTTTCCTCCCTCCTTGGAGCTCCCTTCTACCTGCCAGATTGGAGGCTGCCCAATTTGAATCAAGTTCTCAAAATAAAGTCTTAAAATGCTCAGGGTGCCTCAGTTTATCCTTTAACAGCTCTGGTGCCAGCAGAGAAGGAGCGACAAGCAACCCTGGGAAGGTACCTGTGAGTCCCTCGCGCTCGCGGCTTTCCCGCCGCCTGGGGAGGTGCTGAGCGGGTGCTGCTCAGACCGCGGTCTCTGCATTAGGACGTTCAGACCCTATTTGAGAGTTTCTTTTTCCGGGTTGGGTCCTACCAAGAAACTGGACCGGGTCCGGCTTGGAAACCAGGCTCGGTGCTCCTTAGAAACAGACCGGGTCGGACTTGGACCAGGTCCAACTTAGACTGAAATTGTATGTTAAGGCTGAACAAGCCGATTAATCTTACAAAAGACAAACTTGAATTACAAGTGGCCACAATGAAGAACGTTCACCTGAGAACCTTATTCGTTTAGGAGGTGCCGTGGCAAAAAAGCAGTGTGAGCATCGCCATGAAGGGGACGAGGAAAATTCTCTCCACCTCTACAGGTTCTGGGGACCAGGATGACACCAGCTGGGACACTCCCTTCAGAGCCTGTGGACGGGGACCTGGGAAAAGTGGCAGAAGCCAGCAAATGGGGAGAATTCTTCCCCAAGTCCGCTCTCCCGGTACTAGATCCGTGGAGCCCGGTCGAGAGAGGAACCAGAATAAAACTGCCTTTGCAAGCTACAGACCTTTCTGTTTTACTGGCTTCCATGACTGTCCCCTTTCCAGTCCCAAGCCACAGACTCCACTGGAAATTATGAGAAGGCATTTATGATTTAAAATCCAGCAGACCCCTATTGTCCTGGGTGGGAGTAAGTGAGAATGAGGCTGGGATCAGGAAGCTCTCCTTAACTCTTGAAGATACTACAGAATCTGCTGCTTAAGGCAATAGCTGCCCGAACAAAGTCCCTAAAGTCTGGCCAAAGTTGTTCTTGATAAGAGGAGAGCCCCTGATCACCTTTTAGCTGAGCAAGATGTCTGTGCTGTGGCCAACACCTGCTGCTGGACATGGATTGACACTTCTGGAGAAGCTGAGACTCAGCTCTGCAAGATCACTGAACGTGCCAGTTGGCTTAAGAAAGCAACTCACTATGGCTTCAAAGTGCACTCGTGACGT
>CM052800.1:175168070-175184414 GCA_028533885.1 Nasua narica
AGAGAGAGAGGGGGAAGTAGGCTCCCCGCTGAGCAGAGAGCCCGATGCGGGACTCGATCCCAGGACCCTGAGATCATGACCTGAGCCGAAGGCAGAGACTTTAACCCACTGAGCCACCCAGGCGTCCCTAAACTGGAAATTTTAATGGGGAAAATTTTCACAGGGGGAGATAACTGAAGAAGTAGGAAGAATCTGGTTTCGGCTTTAGGCCAGGCAGCCATGGGAGGTGTCCCACCTCGGCCATAGCTGTGCCCCCTTGAACCTGCTGCTCTGGACCTTCCCATAATGTACCTGGGTGCTGGAGGGTGAGGCAGGCCTGCCTGCTGGTGCTTGTGACCACAAATGGAACATCATGTTTTAAGATGTGTCAAAAACAAGGCCAGAGACCGGTGAAGTATGCATTCCCTGTAGCGGGCACTTGGGAAATTTCCTTCCTGACTTTTCCCTATGAGTGTCGACACACCATGGACCACAGTGGTCAATGCTCAGGCGTCTCACTGTAACACTCCTGGAGTCGTAGTTTAAAATTCAGATACTTATGAGGGTAAGAGATACATGCATTGAGAAGGACAGAAACTCTGCTGTGGAAATGATGTGCAGCGGAATTCAGAGTAACAAGCACAGCCACGTTCTTGCACACACACACACACGTGCACACACATGCCCACCTCCTGTGACAGGCAGGGTCAGGGGCTGGAATCCCTCCCAGGTCAGCCTCACTGAGTTAACACCCTTGAGGAGCGTGGGGAAGGAGGGTGGCACTACCTTCATCTCTGAGTTTCTGCTGGCTCTGCAGTTCTGGCTTCCAAGGCACGTACTGCAATGGGCAGAAACTTCCAAGCATCTTTGGTTTCTCGAAGTTGGGATTTTAAGCAAATGTGTCTCTCAGCCTAGTTCAAAGGGGTTGTTGCCTTCCAATACGCTTTGTGAAATCCACACAGGTGATTATTAGCGAGGAGGGCATCTCGACTCCATTTGAGTTTGGCCCTGTGTTTCTGCACTGGGGGGCCCTCTTTTTTTTTTTTTTAGAGGGAGAGAGAGAATCTCAGACCGACTCCCTGCTGAGCATGGAGCCTGATGCAGGGCTCGATCTCATGACCCTGAGATCATGACCTGGGCTAAAATCAAGAGTCAGATGCTTCACCAACTGAGCTCCTCAGGTGCCCTCTTTGAGAGCCTCCTGTTGCCTCTAGTTTCTGCCCACGATTCAGTGGAGGTACATGGATTATACCTCAATCTGTTGTCTGTGTATTTCAGGTCACACTGGAATGGAAATGCACACTTTTACTGTGCAGAACATGGTTCTTTGATATTCCATGAGGAATACGAAATCCATTCCACAGGCTCTGTGTTCTAGAATACATCCTCAGACTTATGTGAGCCCTCCAAGGGCCTGGCACTGTTGAGAAGGAGCGCTGGGGAGGCTGGCGATAGCACCGGTGAGGGTAACATGGGCACCCGGGCACGTGACCGCTTAGGGCGAGGTCCCCTACTCTGAACATATCTTAGTTACCTCTTCCCCAGAAGTCATGTAAAGTAGGCATTTAGTTCATGGTGAAAAACTAAAGTTGAGTTTAGGTCTCATTGTTTACATGCAGAAAAGATGGAATTTGGACCAAAGGCCTTGTGTGTCCCACCTGCCTTACTCTCCCATCTTCCTCCAAAACCAAGTTCGCATAAGTGATGGTTTCCCCTTTCCCATTCCCCCCACTTCTTCTCCTGACTCTTATTCGCTTCCTAATTTTACAACCAGGTATTTTAATCTCGCATACACTCTAATATTAACCGTGCTGTTAGAATATTTTAGGCAGGAAGCAGTTGTGTTTCTTTGGCTGCAGGTAGGGTGAGTTGATGCTACGGACTGTGGGTGTGTCTCCCCCAGATCTGTGTGTTGAAACCCTAACCCCTCAAGGTGATGGTGTCAGGGGATGGGGCTTGGGGAGGTGATGAGGTCATGAGGGTGGAGCCCCCATGATGGGATTCGTGCCCTTTTAGGAAGAGACAGGAGAGTGTTCGCTTCGGCACATACGCTAAAATCAGAAGGCTCCAGAGAAGACCAGCGTGGTCTCTGCAGGAGGATGACACGCACATTCACGAAATGTTCCATATTTTAAAAGAAGAAGGAAAAAAAAAAAAGAAGAGGAAGGAGAGGAAGAGGAGCCAGGAGAGGAGAGAACTTGCTTCCTTTCTGTGTCCCCACCACATGTGGACATAGGGAGAAGACACTCGCTGTAACCTAGGACCTGGCGCTCCCCAGATGCTGGATCTGCCAGCACCTCAGACTTCCAGCCTCCGCAGCTGTGGGAACCAGATGTGTGTTCTGTAGGCCCCCAGTCTGTGGGGGTTGCTCTGGTAGCTGCTGCTCAGTGAGACGGTGGCAACAGGCCACTGAATAAAGTCTGCTTTGTGGATAGCTGGACCTCCCCCAGCCCCTGGCACATAGCAGGCGCTTAAGGAATACAGGCTGAATGAACAAATAAGAAGATGCGAGAGAATCAGTAACACTTTAGCATCATACAGGTGTCCAGTTGGCCAATGGGAGCATGAAGTCAGGTGCCAAGGGTCTGGTGGGTGGGGGCTGTGCTGCCGGGGCCCCTCGGGGACGGACTCCTTGTCCTGGCTGCCAGGCTCCATGTCCTGCTCTCAGCCCCTCAGAGATCAGTGCGGCTGCAGGTGCTGCCTTCCTGGGTGCAGACCGTGCGATGCCCGGCTGTGGGGCTCCCTGGGGTCAGCGGGGCTGTCCTCGGTTTGTCCCCCGTGGGACTTCTGCTCTCTCCACCCCTGCTCCCCTTCCCCTATCCTCTGCTCAGTTGACGCCCTGCATGGTAGTAATACGACCAATACTCCAAGTCAGCTTCTCAGGAGGTCCAACCTGCTGCACCACGTGGCCAAGGGCAGCAGGTCGCTTTCTTCAGGCAGTATACATTCCCGGAGCTGCTCTTGGATGGCCGTTCTTAAGGAGCTGTAGACACAGTTACAGCCGAGGACAGTCTTGACGTTCTGGTAAAACACGTCCTCAACAAATATAGAGGGTGCGATTGGCGACGAGTGATGTGCATGCACAGAAACAGAAAGCAGCGCTCGCCCTTGCAGCAGGTTATAAACCCCACCCCCTAGTAGCTGCTCGGCGTCCTTCTCCATCACACAACCGAAGTTAATCTCCTTTATGCACTTATTTGCTTGATTTATTTAGGATGTGGTACTCTGCTTACACTTAGCTCAGTGTCCTCCTCCGAACCCCACGCCCGTTGACTACACACAGAGGCTGATGGGTCGTGTTCCTTTTTGTCCTAGGATGTGCGAGTCTTCGTTTAACCCGGTTCCATGTTCCTAACATCACAGAATGAAAAGTGGTGTTTCTGGCATCGACTGTATTCATCTTCTCAGTAGAAACGACGCTCTTTCTCCTTCCAGAGCTCATTCTGCTCGTAAACAGAACAGTTACAGCTTGTCCTTCCTCTCTCTTCTCTCGGCTCTTTCCTTCTCTGCCCAGACTGTGCCCGAGGATCAGGGGGACACCGTGACGTGTGTGCGTGGAGGACACATCCCCGTCCTGTACATGTGGGGGCTGTTCTGCTCCTCCCCTCCCGGCGCAGGGAGCAGCTTGTCCCTGGCCGTCGGTGATGTTTCCATGAACAGAAGGTGCAGGTGTTTCGGGGCGCACGGGCGGGACCATCTGCCCATTGGATTCAGAGTCCCTGCTCCCAGGCTGTGACTCGTACGTCTTCTGTATGAATCAGAATAAGCCTTCCCTTCAGGGCGGCTTCGTGCCTGGAAGGACGTGGCTTGGCCGCTGGGCTGTGTTTCAGTGTGAAATAGGAAACATCATCCCCTTTAAGTCAGAGATGCCCAGAGATGCCCAGCCTCGGCACTACAGACATCAGGACCAGATGTTTCTTTGTTGTGGGGGCTTGTCCCGAGTAAGAGGTTTGCCACAACATTCCTGGCACCCACTCCGCAGATGCTGGTAGCACCCGCCCCCCGTGGTGACCATCAGAAATGTGTTCAGAGAGTCTGGATACCCCCTGGGGAGCGAAATTGCAGCCTGTGAAAATCACAGACTCAGGTGAAAGCAGTTGCAGGCAGAGTGCACAGATCATAGAAAAGAGAGTGGGCTGGCTTTCCACCTCCCACCTCCACCCCGCATTGCTTCCTTGGCCAGGGGCATTTGTACAGTGCACATTCTCCACAACTGTAAATAGTGCTCCTGCTGGTTCCCATATGTTTCTGTGTCCTGGCTCAACATCTCCCATTGGCTTTCAGAGATATCCCTGAATCCCTTCTGCTGCTTCTAGCTTGAGTTGTTACTTTCATCTGTAAGCAGCTAGGTACCCTCCTCTTCTCATGCCTGCACTCCTTTGGTTCATCTGGAGTTTTGAGAAGGGCTCCGGTGTCTGTGCGAGCACAAGGAGCTGCTGTCTCTGTTTTGGAACCGCGCGCAAGTGTGAAAGTGGTTGATTTGGAAGGTGTTATGTGTGTTCACACTCATCGGATCCCTTCTTCAGGGGGCTTTGCCTTTTCCTCTGACCTTTTACTTTTGGACAAAACACATCTTGGATGTCAAATATCATGTTGGTTTCCTTACAGGAAGGTAGTGGCATCACTCCCTCCTTAGCACCCTTTGATCTCTGACAAGTGATAAATACATGACATGAAAACATATAATTTCTCGTAACTGGAAGAGATTTAAATTAATATGTACAAGACAGGAACAGATAGATGAAGGGTATTTGCTAATGGATTGAAAATTATGTTATATTTAGAGTAGCGTTTCCCAAACTACCAGAAACGGTGGTCTAAAGTAACTTCATCCTAAAAACTGTGGCTTTAAAATAACAAAAATAAAATCATAGGTTAAGTAACAGGGATAATGAGTCATGGAACACGACCTCAAAAATGGAGCTCCCTCCCGAGCTCAAGGAATCTTTCCACAGGCACCAGGGCAGGGAAGGGATCCCACAGTCACGTTGCAGCTGTATCTGGGTCTCCATAAATGTATTTTCAGATACAGTTATCGACTCAGGAGGGGATTTCAGAAGATGCTGCATAGCGTCACCATTGTTCCAAGGAGGGAAGGCAACAGGAGAGAGAGGTCCTTCAGGTTGGCCCACGCCCGGAGACTCCAGCTTCACAGGCCTCTTCCCTGGTCCTCCAGCGCCGAGGCTCTGCTCCCATCTGCCTGTTTGCACTTGCTTTATTTTCCTAACTCTCTGCAGGACCAGCTCTTTCCATCTCTGGTTCTTGCCCCAGAGGTCCCCTCCCTCCCTCAGCTGCTCTGTGCTCTTGATCCTGTTTATTTCCTTCATGGAATCTCTTGCAATCTGCAGTCCATTTGTTTCCTTGTTTGTTGTGTTTTCTCCCTGGAAGGTGAGCTCCACAAGTGGGTATGGACTCTACAGCTCCTTTCCCAGGACCGGAGACACAGGAGGTGCTCTGCAGGTGGGAGTGGGGTCCTCGGTGGCCTTCTCTGCCACAGACTGTGCCCCCAACTCCTGTGAAGGCGTTTAGGTTTTGGTCTCTCATTTGTCTTTTGTCAGATGGAAAACTAATCTTAGATGGACACCATTAGTTTGTGCTTCTTCCTGGAAAAGAAATGGACGAGTTTATCGAAGATCTTACCGTACTTTCTTTGAATATGACAGGAGGGTTTCCATGGCTTTTAGTCCTTTAGAAAAAGTTCACAACTGTGAGTCCACTGGAAGAAAATGGGGCAAATGGAGTATTGGTGCATTAAAGTCCAATTTTCAGATAATCATGATCGATTATTTTATTCTCCCTTTTTCAACTGTTTGTAGGAAATCACACTTTTGGAGGAAATGGTCCCAACAAAACAGTTTCACTCTATGTTACCACGAAAGTACTGTTCAAGTTGTTATGGACAAAACTGTGTCCTCCCCTCCCATAAACTTCTATGTTGAAGCCTTAACCCCCCACGGTGAGTATTTGGAGGTGAGGCCTTCAAAGAGGTAATTAAGGTTAGGGGAGGTCCTAATGGTCGGATCCTAATCTCATAGGACTTGTGTCTGCAGAAGAGACACCAGAGGGAACTCTCCACATTCACACTCAGAGAATGGGCCTTGTGAGGACACAGCAAGAAGGGAGGCACCCACAGGCCAAGGAGAGAGGTCTTGCCGGAAATCAGTCCTGGTGGTATCTTGATTTTGGACTTCTCATCTCCAGAACCATGAGGAAATGCATTTGGGCTGTCGAAACTAGAATGCAGTATGTTGTCCGGGCACCTCCAACAGAGGACTTCCATAACGTATGTGTAATTTCGACTTTCAGAATTCAGCGTACCATTCTCCATGTTAGTTCTGATCTTTATTTCAATGAATGGACTTTGAACCACTCCTCTGTTTTTAATTTGGGGATAATGCATCATCAAATACTAAAACTCTCAACCCCAGCAAACGTCAACAAGAATAGTCACTTGATTTGAAAATACTTTGGGCAGGATGAGTTGTGAATTGTCAAGAGAAATTTAGCTGATTCAAACTGGACGCATGTGTGACCTTCAGGAACAAAATGATTATTAAGAAATGAGATTTCCGTGAAACTAGGTGATCTTAATGTTTCAAATTTTTGAAATAGATGCAAAAGATGTTTCATTGCTTTTTCCGCTGAAATGGAAATTAATCGAAAACCACCTGATGGGGTTTGCATTATCAAAAATGTAGATCTTCCTTTTCTTCCAAATTTTATGTTTAGGAGACAGAGCCTCCTCAAGGGTGGGGTTGGGGCTCCAACAGGATTGTAAAGATCCCCATAACCTGTACTGAGTCTGCTAGGTTGCATTTACAAACATATGGTCACACCCCTAGCTTTAGTTTTGAAGACACTGAGGTAAAGGGGTTGCAGTGGGTGGTTTCTCTTTGCCCTCCTGGAGCACATCTTCCCTTCCTGACCCTGGACTGTGCCTCGGGTGCTGACCTCCATGGTCTGCAGCAAGAACATCCTTACCCTGTGGCCTTGGGCAGGTTCATGTGAGGGGGAGGACCAGGGAAGATCAGAGAGAGTAGGATGAGTAATGGCCTTTCCCTCCAAGGTGTCCACACCTTAATCCCCAGAACCTGCAGATATGTCACCTTATGGGGTGAAAGGACTTTTTGAGGACAATTAAGCTAAGGATTATAGGTGGGGAGATTATCCTGATGTAATTAAAGGGTCCTATAAGAGAGAGTCAGGAGTGTCAACGCTAAACGTGGTTATGTGACAATGAATCAGAGACCAGAGTAACAGGGTTGGGAGTCAGGGAAGACAGGTCCCCTCTAGAAGCTGGAAGTAGCAAGGAACACTTTCTCCCAAGAGTCTTTAGGATGAACCAGTACTACCGATGCCTGGATTTTAGTCCCTAAGACTCATTTTGGACTTCTGACCTTTAGGACTTGAAATGAACTTGTGTCGTCTCAAGCCACTACTTTTTTTGTTTGTTTGTCTGATACTTTGTTACAGCAGCAATAGGAGACTAATACAGAGGCAAGAAAATTGAGCTCAGGGAATTGATCACCTTCATTCTCACCCCAGCTCCCTTCCTAGATGTTTGCCACGTGCTGGACCCATCTTCTGCCCTCCCCTCAGCTTTGTCTCCTTAAGTTCTGGTACCTCCCTCTCCACTTTCCCTCGGGCCCTGGGGGGTGGGGACAGCGGGAGGGGAGCACTCTACAGCCTGTCCACCCTGTGAACAGTCCTCTTATTAAACTCCCTCATTTTATAGGGTTTTAATTTGCCATGTTTCCTGCTGTGCTGCTGACTGATATAGGACCTAACAAGGAGGAAGACAGGAGACATCAACTCAGGTTGATGAATTTGTCCCTCCGCCATGCGTCTGGCCCGTACTTTCAGTTACTCAGTCTGGGACTGAGAGCTTTCGCTTGGGTGAAAGTGAGACCCCCCCCAACTTTAGGTTCCCGTCCATGCATCGTCCTCCTGGGTGGTGTGAGAGGGGACACACAGGCGGGTCCTGGACTGCAATCCAGCCACAACTTGATGACCTCCGGGCATTTTGTCATTTAATGTGCAAGGGCTGTACCTGGCTATGGTTACTTTCCAGCACACCATTTTATTAGTATTGTGTGACTTGAGTATTTGTGAGAAGGAACACATAGAAGGGAAGGGAACTCAACTCTGTGTGAATAAGATGCATTTTTGGCCTCTTTTCCCTCCCTCAGTTGAGTGTCACTTGGTCGCAGACTTCCTCGCCGGAATAGGAGGAGCTCAGTGTGCAGAACACGGTGGTCCTCGGTCTGGGTTTGTGGTGTGGACGAGAGGGGCTGGTCAGTGAACCAGATGTTGGACTGGGGGACCTTGGGGGTCACAGTGCAGGTTCTGCGTGTGAGTCAGGAGGGACGGGCTGCTCTCCTGAGGTGACTTCAGGAGGCTGCGATATGCCTCCTCATTTCCACCCTACAGGCCTTCTGTCAGCCTGGTGTCTGGGCACAGTTGAGTGTGAGGCACACAGGGTTTCCTGCAGTACAGGAGCGACTTTGGGGGCTGATCTCTGGGCTATCGCCCAGCTGCACTCATGGTGGGACCCTCATCAGTCACTGCTGTAAAGGAACATGAGCTGTCAAACTAAAGGTCTGATGCTCCTCAAATTTCCTCCTTAACACCTCTTTTTCAATCTTGCCTTATAGACTTCAGGATTATTATACCCCCGCATCTCCCCAAACTGGAGTGTGGCAATTTTAATCCCATTTCTACTTTGTTCTCTGCAGATCAGCTTTAGCTAATTTCTCCCGCAAGGTCCTTCACGTTCTTCACAACTGTTCTCTTTGTATGTCCACAGCTGCTTCCTTGAAGGTCTGCATCAGTGTCATGCTCGGTATTTAGCAAAGCACGTGGGTAATTCCTAAATTGCATTGTTTTGCAATGACCCTGGAGTCTGAGAATCCTGGATAAACATTGGTGATCTGGCCCCTCACTAAACAAACCCTATTCTCCTTTTCCTCTGCTACTTAATGCTCTGGATGTTTGATTCTCCTCCCCTTCTTTCCTAATTATTTTACCTTGGAGTGTGGCTTTTTACATACGTCTCCTGGCTTTTTAAATACATCTCCTCAAACATTCTGTATTAATTTTCTGCTAAGTCCTGTATCTTGAAGGCAGCACATCTCTCTTTCCCTCTAAGACTTTGCTGACATCTTCTTTCTGTCCTTCACTCTGAAGTTTGCTCTGTAAGGTACTTCTGGTTCCAATGCTTAATGCCAAGCTGCTTGAAAATCATTTTTGAAAACTTACCATTTTGCTGAAAACGTATTTCTTTAGTGAAGTCTCCAGTGACAGATGGTTCATTTCAATTTTGTTCTGCCCACAGAAAATCCCTATAGCAATAGAAAAGAAACGTGTATCTTCGTAAGGTCGTCTTTTGGTGGGCTTAGGGCTTGGCTTCTTTGCTTGTCTTCTCTTTGTGGAGGTACTTTAGACAACCACCATGACCTGTGAAACTGTGCTTTGCATAGCGCCTCACCCCCTGTTGGCACTGTGAGTTAAAATGTATAATGAAGTGGGAGTTTCTCAAGTTCCAGGTATATAGGGAGTGTGGAGTCCATCATGCCTGCTGAACGCCCAATTTGAGCACGTGTGTGTGTGTGTGTGTGTGTGTGTGTGTGTGTGTGAGACTTTCAATGTTCTGAGAGGAATGACGTCTTACTGGGGTAGGTTTCCTGATTTAGATAGAATCACACATACTTTCTTTAAGATCTTTTGCCCAAATTGTGTTGGAAATGTCAGAAGGATGATTTTCAATAGAGAATCGTGGAACCTCAGGTTGGGCCATTTGAGAAAAGCTCACGTGATGTATTTTCACATTTTCCTTAGCAGTAGGACAGCTACAAATTCATTTACCCAATTTGTTGGGAAACTGCAGAAATTCTTTAAATTTTGTTTCTAAAAGAAGCGAGGGCTAGAGATAGCAAGAAGGAGCAGGAGGGAAAAAAAATGAATGTACTTCCCTTGAGAAGATTAAGCCGTCCGTATCAGCAGCAGGGCTCAGGTGGACAGAAGCCAGCTTGCAGAAATGAGCAACATGTTTATTCTCAATTTTCCACTGTTCTTTTTCCCCCTGAAAGACCGTTCCATCGTCATTAGAGCAGATAAAATCCAATTGTTTGTGGCTAGAGAGCCCATGTAAAAATTTCCAGGGTACATAGTTTTCTTGAGGCCTTTACAAGATGGAATACAAATGGCACAACCATTCTCCTTTCTTCTAGAGTTTTACAGATGGGCTCTGGGAAAAGTTGAGCTGCAGATGACGAAAGTGGCCTTGAGGAAGGGATGAGTACCTGTCACTAAGGATTTCATCACTGCCACAGCTTCTGTCCCTCATGTCCTCTGTGGGGGAAAATCCCCAGTGGGTTGGCCCAGCTGCCATTGTCCTCCTGATTCCTTGCTTCCTCTTTCGTCTTCAGTGGGCTCTTATGCTCGTTTCTGGCGTTTCTTGGTCTCTTAAATGGTTTTTGGAGACTCTGTGTACTCCTCTGAAACTCTGTGACAAAAGGTGTGTGTGTATGTGTAAATGTGTGTGTGTACATGTGCATATTGTCTCCTGGGAAGAGGCTCAAATATTTTTATCATGTTTTCAAAAGATTCTGGGACCCAAGGAGGGTTAATTAAGAAATACTTCCTTTTAAACCTGTCAGCTAGGTTTCTCTCAATGAGATTAGATTAATACTTCATATGGCCTCATAATGTAAATATGGATTGCAAACTCAAAAGGCCTCAGCATCCAGGCAGCCAAAGCAAAGAACTTCAGAAGGGAGCAGGCAAGACAGTAGGGAGTGGTGGGGCCTAAGGTCCTCTTGGAGAGAGGTGGCCAACTATAAAGGCATCCCAATTCAATTTAAGACATTAATGCTCTACAAACTGAGGTTTGCTGGAGGGGAGGGGGATGGGAGGGATGAGATGGCTGGGGGATGGACATTGGGGAGGGTATGTGCTCTGGTGAGCGCCGTGAATGGTGTCAGACTGATGAATCACAGACCTGTACCCCTGAAACAAGTAATGCATTATATGTTAATTAAAAAAAGATATTTATGTTCTACTCAACAAATAAAACTCAATGGCTGGCTGGCTCTAGTCTATGGGCACTGGACTGTTTATGATAACTTTTATGCTTTAGATGACTT
Organism: Nasua narica; assembly: GCA_028533885.1. Lineage (NCBI taxonomy): Eukaryota > Metazoa > Chordata > Mammalia > Carnivora > Procyonidae > Nasua > Nasua narica. The sequence goes on from CM052800.1 coordinate 175,179,194, forward strand.
CTGCTTGTCAAGAGCAAGAAAGAGAGATTGCTATCTTATTTTTATTTTCTGTTCATCTGTTAGAAATGAGAGTACAATGACAGGTAGATGGGGTCAAGGATTTGGTGATGGCCAACATCCTCAAACAGTGCGTTGACTTCATCTTTGAAGTCCTCTCATATCTGGCCTGGACCTACCTCCCCAGCTTTCTGCCGGGGCAGGGGGTTTTCTCATTTTTCACTGAGATCCATACTTTCCTTCTCCCCACCTGCACCTGGACTTTTTCTTGTCGGAGTGTTTATGATCTTTTCCTTGCCTGAGAAACTTTTGACCTCACTCTCCTGGCTGACTGTTGTTAATCCCCAAGGATGGTTCTGCTTCTAGGTGAGACTTTTCCAGTTTGGGGTTGGAGAGTATTGTAGTCTTAATTTTGCAGCATTACAATATAAATACAGTTAGTATGTTTTTACAGGTATTGCTTTGCTCTCGAGACTGGGAGCTCCATGAGTGCAGAGATCATGCAAATCATTTGAGTGCTGTGCCTGGGACGCCGTAGGTACTCAGTACACATTCCTGCGTGAATGACTGAATGAGTGAATGAGTGAATGAGAGCATCAATGAGTAGGGGTGAATGGGGACCTGGGGACCAGCTGACCTCTTGAATGGGGACTTGCAGAGGGCGAACGCTTGGTGTGGGCACCATATCTCAAGGTCTGATGCTCAATTTTGCATATAAAACCCGGTATACAACCCGAGGAGTATGTCTGTGACAGCTCTGTGATTGATTGACCACAGCAGGAGACCAAGGCTTAAACCAGCTTGCTGACTTCTGAATTAATCAAATGATGCCTGCTACATGGTCAGAACGTGTAGGTCAGCCTACTCAGTGTCTTTCCTCAGTAGACGTGGGTGAGCATGGAAGACAGTGGCCACTGGGAGAGTTCTGAAAGGACATGGAAGGGGAGTGAGGCTCAGTGTAGACCACTGCAGGAACCATCGTGGCCACGGCAATGGAAAGGCTCATGGTGATCGGGCAGACCAATGGGGATGTCCTTCCTTTAACAGAATTAGAAAGAGCCTGACGAGTAATTTTTCTTCTGGTTGACGTTTTACCTATATTCTACACTAACTGCAGTCTAATGAGTAGTGTTGTCTTTCCTCAGAAAAAATAAAAAAAGATACTGTCATTCAACAAATACTAAGCAACCATGTATGTTATCAAGCCTTTATTTTGATGGCTAGAGCTGCCCTTTCTGCTTTTGACTTAGTAGACAGGGACTTTTAAAGTGATTTCTGCAGATGGCTGATCTAATCTAATGCGAATTGATTTCAATAAACTCTCAGAGGGTGAATTTACCTTGAACTGCCGATTCTTATCCTTGTGTAGTAAGTAACTTACTAACAATTACTAAACAATTGTTGATTGAAGACACACTGTTTGAAAGACACTATGCTATTATGACTTGCTATTTACAACATTCCTAGGTAAACGAGGATGGAGAAATACAGGCTGTGTTATTATTTAATTTTGGCTTAAGTTATTTTGAGATAAATTTTCTAGTAGCTATAAAAACACATGCAAACAGGTAACAGCTCATAATAGAAGAGATATAGACAGAATAAATTTCACGGAAGCAAATCTATGTTCTTTTAAAACTGATACAGTACTAACCATCAACTTCTCATATAGCTACTGTTAAAGAAGATTCCTTTATCTCTTTAGCTCACTTAAAAAGATTTTGGATTTACTTATTTATTTATTTGCTTCTAGGATTGGGAAGCAGCATAAAATTGATATCCCGTAGAGCAACCTTATTGATTTTGTGTCTGAGACCCCAGTTGTGCAACCAAAATACTGCTATGTTCACCATGATGACGAGAGTGGAAGTATCATTCATATTTAGAATCTTGGAAAGTGCAATTATAGGAGAAATTGGTACATGTGGATACTTTTTTCCTTCCTAAACTCTGACTTAGAGCATCAGAGCGTGATTCTCAAAGCAGGGGAGTGTGACCATATTATGCTATTTAAATGTTTGGCGAGGCTCTAATAGATGCTCAGTCTCTTGCTGCAAGGACAGTGGCTCCACAAAGCTGGTGGAGACTACAGCTCATTAATTTGGTGTGTAAGACAATGCAAAGCAGACCTGCGGCTTGTAGGTATCTGCCTTTTGCTATCACATCATGAAAGGGTTAATGGATATTGGACAGGCATAACCAATAACTATTTGATGTAGTTCTCCTACTATGTTTCATGTCCTTTTTGACCTGTCGTATGATGCCAGGCTAAAAAATTGACAAGTCAAAATCTAATTGACTTGTTTTTACAAATGGCTAAATATCTGATTTAGTTAACTAGCAGCTAGGAGAATAATGTCCCCCTCCAAGATATCAAGTCTTAATCCCTTCAAGCTGTAAATATATTGTTTGCAGAAAGCATTTTTTGTAGATGTGACTAAATTAAAGGTTTTCAGATGGGGTGGTCCTGATTTATCCAGACAATCCCTGACTGCCATGACATATGTCCTTACAAGAAAGAGGCAGAGGAGAGTTGACACACATAGAGGAGAAGATGATGTGAAGATGCAATAAAGAATTGGAAGTGTTCACCTTGAAGACTGGGGCAATGTGGCCATAAGCCTAACAATATGGCGACCAGTAGAAATCAGAAAACACAGGGGATGGATTTTCCCCTCTGTAGGTCATACAGCTCAGTGATGCTGATTTAGGATTTTGGCCTCCAGAACTGTGAGTGAGTACATTTGTGTCATTTGAAGTCATTTAAGACCACATGTGGTAATTTGTTACCAATACAATTAGGAGTCAACATACTAACTGCTTTGGCATTGGTGATCTTACAAATGTGTCAGAGTTAATAAGACAGGAGAATTGGGGTTCCATTTTCTGCTCTGCTACTAACAACTAGCTTACTTCCTGCCTCTAATCACCTATTCGTCCGATAAAAGGGCACAAAGTCAGGGAAGTTAAGAGTCTTGCCATAATCTTTTTTAGGGTCAGAATTTTTTTCTCCAAAGAGGCATTTGTTGTATTATTCACAAGATGTTTTCCTATGCACATTTCTTCTTTAAGATGTTATATTCTTGGCTTTTCCTGATAATATGATGGCTTGCTCATTCCATATTCCTTGACACAATATTCAGTTCTAGTATATGTGGTGCTGAAGGGAGCACATCACAATATTTAGTTATGATTTTATGTCTGTTTAACAAAAATAACTGTACAATCTACAGAAATCTAAAACTATAACTATGAGAATTAAATTACTATGGAGGACTGCCCCGATGATTTTCACAAACACGTAGGATCAACATGCTCTGGAGTTGTTTCAGTGGTCCGTTTGGAGATACATCCTCTCACACACCCATGATGACACTGGCCTTTCTCATCACTTAAAATAGGCATATGAGTTTCACCTTCCAAAAGGCAATTTTGATTTCTCACAAAGGTCAGAAACAGAAGTATGAAAAACACACATACAAAAAAAGAAAAAAGTAGGGTACAGAGAGTGAATCCCTTCAAGGAACTTGTATTTCTTACCTAAGATGAGGTACAGTAGACAATGAAAGTGCCAAATTGTCATAGCAAATCTTTTAAAACTTTATAGTCCACCGTGGTTCCTCAGTACTGACTCGCATAGTAGTTCTGGAGAGGCTATAAAATCAACTTCCATTCTGATGGTACAGAATTGTTACATTTTTATGACTCCATAGCTGACAATAAAAGGAGGAGTGATAACAATTTTCAAAAATGGAGGTAGACCTGGAGAGCTCTAGGTGGACAGGTATAGTCCTTACACATTGGCAATTAGCAGTATGGAAACACTATTTACAGAGTTACGTGTTATACAAAATAGAACGTTAGGTTGCCTATGTATTGACTTCCTTTCAAGGATTCTTGACTTTTAGATTGAAGTTCTTACATGTTACATGGCTTCTAGTTACCCGTAAACCTGGTTGCTGGGTTTGGGGGGACATATTTTTAGTTCTTATGAAAACAAGTATGATGACATATTTTGGTGAGGATTTCATCATTAAATTACATAGTAGCTCATGGATAGTATTAAGCCTTCCATTGAAGACAGTTTGCATAATAATCCTTACAGGATGATAATATGAGCTTTTTAGTGAAATGTGACACTGTGGTGAAATGTCTGTTGGTAGACGTATCTAGGGTTCATATTTCTGGCTTGCAAGGGATTCATCATTAACTCTGTGAGGAAGCATTATATTCTACCATCACATCCCAGTGGAATAACTAAATACAATTGCATTTAAGAAAATTTATTTAAATATGTGTTTTTAGTAGGATATTCTGATATGTAGTTTTGATTTTTTTTTTTTTTGTGAGACACTGACACTGCCTTCCCCCATGTCCCTTAGGGAAACTGCATGTATGTGAGATGGCTTTGCAAGAGGTGGGGTCTGTCTGCCATTTAATTTCTTTTTTAAAGATTTTATTTATTTATTTATTTATTTGAGAGAGAGATAGCAAGAGAGAGCACAAGCAGGGGAGGCGACAGAGAGAAGCAGTCTCCTGAGCAAGAAGCCAGATGCAGGGCTCGATCTCAGGATGCTGGGATCACGACCTGAGCCAAAGCAGATACTTAACTGATAGCCACCCAGGAACCCCTGCCATTTAATTTTTATAGCATTAGAGAATTAAAAAAATCAAACCCTTCAGATTAAAAAGCCTCATCACTCTCCCTATCTCTGTAGTAGTTAATGACCAGACAAATTCTAGATAATGACATTTCCAAAGCTTTAGATGAACTATTTCTGTACTGCACATATCAGAAAAAAATAGATCTGCAAAAGTATATACATACAAAAGTGAAAGAGAGATACATTTGTGCATTTTTCTATTAATAAAAGAGGAGAATTGGTTCCTCACACCTATGTGCTCTTCTACTCTTCATGAGTTTACAGATTTGGTTCTTAGTATGAAGTTAAAAAATCATACATGTAAGAAATCTTACTTTTTTCAGTGTATAATAATTCTCAATATGCAAACCCTTCCTAATGAAGTTATGCTCATTTCTGTGGGCCCGGTGATTTCAATTGTATCTCCTAAGGAAATGGATCTATTGTGTTAAATATTAAGAGCTATTTATGAAAAACAAACCAGATATCTAATTTAGATATGTAAATCTAATTAATATTAGTTAATTAATTAATATCTAATTTATTGAAATAAATTGTTTTCTTTCCAAATATATTTTATC